>CM064066.1:32528519-33128519 GCA_032594955.1 Panicum miliaceum | reverse complement strand
TTAGCCCTTGGAGGATCAACAGATAATTTCTCCATTTCTTTGCTATTAATAGCCGAAGTCTTCAACACATTAATCGATAAACTTTTTTGACAACCCTTTTCTTATTTTGAGCTCTAGACCAGTCTTGTGCTCAAAACGGTCATTTTCAATGTATGGCTGCCTTGCACATGATGGTTCTCTTGGTGCTGCATACTCTATATAATATGGTCTAAAATATGAAGGAGTATGTGCCCATGGATCATTCCATCCCCATGATGAATAAGGATGAAAACTAGTGGGATGTGAAGCATATGAAACTGACATTCATGGTCTCAAAGAAGAATATGATGTTGTTGAATGAAACTTTTCCCCTTGCCAATTCCAATTCAAAGAATTACGTTTAGGAGACAATCTTGATGATTTAACATCATTTGACCGATTAGCACGTTTGGCCTTATTCTCTTTTAGATATTTAGCTAGAAGTTCATTGAAACTGAGCTTTGGGTTTCCACCCTTGTGCTTATAATAGTCTCTATCTTCATTTATCTCAGGACGCTCTGACCTCAGTATTTCTGGGCATCCTTGATCAGAACCGGTGTGACCGGTTTGAGCAACCGGTCTGACCTATTTCACAATACCGGTCTAACCAGTTGGCCAAACCATTCTGACCTGTTTTGCCAACACAGCAGGAGTAACCGGCTCTTATTCCGATTGTGAAGAACCTGCTTTCCCCGTAGTGCCTCCTAGAATTTCACTAAGCTCATCGTCCTCGAGAATATCCCCAACTTGCAATTCATGGACGATGTCTGTCGGTGTTCTACCGTCATGCCCACCGAGGGATACCCCCGAGGTGGTCAGTTTGTAGGTACGGTGTCACCGAGATCAGGAACTTGAAGGTGCAAGGAACACAAGGTTTAGACAGGTTCGGGCCGCCGAGAGCGTAATACCCTACGTCTGGTTTGTATTGCATTTGATGGTGATCGGTGATCTCCTGGGCGATTCCCTGGATTGTCCCCCTTGGAGGGGGTCCTGTCTGCCCTTATATAGTCTGGGGGGACAGGTTACATGGAAGTCCTAGTCGGATACATGCCCTAGAGTTCTACCCGAGTACTTTTCTAGTAGTTCCCTACTGTATCCGACTAGCTTTACTACTGTAGGAGTAGTTCTACTAGGCTACGAGTAGTTACACAGATGTAGGGCGTGGGCCATGTCCAAACTGAAGAGGACATCCTCCACTATTACCCGCTGGCAAAGACGCAATAAAAGGGGGCCGAGTGGCCCAGTTGTAGTCGGGCGGCGACCGTGTGAGCCTCTGAATAATTCCATCTTGCTTAGCTTGGGAGGAGGAAGCCACCTTTAAAGGGAGAGCCACCCTTCCCCTATTGGACTAGTCTTTTAGGGAGATTGGGCATTTCCCCGAGTGGGTGTGCCTAAGAACTGTTGGGGTCCGGGCAACCTTAATTTATTGGGCCTCGGCCAACCCCACCTGGGCCGGATGCATCATTTGGTATCAGAGCTGGGCCCTTGTTTAAGGAGGTGGGAATGATGAGGACATCCTCCACTATTACCCGCTGGCAAAGAGGCAACAAAAGGGGGCCGAGTGGCCCAGTTGTAGTCAGGCGGCAACCGTGTGAGCCTCTGAATAATTCCACCTTGCTTAGCTTGGGAGGAGGAAGCCACCTTTAAAGGGAGAGCCACCCTTCCCCTATTGGACTAGTCTTTCAGGGAGATTGGGCCTTTCCCCGAGTGGGTGTGCCTAAGAACTGTTGGGGTCCGGGCAACCTTAATTTATTGGGCCTCGACCAACCCCACCTGGGCCGGATGCATCACCAACCCTTATCCTAGGAAAAGTATGCCACGTGTACAGTCTCGTGTACCCGAGTCTAACAAGCCCCCAAGCTCTTCATAGCCGAGTACTGCAGGCGTCCGAGTACTTCTAAAGGCGTCTTTGAGTTCTCCTAAACTTCATCTTGAAGGTGTCCTCCAAGTACTTCCTTGGCTGCGTCAAGGCTGTGAGGTACTCATGCCCCGAGTAGTTGTCAAGTCTTGAGTCTTCTGTCCTTATCTTCCAGCAGATTTGAAAAATAAGTCACTGATGACACGTGTCCCGCAGCCCCCGAGCCTTGAATCCAAATCCCCAAGTTTCGGAATAAAGGAACCAAAGAATCGTGGCATGCAATATATGACAGTAGAGATTTGATGGTTAAGATGGGCAAATCGGTTCAGTAAATGCGAAAACCTCTTTTTTCGGGAATCATTCCTTGAAAAAATGGTTAAACAAATAACTTCACCAAAAAAATGCCCTAAATTACCACTCAAATCAAACCTGTGTTACTGAGAGCTGTGTCGTATCGAGCCCCCGAGCCTGGGAGCTCGATGAGTCGCACAATATACGCCTTGTAGTCGGTTGCGCCAGCCCCCGAGGCTAGGTATTGGCCAATTACTTCTGGATCTTGAACTGTCGATGAAGCAAATTAGTCGGAATCGATTCCGACTAGTTTGTAGGCGAAATGAGTAGTCGAAGTAGTCGCCAGCGTGTCGCCGTGCATTCTTCACAAAGTCCAGTAGTCGCCGACGGTTGTTGATGAACCCAACTAGTCGGAGTCGAATCCAAAGGGTAGTCGTTGTAGTCAGCGACGTGTAGTCGATCGTTCTCGCGCAATCCGAGTAGTCGTTGGCGATTGTTGATGAAGCCAACTGATCGGAGTTGAATCTGACTCGTCTAGCAGCACGATCCAGATTAGATTCCCTGCAAGGTAAACATAAAAGTATGTTGTAACTGATAGACATGAAACCGTGTTGGGAGCGTTGCCCTTGCAATAAACTCCATGTATATCTAGTTGAAAACTAGTAAACGGAGAAATATGAAAAGTATGGGAGCTAGGCCCCGTCAGTGACATAGAGCACTAGTCGGAGACTAGTAGTCTGAACTTTACTGGAAGTATGGGATTAAAACTCCATGTATAGAGTACTAGTCGGTAACTAGTACTCAGAGCATTACTGGAAGTATAGGAGCGAGCCCATTCAGTAAACTACGCGTAGTACTAGTCAAGAACTAGTAAAACGGAGTTATACTGGAAATCTAGGAGCGAAGCCCCTTCCAGTACACTACGCGTAGTACTAGTTGAGAACTGGTAAACGGAGTTATACTGGAAATCTGGGAGCGAGCCCCTTCAGTATGCTACGCGTAGTACTAATCGAGAACTAGTAAATGAAGTTATACTGGAAATATGGGAGCGAGGCCCCTTCAGTATGCTACGCGTAGTACTAGTCGAGAACTAGTAAAATGGAGTTTTACTGGAAGTCTGTGAGCGATGCCCCTTCAGTACACTACGCGTAGTACTAGTCGAGAACTAGTAAAACGGAGTGTTACTGGAAATATGGGAGCGAGGCCCCTTCAGTAGACTATGCGTAGTACTAGTCGAGAACTAGTAAAACAGAGTGTTACTGGAAATATGGGAGTGAGGCCCCTTCAGTAAACTATGCGTAGTACTAGTCGAGAACTAATAAAACGGAGTATTACTGGAAGTCTGGGAGCGATGCCCCTTCAGTACACTACACGTAGTACTAGTCGGTAACTAGTAAACGAAGCATTACTGAAAGTATGTGAGCAAGGCCCCTTCAGAAAACTACGCATAGTACTAGTCGAGAACTAGTAAAACAGAGTATTACTGGAAGTCTGGGAGCGAAGCCCCTTCAGTAAACTCGCACGTACCAGTTGTGAACCAGTAAATGGGGTTATATTGGAAGTATGTAAAGGTGACTGGAAGTCAATTAGCGAGGGAGAGATGAATCTTGCAAGTAGCTTCAGTCATATCCTTAGGCGGACCATGAGAATTCACATGTTGACTTGCGAAAACATCACGGTTGACCCGAAGGGGTTGATGACGAGGTCCTGCACTTGATTTTGATCAATTCCTTGGGCGGGCCTAAGACAAGCCGTGTGTTGCCATGCAAAGAGGTTGGCCCAAAGGAAGGGACAACACAATCCTGTACGTGCATTGTTACAGAAGTAGTCGTTGACCAAGGATGACTCGGCTAGCCCAAAGGAGCTCCTTGGGCGGGCCAGGACAAGTCGTAAGTTGCCGTGCGAAGATGTCTCGGTTAGCCCGAAGAAGTACCTTGGGCGGGCCAAAACAAGTTGCAAGTTGCCATGCGAAGATGTCTCGGTTAGCCCGAAGGAGTAACTTGGGCGGGCCAAAATAAGTCCCAAGTTGCCATGCGAAGATGTCCCGGTTAACCCGAAGGAGTACCTTGGGCGGGCCAAGACAGTTCGTACGGCGCTGAAGTAAGGATGGACGCACATGCCCTATTTTGGGTAAACTCCTTGATCCCCTGACCGAGTGGTTGAACGAATTCTTTGGAAAAAACCCCTTGTGTCGAGATAAAACTCAAGACAATGGTTAATCAAATTCCCTAAAGATCTTCGTAAAACCTCCTTGAATCAGGTCTCAGTCTTTTCGTGGGTGATTGGCGATCTTGACTCGTTGGTGATTGCCGACGAAGTCGTGTCGCTTGTTCATGAAGTTGTGCGGGTTTGTTGAAGATCCCGACTAGTCGGAATCAATTCCAACTAGTCACTGGTGGTGTGAGTCCTGCTTCCAGCTAGTTGTTTAGTCGAAGTAGTCATCGGCTGGTCGCCGAGTGCCCTGGAGATGCCGAAGTAGTCGTCGAGGAGCCGAGGATCCTGCCTTTTTGGCGCGGTGCTAGACCCGACAACTTGTCGAGGTTGATGTTGCAAAATGGTGGGCTAAGCTGGGTGGCTTGGAGGACTCCGTGCCCTTCCGATACCCGAGCTTGCCCGACCAGATTGACAACACAGAGAGGTTGGTTGAGCCGGGTAACTTGGAGGACTCATGCCCTTCCTATGCCCAGGCCCGCCCAACCAAGCTTGAGGCGCAAGAAGGTGGGCTGAGCCGAGTAGCTTGGAGGACTCGTGCCCTTTCAATGCCCTAGCCTGCCCTACCAAGATGGAGGCGCAAAAGGGGTGGCCTAAGCCGGATAGCTTGGAGGACTCCGTGCCCTTCCGATACCCCGGCCCGCCCTACCAAGATTGAGATGAGGAAAGGTGGGCTGAGCCGGGTAGCTTGGAGGACTCGTAGAGGAGCTCCAACCGAGGGGGATTCGGTTCGAGAGGTTCCGAGTCATCGATAGAGTCATCGATTGCACAGTTGATTTCCGTGCGGGTGGTACGGGTGCTTCAGGCTTCTTCTAGTCGAAAAAAATTGATTTCCGGCGAGACGATTGGCAAGGTTGTGCGGGAGCAAGGCCCCTTCTGTAAACTACACGT
Source organism: Panicum miliaceum (assembly GCA_032594955.1). Taxonomy (NCBI): domain Eukaryota; kingdom Viridiplantae; phylum Streptophyta; class Magnoliopsida; order Poales; family Poaceae; genus Panicum; species Panicum miliaceum. The sequence goes on along the minus strand of CM064066.1, from coordinate 33,123,250 downwards.
AATACTAGTCGGAAACTAGTAAATGGAGTGTTACTGGAACTATGGGAGCAAGGCCCCTTCAGTAACACAGCAAACTAGTCAAGAACTAGTAATTTGTGCGTTATTGGAAGTGTTTGATAGATAATCACGTAGGTGCTTTATTTGACTAATTTAACAGGTTCCACTAGTCATTGCAAAATGAGGCAACCACTCTTGGCAGTCGCATGGTTCGGCTGTGACAGGGTTCCCTGAGTTTAGCGAGGGAGTCGTGATTTACCCGAGTAAATGAACATAAATAGCGACCCTGACTAAGTGGTAAAAAGGAGTGCTTTTAGGTGTACGGAACCTCTTGTTTCGAGATATGGTCCCAAAACAATGGTTTAAACAAATGAAACACCAAAAAGACCCTCAGAAAACCTCCTTGAATCGGGTACAAAATTTATGAGTAAATCATTAGTCGGGTAATCCCATCGCCTTTCATCATGGACTTGGCGGAGCTCCAAGGGCCCTCCAAATGGCTTGACATTCAAAAGTAGAATGCTTGCTCTTCGGGTGGTACAGGCATTACCCGTGGAGGACTTCCTCGAGTCGTTTCTTTGAACTGTGATAAAGCATCAATATAATAAAATAAAATAAAAAGAGAGAATTCAAAATCGTAACTTTCGAAACAACAAATAAAAATTTAAAGAAATAAAAAAGAGCAGCCCGCGTTAATAAAACTGAGAAAATTGACTCGGAAAGAAATTTTTTGGAAGCTCCATTGCAGGATTCAAACCTAACCATTAAAGGAGAAGCTGTGGGAACGACAAAACCTATGACGGCATCGGATTTTATTGAAAAGAGTCTTTTTCCTGCGGGTGGATTGTTCCACAGATTCTGGCTTGCGCTTCCGAATAGTCTTCAAGTAGTCGAGAGGGGGTTGATAGCGGGTGGGGCTGTAGGCTTCCACTTCTTGGCGCTCCTGCTGCCTGGCAATGATGACATTGCGGGCGTCCCTGCCAGCATTGATGATGGCACGAAGGTCGCCCGTGGAGTAGTCGTGGAAGTTACCACTCCCCTGTTGGTTCGTCTTGATGGTGTGGTGCCTGCGCTGGGCGCGCTTCGCATTGATGAGCCTGCAGCATTCCTTCTGGATGCCATCTGAGTCGTCCACCTTGATGTAGGATGAGGATTCCCTATCCATTGTTACATCCACGTCTTCGTCGAGTGGGTCAAGGAGGTAGTCGTCGTAGTCATCTAGCTGGACCCGCTCTAGGCCTTCACAGTCCTCGTCGGCGTGAATCATGAGTATTTCTCGATTGGGGGTGAAGCATTTGGCACCCCGCACTTCCTGGCCCTCGTCTTCGTCGTCAAATGGGGGGAGGGGTCTGCCTTCTTGAAAGGAGAGTTTCCCGGGTGTGGCAATGAATCGTGGTGGACTTGATTTGGGGGACCTGGAGGGATTCATGCCCTTCTGATGCCCAAACCTACCCAACCAATCTGATCCCCTTACCAGACCACGGGTCACATGAGTAGATGGATCCGACTAGTTGTCGGAAACCATAACCCCCTGACAAGCGGTGGCTTTTCCTTCTCCGAGTGGTGGTAGATGATCAAAGTCCTCTTCTAATGTGGGGAGGGTCCTGGGTTGAACCGCCTCAAATCAATATAGATCCGTGTGCAATTTGTCGAAGGAGCCAACTAGTCGGAGCTGATTCCGACTAGTTGTTGACCGTGCGGAGCTAGTCGCCGAGTAGTTTGTGGCTCATTCCCGAATAGTTTCTAGTCGAGATGAGTTGTCGAAGTTGTCCTTGGAGATGCCAATTTGTCGAGGCGGTCATGACTGCGGCGCAAGTCGAGTAGTCGAGGTCATTACGGCAGCGCGTCGATGTTGAGCGGAGTAGACTAAAATTTCCGGCTCCCTGGGGTCGATACGCCGAAGGGTAGATTGTGCCACAAGGCGGGAGTCAAATTTAAGTAACTCGGAGGGCTCTAGACCCTTCCAGTACACGAAACGGCCTTGTGGTGTAGATGTTATAGTTAAACCCGGCTGACTACCCGAAAACGACTCGGAGCAATCATCGGGTTGTGAGTGGATAGTGAGAACTGGGGCCTCCCGACAAGCGGTGGCTCCCCCGTCCTCGAGTCCTCCTCGGACCGGAATTGTAGTTGACAGGTACTCTTTGATTTCCGAGTCGTAGTCGAGAATGGGGGGCCCCCGACGCGCGGTGGCTCCCTCGTCTCGAATCTTAAAGAGGCAATCCAAGTCCTCCTCCAAGTCGGGGAGGGACTTGGATCGCGAAGCCTCCTCAGATCGCTTTGAATCCGATCCGGGTAGTCCTGGTGCAGTACGACTTGAAGTCGCGTCGAAAACGGATGTCTTTTCGATCTCCCTAGGCAAATCGGGGAGCAGCAACTCGTCGAGATCATCGATGAAGGAGTTAAGGTTGCTGCGTCGAGTTGCTGCAGAGGCCTCCGGCTTCCTGGAATCGACTAGGTGGCTGATGAAGCCACCCAAGCCGTTGGCGACGAAGATCCAGGAGCCGAAGATGAAGGTTATGCCCTCGTCGAGCATGTTGCTGGTGAAGCTGAGAGATGCCATCGAGTTCTCCAGTGGATGCTCGATGAACACCCCTACCTGGCACGCCAGCTATCGGTGTTTTACCGCCACGCCCACCGAGGGATACCCCCGAGGTGGTGGGTTTGTAGGTAGGGTGTCGCCGAGATCAGGAACTCGAAGATGCAAGGAACACAAGGTTTAGACAGGTTCAGGCCGCTGAGAGCATAATACCCTACGTCCTGTGTGGTTTGTATTGCCTTTGATGGTGATCGGTGATCTCCTGAGTGATTCCCTGGATTATCCCCCTTGGAGGGGGTCCTGTCCGCCCTTATATAGTCTTGGGGGACAGGTTACATGGAAGTCCTAGTCGGATACATGCCCTAGAGGTCTACCCGAGTACTTTTCTGGTACTTCCCTATTGTATTCGACTAGCTTTACTACAGATGTAGGGTGTGGGCCATGTCCCAACCCTTATTCTAGGAAAAGTATGCCATGTGTACAGTCTCGTGTACTCGGGTCTGACAATGTGTATCTTATTATTCGAAAATCGAATCTTTCTCTTTTGCAATCAACTCCGGATCTTTAAACGAATCGTCTGATGCTAACCGATTAAATGATCTTTCATCATCAAGACCAATTGAAACCAACTGGTCATTCTTTGAAATTTCAGCAAATCTCAATTGTCCTTTGTTAATGGCCAATTGGATAATTTGGCGAAACATGTTGCAATTATTAGTGTTATGATCAAATGAATTGTGCCACTTACAATGTATTCACTTTTTTGAATTTTGACTTGGTGATAAATGAACTTAATGAAATTGTGCTCAAGCAATGTATCAAATAAATCATCACACAAAGTCAAATCAAAAGTATACTTTATTTTCTCTAATCGATGTTTCTGTGGAGAAGACTTTAAGACCAGCCAAACAAATGGTTCAGATTTCTCATCGACCCATTCGGCTATACATTTCCTCATGCTTCTCATACCCGATGCTTTGGAGTTGGTCACTATATTAGCATTGGATTTCACAATGCTTTTCGGTTTTGGTTTTTTGCTTTTAATTCCAGAATGACCACAAGTAAACCATGTAGAGAAAAACTTTGGCAATGATGACGGAGAAAATTTAAATGCCAAAGTGTTACTATTATCAGCCTTTCTAACTTTTACAATGCATTGGTGGACACAATCTGAAGACATACTATTACTAGCAAATAAATTACTATCCTCAACTGATCTCTTGGAAATGTTCATGATAGAATCACTAATAGATGAATTAATTGAAGAGATATGATCTGATTGGGAATTACTTGCAAAGCATACCATGTCAAATGTGTTGGAGAGGCGAGGAATCTTTATGTGAATAATATTATGTTTCTCCTCTTGACGGCATCCTGCCGCAAGACTCTGTGTAAATCGGTCAGACCGGATTATGGAACCGGTCAGACTGGTTCTTCCAGGGTTGCTTGAAATTACCGAGGAATTGGCCCTTAAATTTACTTCCTTGTTATTGACCTTGATATGAGGAAGATATTCGCGCACATACTGTTCCATATTAATCTTCATGTATTCCTCAAACTCTCGGTGAAGCTCCTCAGAAAGATCCTTAACTTCAACCTTTTCATCTAGAAAATTGGATTCTTTGGTTTCAAGAACTGAATATCCAGATTTTGCAATTACTACACTATTTTGTGCATGTGCATGTAAATTCATGCTTGCTGAAATTCATTAATTCGGCTATAGTTACTAGGAACATTTGGAGCCAAATCATGATTATTAGCATTTGCATATGGTGCTGAATTTACAGATGCAACCTCCACTCTATTAACATGTTGTGTAGCATATGGTGGTTGAGAATAGCTGGCCGGATAGCTAGAACTAGCATGGCCAACTTTCTCATTCACCGGCTCATTATGTGGTAGAACCACATATTGTGGATTTGCGGCCGATGAATAAAAAGATGGAACTCCTTGCTGAATATTATGACTATTACTAGCATCTGACCCTTCATAAAAATTGACTGAACTCACCATGTTAGTTTGGCCTTGAAAATTGTTCATCAGCATGTGAACTTGTTCCACTGCCGATGTATGAAAAGATGTATGATGTATGTTGCTAGTAGTATCAAAATGCAGAGTATGCATATTATTTAACATTGGCCTTTGCATATAATTTTCAGAATTATAATGTATATAATTAAAACCATTATCGGAATAATGACTAGCCAATGGAATATGCATACTATCATTATATCTAGCAACATCAACATGAAAATTTGTGGTACTAGCAAAATAATCATTAGAAATATGTGATGTATTTGCATGTTCTACCTCAGCAGTGTTGTAGTAGTATGGTTGTGTAACATATGTATAGCCCGCCATGTGCTTTTGCTTCTCTTTTTGATCTTCAATGCGTAGCAACAAGCAATGTGAATTGCGATCGGCTTGGGCAGCCTGATGCAATATTCAAAATAGATGCAATCGGTCTAAAAGACCACATGCAATATTATGGCGAATCAAAATAATTAATCAATTAAGTATTTATCCAGGGTTTGATAGAACGGTTTGAGCAACCAGATCTTTCTTCCCCGGCGGAGTCCCCAAAAAGTATGGTGACGCGAAATCCGGCAACACACCGAATGCGTCAGAACACGCGAATCGCAAAAGGATCAGATAGCTATGAGTCTGCGATGACAGGTGTTGACGCCAGATTTTGACACGTGTTGAATCGGCGTCAGGAGGAGAAGATTTGCCGATGCGGCAGATCTGAAAGCTATAGAAAGGAATCGGCCGATTGAAGTAACAATTGGAAATCGGCCGATTGGTGGCGCGGCCTATGCCAACAGGATGGGATTATTCCAGAAGATCCTGGTCAAAAGCTGGTCAACAGGGCACGCCAAGTCGGTCAAGGAGCAATTGAAGGGAATCCTGATTGGATTAGGGAACGGCGGCGGAAGATTCTGCGGGAGTCCGTTTCCTTTAAAAGTTCTTGTAGATATAGTAGTTTTTCTATTTTTTAAATAAGGTTGTAACAAGTCGTGATCGACCAGGAGTCCTAGCTTTAGGGTATAAATAGGAGTCGTCAGGGTCTTGCAATACATCAATCAACAATAGTACTTCTACTTTTCCAGCAATTTACTTTCAAGTCGGCGACTTCGCCAATATTTTCTTCTTCCACGAGTTCGTACGGATTGGCAGGGCTGCATCAACTTGATCTCCGGCCAATTGGTTGGTTCCGCTTACCGAGTAATATTCGAGCTTTAGCTACGGGCGCATCGCTGTGGCTTCGTTTGGATTTATTCACCAGTTATCGATATTTACTAGAATTGCAAGTTTTACCTGTTATTCTAGTATTATCACCAGTTATCCAGCTTGAGATCAGGATAATCGGCTTCATCATTGTTCTCCTTCGATTTATTATCTCACAGCCGATTAGATCTATTTCAAGTGTTGTCCTTGCAGTAGTCGTCTAGATCGCTCCAGCAGTTTTCTTTACGATTACTATATGATCATCGGCTGATCCATAGCCGATCATCTCTACAGCAAATCGGCCGATTCGCCGCCGATGCGCTCCTCAGGACAGATCGGAACCCCAGCCAATCGACACACCTGGAGTTTAATACTCTATTTCCTTGTCAATCAACAGGTCAGATTGACTGGCACGCCGCGCGAACTGCACCAGGGCGATAACCCGAACACGAGCTAAGCAGATTCTCCCGGGTCGTGTGTCCGACGCTGAAGACCCATCGGCCGATTCCTATCCGGCCGATTTTAGCGCCAACACACTTTTGGCATGCCCAGTGGGACCATCCAAGATCTGATATGTCGAAAAACGCAGAAATCTCTGACAGCAACATCATTGAGGTCACAGAAGCTGATCTCAAGGACGACCAGTGGGAAGAATTGGCCAAACATCTAGAAAACTACAAGAAGATGTACCTCCAGTCGTTCAGTCGTACCAAAAGCGGGGAGGCAGTCAAGAAAGCCCCTATTCTAGCACCTCGCCACATCACCATTGCTGAAGACTCGGGCAAGATGTCGGAGATGATTCAACAGTCCGTATATCAAGCATTCATCGACCAATCCTCGGTGATGAGCAACACGGTGTATAACGCCGTCGTCAACTCTCTGGCCAGCGGAGCCGTTCAAGGCTATCAGGGACCAGCATATGCCCCCCCAACTACTCTGCCAGCCAGAAGCCTACCATACACATCCCAATCGGCTCCTCAGCCGATATTGACGCAACGCGAGGGGTAGAGCTCTCCACCACCTCCGGCGTCTCCAAGATACAGCGGTGCACCATGTCTCCCGTCGCTAGCGCCGCTTCAACCCGTTCAGATGGCTTCTGTGCAAACACTACCTACAAGCTCAGTGCCTTGGGGGACGTCAGCCACGGCGTATTTTCCCGAGCCAGCGAAAGGGCATGGCACTTATTCGGTTCAGGTGCCATACCAACCGGCCGCCACACCGACGGTCTCCCAGTATCAGCCGATCTTATCAGAAATCGGTAGGGGGGCAAACACTGTGGAAGCATTCAGAGGCACGGCGCCAGCAGTGACGTATGAAGGGGGTGCGGACTCGTTTCGCCATCAACTATCGGCCGCTCAGCAAAATTCGCCGATTCATCACCCGGCCATACCAGCCCTTCAGCATATGCCTGCGCCGCGAACAACTGTTCATCAGCAGCAGGTGGACTGGACGGCAAGAATAGCAGAAGTCATCCAGGATCAGTTTGGACTGAAGCCGAAAGTTCAAACTTATACTTACAAGACGCCGTATCCATCGGCCTATGACTCGTTGCCGTTCCCACACCGCTACAAAGTTCCTTATTTCACCAAGTTCTCAGGGACGGACGACACATCCACTGTAGAGCATATCAACCGATTCATCATCCAGTGCGGAGAAGCTGCCACGCAAGATGCTCTGAGGGTGCGTTTATTTTCATCATCTCTGTCCGGATCGGCCTTCCAGTGGTTCACCACTTTACCGCCAAATTCTATCGTCACATGGGCCGATCTGGAGAAACAATTCCACAAGTACTTCTATGCAGGAGTACACAAGATGAAGATCTCGGATTTGACCAGCCTCAGGCAGAGGAGCGATGAACCAGTGACAGGGTATATACAGAGGTTCAGAGAAATCAGGAACAAATGCTACAGTCTGGCTCTGACCGATGCGCAGTTGGCCGATATCGCTTTCCAAGGCCTCTTGCCACAAATCAAAGAGAGATATGCTGCCCAAGAGTTTGAGAGCCTGAGCCAAATCGTCCACCGATTATCAGGGCAGGAAGTCCGACCGTTCGAACAGCGGAGGAACTTCCAAAAGAAGGTGGCATACTTGGAGGGATCTGAATCCGATGCGGAAGAAGAGATCGGCCTGGCAGAGTGGGTAAAAGGAAAAAAACCAATATCTTGCCCCTTTGGCAAGAAGGAGCCAGAGACATTTGGCTTTGACACGTCAAAGGCCGATAAAATTTTTGATCTACTGCTTCAGGAAGGGCCAATTAAGCTGTCTCAACATCACACCATCCCCACGGCCGATCAACTCAAGAAGATGAAATACTGCAAGTGGCACAACGCTACTTCTCATGACACAAATGAATGTAAAGTCTTCCGCCAGCAGATACAATCGGCCATTGAACAGGGGCGGCTTAAATTTGAAACTCCAACCAAATCGGCAAAGCCGATGAAGATAGATCAGCATCCCTTTCCGGCCAACACGGTTAACGCTGGAGGAGACTCAAGTCAAACCAAGGTGCTGACGTCAGAATCGGCGAGAAGAGGCGGCGTTGTCGACCCCAGGAGGCAGATCACGACGGAAGAAATCAGAAAGAACAGGTGAGGGCCAGAACAACCACGCAAACCCGTCACCTCCCAATTCTTACTCAGTAAATATCGGCAGCAGCAAGAACAGGCAAGATACCAGGAAGAGACGATACGCCGGCATGAAGATCACTGGCAATGTCCATTCTTCATCCACTGCTGGGAGAACGATATCAGATTGCCATCTGCCGAGAACTGTCCGGAGTGTAACGGATTGAGCCGCAACGATCGCCCGAGGCCACACTCTAGGGACAGAGGATCAGAGCCGATCAACAGAAATCGGCGTGAAGAACGGCGCGTTTCGGTGCCTGATCGGCTGGGGGGCAGAGTTGACCAGTACAGCAGGTCAAAAAGCAAGATCGGCCAGCGAGATGGACTAGGGGGCAGGATCAGCGCGCACGACCGGCTGGAAGAGATGGCCGATGATAGGGTATTAGACGAAGATCCCCTAGGAAGGGAACCAGATTGGGAACACGCCAGGTCATCGGCCAAACCAGTGAATCCCAGGTGGTGTCCCGATGGCCTGTCCAGATCCCAGAAGCGAAGGATCCAACGCCTACGCCAGTGGGAACATCAAGAAGAAGAATAGAGACAGGTGCCAGAGAGAAGGAATGTCAAATCTCGAGTTTGGCGCCCAAAGAAAAATGATCAAGAAACAAGCAACCAAGAATCGGCAGCCGAAATTGATATGGTGTTCATACTGCCGATGGAGTTCATGCCGCCGAACGATCGGGATAAAATGAAAGGAACAGAAGAAGAGCAAATGGCACAACTGGTATTAGAGCCGATGACGGCTACGTTTGAGAAACCAGAAGAAGAAAAACGGCAGCATCTCAAAGCGTTGTTTCTCAAGGCCTATGTCAACGGGAGACCCGTCACCAGATTACTGGTAGATGGAGGCGCGGCAGTTAACATCATGCCATACGCCATGTTCCGCAAGCTGGGCAAGGGCGATAATGACCTCACCAAGACGGACATGATGCTAAAGGATTTCGAAGGCAACGTGTCACCCGCCCGCGGAGCGCTCTGCGTCAACCTCACCATCGGCAGTAAGACCCTCCCTACTACTTTCTTCGTTATTAATGGCAAGGGGTCCTATAATATGCTACTTGGTCGCGACTGGATACACGCGAACTGTTGTGTCCCATCCACTATGCATCAATGCCTTGTGCAATGGGTCGGCGACAGTACGGAGATAGTCGCTGCCGATTCAGTCTACAACGTTGCAGCGGCCGACACGCAACAGTGGAGCTGCGAGCACGTCAAGTGTATATCTGGCAGGACTTGGGACACTGACTTCCTGAAAGTGTCCGATTTCGGTCTACAGCCGATCCAAGCAGTCGGTTCTGAAGATTCAGAATAAATGGATCAGCTCGCCTGAGAAGATGGGAAGCTTGGGCATGGGTTTACGTCGGCCGATTTATTAGAGATGGTAGATTTGGGAGATAGCAGCAAGTCAAGGCCAACGTACATCAGTGCCAATTTGGATTCTGAGTACAAATGTAAATTGGTAAGTTTATTAAAAGAGTTCAAGGATTGCTTTGCTTGGGAATACCATGAGATGCCTGGACTAGACCGGTCTATTGTTGAACACCGGTTACCTATAAAATCAGGATATCGGCCATATCAGCAACCTGCTCGACGGTGTAACCCCAAAATTCTACCTGACATAAAGGCTGAGATTACAAAGTTGATTGAGGTAGGATTTATTCGGCAGTGCCGCTACGCCGAATGGATTTCTAACATTGTGCCTGTATACAAAAAGAATGGAAAATTACGTGTGTGCATCGATTTCAGGAACTTGAATCAGGCTACGCCGATGGATGGATATCCGATGCCAACGGCCGATATTTTGGTGGATGCTGCCGCAGGCCACAAAGTCATAAGTTTCATGGATGGGAATGCCGGGTACAATCAGATATTAATGGCCGAGAAAGATATTTCGAAAACGGCTTTTAGGTGTCCAGGCCATCTTGGTTTATTTGAATGGGTGGTTATGACTTTCGGCTTGAAGAACGCCGGCGCTACATATCAGCGGGCCATGAACTACATCTTCCACAAGCTCATTGGTTCGTCGGTGGAAATTTATATAGATGACGTCGTGGTCAAATCAAAAGGTCACCAAGATCATCTGGCCGATTTACAGGAAGTGCTGGAGTGCACAAGGAAACATGGGCTGAAGATGAACCCAAACAAGTGTGCATTTGGTGTATCGGCCGGACAATTCTTAGGATTTATGGTCCATGAGCGCGGGATAGAAGTCAACCGCAAGACCATAGACGCCATCAACAAAGTGGTGGCCCCACAAAATAAAACTGAGCTGCAGTCCCTCATCGGCAAGGTCAATTTCATCAGAAGGTTCATATCCAATCTATCAGGACGTATTCAGGCTTTTACCCCTCTGTTGAAATTAAAGCCCGACCAGGAATTCATATGGGGAGAAGGACAGCGCAAGGCACTGGAGAATATCAAGCAGTATCTGGTTTCACCTCTGGTGTTAGTCCCGCCACAGCCTGGTAAGCCGTTCAAGTTATATTTATCGGCTGATAAACAGGCTATTGGATCGGCGTTGCTACAGGAGTTTGAGGGGAAAGAACGAGTGGTATACTACGTCAGCAGAAGACTTTTAGACGCCGAAACAAGATATTCCTCGGTGGAGCGATTATGCTTGTGCTTGTACTTTTCATGTACTAAGCTCAGGCACTATTTGCTATCGGCAGAATGCACAGTCGTGTGCAAGGATGATGTGGTGAAGTATATGCTATCATTGCCGATTTTGAAAGGGCAGATTGGAAAATGGATCCTGGCTTTGTCGGAATTCGATCTAAGGTACGAATCGGCCAAAGCCGTCAAAGGTCAAGTGATGGCCGATTTCGTAGTTCAACATTGTGGACCAGAAATTGCCACCGTCGAACCAGTTCCATGGACTCTATATTTTGATGGTTCTTCGTGTGGGGTCGGATCAGGAATCGGCATTGTTCTTGTGTCGCCTCGGGGGGCAACTTATGATTTCTCTCTGCCGATAGAAGCCTCTGCAACTAATAACCAGGCGGAATATCGAGTTGTTCTAAAAGGCATCCAATTATTAAGGGAAGTCAGAGCTGATGAAGTCGAAATTTTCGGGGATTCCAAGCTCATTGTGGATCAGTTGACGGGGCGATCTGAGTGCAAGGATGATATCTTGAGGATTTATTATGAGGATTGTCTTCAACTTTTAAAAGAGTTCAAGTCTGCAATAATTGAGCATATCCCTAGGGATTATAATGAAGAAGCCAACAGACTGGCCCAACATGCTTCTAGATATCGGCCGATTCAGGGAGCGATGACGCTAGAGCTCGCGGCCGATGACTGGCAAAAGGATATCGCCGATTACCTGAGAAATCCATCCCAAAAGGTGAATCGGCGAACACGTTTTCAGGCTACAAAATACGTGTTGCTTGAGGATGATTTATTTTATCGGACGATTGATGTAGTCCTTCTCAAATGCCTGGGAACGGAAGAGGCAAAGGTTCTGATGGGAGAAATCCATGAAGGCGTGTGTGGAGCTCATCAATCAGCTCACAAAATGAAATGGATGATCAGGAACAATGGATATTACTGGCCGACCATCCTTGAAGATTGTTTCAAGTACTACAAAGGATGCCAAGACTGTCAGAGGTTTGGCAATGTGCAGCGCGCACCCGCATCGGCTATGAATCCGATAATTAAGCCATGGCCGTTTAGAGGTTGGGGAATAGATCTCATCGGACAGATTCATCCTACATCTAGCAAAGGGCATAAGTTCATATTGGTGGCTACAGATTATTTTACCAAGTGGGTGGAGGCAGTTCCTTTAAGGAACGTGACATCGGCCGATATGATTGAATTTGTTAAAAACCATATTATATATCGATTCGGCATTCCTCAAACCATCACAACTGATCAAGGGACAATATTCACTTCTGGAGAATTCGGAGAGTTCGCCGCCGATATGGGAATTAAATTATTAAATTCTTCTCCATACTATGCTCAAGCCAATGGCCAAGCAGAATCATCTAACAAGGGGATAATCAAGCTAATCAAGAGGAAGATAGAAGAGCAACCCAAGAAGTGGCATATGTCTTTGGCTGAATCTTTATGGGCATACAGGATGGCTTGTCATGGGGCCACTAAAATATCCCCTTATCATTTGGTTTATGGTCACGAAGCGGTCTTGCCATGGGAGATAAGGACGGGGTCAAGACGTATATCGTTACAGGATCAGTTAACGGCCGATGACTATTCCTTTCTCATGAAAGACGAGCTTGACGATTCGGCGGGTTTACGGTTAAGAGCCCTGATTAGTATAGAAGAAAACAAGAAAAGGGTGGCCAGATGGTATGACAAAAAGGTCAAGGTTAAGCAGTTCTCTCAAGGAGATTTGGTATGGAAGTTGGTGCTGCCGATAGGGTCTAAAGATCCCAAATTCGGTAAATGGTCACCCACTTGGGAAGGGCCATATAGAATCGGCCGATGCCCCTGGAAATGCATATATTCTGGAGACAGTCGAAGGGGAAGAATTCCCAAGAGCTTTAAATGGACGATATCTGAAGAGGTACTATCCAAGCATTTGGGTAAACGCATAACTTACAGCAAAATATGTCAAGGTAACATGGCCGATTTATCATCGGTTTTCTGGCTACACATCTGGTGAAAGAAACATTGAAATTCATTATTGAATGGAAATTACAGATTACATGGCCGACATGGTATAAGTCGCCCTTAGAACAAAAATACTGGTGTATCTACTGATTACGCCTACGCTGGATTTCTCTTTCGATGCGACCTAGTTTTATCATGAGGGTGAGCCTTTTCTCTTTCAAGTCCTCTGCAGTGGCTCCAGTTTCAGCTTGGTTGCAGAGTTCTTTCAGCAGGCGGGTCTTCTCCTCTTCTAGATCTCCCATGGCGACTTCAGTTGTAGCTTTACGAGGAAGTGAGGAATTTTTGTTGGAAGATGGTCGCTTGCGGACCAAAAGATGAGCACTTATGAGGTCCGAATATTCCTGGACAGCGGCAGGGACATGATCTCTGAGTTCCTCAGCATGAGTTCTTATCAGATTTCTGTCTGCCTGTGATAATGGCTCTTCTGAATGCATGATTTCTATCGCTCGTTCTAGATCAGAGCTGAGACGGTTTGGCTAAACAGAGATAAAGGGGGTTACCCAGTATCGGAGCGATTTGAAATGCTTAAGAAAAAGGTAGAGGGGGAGTTCATACCTAGTTGACAGAAGAAGAGGATGAAGAGGACGAACAAGACATCTCGCCGTTCAGTTGGGACAGTAAAAGAAGAAGAAGAGATAAGTGATGCGTGTGCCTCTAGAGATGGTGAACGGTCTGCGTATAAATGAAGAGGAGGTAGATGGATGGTGGGACACGTCCTATCGGAGTAAATACGTACATAAATGCAAGGCAGACTGAAGAAGCAGTTCAAAATCAAATCGGCGCAGTGACATTAAAGGAGCAATAATGTTTAACATATTTTTTACAGCCCAAGGAAAGCATCTATAGCTACAATCGCTCGTCGTCTAATTTGATCGGCCGAGTCTACTATTCTCTGATCATTGTCGGCCGATCCTGGTACTTCTAACACGCGGCGACGGAGCTTTATTGTTTCACGGGCTAGATGTTGTCTTTCTTGCTTCAGCTCGCCGATGATGGTTGGAAGTTCTTGGAGCTTTTTTCTCTTCAGCGGCTATCTCTTTGGTTATCTGTTCCATCTCCTTGGCTAGTTCTGCTCTCCTCCGTTTCAGCCGATCTATTGCGCCGACGATGTCCGGACGGTAGTTCTCGAGGAAATTGATCCTGTGGTGTACTTCCTGAGTCCGCTGCTTGTACAAGTCGACCTCCTCCTGAGTTTTGGCCATCTGAACACGATCGGCCATGCGTTGCAGCGCCCTGGAAACCGGAATCTGCATGCCCTCTATATAGGCAGCATACCCCAAGTCTTCTGACACTTCATCCAGGATGTGATCTTTGACCTCATTAAAAAGTCGTCGGATCGGCGATGCATCTTCCACCAATCGGCCGATGTCACCTTAGAGGAGAGTACGAATGCTTCCGAGCTTGGAGCGGACATCAGCGGAGGTAGAGCTCGATGGAACTGCGTGTGAGGCGATTTCTTCTTCATCGGCCAAGGAGACGGCAAAGGAAAAGATGCTATTATTGGGGGTATCTTGCTCCTATAAGGGGACAAAGTAAAGGGTAAGCAAGCGGTGAAAGGAGATCGGCCGATTCTGATGGTAAGATCGGCCAATTTATGATGAAAGTAGGTTGTTTTATGTTCTATGGTAACGTTTCATAGATTCATAATTACAGAGAAAACAGACGAATCCAATGCTCCGGTACCGACTGACACCTTTTATTTCCATCCAAATACGACTGACGCCTTTCAGGCTCGTAATCTCGTTCATCAGAGAACATTTTTAAAAAAAATTGAAAAACAAGAGAACATTTTTCTTAACACAAAGGGGGGAACATTAAAAACCCTAGAGCCGGAAACATCAAGCAGCCATGAGAATAAAGTACATACATATGAACAGCATAGCATACTACGATACGTGTATTCCATGTCCAGAATCCAACCCAATAATCCAAACAGTATACAGCCCAACCGGGACCTCATACAAGAACCTAGCAAAGAAACGGCGAATCCAATAGCCAATTACACCGTCACTACTAAGGTGATGTTAACAAGAACATTGCATTCCTCCACCACGAAACGAGCTGAAAATACCGGGGCTGGTCTTCACCAATCTCCTTTAGGTGTAAGGGCCCATGCCGATGCTGGAGGCACCATAGGGTGCGCCACCAGTGGCTTCACGCGACTTTGAGTAGCTGAGGTAGTAGACCTCGCCCAGGATGGCCGTGAAGAAGGTGAAGGCTGCGCCAGCAGCGAAGACACCCTTGCGCAGCGTCTCGCAGGAGAGGGGCTCGCCATAGAAGTTGCCCCTGTACCGGGTGTGGTACGCGTTGCGGACTGATCCTGCCAGCAAGCACACCTCTGCGATGAGGAAGGTCACCCTGTCAATGAGGACGAGACAGGTTACTGGTTAACGTTTTTGGATATGCTGAATCAATGTGCTGGGTACCCGAATCTGTTTGACATATGACATTCCTGCACCAAAATATAGTATAGCTCCAATTGTAGGTACTGAATTAAGAAACTCTATTCATGTCATAACAGCTTGAAGCTGGCAGTGACAGCGCATCCAGTTCAGGTTTCATCATATGAATTGAGGAAGGGAAGCAAGCAAGCAGCACAGAGAAAAGAGAGACAACTGAAGTGATTCCAAATGAAATTTAACTATGGCACTGGCACTGGCTTTTGTGAATAGATTATTGCAGTTGATTCCACCGGAAGGCTTGCTAGGCAAGGACACAGAAAGCAAGGCTATTAATTGATGTTGACTTAGGAAATGTTATTGTCACATGGTGATCCCAAGAGAAAAAGATAAACAAATCGATGATAGACTATTAAAAAACTAATGTGGTTCAATAGGTTCATCGAAAAACTTAACAGAAGTCAACTAGTGTGCAAACAAATAATCATAAGCCGTCAGTACTAAAGTTTAATCAGTTAGGATATCATATCAAGGCATAGATGGTGAACTGTACCAAGGTACCTAACATTAAGGTCTTGTTGGGCTTCTAAGCGTACAATAGTGAAAGTAGTTTTTTGGAGGCTGCGGATTGTATTAAAAAAAATCACTCATTTGAGACTGGAAGGGCTTTCAACATCTCCATGACATCACAGAAAAATATATTCAGTAACTGTTACACTAAAACTCTTGGGAGACACTAAATCCTACAAAGTGACCCATACAAGTACACTAGGAGCAGTTGGACATCTACCATCACCAACATAGAAAATATAGCAGATCTACGGCATGTACTGGAGTCGACTACTAATAGCTTCGTACCAAGAATTAGTTAGATTCCTAGCAGAGCTTAGCTTGAACGAGGCTACAGAAATGTCAAAAGTGGAGGACACGACTGTTATCAACTTTGAGGTGCTGAATGGCGTGCAAGTGCAGCTCCTGTAATGGAAGCAAAAGCCACATGCCAGCAGGGGACTAAACCGGAAAAGGTGGGACTAATACCTTGCATCTGGATAGAGAAGCAGTAGTACTAACTGATGGATATCAGTAACACACCACTCCCTCACCCAAAACCAATAGAAGGAAGCATTGGTTAAGTACTTGAATTTTGATTTTGTATAGACAAGAAAGCGACATTTTACCGCTAGAAGAGCATGAGGCGCTTCACCTACGATTCAAATTAGAAGAGGGGGGGAATGCCCCAGCTCAAAGATTCAGTTCAAAATTGCAAGATCCGGCTTCAGACCACCCTGCGGCAAACGGATCTTAGGCAGTTAGGCTCTTAGCTAGCGCCGTGCGCCAGCAGCTCAGACCACACAAAACACGCTTTGCAGATCCCAATTCAATCCGCTCCCAGAACCATCCCCTGGGATTGGATCTCAGAGAGCAGAGCACGGGATCACCCGCCCAATCTAGCGTTGCCGGTTACCACTACGCCCCCGGCCGCAGAGGAGACAAGCAATCGAATCGACGGGTGGGCGTGGTCAGTCGAGCTCGCTTACCATGTGAAGAGGAAGAGGATGAGCGCGCAGGCGCGGGAGCCCCCGGGCTTGAGGCCGCGTCCACAGCAGAAGCATCGGCTGGCGGTCATGAGCACGACCTGCGCGGCGGCGAGCAGGAGCAGCGCGCCGACGCCGTAGCCCGTGGCGATGTCGGAGTCGTAGACGCAGTAGTCGTACTCCTTGGCGGCGTCCGGGGTGACGGTGGCCCGGCTCCGGCGCTGCTCGGCGGCGACGCCCAGCCCGAAGGCGATCACGTCCAGGAGGATCACCACCGCCTGCACGATGATGGACGCCATCGCGCTCTGCTAGCTTCTAGGCCCCCGCGCGCCGCCGCTCCCCTCCTTCGGTTCGCTGCGCTCCTCTCCCTTGCGGCTGGCTGGTGGTGTGGCGGTGTCCTGGGGGCTGGGGGTGGTGGTGAGCTTGAGCTAGCTGGGGGTGGGAGATGGTGGGTGTAGTTAAAGGCGGTGCGGTCGCGTGTCGGTGTAGAGTGCGGCGCGGAGCAGAGCAAGGGCAGGGGCCAGGGGGAGAGGAGTGAGACTAGGAGGAGCCTCTGCTTTTGGGTGGTAGTCACGCGGCGGATCTGGTCCTGATGCTGAAGGGGACCGCCCAACGAATGCGGGAGGCGGGTGGGGGCCCGCACGGCAGCCGCTACCGGACGGGCGTTGCGTTGCGCTCCCCTGCCGCCGGGGTTGGTGCGCTTGGCTTGTCGTCGCCGACGCCCCGGTTCCCCACGGCCTCGGCCCTCGGAGGCGAGTGCCGCGGCCCGCGGCTGTAGGAGAGCTCGGATACGCACCCGGCAGCCCGGCACGACGTGTACACGCCGCTAGAGATCCATATGCTTTTCCATGCGTGCTGTGCTCCATGTATTCTACAGTACATTTCTTTTTTTTTCCGAAGTAAAGATATTCTACATTTCTATGATGCTCTAGCGATTGATAGTTTCCAGGTTGTGCACGGAGGCCACACCTAGCACAGGCGTGTTTTACCAGGGCTCAGCTAATTTTTTGAGAGAAGTGATTATATGGCTAAGAGTAATTTTCTTTGATTATCTACCATAAACTCTAAATTAGAAGGGAGAATCACTTGATAGAATCAAGAGCAGCTAATTTTTCAGCTCCCAGCATCTTAGTCACTTCACAGAATCATCAAAGAATCATTTCTCTAAAAAACTGTTTGGCAGGATTCCTGCTAGATTAAACAGAGAATCAGCTCTAGAAGCTCTGCCAAACGCACTCACCATTTGTTCCTTGCTAGTAGATCTCGTGCTGTCAAACAAATAGGTTCATTAGGGCTATGCACATCATTCCACACTGCAAAGGTTAGTTGTGTGAGGATTACGTACACTCCCACCATCCCCCCTCCCCCCCCCCCCGCGTGTCACCCTCCCAGGTGACACGGGCCCACCACCCCACCCCGGGCTGTTGCCGCCGCCGGCGACCGTCCGGGCGGTGGCCCACGGCCGAGCTGAAGCCGGCTTTGCTTGCAGTCTCCCCCCTTTCCTCTCTCTTCGCTCCCGCCTCCCTCTCCCCGGCCATCAAGTCTTCTCTCGTCGACGCTCCTCTGCCAGCCGCCAAGCCGGACCCGACCTCCTCCCCGCCGGATCCGGGGTTCCCCGGGCCGGATCCGTCGCTGCCAACCCCCCTCTCTCCCGACCGACTGGCGTGCTACGCCTTCGGGGGCTCGGTCGCACCTGTCTCGCTGCTCTTCCTGGTCAGCCCCGCTCCAGTCATGCAGCTAGATGTGCCTTCGGGTGGCCGGGGGTCGTGGCCGCTCCACCGCCTCCATTGCTCGCCCTAGGGCGTGTCGCCGGGCGCTTGCGCCGCCTCCAGACAGGCACCCGAGTCGCGGGGGGGGGGGGGGGGGGGGGGGGGAGGGAGCGCTCCCTCGGTTCGGTTGCTGGCCGCCGGCCTCCGGCCGGGGGTGTCAGCCCCCACTCGCTCCACCCCTCCACTGGCGTCTGGATGGTTGGCTCTGCTCCCCGCTGGCCGCCCCCTCCTGGTGGCCTCCTGCGGCGGGGTGCCGGCCTGCGGGCTTTTCCAATGTTGTGGCAGCGTCGGTTCTAAGGAGGGATTAGGATGGAGGCAAAAGCCTTGGGTCCGCTTGCAGGCCGATGACAGCAATGCTCTCAGGTGCCATTCACCTTCTTGAAGGCGTCATTTTTCCCCCTCTTCCCTCCTCTCTGGTGTGCTTTACGAGTGAAAGCATTGATCATGTTGGTCGGACGACAACGGCGTCTGTGGCGTCGTTCCCTCCCTTGGTGCGTCATCTTGGAAGCTCTAGTGGTGGTCGTCAGCTCTCCTCGGAGAGTTTCCGCTTCTGCGCTTGCCTTCACTTTGTTTCTTCTATATCATCCGTTTCTTCTATATCATTGCCGCCCCTCTTGTCGTTCGTGGATACTTTGCCGCTCTAACGGATGCTTTGCCACCGTCTTCATGTTGGTTCGCTTCAGGCGGATGCTTTGCCGCCTTGGTCGGTTGGTCGGGTGGATGTTTTGCCACCTTTGATGTGTTGATTGACCTTTGCACCCTTGATGCTGTAGTATCGTTTTAGCAGGTTCAGTTGTATGATCGTGTCTAGATTTGAGGGTTCGTGTGAGTCTCCTTCCCTATTGTTCTTGCTATTAGGATCGCCTGCCACTTGCTTGGTGGTGCTCTGTTTCCGCTTAATAATATTTGCTTATTGTTTTTAATGAAATACGTGCTCAGACACACGTTAAAAAAAAAAGTTCAGTAACTTCTTTTTTAAAGAAAAAAATGGATCCAAGTTCTGAAGTTCATTCTCTGGACGTATCCAAAAACACGTAACAAGAGGCCGTAGGGAAGCAAGCGCTTTCTAGTTCCGCGTTTTATAAGCACCGGCACGCAACGCAACAAGCAAGCACATTTTCTTTTTCAGGACTACGCAACACACGGTTGTTTTGACGGTGTGTTCGTTGGTTCTGCGCGCCGGTGCCACGCTGTGCTCCTGGACCGTCTCGTGCGTAGGGCTGCAGGCACACTGGTGGTTGTTGGTCAAGGGTCCTCCCGCTCGTGACAACTTGCTTGCGTGCACACCTGTTAATGCATAAAACTGGCGCTGGTCTTGCCATGGATCGCCACGAGTTCTCTCGGCAGATCAGCATATGGGCCGGAGCACTGGAGCAGTGTCAGAATTTTATTTTTTCTTATTATCTATTTATTTATTTATCCAATGTTTTGTGCTTTGTGACGAGGCGTGGGTGATTGACGCCGGGGCATAGCGTCGGAAATTTTGAAAAAATTTCAGACAAGTGGTGCTCTGCAAATGCTTGCACGGCTTGGCTCATGCGCCCGACACATAGCACTCGTATCTCGAGATAGATTTCTTCTACTAGTAGTTCCTACTTGGTGATAGATTGAATACGGCTGCACAAGATGTAGGCCCAGCTGTGGTGTGGTAACGGGATTAAAAAAGTGATATTGACATCAATACAAGATTGCTACAAGATAATTGTGCAAGGGATGGGATTGTAAGTATTGTAGTACAATTCTCGGAGTATGTCTGACTGCTGAGTCTACAATATTTTACTTGTGAAGTAGTATACCAGGGTTGCATGAGATGAAGAGAGTGGATAATATCTGGCTTGCCAGGATCGATTTGTGCAGGTACGGGCTACACCACTACACTTAAGTCGACTGTAAGACGTCGTACTAACAAGCGGGTGATCCTAAGTTTTGCAAATTGTTGGAGCCCGTCATTTTCACAACATGAAAAACAAGCAAAACATACGAATCTTAACCACAAAAGATTGAATTTTAGGAATATTAAAACGAATGAAAAAAATGAAAAGAAAAGATACAGCAGCTCGTGGCCTCGTGGGCTATTTTTTCTTTCTGGCCCTTTGGAGGCAACGATGCGTCGGTCACTCGTCATCCATCATTGCGCCAAATCTGCCCAATCCCGACTCGGACCGCAGTCTACCACCGAACCGGAGGAGGCAGGAGCAGAAGCCAAACAGGCTTGCGAGAAGATGCCGCCGCCGCCGCCGGTTGATCCGCAGCGGCTGTCGCCGGCGGAGTCCCGGGAGCGGACGCTGCACTTCTTCCACGGCCTGGGCGTGGACGTGCCCCTCCCGGCATCGGCCGAGCGCGCCGACGCTTACTCCGCGCTCGTCCGCGCCATCGTCTCCTCCGCCACCGTCTCCTCGTCGCGCGTCTCCTGCACCCTCACCATCTCCCCCGGCGTCGCGGTGAGCGCCCTGCTTCTCAAGTAGCCCTCTCGATCCATCACAGTCTCTCTGCCTCTCCTGATTACCTCCGGGCCGGCGCGGTGGGTGCAGAACCAGTACAACACGCTCCACGGCGGCGCGGTGGCGGCCGCAGCGGAGGCCGTCGGGATGGCGTGCGCGCGCGCCGCGGCGGGGGACAAGGAGATGTTCCTCGGCGAGCTCAGCACCGCGTACCTCGCCGCCGCGCGAGTCAACGTGAGCATCCTCGAGAAACTCTCATACACCCTCTGATGTGCAGATTTTGTTTCCCCCCAATTGTTTCTTCCATCGCCATCCAGCACTCGCTGTGCAGGATCGAGTCGATCTTCACAAACAACAGTGCTCTGTGCTTTGAGGAAATTTCTTGAAGTAGTTCAAAGATCTAGCTCCTTGATAATTTGCAGCGATTGGTTGATCTCTCGATCCAGAGATCCAGAGAGAGAGAGAGAGAGAGAGAGAGACCAAAATTACGCTAGAACGCCGAGCATCCGGGGTGACCGTCGTGTCTAGAATATTTGCTTGCGAAATAGTATGCCAGGGTTGCAAGAGATGAATAAGGGCAACTCCAACCAACCTCTCAAATTCGAACCCCTACCCACATTCTAGCCCCCTACTTCTCTATGCACTCCAACCAAACTCTCATTTGCATCCTTATATTTCCTCTCATATCTACTTTATTCATATTTTGTAACTAACAAAGTTTACTTTTTTTAATTGTAAATCATAATTTTTGCAACTGCTATTTGCGGAAGGATAATATTTGCAACATTTTTAACTGTTATTTTTACGCATGTTTTGAGGTTATTTCTTTAACCAAAAATCGAATCACATCGCAATAGAAAATTGCTGCTCTCTTCATCTCTCTCTCATTGGCGTGGGGACGTACTTGATTTTGCTCCGGCGCCGGATGCTACTACGCATTCCTCTCTCTCATCGATTCCATGGCCAGAGACGGGGCATACATAGTTTTGCTCCGACAAGGATCCGTGGTACGCAGCCGCCGGCGTGGGCCGGATCGCGATTCAGAGGCTTCCGAGCCATGGCGCGAGTCGCGGTAGTTGGTGGCGGGATCGGATGAGGGCTCGTGTAGGAGCTCCTATATCTAGGAGGTCGGGGGTATGGATGAGAGAGGGGGCTCAGGTGAGGTGGTGGTCGGAGACGATTTTTCACGTCTGGACCCTTAAAAGAAGAGTAGGGGTTTGAATGAGGCATTGGTTGGAGTTGCCCTAAGGTCCCGTTTGGAAGTCTAGGTGGATTTTGGAATCCTGGATTTTGGGTGGATTTGCAAAATCTAGATTATGACTAGAATCTGATAGTGCTTTCTGGATCCTTGGATTCTAGAATCAGATTTTTTGGATTTTGGTTCATACATTTCTTATATGCCCTTGATATTTTTTTCTTTTTGCCACCAAATGAAGCACTACTTTCCACCAATACATATGACCTTTAACCTGATCAAACTGCTGCTCAACATTACTCACGAAGACACATAAGGATACAACGTGCATGAGTACAATCATGTAGATATGAAAGCAGTACAAACACCCTCACACCTTCCCTACTAAGGGACCTTTTGGACGAGATTCTAGATTTTGGAGAAGCTAGATTTTGATGGATTAAGAAAATTTGGTTTACATTTGAAAAGGCTATGACGCCTCTCGTACCATAACTAATGCAATTTTGTAATCCTTAAAAAAATGCAATTTCGTATTTCATTTTATATCCATTTCACTGGTCTATGAGATATCTCTATTAAGGACTATATTAAGGACTATACTGTAAAATGGTAAGGATATTTCCATCTTATCTCTTCTCCCTCCCATTGACTGTTTCTCCGATTCTACTCTCTCTCCCCTGATCCCGTTTCTCTCCCTGATTGACCAAGGAGATTGCAGCAGGCCCGGCGGGTGGCCTCTCGGCTGCGGGCGAGGAACGTGCCAGCCGCGGCAGCCGCACGTGCCGCCTGGCTGGCCACGGCGGGAAGCGGCGGCGCGTGCCTCCTAGCCGGCCTCGGTTGGGAGCGGCGGCGCCGGGCCGGCCGCATGCGGGGAGCGGCCTCGGTTGGGAGCGGCGGCGCCGGGCCGGCCGCATGCGGGGAGCGGCGCCGCCGGGCCGGCATCCGCCTAGCTTCTGGGATTATGGGAATCCGAAAATCCAATTTCTATAATCCTAAGTAGAATCCGGCCCGTTTGGAAGCTGGTCAGATTCTAGCATTTGGATTCCTAGAATACGAGGGTTTCAAAAGCGCCCTAAAATGGATAATACTCCATCATCTTAAAAAGAATACAACTCTCATTTCGTTTCTGGAGGAGTCAAACAATTTTAAGTTTGATCAAATTTATAAAATAGATACTAATATTTATATCTTCAAATAGGTTTAATATGAAAATATATTACATGATTAATCTAATAATATTTATTTGCAACATAAATATTAGTACTATTTTATATAAGTTTGGTTAAATTTGGGATTGTTTAATTTCTCCGAAAATGAGAGTTCCATTTTTTAGGGAAAGAGGGAGTAATTGGGAACAATTTGTGTGGTACGCAGGTACGGGCTGTTACTACGGAGGAACAGCTCTGTCAGCTCAAATAACAGAAAGGGGTCCCTTAGCAAAACCGGTTTGGGGACATCCTTTTCGATTTCTTGTTGCTTCTTGTAACTTTTTTATGCAATTCAGAACTGCATCTCATGGTTTATTTGAGCATATAACTCACTTTAAAAGAAAAGAATTAACTTAAATCGAAAACTTGATAAAAGAAAAACAGCTGCAGGGTACCTGGCCCAGGCGGCCAGGCCCACAGCCTCCGGCCTGCCTCTTCTTTCTTCCTCTTCTCTCGTCGCGGCGCCCGCGGACCTCTTCTAGAAGGTCTTGCGCGGTTGCGCCCCACCCGATTTCAGGTGGCTGGCCAACATCGTATCTCATTTATTTGGATATCTTGATATAAACTTTAGCTTAGGGCTAAAGATTAGCTCCTCAAAAATTTAAATCTTTTACTGTTTGGTTTTAAAATCTAAAATTTAGATCAGAATCTTGAAAAGACACGTTTTACCTCTAATTATAGCGGGTAGGTAGAGAGAGGGAGGGGTGGGTGGGAGGGTAGGATGTGTCTTTTATCCAGTCTACACTATTTGTAGAGCTTTTAGCACATCTTAAAGGGGCTAATGGTCTAATAAGATCTAAACTTTGACCACATGTTTGGTTCTACAAGATCTAAAAGTGGACTAAAAGTGCATGTCTAATCTTTAGACCATGGGAATCAAACAAGCTCTAAGGCCCCGTTTGATTTCGGAGGGTTAAAATTTAGCCCTGCCACATAAAAAGAATCATGTTATTTAGAAGTATTAAATAAAATCTGTTTATAAAATTTTTATGGTGATAATCCGCGAGACGAATTTAATAAATCTAATTAATTTATGATTTGCTACAATAATCTACGGTAATCTTACGCTAATCATGGATTAATATAGCTTATTACATTCGCGAATTTAGAATTTAGAGATTCTATAATTAATTTTATAATTAAATTTTATTTAATATTTCTAAATAATAATAATAATAACGAGATTCTCTTTGACAGCGCTCCGGAACAAACACCGCTAACTCACATGTCCACCCACCCAACCCCGCCGTGATTAATAAGACGGACTCGCCCCGACCGCAGCCGGAGCAGCAAGAAAAGCGTGCAGCCAAGCTGGGGGAGGAGATGGAGAAGGAGGAGCCGAGGCGGAAGCTGTCGCCGGCGGACTCCCGGGCGGTGGCCCTAGCGTTCATCCGCGCCCTGGGCGCCGGCGCGCGCCTCCCGGCCGCGGCCGACCAGCCCGACGCCTACTCCGCGCTCGTCCGCGCCATCCTCTCCTCCGCCGCCGTCTCCGCCTCCCCGGGCCCGCGGGTCTCCTGCACCATCGCCGTCTCGCCCGCCGTGACCGTGAGCTGCGCCTACTTCTGCTACTGAGCGCCCCGTTGAAATTCCTCTCTGCTGCTCTGCTCCTGCTCCTGCTTCTTACCTACCTGCTGCTCTCGCGGGGGCTGTGCGTGCAGAACGCGTACAACACGCTCCACGGTGGCGCGGTGGCGGCCGTAGCCGAGGCCGTCGGGATGGCGTGCGCGCGGGCCGCTGCCGGGGACAAGGAGATGTTCCTCGGTGAGCTCAGCACCGCGTACCTCGCCGCCGCGCGCCTCGATGTGAGCTTCTAACTAAATCCTCGGCACCACGATGCATTTTGGTTTCCCAACAATTTCGACCTCCATACCATCCGGCATCCATTGAGTGGGTTATTCCGTCAAGCTTGTGATACCATGGGGGAATCGGGGTTGGGAAACTTGCTATTGCTTCTTTAATCAGTAAATCCAGTGAATGAGTAACTGTTTGTGTGTCGTTTTACAACCTTTCAGAAATGGGTTTGTTTGATTGAGTGAGGTCTGTTTGTTGTAGGACCTCCACCCAACATTTGAGATCAAGTTTCTTAAAGTTCCATCGCGTTCTGATGTTGACATCTATTTTGAAACAGAGGGTTTAATATGGATTTTGGCCTTTATAATCATTATAAGAGGGTTGGGTTTTCATCCTAAAAAGATCCGAAGGGTTAATAATTTGAGATTTTGATTTGGATGTTATAACTTTCACATTCTAAAAGGTTTTGACTTCTGTATGATTTATATAACCTAAGGAAAAGGATGAGAGAGCTTGAGGTTGCCACTAGTAATTCCTCATCCATTCAGTAGTAATCTGTGTTGTGCTACTTTGTCCTTGTTGGGAAATTGGAATGTGATAAAGCGGACCCTGAGCCTAAATTTTGGGTCTTGATTTGGAATAAATCTACCAGATGCCACTTCATAGGTCTATATTCTTCAACATGCTACTCACTGTGAAGCGGCGAAGCCCCATCTCAGTGAGACATTAGTGCTTCAGTACCCTTACATTTAACTCACATAATCATGCAATTTCAGTTTTGAGTCCAGTACATGAGAATAGGAGAAGTATGAAAACGAAGTATTAAGTTATCTCATCTGCTGATCGCAAAGAGAACCTTGTAGCTAATGAACCCCATTGATGTTGCTGTGAATAGTATACTGCTATCAATTGTTACCAGTTCCATAAACTCGGGAAGGGCAGCACAGAACTTGTTTCTTCACTGTTGCCATAATTCATTTTTCTGCGCTGTCTTTGTACTAGGGTTGCTAAGTTTCTTTTCAAGCATTACAAATCCACTCCCAAAATTTCATGGCATTATCACTCTCCACCGAAGTTAAAACTCAAACGTAATACTTCTAGTAGAAAGGTCTCTCAAACATACTTCTAAAAATCCAGGCAAGTGAATGAATGATAGGAATATAAAGCATTAAAGCCATTTGAGTTCTTTCCTCTCGTTTTCAGATATTTTACATGTCAGAGTGCAAGCGTTTACTCTCTTAATATCCATTGTCCATGTTCATGCAGTCTGAAGTGGATGTTGAAGCGCAGATACTGAGGAAAGGCAGGTCTGTCGTGGTTACCACTATCGAGTTCAGACTCAAGGACACCAAGAAGCTCTGCTACACATCTCGTGCCACCTTTTACATAATGCCCGTGGCAAGCCTATGAACAATCAAGTTTTATATGTGCAAATTGTTGTATTTACAGGACCAGATTATGTATTGTGTATAATTAAATCGGATAACATATATCTGTTGCATTAATGATGAAATAAAAACCATATCGACTCATGATGCCGTGCCGCCGCAACTGTTCCCTGATGAAAGTAAAAAAAACAATCACTAGTAAGGATGCTGTTGGGGCTCAGAGCAATGGTAAATATGCAATTTTCACAAGATATAAAAGCCACCTTTTATTAACTTTTGCTCCTATGGTTTCCAACGGTTGCAGCGGAAAAGATTGTGTTCTGGCTCATCCAGGAAGTGGAAGATTATGATCAAGTGATTCTTCAAGTTTAAGGTCGGAAAATGTCTGTTGTGTTACTTCATCGTTCCCATCTTCACCAAGGAAGGGATATGCGAGTCCAGGCTATAGATTGCAACAAGTGAGGTTTGAAGAGCCCTCATTTTAGTACATCAAGTCTGTCAGAGCCGTGGCCACCAGTGAGATCGAGCCGGGGACGTGAGAGATAGGAAATCACGACGGGATCTCGGTATGGTTGAGACTTGAGAGGTGGAAGATGTCCTCTTTCTCTGAGTCTGAAACTCTGAATGTTAGATGATGTTCCACCCGCATATTCTGAGGTTCAGTTATACTCGACTCGCGCATTACGTTGTCCGCTGGGCCCCCCATGCCATACACACGCACACTCCACTTTGAAGACGTACTGTTGCTTCCCGCCGACGACGCCTTCACCACTACTTGACGCTTGGGCTGCTCCGCTGCTGTGACAGAGTCCAGCTTGTTTACTCTGGCTTGTTTGACTTAAGGGTTGGTCAAGGCCGGAGCATGTGCACCACCTGCCATATTTCCGACTCTTCTTCTTTTGTTTGAGGAGGCTAAGATTTTTATTTCTCCCTTAGTCCTTCAGTCAGCATGATATATGAGTTATCCGAATATGGGATAATCCTTCTTGTTCCAAAAAAAAAAACAGAATATGGGATATCCTCTATTCTTGCTGGCAACACATTTGACTTTTCTCCGAATCACACGTGCTCAAAATTTCAAATCACAACACATATCACTTGACTTTTCTCAGAATGAGATCATATGATTTGGCACGAAAAATGAGCATGTTTAGCTAGAAAAAAAAAAGGAGGATGCCAAAAGTATCTGCAATGGGGCAACTCTCTATCCTTTCTGTCACGTGGTAATCACATCAACCTAACACATCCAGTCATGGCTGTTACAAGTGTACCAAACGGTCCACGCCCATCACATCGCGATCATAATCTAGTGGGTCAGCTCCGCACACTCAAAAATCTTATTTGACGAACGTTCGTCGCAATCGTTGCCAGCAAACGGCACCGCCGATACACGGGACTTGGGGGAGAGGAGGGCGGGGGAACGGCCGACGGCGAGTCGCCGCTGGCCACGGGCGGCGGTGGAGGCCGGCAGGGGTGGCGGCAGTGGAGGGGTTAGGGTTAGGAATTTGGGGTTTAGAGGTTTGGGGGTTCCATAGCCGGCGGGGTTCGTAGGGAGGTCGGGGCGGCGGCAAGCCCGGTGGCGGTTGCGGGTTGTCGGCGGCGAGGCAGGTGGCGATGGTGCCGCCAGCCGGGTGGTGGAGGAGCCTCGGTGGGCAGTGCCGGCGCGCGGGGGCGAGCACCGGTAGCGATGCGAGGGCGGGTGGCGAGCGGGGGTGGGTGGTGGGCGGAGCGGTGCGGCGGCGAGTCGCGCCGGCCGCGGGTGGCGTGGAGGCCGGCGGTGGCGGGTCAGATCAGGAAGCACCGGAGGAAGAAGAAAGAAAGAGGAAAAGGAAGGATAAGATACAGGAGGAGAAGAAAGGAAGAACCTCCGTTCGCTGCGAACGGGTCGCGGCGAGCGACCACCCGCGAGTTTGAAAATATTATTTGATGAATGTTCGTTGCGATTGGCCCGCACACTTCAACATGCTCAGGTAGTCACGTTGCTTGGCAAGAAGGCATAGGAACCTGGAAAGTTTTCACATTGTCTTTTATATATACGGAGTACATGCGAAAATATTCACACCGCTATATCAAGATTCGCACTATGATTCAAATGTGCATATTGTAGTTGTTTCTCCCCCTTGAACCACTACTGTAGGGACAGGTAAAGCAATATTTGTAGAGGGTTGAGGTATCCGCTCCTGCTTTTTACAAACGTTTTTAGGGATAGGTAAGGTATCCCCAGCCAATCAGCCACCAGCACAAGCCCAGTAATACAGAGGTATAATTTTTCGACAAAATATGCATACTTGCGTTAATCAGGGTTTGAACCGCTTACCTCAAGCTTTGCGTGTACCCTCCTTTCCACCACGCTACACAGTCACTTGTGACTCTATGAGGTACGTCATTCTTTTGTATTAACTCTGAAATCGATTTCTAGGGGTGGGTCACACCCCTACCCGCCCCTACAAAATATTTTCAGAGGCGGGTTACACCCCCACCCGCCTCTAAAAATGGTTTTCTATTTTATTCCAAAAATTTGTATAAATTTTGGAATATAGCTATATAAATAAAAAGGTAAAACTTCTACACTATGGTTATTATGAACTAATAGATGTAGAAAAAATATGCCAAGCATATTTTGGTATATATAAATGTTAATATTATCAAAACCTCAAAGTATAACTTGAGTTGTATGAGATACTAGTATGAGAAGTCGATGAGTGAAGAGTTTACGGATTACAATTTACCAGCCACCACCGTAACCCCCTTACACTTTTTTTGACGAAATATACACACTTGCATCATGCGGAGTTCGAACCGTATACTTCAAGCGTCGCACGTATCTTCCTCTCCACCACACTACACAGTCACTTGTGACTCTATGGGGTATGTTATTCTTTTATATAACTCTGAAATTGATTTATAGGGGTGAGTGACGCCATCACCCGCCCCTATAAATCATTTCTAGGGGCGGGTGATGCCACCACCCACCCCTAAAAATATTTTTTAATTTTATTCCAAAAATTTATTTAAATCTTTACGTATAGCAAACAAATCAAAAAATTGAAACTTCTACATTATGGTTATTGTAAATTATAGATTAAAAAAAATATGCCAAGTATATTTCAGTGTATATAAATGTTAAGATTGTTGAAATGACGATATACCATTTTAGGGGCGGGTGATGTCATGATCTGCCCCTGGAAATGATGCCCATTTGCAGGGGCAGGTGATGGCGTAACCCGCCCCTAAAAATATTTTTCTAAGAGTAGATCCGATGCTATAGTACCCCGGAGCGGGTTATCTTTTGACCCACTCCTAGACGAAAACGAGATATTACCGAGAAACGAGACGTTACTGCAGGTCGTTTTTTCTATTGAAACCCAGCTCGTGGCAAGTTATGACTTGTGACCTTAGGCACCTAGCCAGCTTATAGGCCGTAATGTTGATCTCTCTGTATGCGTGGACTATTCTATCCAGCTCCAACCATCCTCCGAATTGTTTGGTTATTGGGACTGCTGATCCTCCCATCTGGTAGTGATCATCTGAGTACCATTTGACCACGTGCCCGCCTCTATTGTCAGCTCCCAAGTGACGGCTATTATTAGGGGCAGGGACTGATACGAGATTTTCACAAGGACAGCTCACAGCTCCTTCGAATCAATGCAGAACGAGGGTCTGAATGAAAGATCACCAAAGAAAAAAAAGCGGCGCTAGAAACATCCCCGGGTTAACAGGGATGCGGTAGCCAGTGATGTTTTCAAATTACGATGACATACCACACTAATTTATTTCTTTCATAAATTAATTACATAGAATATTATTCTAATTTATTTTATTAAATAAATTATGAGTTGTAACCTCCTAGTCCTAGGCTCCTAGCCAGCTTATTTTTTTAGATAAAGGAATATTTAAATATTCCTAGCCAGCTTATAGGCCGTGATGTTGCTTTCTCTCTGTATGCATGCGTGGACTATTCTATTTCTATCCAGCTCCAATTATCCTCTGAATTGTTAGTGGTTGGGTCCGTCTGATGCTCCAAACTGGCATTGATCATCTGAGTACCATGTGGCCACGTGTCCACGTCTATTGTCAACTGCCAAGTGACGGCTATTATTAGGGCAGGGACTGATACGAGATTTTCACAAGGATAGCCCCCTCGAATCAACGTAGGCACGAGGGCCTGAACGAAAGATCACCAAAGAAGAAGAAGGAATAAAAACGGCGCTAGAAACCTCCAAGGGGCCAACCCGCCGTCGGTCGCCGCACTCACGAGAAAAGCAAAACGCCCGCAAACCAACTCGCCACCACAAAACCACACCCAAATCACCGCCAGCAACGCGAGGAGAGGAGGAAGAAGAGAACAAAAAGGGGAGGAGAAAAATACACCTGAGCTAGGGTTTGGCCGATTGGCTCCCGCCATGGCGTCGACCTCCCCGCGCCGCTCCTCCAGCGGGGACCCATCCTCGCCGTCCTCGCCGCTCCTCCCATCACCGGCCTCCCCGTCGTCCGGCGGCGCCGGGGGCCCGCTCGGGCGGCTCACGAGCCTCCGCGGCGCGGCGCGGTTCATCCGCCGCACGGGGAGCCGGCGCCTGATGCGGGAGCCCTCCGTGGCGGTGCGGGAGACGGCCGCCGAGCACCTCGAGGAGCGCCAGACCGACTGGGCCTACTCCAAGCCCGTCGTCGTGCTCGACGTGCTCTGGAACCTCGCCTTCGTCGCCGTCGCCGCGGCCGTCCTCGCCGCCTCGCTGGCCGAGCGGCCCGCCGTGCCTCTCCGCGTCTGGCTCGCGGGCTACGTGCTCCAGTGCCTCCTCCACGTCCTCTGCGTCACCGTCGAGTACAGGCGCCGGCGCAGGGAGGCGGACCAGGACGGCGCGGCTGATGGGGATTTCAAGCTCAGGTGAGCCCCTGCTCTGCTCGGATCGAGCCCCGACTCGTGCTGATGGTGGTTTGGTCATAGCTCCGTGTCACCTGACGACCTCCTTATGTTGAGCTGTGTTGACCATTTCTGTGTTCATGCTGTTGATTGTAGATTAGATTTGTAGTCACTTGCAAGTTAGCGGAAACTCGAGTCAGTCAAGCCCTTCTCGTTTGAGCTGTGAGCTAGATGGAAGTTATGAGCCCCCTCTATTGGGACTCATCATTTTTTCCCCTTTCTTTGGTTTTCAATGACAGTCTATGCCTATTGGAGAACCTGTGATGTTCTGTGCCTATAAATTTGTGCATAGGGGCATGATTGGAGGTTGGTCGTGGGTGTAACTTTGTTATTTCAGTTAAGGTTGCCTTCTTAAGGAAATTTTTGGGAGTCATTGATGATAGCACGCTCTGACTTTGCAAGTTGCAATCGAACTCGGAAGTCAGCTTCAGGTCTGGGAGATATCTCTATGGATCTTATAGGATTTGGATCCGTCTTTATTAGTTCCCAATGCCGAAACCCATGTTTAAATGACCAGTGTCTACAACTTTATAACAGTATTAGTTGCCAACTTCATAATTACCAAAATGCTTCTATTGAATGCATTCTCTGTATTGGCCACAAACATGCTTTGGATATATTTACTTTTGATTCTTCAAGGTTCCCTTGCATGCTAATATGCTACTTGATTGCAATCCATTCAGAAACAAGTGATTTTGATAGAAACTACCATCCAATGTACAAATTAAATCAAGAGTTTCAGCCTGTGAGCTGGGTTGCTTGTTGTTGGAGACTGTTTAATATGAACCAATATTTAACAGAGAAATGACCCCAATAAAAATTTCCCATTGATTTTATGGAATTGTCTATTATTGGCCTTTTGGTGGTTTTGTACTGCCCTCTTCACATGTTTTCCACTCAATTTACTTAATTCACCCTAGGAAGTAGTTCAATACTTCAATGCAAGTCACTTGCTCTTGACATCCTAATTATTTTATTCATCACCTTGTTCAGTATTGTGAAGCACTTGGAGTCCGCGAACACGATGTTTTCCTTCATATGGTGGATCATTGGGTTCTATTGGGTGTCTGCAGGTGGTCAAGCTTTATCGCATGATGCTCCCCAGCTTTACTGGTATATCTATTTTTAACCTTAATGTGCGAATAAGAAAAATATGAGTGATCTTCATCAAATTTGTTCTCTAAGATGGCTGATCTTCTTTCTCTTCTTTTCTACAGGCTATCAATTGTTTTTCTGGCGTTTGATGTTTTCTTTGTGGTCTTTTGCGTTGCCTTGGCCTGTGTGATTGGAATTGCTGTTTGTTGCTGTCTTCCATGCATTATTGCGATCTTATATGCTGTAACTGATCAGGTATGCCAGTTCCTGTGACCACCATGGTCTTCTAAATACGGTTTCTTCAACTTTTCAGTCAAATACAATGGCTAATACCTTCTAGATGATATAGATACCGCTGTTGTTGTCCTTATCTGAACATTGATATCCCCATGTCACAAAGAGAGTAGCATGCCCTGTACTGGTATCTGTAATTTTAAGTGAAGCATTGCCCATGATTGTTTATATGTTATATATGCTGATATGCAATAACCATGATTTTTGAACCTTTTCACTGTAGCTTTATCCCTTTGACACTACCATGACTACTTATACTCACTATTATTGAATTGTTCATGCTTAAGATGGTTTCTGGCAGAAAGGAGCTCTCTTCTCTCCGCTTCTTGAATCTTTATACAAATCCAAATGAAACGAAAAGCACTGTTGTTATTGTTTATACTGAGACAAATTTTTAACTTTAGCAGGAGGGGGCATCCGAAGAAGACATAAACAACCTTTCTAAATTTAAATTCCGGACGATGGGTGATCAAGACAAGCTAGTTGCCGGCATTGCAGCACCTGTGGGTGGAGTGATGACTGAGTGTGGCACTAATCCTCCTGTCGAACACATTCTTTCAGCTGAGGATGCAGTAAGTTTGTCATCATTATTATGAGAAGTTTTGGTGACACCATTGCAATCCCCCTTTTGTAGGTATCTATGATTGTCTTGAATGGGTTAGAAATTGCCATTTAGTGTTTAAATGATTGTGGATTTTAGGATATTTCAGGAAACTGTTCACACCATGTCAAAGTTTCTTTTTTTCTCAAGGTCTAAATCTATCTATCCATATTATGGTTAATCATTTCCTACACTGGAGTTTGCTTTTCAGAAAATTTGAAATTGCAGTTGAATATTGCCTAAATCTGGAAAGGTTTTGGCTTCCACATCAAAATTGTCATATTTTGGAAGTTGTCCCCCTTTCTCTGTCATAGTACCTGCATAGTTCCATTTGTGTTCACATGGCTAAGCATTAGTATGTTTAGGTTTAGTGTAGAATGTCAATTTGTTCATTTTCTCTGTTGCCTTTCTCAATTCTCATATCTTCCTAAGTCGTGTGATGTGCCTTTGTGCCTATATGGTACATGAGACCTTGTTATAGCTATAGGCAGTCCTGCTACTTCCTCAGCTCCCATGGTTCTGACTCTATGATCCTAGTTGTCTATGTACATATAAGCTCCGTGTTGAAATATTTGACGTGGACAATTTCATAGATAGGAGTGCGGAAGGGTTTGAATGCAGCATTGCACTATCCACTTTTTTTGACTTTGTTGTACTATTTACATTGATTCCAAATGATTTAATATTTACATTTAAATAATCTAACTTTGAATTTGTAGAAAATTTGTATTATATAGAGGTAGCCTATATCGGATTTCAGTTGTGTAGTTAACCTATTTAAGAAGAATATGGGTTATTGCTCAATGATCTTTTTTTTTCTAAAAATGTTTTACCTTGCTATAAACTTTCAAAATACTGAGATGTTGGAATTTCTGAAGCGGTGAATTAGTTTAGGATGGAATATAATGTAATGCTCCATCATTCAAGTAGTATATATATACAAAGGAAGAAAAGTGACAGTAGATCTAAAACCACACAGCTTTGTTTTGGCATGTACGTTTGCAACTTGCCATTTTTTATGTTAGGGAATCTCAATTGAACTCTGCTGCAATGGTACTCTATATGATGGAATATGGATCTGGAAATAAAAAATAACAATTCTGGTGCTAGCTTATCTAGCTGGCTCATGAGCTCAACTAGTTGCTATACATTTTTTC
This sequence comes from Panicum miliaceum, assembly GCA_032594955.1. Classification (NCBI taxonomy): domain Eukaryota; kingdom Viridiplantae; phylum Streptophyta; class Magnoliopsida; order Poales; family Poaceae; genus Panicum; species Panicum miliaceum. The sequence continues at coordinate 33,088,442 of CM064066.1, read as the reverse complement.
AATATATATATATATAAATATACATAACAAAATTGGAGCCAACAGGCAAACCCCATGTTTTGTTATAAGCAATCAAGTGTGGTGTCATACATGTGGACATGTGACAAGCAGATGACCTCGATTGGCAATGGGCTTAGTAGCATTCTCAGTGCCTGCAAATCAATTTTCCCATTTGCCCATGTGTGAGCTAAGCTGTTGGTTGAGCAGCACACCTGTCAGTAGGTATTACTCACTCTTGCAGTATGCCATTCACTTTATAGGTTGGTGCCAGTTCTAATGGAGCTCATGTTCAGTTGTGAATATTTTGGGCTAGTTCAAACGTTTGTCATCCTCTGTGAAAGTGACATTATGTTTGGGTCCAGATTTATTGACTTGCTAATAAAGAGTAATATACAGTATTGTAGCATTGGGCATTTGTGTTCAACTGGAGTATTTTTTGAAGTTGAGATGTTCACTTCTACTAGTCAGAAAATGCTATTCAAATCAGACTATCTGATTGTCCCATTTTAAATGCAGGAATGCTGTATCTGCTTGTGCCCATATGAAGATGGTGCAGAACTGCGTGAGCTCCCTTGCAACCACCATTTTCACTGCAGCTGCATAGATAAGTGGCTTCACATAAATGCGACGTGCCCACTGTGCAAGTTCAACATTGTCAAGAGCAACCTTGACAGAGAAGAGGTCTAGGTATCACAAGACAAAAATCTTGCCAAAGCTTCTTGACATCTCCCAGCTGTCGTGCTCTCCATTGCTATTTCATTTGCAAACAGAGTTGTGATTATCGGTCATGTAGTTTCAAGTTATAGTTGAGATGGTTGCGATATTGGTTGTCGTAACTCGTGAATATATTTTAGCAGTTTCTTGCAGCGATTGTACATCCTCTTTCTGCTCGATCTGACTGCATTGCAGATTTATATGTGAGTGGCCGTGTTGGATCGTACACGCTGTCAGTCATTTGTAAAATGATTCATGAATTGGAGGTTAGTATACAGTTACTTGGTGTAAATGCGTTGAGGAAAGTATGGTGTTTGATCACATATGCAGCTGATGCGAGAATGGGTTTATGCAAATATGGTGTCTGTCTGTTCACTTCCAGAACATTGCAAAACAATTTTTGCGGGCAGAACATAAGAATTATCCGATCACAATACAATGACGGTACAATATCATCTTTGTTTTAATTGCGAGAGAAGGCATATTGGCGTCGGTACGAAAATGTAGTAACAAGTGGTTAACGGAACATAACAAAATTGACCGGTAACAAGTGGTTAACGGAACATAACAAAATTGACCGGCGGAATCTTTGTGCTCTTTTGTCGAGAGGTTGATGCGCCATATCTGGACCTCCCAAATCTTCAAATCTGGGCCGTTTCAGTTCAACCAAACTTTGAATTTATACCAAACTCAAGTGAAATAACTGAAGATATACAATCATACAAACCAGTTCACTGAGTTGAATCGGCTCTATATAATATATTGCATGAAGTCAAGTTGGTCAATTTTGTAGTCTAAACATCAAAATCCCAAAAGAATATGCAAATCAATCAACATTGAACAGGGAACAATTCTTGCCGCCACTGGATAATATCTAATCAAATAATGAGACAACATACTTTTACATCTACTCCATCGGTTACAAAATGTAGGTTATTTTATCTTTTCTAGATTCATAGTTTTTGCTATGCATCTAAATATAGATTATATATCTACATCCTTAACAAAACTATGAACCTAGAAAATCAAAACAACCTACATTTCGGAACGAAGGGAGTAAGTATCTACTAGCGGTCATGAAAATTAACTCACATCCGAGAAAAAACGACCATTTACGCATGTGCTATCAAAACGGGGGCGTTTATTCATCGTATGTGCGACTAGCTGCTGTATCATCGCACATATCCGTTGGAGATAACAATATTTTAGAATAAAATAAAATATTTCAAAACAAGATAAAAATATTTTGGAACATCGTTATCTCCAACCTTTTATTTTATTATGAAATATTTTATTTTGTTCTGAAATATTATTATCTCCAGCGGACATGTGCGATGATACGGCGGCTAGTCGCACGTGTTATGAATAGACATCCCGATCAAAACTCGGCTAAATGTAGCTAATTCCATCCCGCCCGCATTGCCAATCGTGACGATCAATGATGGTAGCCAAGCAGCGTCAGCAATCTTCCCGCTCCGTGAAGCCGTTGGCTCATCGTGCCCGCATGCATGGCAGGATCTCACACCACAGCACCACCACGGCATGCAACGCGCACATGAAAAGCGTCGAAAGCAACGGGAGCTCAGCCGAAACCTCCACTTCCACCTACCCCAAGTCCCCCACGCTCTATAAGGCCATGGCGGCCACGAGGTGGTCTCTCGTAGTAGTAGTCGGCGCCGCCGTGGCCGCGGCCGCCGTCGCCCTGTCTTGTTCATCGCGGTGCGCCGCCGCGGCGGCCGCGTTCAGCAGGCCACTGGCGTACGCGGCGGGCTCCGACGACCCGTCGCCGCCGAAGGCGTCGCTGGACTGCGGCACGGTGACGTCGCTGCTGGCGGGCTGCGGGGCCTTCGTCCGGCGCGGCGAGGCTGCGCCCTCGCCGTCCGTGCCGGCGCCCGGCGCGGCGTGCTGCGAGGGCGTGGCGGAGCTCTACGCCGTGGCGGCGGACTCCGCGGACAACTGGCGGTCGGTGTGCGGCTGCATGGCGGGGCTCGTGCGGCGGTACAGCTCCAACGCGTCCGCCATCGCGCTGCTGCCGGTGCTCTGCGGCGTCCTGCCGCCCGCCGGGCGCGCCGTCGGCGACACCCTCACGTACTGCACAAGGTACGAGAGCACACACGACGCACATCTTTCTTCATTTATCCATTCGATCTGGCGCTCGTTAATAATTTACTACTGATTCTTCTCGCAGCCCTCCTTGACCTCGCAGCCATGGCCCATGGCCGGGCGTGCAAGTGTGGTAACCATCAAAAAGCAATCTGCTGGTGATCTGTACACAGTAGAAATAAAGTTTGGAGCAGTGATTTTTTTTAATTCTAGTAATTTGTTTGGGGCCGTTTACTGTATTTTGATTCGTTGCGGTTTAATTCGCCCCGATTCAGTCATCGAAATTCCATTTGCAAATCTTTCAAAAAAATTGCATTTGCATCTCAGTGAAGTGGAAAGTGCTAAAATCGACATGCAGCAATGACTATTGGTGATGTTACTGTTTAGGGTTAGATTTAGATGCAAAGTTGATAGGATCCGATCCCAGCTAGCCTGAGCTGCCCACCGTGATTGCAGAGGATCTAGGCGGAGCAATTGGGAATCGTGCATCCTAGGGGGTCAGGGGAGATGATGGTGTCGTCGGTGGTGCCGTTGGAGTTCGGAAGGGTGGTGAAGAAGCCGTTATATATTTTTTCTTGGTTGCGAGCGAGGTGGCGTGTTGTAAACTCTCACTTGTTTTTAATAAAATACTTGTTCAGACAAATTCTCAAAAAAGTGATGAAAGAGAGGAAGAAAATATTTTATTGTTACTGTGGTGGAAGAAGAGGTGCAAACAAAGAGCTAGAGATATAAGAGCTCCCGGCGTCGGGGATGGTGAGGTGGTCGGGAGCTGGCAGAGACATTACAATGAGGTTGAAGACGGAATTTAGGTTAAGATATCGTGATTTTATTGAACTAATTAAGAGTTTTAGTAGGCAGATCAATATATGAGTTACTTTTTCAAAGGATCCCAGAGGGTTTATAAAAAATATTATTTACCGTTGAAATTGAAATGGTATTATCCTTCTTATCCTATCAAATTTTTAATTTATTTTTGTCATTCAAGCTGTGGTTATAGTTGGACGTTTGCGGGCATTAGGCCCCAAAGATAAGACTGTAACTGAAAAGTCTTAAATAGTTCAGCATTGAGCCTTAAATTTCCAAATGGAACTGTATGGCTTATCTCATCAACGTATGGCTGAACTCATGCTTCAAATTTCTTTAAAATCCACTTTGGCAGGTCTCGCAATTCAATACCACATGACCAGCAAATAGCTGTGCCCCATAAAGTACGGACCTCCTTGTTATTAGGCATTAGTGAGCAATTCACACCTGATGTTGATCTAAATTCATGGATTCTATTTGGTGAACTAATTACACAAGTCTATCGATGATTCGAAGCAACCATTACTTACGACACAACGGTACTAGGATGAGATTAAAAAAGACGAGTGAGCTCTCACAGAGCAGTATATTGAAACTTCTTTTTTGCAACTATTGTTGAAAGGTTTAAACCGTGCATCTCGAGGAATGTTGGATGGAGGGTGTTGACCGTTGAACCGAACCGACCTTAGGAACCGACTAGGCCATCCTTCGATTCAGAGATTCATGCTCGGCAGCACGCTGTCTGATTGGAGTCGTCATACAGCCACATGTTACATGTACCCGGGAAGGCGGGAAGCGGCCTCACCTCCCAACCAAACCGCAGTCCGCCTTCCCTCGCGCCGCCTTCCCCTCCCACTCGCGCCACAAGCCTAGAGCAGGCGACCCTGGCGGCGGTGATGGCGGAGGACGACTACAACGACATGGACGTGGGGTTCGCCTCTCCACCCACCTAGCTAGGGTTTCGGCGTTCTTAAGGGATTAAGATTCAGGAATTATTGTCTAATCCTGGGGTAATAAACCAGCAAACATGTTTCTCGGTGGTTTGGCTCATTCCATGGAAATATATTGTGGGAATTTCATGATCCTATGCACAGTGAAGCCTTGCACGGCAGACGGGCAATAGCTGAAATTGATAGTTTATTTTTAAGTCAGAAATTGATGATCTTTGAAATTGGTGGTTGGTCTGTGATCAAATAGATGGCTTTAGGCTTCTTTGTACCCCTTAGCAGGAAGCTGTGGGTGTTCATGTGCATGAATTGTGTGGGCTGTGAAGTTCTCTGTTATATGGATGAATGTGTGAGTTGGTTTTCGTGGAGTTAAGATATGTTATAAATTATGATACTGATTGGGGGAAAGGATGGCTTTATTCTATTTTTCTTCAATTCTCGATTTTGGAATGGATTTAGGTTGTTTAATTGATAGCAATGAACAAAGCTGCTCTCTTGGTGTTAATTCGAAAAAGGAAACTGAGTTTGTTCGGGCAGTCGGGTGTACCTTTGGGCTGCAAAGAAAATTAGGAGATGATTAAGTTTTCCACTTGTTTGTTGCATCCTTCATGGTTATTGCTCAACCTAACAAGGCAGACCTTGTTTTTTTGGAATGTTTTGAATTACTGCTTAATGTTATAGAATGTTAGTCTAAGCTCAAAAAGAATCTTGTTGGCTTGGTACCTGCTCACTAGTCTATATCTATACTATAAAGATTAAAAATAATTAAAAATATTTATCACCCATATCAGACTCGTCATATCCTTCACGCTTGATCCATCTGTTAGGGTCAAGAGAGAGGTGGGAGGAAGAGGAGATCCAAAGAAATCTAGAGTTGGAGAGTATCTGTGCCAAAAAGCAATTATTTTTCTCACCTCCGTGATCTTACCCGCACCTCCAACCCACCGCGCCCAAAATCCCATAGATTGTCGTGGCGTCGGAGGATCGGAGCTCGCCCTCTGCCCCTCCCGCTCCCCCGCCCCGCCGCTCCGCCCGCACTCCTTCCGTTCCTCCGCCCGCCACTGCCTGCACACCCCCTCCCTCCTGGGGGCACGGTCGAGCGTCGCCGAGCCCAAGCCGCACGCACGTGTTGCGCCCCGCCCTCCCCGTGTAGGCCGAGCCCGACCGCGTCGGCCGCCGTCGCCAACTCGCCGCACGCGCCCATATCCCGAGCCGAAGCCTCAGGACGAGCAGGCCCGTGGCCATGCCGCAAGGCAAGTTTGTCCCTGCATCGGCGGCAAAGGACCAGATCGGCACCTTCACCTACTTCCCCTCCCTCGCGCTCCACCGCGCCGCCGGGGGGTTCAGCGCGCTCAACGTCTACCAGCGCCCCGCCATCCCCGTCCCCTACCCGCCCCCCGCCGGGGACTTCACGCTCCTCGTCGGGGACTGGTACAAGGCTGGCCACCGGCAGCTCAGGCAGAGCCTCGACGCCGGCGCCACCCTGCCGCCGCCCGACGGCCTGCTCGTCAATGGCGTCCAGTCGCCGCCGGCGTTCGTCGGCGCCAGCGGTGGGACGTACCTATTCCGCGTCTCCAACGTCGGGCTCAGGGCCTCTATCAACGTCCGGATCCAGGGATACCGGCTCCGGCTGGTGGAGGTGGAGAGGACGCACCCCGTGCAGAACGTGTACGACGTCCACGCCGGCCAGTCGATCTCGTTCCTCATCGCGCTCGACCAGCCGCAGCTGGACTACGCCTTCGTGTCCACGCGCTTCGCCCCCGCCAACCTCACGGCGGTAGGCACGCTGCACTACGCCGGCGGCACCGCGAGGGCGCCGGGCCTGCTACCGGCTGGCCCATCGGGGCAGTTCGACTGGTCCGTCAACCAGGCGCGGTCGTTCCGGTGGAACCTCACGGCCAGCGCGGCGAGGCCCAACCCGCAGGGCTCCTACCACTACGGCGCCATCCCGACGTCGAGGACGCTGGTACTCGCGAGCTCGTCGCCGGCCCTTGGCGGACGGAGGCGGTGCGCGGTAAACGGCGTGTCCTTCGTCGTCCTCGAGCTCGCGGACAACTACAACATCGCCAATATCATCGAGTGGGACATGATGGGACAAGTCTTTGTACTGTTGGTCTTTGTGGTCCTCGGCAAGCATCTTAGACTAGCTTTTAGGACAGCATCTAGGACAGCATCTTAGACTAAGCATCACTAGCTTTTAGACTAGCATCTTAGACTAGCATCTTGGCATATGCTTGGTTGTCTTGGCCAGCTATAAATATGTAACCCCAACCCCTCGGGTTGGTATGACATTGTGTGAGAAGAAAACTAGAAAATTGCCCCAACTCCTAGTGTCATCCTCTCGATGAGAGTAAGAGTTTCGATTCTAACAACTGGTATCAGAGCCGTTCTTTCCTGCAGCCTGAACATCTCATGTTCCTCTCCCTCCCACGTCTCCTTTCGCTCTCAGCCAGCAGCAACAACACCTGCTGTTTCTGCTCACCTCTCCTCCCCTGCACAGACAAGCAGCAGCAGCAGCTTGTCTGAGGCAACCTCCTCCCCACGCAGCAGCCCCCCATTAGCACGCCATGTCCGAAGGGCAGTCTCAGCGCTCGGTCGCCTCGAGCGCGCGGCACCGGCAGGAGGCCGAGGTCGCCGCGGCAGAGGAGCGCGAGCGAGCGGCGGCAGCAACTGCAGCGACGGCGGCAAGGGCGGCAAGGCTGGCAGCGGCGGAGCTAGCAGCAGCAAGGGCGGAGGTGGAGGCAGCGGCAGCGGCAGATGCGGCGGCGGCGGCGGTAGCGGAGCTCGAGGTTCTGCGCGGCAGCAGCTCCGGTAGCTCTGCCTCCGCCGACGGCGGCACCGACGTGGACCTCGGGCTGGCAAGGGAAACAGCTCGCGAGCGGGCGAGGCTGTGGGCAGCTGCGCACCCCCACGGGGGTGGCGGCAACGGCCCAGATGGGCGCGGACGCGCCGGCGACGCTCCAGGCGGGGGCGGGCGCGGCGGTGGCAGCCCAGACAGGCGCGGACGCGCCGGCGGAGCCCCAGGCGGGGGCGCGCACGATGGTGGTGCTCTCGGCAACGGCGGCCGGGTCGACGAAGAGCGCGGCCCTCACAGGCGGCGCGGCTCTCCCTCCCCAGATCGGCGCCATGGCTACCATGGCGTCCAGGCGGTGGTCAGGGACCTTGGTCCTGGTGGTGGGTGGCCTACCCTCACCAAGACCAACTACGTCGAGTGGGCCGCGGTCATGAGGGTGAGGCTCCAGGTGCGGCACATGTGGGAGGCAGTCCGGTACGGCGATGTCGAATTCGATGAAGATCGACGGGCGCTGGATGCTCTCATCGCTGCAGTCCCGACCGAGATGCAATTCACGCTTTCCAAGAAGCGGACCGCCAAGGACGCCTGGGACGCCATCGCTGCGGCACGCATCGGCAGCGACCGCGCCCGCAAGTCCACACTGCAGGCACTTCGCAAGGAGTGGGAGAACCTGGCCTTCAAGCCAGGTGAGGACATTGATGACTTTGCTCTCCGTCTCAACACTCTGCTGCAGAAGATGGTGCAGTACGGCGACGACACCTACGACGAGGAGAGAGCTATCGAGAAGCTCTTTCGCTGCGTCCCCGAGAAGTACAGGCAGATCGCTCGCTCGATCGAGTCTCTGCTGGACCTCTCTACGATGACGATCGAGGAGGCAATAGGTCGCCTCAAGGTCGTCGACAGCGATGAGCCACAGCCTCTCTCGGGGCCTATCACCATTGGCGGGAAACTCCATCTCACTCGAGAGCAGTGGGAGGCATCCCAAGGTGGTGGGAGGAAGGGGGAGTCCTGTTCCTCGACAGGCGGCCGCAAGCGCGGCAAGCCGCGCAAGGCGCGCGGAGGCGCCCAGGCCGGGGCGCGAGGACGTACCGAGGGTGGCGCTCGTGGAGGCGCCCAGGGCGACGCCGCCGGCGCACGCAAGCCGGCACGAGACGACACCTGCCGTAACTGCGGCGGGGTTGGTCATTGGGCCAGGAATTGTCGACAGCCACGACGCGGCCAGGCCCACGTCGCACAGGTGGAGGAGGAGGAGTCGGCTCTCCTTCTGGCACACGCAAGCATCGAGCTACCTCCAGCGGCATCGGCCGCAGCAGCTCTCCTCCACCTTAACGAGCCAAGGGCACACGCCTTTCTCGGCGACGCCTCCACCAACGACAAGATTGATGGGTGGTGCCTCGACACCGGTGCCACCCATCACATGACCGGTCGGCAGGAGTTCTTCTCCGAGCTTGACTGCAGCATCCGAGGCTCCGTCAAGTTTGGGGACGCCTCCGGCGTAGAGATCAAGGGTGTCGGCTCCATCATCTTCACCACCGGGTCTGGTGAGCACAGGCTGCTCACCGGAGTCTACTACATCCCCGCGTTGAGGAACTCTATCATCAGCTTGGGACAGCTGGATGAGAACGGTTCGTGCGTAACGATCGAGGACGGAGTCATGCGGATTTGGGATCGCCATCATCGCCTTCTTGCCAAGGTAATCAGAGGCGCGAATCGACTCTACATCCTTAAGCTGCAGGTGGCACAACCTCTCTGCCTCGCTGCTCGCCGGGATGACGAAGCGTGGCAGTGGCACGAGCGCTTCGGGCACCTTCACTTCGAGGCCCTGAAGCGGCTCAGTGCCACGGAGATGGTGCGAGGCCTGCCATGCCTCGACCACGTGGAGCAGTTCTGCGACGTCTGTGTGATGACGAAGCAGAGGCGACTCCCCTTTCCCCAGCAGACGAGCTTCCGAGCCAAGGAGCGGCTCGAGCTCGTGCACGGGGACTTGTGTGGCCCGGTGACACCGGCCACACCGGGAGGACGACGTTACTTCCTGCTGCTCGTCGACGACCTCTCCCGCTACATGTGGGTGATGGTCCTCGGCAGCAAGGGAGAGGCTGCGGACGCCATCAGGTCCGTGCAGGCTGCTGCGGAGGCGGAGTGCGGCCGCAAGCTACGCGTGTTGCGCACCGACAACGGCGGCGAATTCACGGCGGCTGAATTCGCGTCGTACTGCGTTGATGAGGGCATTCAGCGCCACTACTCCGCGCCGTACAGCCCGCAGCAGAACGGCGTCGTCAAGCGGCGCAACCAGACGGTTGTGGGGATGGTTCGGGCCCTCCTCAAACAGAGGGGGATGCCGACTGTCTTCTGGGGAGAGGCGGTGGTGACAGCTGTCTACATCCTCAACCGCTTGCCCACCAAGGCCCTCGATGGCAGAACACCGTACGAGGCTTGGCATGGGCGCAAGCCGGCGGTCTCCCACCTGCGGGTTTTCGGCTGCCTCGCGTTCGCCAAAGAGCTTGGCCACATCGGCAAGCTCGACGACAGGAGCACTCCAGGGGTGTTCATCGGCTACACGGAGGGCTCGAAGGCCTACCGCATTCTCGACCCGGAGACACAGCGTGTGCGCACGGCGCGCGACGTAGTGTTCGACGAAGGGCGAGGATGGGCATGGGACAAGACGGTGGACGACGGCTCGACACCGACGTACGAAGACTTCACTGTCGAGTACGTCCACTTCGAGGGAGCTGGGGGAGTAGGCAGCTCCTCCTCACCGAGCGTGCCTACCCTAGTCCCCGAGTCTCCACCGACTCCGGCGCCCGCTACTTCGGCAGCGGCACGCTCTCGAGCCACTACTTCGACTGCGATGAGCTCTTCGCCGATTCCACCACAGCCGGCGACCCCACGGCCTCCAGCACCACCAGCTACCCCTCCGGGCACGCCTACTCCAACACCAGCCCGTGCCGAGCATAGCCCAGTGGAGTTTGCCACTCCTCTCTCCCACGACGAGGAGCGCATCGACGCGTACCACGACGGCGAGCCGTTGCGGTACCGCACAATGGAAGACCTTCTTGGCGACCAGCCGGTGCCAGGACTGGTGCCTCATGACCTGGAGGCGCAGTTGCACCTTGCGTGCGACGACGGCGAGCCTCGGTCCTTCGCAGAAGCCGAGAGACACGCAGCATGGCGTGCCGCGATGCAGTTGGAGATGGACGCGGTTGAGAAGAACCGCACTTGGGAGCTTGCTGACCTTCCTCGCGGTCACCGCGCGATCACCCTTAAGTGGGTGTTCAAGTTGAAGAGGGACGAAGCCGGCGCCATCGTGAAGCACAAGGCCCGCTTGGTGGCACGAGGTTTCGTGCAGCAGGAGGGGATCGACTTCGACGATGCCTTCGCCCCTGTGGCATGGATGGAATCCGTGCGACTCCTCCTTGCGCTAGCCGCCCAGAAGGGCTGGCGCGTTCATCACATGGACGTCAAGTCGGCGTTCCTTAACGATGATTTGAAGGAGGAGGTTTACGTACACCAGCCGCCGGGTTTCGCGATCCCCGGCAACGAAGGCAAGGTGCTACGCCTGCGCAAGGCTCTCTACGGCTTGCGGCAGGCACCGAGGGCATGGAATGCCATGTTGGATTCCACGCTCAAGGGGATGGGCTTCGAGCAAAGCCCGCACGAGGCGGCCATCTACCGGCGGGGCAATGGAGGAAATGCCCTGCTGGTGGGTGTCTATGTCGACGACTTGGTGATCACCGGCACCAAGGATGCGGAGGTGGCGGCGTTCAAGGAAGAGATGAAGGCCACCTTCCAGATGAGTGACCTGGGACCTCTCTCCTTCTACCTAGGGATCGAGGTGCACCAGGATGACTCTGGGATCACGCTTCGACAGACCGCCTACGCCAAGCGCGTTGTTGAGCTGGCTGGGCTCACCGACTGCAACCCAGCTCTCACTCCGATGGAGGAGAGGCTGAAGCTGAGCCGCGACAGCACAGCGGAGGAGGTGGACGCTACGCAGTACCGGCGTCTTGTGGGGAGCCTTCGCTACCTCGCCCACACACGGCCGGACTTGGCATTCTCCGTCGGCTACGTTAGTCGGTTCATGCAGCGACCGACGACGGAGCACCAGCAGGCTGTGAAGAGGATCATCCGCTACGTTGCGGGGACTCTTGACCACGGTCTCTACTACCCGAGGTGTCCTGGGGAGGCACACTTCGTCGGGTACAGCGACAGCGACCACGCCGGCGACATCGACCCCAGCAAGAGCACAAGCGGGATCCTCTTTTTCCTCGGCAAGTGCCTCGTTAGCTGGCAATCGGTCAAGCAGCCGGTGGTGGCCCTGTCCAGCTGCGAGGCTGAGTACATAGCAGCCTCCACCGCTTCAACTCAGGCGCTCTGGCTCGCTCGACTGCTCGGTGATCTTCTCGGAAGAGCCACTGAAGCGGTGGAACTCAGGGTGGACAGCAAGTCCGCTCTGGCCCTGGCAAGGAACCCCGTTTTTCATGAACGGAGCAAGCACATCCGGGTGAAGTACCACTTCATCCGAGGCTGCTTGGAGGAAGGGAGCATCAAGGCGAGCTACATCAACACCAAGGACCAGCTTGCGGATCTGCTCACCAAACCCCTTGGGAGGATCAAGTTTCTTGAGCTTTGTTCCCGGACCGGGATGGTCCAACTTTCCCACAAGACGACGCACAAGACTTAGGGGGAGAATGATGGGATAAGTCTTTGTACTGTTGGTCTTTGTGGTCCTCGGCAAGCATCTTAGACTAGCTTTTAGGACAGCATCTAGGACAACATCTTAGACTAAGCATCACTAGCTTTTAGACTAGCATCTTAGACTAGCATCTTGGCATATGCTTGGTTGTCTTGGCCAGCTATAAATATGTAACCCCAACCCCTCGGGTTGGTATGACATTGTGTGAGAAGAAAACTAGAAAATTGCCCCAACTCCTAGTGTCATCCTCTCGATGAGAGTAAGAGTTTTGATTCTAACAGGACAGCCTCCCGGCGACGCCCGCCGGCGTGGCGCCGCCGCGCGCCGGGTCGCCCGTCGTCAGGCTCAACCTGCACGAGTTCGTCGAGGTCGTGTTCCAGAACACCGAGAATGAGCTGCAGTCGTGGCATCTCGACGGATATGACTTCTTGGTTGTCGGGTGATCATTTACCCATTTTCAGTACCCATATTCCGGTTCTTGCGGGGCCATGGCGAGCGGAGCCGACGGCGAGCACTTGGCCGAGCTCGTCTCGCTGCCTACGGCGGAGGTCGCTGCGGCCCGCGTGCAAGGCTGGGGTAAGAACAAAAACTAATATTTGCTCATATTTATCAACATATCTTAGTCATTTGTAGTTTGAAAATATTCTATACTATAATAAGTTCTTGAGAAGCATATTTTACACAAGGTTAAATAAAAATAGAAAGGGTAAATGATAGTTGCTTGTTTACTAGATTATATAAATATCATATACTACTTGTTTACTCGGTTTCTTGAATACGGGATGAAAAATAATTATAGTATAAGAAATGGTTATAGTGTTATTTAATGTAAGAATGACAAGGATGGTGGATCCATAAATCTTGTAGGTTTTTCAAAATACGTGCATGTCGGACATACACTTTACTGTACTACTATACTAGGTGTCTGAAATATTGGCTGGTCTTCATCTTGGTCCAGAATTGTCGGTTCCGGAAATAGCCGGCAGCTAAATCTACTCAAAGTGTGTATCGCGCGACGTGATCGGATGTGGTCTAGCATGCAATGACTCAAAATTTATACTGGTTCAGGCAATCGTGCTCTACGTCCAGTCGGGATTGCCTCTACGTCCAGTCGGGGTCAGTCAGATGTATTGCTTGAGCTCAGGTACTCGTGGGAGTTGGGGAGTTACAAGCTTGCGAGTGGAAGATGTGGTGCGTTATCTGCTATCCAATGATAGATGACCCTCCCTTTTATAGTCTAAGGGGGGTCTCCTTTACAGGGGAGCTAAGGGTGTAAGGATAGAAAGAGAGAACCCCCGACCCCGCCAGCTTCGTCAGCCGGGTCTGCCGGTGACCATCATCCAAGTCCTACGTCGTGGGGCGAGCGTCTTGTCTTGTCCCTGCGCATCATGCTCCGTCGGTCGGAGGTCGTGGGGACGTCGATAGGTACGGTACGGTACGGTACGGCTATCACGCCCTGTCCCTGGCGCCATGCCCCGTCACTCCGTCGTGACGGGGGCGTGCCGGCCGTATCATGATGATGTTGTGCCCCGTCCCTTCGCGAGGACGGTCAGGTGGAATAGTGCACCCCTGCTGTGGCGACAGAGGGGACTGCACCCCTTGTGATAGGAGTGGTTGGCCCTGTACGATAAGTTGACTCCGGAGCTCATTTTTATCCTCCGTACCTGCCCCAGGGGCCCGCTGGTGCGTAGGGTCTGGCTCCCCGACCGGACCTGCCGGTTGGGGAGGTGGACACGTGCAAGGCGGAGCTAGGTCGGAGTCTTCAGTCGGAGCCACGGTATAGACCTGGTCTCCGGTCGCCCCTCCTAGGTCGGGGACATGGGCCAGGCTTTTCCCGACCGACTTGTTGGTTGGGATAATGGGCCTGGGCCGCACGGACGGAGCTGCCGCCTACGAGGGAGGGCGCTCATTCATGCACGGTCTGGTCAGCGAGAAGTGGCCCCACTGGGGACCCCGGGTCCTTGGACCCGTTAGAGGCCCCTGAGCGACTTTGCGATTTGTTTAATCGTGAAGGCGCTATTCTCACTGCGTCGTGCTTTCGCTTAGAGTGAGCGGTTGCATCGATCTGCCTTAGCCGCAGAGAGATACAACGTAAGAGAGGCTCCCCCTTGTGACCGTAAGTCAATTGGGGTCGCCTTGGCCTTGCCGTGCAAAAAGTGCGCCGCAGCGGTGTTAGCCGCCTGCTCTTGGTGGAGAATCTCGTGGCCTGCCCGAGGCGGAGTGGGCATTCAGTCGGCGGCAGGTGGACTGCTCGTAGTCGCCCCCTGCCAAGGTGTCCTTAGGGGAGGGGATGCAAGAAGGAGACTTGTGAGGAAGTTGTTCCTCCCAGTCTTCCCACGCTTGGAGCAGCCCTCCCAAAGTTACCGGCGTTACCACCCTGGTGGTGGTAACGGTTTTTCGTACTTTGTAACGGCCATGGGCCGACTGTACTTTGTAATATTTGTTTGCCAGGAATAAAGCGCGTTTATTCCGGGATGTATTGCAATTTTCCGCGCCCGTCCGTGAGTTCGGTCGGGGGCTGGAATTTTGTCATCTTTTTCCGAGTGGAAATGCGGTGCCCCGACTCGCCGCACCTGTGCTACGAAGGAGGGCGGTCGGGTCGACGATGTCGTGTGCGTGTACGCGTGGAGGTGACCCCGTCCGCATTCTCCATGACCGGAGGGGTTGAGCTAGGGTCACTTGCCTCGATGGCACGAGTGACGGGCTCGGTAAGCTCCTAACGGGTGTGCCCGGGCAAAATTTCGGGCGTCCGAGTGGAATCTGGGTCCGTCATTCGTGACGGGGTCGGCATAGCCCGTAGGTGGCATTCCACTGCTCCACGACCCGCCTCCCTGCAGATGCCCTAGTCGTCTGACCGACTCAGGTGGCCCGCTGGCCTCTCCTCAATGGAGTTTGTGTGGGCATGGCTCGAGGTCCGGACAGGCGAGAAGGTTGAGATGACTCGAATCACTGCTAGAGCAGGTCCGGCAATGGCTGCTGGGGCTCATCTGCGTTTTCTCCTCATGCTCTGTTTGACGCGAGGCAGCCTCGAGTCCTTCGCGGACCGGCCTTTGAACCTCGATCGGTCGGGTTCCCAAGTCGGGACACGTAAGCATGCATTTTTACGGCCGCGCTGTCTTTGTTTTGACAGTTTTAATGTGTTACAAGAACTGAGCAAGTTAATGCGATTATTGACTAAGGATGTGGCGCGTTGAGGCTTACCCGAGAGGTTGGAGCGTTGCCCCGTTTTTCATGCCCGCGTCATGGTCGTGGTGGGCCACCGACCAGCTCCGCGAACTTGGAGAGAGCTTGATGCCAGTCACGACGGCGATTGCGGAGGCAACCACCGTGGAGTGGGTGAAGACAGCTCAACGCGCGGAGGGGGAGGCAACCCTGGAGAGCGGTGGCGTTCAGGCAACGGAAGTCGAGTCAAGTGCTGCCCCGACCGTACTGTCCCCCGGCCCAGGGGCTCCTCCGGTTGACCCTACCGCGCGGCCCCTCTCGTCCATGTCGTCGGCCAACACGGACGGGGTGCTGCAATAAAAAGCATTTGTTGTGTAGTTAGCTTTCATTTCTAGAGTAGTTTGTGCGGGGGTTCCCCTGAGTGAACAATCTACATGCTTGTAATCATTTTCGCTTTATGGTTTTTGGGAAGTTGGTCCCGCCCATATCCCTTTGTTTTCTAGAGTGATTTCTGCCTTCTTACTTTTCCTTTCGAACCTGCTCGTTAACCGTAGGATGCAGCGTGTAGCCGGGGGTTGGCCCGAGTGGCGTCAGTTGCTAGTTCACCGTAGGTTGTGATGAGGGTTCGGTAGGTTGGGTGGCCCGACAAAAATTACTTAGGTCGCGATGGGAGAATGGGTCGCCCTTTCGCTTGCGCAAAAAATGTTGCCTTTTTGTGCATGATTTACAAAAAGGAGAGAGGGGGTAACAGTGCGCGTGGCGGTGTACCCCCGTGGGGCCTCCGAGTGACCCGGGCCGAGAGTGATCGGGCCGGGATGTTGAAGGAGGTTGCTCTTGGAATGAAGGCACACGAAGGGACTGAATTTAGGGGAAGAAACGACGTAAACATTCAATGTTCCAAGTGTTGGAGAGGATGTTGCCGTCGCTGTCCTTCAGTCGGCCACCGCGACCGTGTTGGGGTTGGGGCAACAACGGTCCTTCTTCTTCCTCTTCTCCTGCCTTGCGGTAGGGCCCTTGGCCTGGTCCTACTGCTTGGCCTTGCCCATGGTCCGACCGTCGGTGAAGACCGCCCCGACCGCCTCCTCGCCGGAGGCGTGGTTCGTGGCGATGTCCAGGAGCTTATGAAGAGGGACTTGCAGGTGGTGCGCAACTTTCGGCAGCTGAGCTTATGAACGAGGGACTTGCAGGTGGTCCTGAAGAGGGACGCATTGACGACGTCTGCGTCGATGACATCAGGGAGAGAATTGCATTGCTTGGAGAACCAGTGGACGTAGTCCCGGAGAGACTCGCCAGGCTCCTGCTTGCAGCTCTTGAGGTCCCAGGAGTTTCCGAGGCGCACGTACGTCCCCTGGAAGTTCCCGACAAAGGCCTGCTTGAGCTCTGCCCAGCTATGGATGCTGTTGGGCGGCAGGAATTCGAGCCACGCTCGAACGTACTCCCCGACACAAATGGGGAGATACTGGATGATGAAAAAATCATCGTTCGCTCCTTCGGCCGACAAGCAAGCCGGAAGTCTTCCAACCATACAGCGGGGTTCATCTCCCCGGTGTACTTGGTGATGTTGGTGGACGGTCGGAAGCGCGGCGGAAATGGTGGTTTTTGGATGCGACGACCGAAGGCCCGCGGATCTAGACCGTCCAGGTTGGGGCTCCGTTCGTTGTCCCGATCGCACGGTCGGCCACCTCACTTGGGGGCCTCCTCGTACTGCCCCTCGGGTTGGTGGGAATCAGCCGCGTCCGCTGCCGCCCGGTCGACATCGGCGTTGTGGCGAGCTAGTTGCCGCCATTGAATAACGCTGCGCGCATCGTAGTTTGGCCTGAGCCAGCCACGCACTGGCAGGCGATGCGAGGCAGGCGCCGGATTGGGGCAAGGCGCAGCCGCGGCGTCACGGCCCATCTGGGGTGGACGCCCTTGCTGCTGTTGGACTGAGGGGTTTGGCTGCTGCGAGCCCGCTACTCCAACCGGACAGGAGACCACGTGCCGATGGCGTGACGCGGAGCTTTCCTCTTGCTGCACGGCGGCACGCTACACCAACGTCCAGATGTTGCGATGGCGCTTCTGCTATCGAGGGTCTGCAGGCTTGGGCAGGATGCGCAGGAGCATCGCCGCTGACGCGATGTTCTGGCCGGCCCGCGCAAACTGCGAAGGGCCGTTGGCGTCCGTGAAAATGGCCTGTTGGACTTGACAGGCGCGTGCCCGCGCACCGCCTGCAGTGTTATGAGCTTTTTGCTCGGAGTGGCACTGGGGGCGAACCGACGCGGACGGCGGCTGGCGCTGGCATAAGTCCTCACCGTGTGCCTGAGTGTTAGCAAGGGCCTGCGCGCGTGGGTCTGGCGGTGTGTGCGTATCCTCGGTCTCCACCGTGACCGGCGGTTGCCACTGCACATCCGCCATGGCGCATTCCCGTAGTGCGGGATAGCCGAGGGATGATACATCCCCGACGCTGTAACACTCACTAAGGAGGTCATCGTCAGAGAAGAGATCGTGGAACGAGGCGGGGCTGTACCCCATCATGCCCACAAACTTGGTTGCGAGCGAGGGTAGCGGCATAGCTCTCGGGAGCTCCCTGGCTTATACGCCTGCGGCGTTCGTGAATCCGAACGATAACTGGCCGCGCGGTGAGCATGGTGGGGACAGCGGGGTCCCCCCGGAGAGCTGACGGAAGAAGTTGGTCAGCGAGAACAGGAGCAGGTCCACGTCGCTCGCTGAGGGATTGGCACCGAGCATGAGCTTGATGCGCTGTGCAAGCGCCTCGATGTCGAGGTCAGCCAGAGGGTCGGTTGAGGAGGTGTCTCTTTTGAGCGACATCAAAGGAGTGGCGTCCTTGCGGAGGTGGAGCATGCTGAGATGATCGGCGACGAAGTCTAGGCTTCTGAAGCGGAAGGCCTGGAAGGGTGCGAAGACGGGAGGTTCCCGCAGCCCAGCACGCGGGGCCATGGGAAACTCCAACGGGCCGAAGCGAATCGTGTAGCTCAAGCTCGTGAGGCTGGATGTGCTGGAGATGGAGGCCATTCGATCGCGGGGACGGTGGACGCGCGATGTCCTCCCCACGGACAACGCCAATCTGTCTGTTCTGGAAATGACCGGCAGCTAAACCTACTCAAAGTGTGTATCGCGCGTCTTGATCGGATGTGGCCTAGCACGCAATGACTCAAGATTTATACTAGTTCAGGCAATCATGCCCTACGTCTAGTTGGGGTCAGTCGGATGTATTGCTTGAGCCCAAGTCTCGTGGGAGTTGGGCAGTTACAAGCTTGCGAGTGGAAGATGTGGTGCGTTATCTGCTATCCAATGAGATGGATGACCCTCCCTTTTATAGTCCAAGGGGGGTCTCCTTTACAGGGGAGCTAAGGGTGTAAGGATAGAAAGAGAGAACCCCCGACCCCGCCGGTCAAGATCGTCAGCTTCGTCAGTCGGGTCTGTCCATTCCGTCTGTCGGAGTCTTCCGGTGACTACCGTCCAAGTCCTACAAGGTGGGACAAGCGTCTTGTCTTGTCCCTCCGCGTCATGCTCCGTCGGTCGGAGGTCGTGGTGACGTCGATAGGTACGGTACGGCTGTCACGCCCCGTCCTTGGCGCCACACCCGGTCACTCCGTTGTGACGGGGGCATGCCGGCTGTATCATGATGATGTTGCGCGCTGTCCCTTGACGAGGACATGCAGGTGGAATAGTGCCCCCCTGCTGTGGCGATAGAGGAGACTGCAGCCCCTGAGAGGGGAGTGGTTGGCCCTGTACGATAAGTTGACTCCGGAGCTCATCCTTATCCTCTGCACCTGCCCCTGGGGCCATTGGTGCGTAGGGTCTGGCTCCCCGACCAACCGTGCAAGTTGGAGCCAGGTCGGAGTCTTCAGTCGGAGCCATGGTACGGACCTGGTCTCCGATCGCCCCTCCCAGGTTGGGAACATGGGCCGGGCTTTCCCCGACCGACTTGTCGGTCGGGATAATGGGCCTGGGCCGCGCGGACGGAGCTGCCGCCTACAAGGGAGGGCGCTCGTCCATGCACGGCCTCAGGCTGGTCAGTGAGAAGTGGGCCCGCTGGGGACCCCGGGTCCCTGGACCCGTCAAGAACCATCTCTGAAGTTAGTGTGATTCATGATCAAAGGATATATGGATCATGATGAGGACTATAGATATATTAGCCAGAACATTTTCCAACTACCATTTTGCAAGCAGCTGGCTGATGATTCTTGATATACCCAACCATTGATTTGACTTTGCAACTTAGATCTTCTTATACAATATGAACCCTTTTTCTTTCAGATATGAGGATGAGCCCCAGAACCAGAGATTGAGGTGCATGCCCATTTCTTTTCAGTACTCACGTTTATCTTGTGTTTTTGTAGAGGAAAGAATTCTGATTGACTTGTTTAATGAATAGGAGGGGGCTGAGGAGGAGCTTGAGAACAACAACGAGGACACTCCTGATGACGTCATAGGGGCAGAAGTTGAAGACAAGGAACAGGAAAAAAGGCATGCGATTGGAAAACATCAAAGTATATGAGGGCAGCTCCAGCGTTGGACAAATCCGAATCGTGAGGGTGGAAAACCGAACCATGCACACTAGAGCATTCGACTGCTCGTGGTCAGACAGAAAAATCGGACTCCAAATTCTATTCGACTTCAGCGATACTTCAACGAATAAACAATTCATCACGGGCGGAGCGAACGTCCAACAAGAAGCGGGGAGAAGGAAGATTCTCAATTCTTTTATGTTTTGCTAGGTCCCACTAGTCGAACTCCACACAGGAGGCCTCAAACCGTGCTTGCCACTAGTATTTCCCTCTCCAAAATCGATGCTGACACTGGACCTGCCCTAACAAAGTATGAGCGTGCAAGAATTCTTGGTACACGTGCTTTGCAGATTAGGTATGTTTCTATTTCTGTGTATAATACCATTGGATAAATTCTTCCAGTTGATTTAAGTTGACATTGTGAATTTCTTTACAGCATGAATGCTCCAGTTATGATTGAGCTTGGAGGGGAAAGTTGTGCTGCCTTGCAATTGGGATTGGCCTAGTAGAATAATGTTCTTCTGCAGTTGTTTTGGCTGTTAATTTTCATATACCATAAATGAATTTGGTTAAAAGATCTCATCCTTTTAAGTATTTTCTTTTTCGTAATCAACGTTTTAGCTTTTGAATTGAAGGTTGGTTGCTTGGATTGGATCTTTAGAAACTCGAGTGTGTAAACAAAATGCTCTATCAATGGCCATAAGTTGTCCTTCTTTCTAAATCTAAGAAAGATTCAGCTGCCAACATATGAATGTGTTTCATGATGAAACTAATTAGAACTCAGTAACTGACATACACATGTTGGTTAAACGGGAGTTACTATGTTGTGGTAGATATATTGGCAATGTAGAGACCCAATGAACTCGCCCTCCATGGGAGGCTCTGAGTAGATTAGATCTTGTTTTATTGCTCAACCTCAAAGAGTTCAGCATGCTTCTTGTATAGCATCGACACTAACAGATCTCCTAAGAAACTCAATCGCCTAACAGATCTTCTAACAAACTCAATCTCCTAACAATACTTGGAAACCAATCTGCTAACAATACGAAAACTAACAAACTCTAGCAACTAGATGATGGATCAGCCGGCTTCTCTTTCGTCCTGCGCCTGTACTGGATCCCCAGGAAGGCGCCACAACACTTCCTCCCTCGTCCCGAAATAGCTCATCCTCGAGCTGAAATTCTGAGTAGGCCTCCTTGAAATCATCGAGCTGCTCCCAGGTGGATTCCGATGGGTCACGGCCGACCTAGCAGACACACAGCTCCCAGGTGCCATGGTTGAGTCGTGCACGCTTGATGGATGCCGTCGTAGGCACAACACGTGCGTGCACCACCTGAGGGAGAGGCACCACTGCAGCTAGGGGATCACCGTGGTGCTTTTCGAGGAAGACCACATGGAAGACATCATGAATCTTGGCGTGAGGAGGCAGCTACAGGCGATAGGCCACCTCACCGATGCGTTTGAGCACCGGGTATGGACCAAAGTACCTCGGCGCCAGCTTGCCAGCGCTCTTGTCGGTGATGCTGGTGGCGGAATGCTGGTAAAGATGTAGCCATGCCTAGTCTCCGACAATCAGAGCGACGTCGGTGACCCTGATCATAGTACTGCTTCATGTGCGCCTGGGCGGTGAGAAGACGATCCCTGATTTCCTGAATGAAAATGTCTCGCTCCTTAAGCTGCTTGTCCAGAGCTGTCACCCAAGCCACGCCCGACTAGTATGACACCATGGTCGGCGGTGGGCGACCATAGACAAGTAAATACTAAGGCCACCCCTAAGAAGCAGCGACTTCGTAGATTCGCTCAGGACAAGAGGGAGGCGATCAGAAAAGAGATAGCTAAACTACTCGCGGCTGGTTTCATCAAAGAAGTGTTCCACCCAGAGTGGTTAGCTAATCCCGTCCTTGTAACAAATAAGAATAAATAATGAATGGAGGATGTGTGTTGACTATACCGATCTCAACAAGCACTTCCCGAAGGATCCCTTTGGGCTACCACGCATCGACCAAGTCATTGATTCCACCGCCGGCTGGATACTACTTTGCTTTCTTGATTGCTACGCGGGCTACCATCATATCACCCTCAAGGAAGAAGACCAGATCAAGACTGCTTTCATCACCCCTTATGGTGCATACACTTAGACGACCATGTCCTTCGGGTTGAAGAACGCAGGCGTGTTGGCGGTCGATTTCTATGATTTTTACCTCCAACATTTCTCCGGATTTCATGCTTATAAGGCCAAGATCATGCCAAAATTATTTATCCTAATGAGTTCCACAAGTTTTGTTGCATAGTTGATCTCAGGAGCTCACTGTGCGAAATTTGGCTGATTTGGGAGAAATCCCAGGCCGACCGGCCTGGCACTGTGGCCTTTTAGGCTCAAACTTCACCTGCACATTTACAAATACAAGTCCAAGCAATCCTAACTGGAAAATCATCAAGCAAAACATCCGACGGTCGAACGACTTGAGCCATGGATTGATGGGCCCACATGCAGCGTCTACCCTGATCTTCAAGCTCTGAACCGCCTCCCTGAGTAACATGCACGTGTTGATCAACAAGGTGGTGCAATGGAGGGCTGAGAGGAGCCAGAGACAAGCCGACCGGCCTCTAACTGTCGAGCCTCAAACCGACGCAACTACTACTGACCTCAGGAGAAGATCAGGAGCGTCCACTAGAAGCGTGGTGACACGCGGCAACATTCCTAGGCCGGCCGACTTGGCCCTGTAGCGCCACGTGTCCCCCCTTCGCGTGGAAGTTACACAACCGGCGTACCTGCATGGAAGCTTAGCACATGTCCAAGTACCAACCTTGAAGAGCTATAAATAGCTGCCCATACCTCCACTCTCAACACACCATTCTTGGAGAGAAGTTGAGTTCTTGGTTTAGCCACTCTACCTTAGTGTAGAATAGCGAGAGAGTGAGGTGAGAGCTTAGGTGAGAGCCAATCTAGGAGAGGAGCCAAGCTTATTCAAGTAAGTTCCTCGTTTATCTTCAGTGTCTTGCTAGTTCTTCTCTTACTTTCAATAATTTGTTTATTTACTTTCGTTGATCTGCGGGATCCCTTGTCTACGTGGTTAGCAAGTTTTATCCATTTGGGGTTTCTTCTAGCCATAACATGAGATGGAAGTTAGTGACTCGATAGTTTAGGCGTGGTGCCTAGACTTGATAGTTACCTTGGGTTGTGTTCCACCCGACGGAACAGTGTGGTAGGCGGCAGGTGGTGACAGCCCTATCCGTCCCTCGTAGTCCACCACGTTTGGGTGTTTTCATAGCAGTAGTAGCAGGTTGCCGTTGGACTCCCTTCTTACCCTTTCTAAAATCCTTCCTCTTCGAGCCGCCGAATCAGATTAAGCTAGTAGATAGCAAGTTATCTGGGTAACGAGTTGGCTAACTGAAGTTAAGCCCACTATCCTCTTACCTCTTCTCCCCTGGTGGGTCCAGTTGAATAATTCTAGGTCTTGTCATGCTTATTATTCCTTGGATTCAATATCCCAGGTAAACTCCCTGGTGAAAGCTACATCGGTATCCGTGTGCTTGCGGATTAGTTCGTATAGGCTAAGGAGTGCCAACAAGCTTTATAGCGCCGTTGCCGGGGAACGGTAGCAACACTAGTTTTAGAGCTGTTTCAGCCGTACACTTTTCACAACCTTTCCACACACCACATGTAGTTTACTCTTAGTTATCCGGCAGTTCCATCTCGCGAGTATTTGGAACCGCCACCATCTCGCCACCCTATTTTATCTGATGGTTATGATATCCGTCCCAGTCTCATAGCCATAGTTCACGCATAGTCCTTTTCTCGTAGGAAGGACGAATGTCTCCATGCTCACCTGCAGGAATTCGAGAAGAATTGCTCCCTTCTCACCATACCCGGTATGAATCAAAACACCCTACAGTGGAAGCAAAAGTTTGGTACAACGAAAAGGCAAGGAGAGTTGGAGGAGATTGGATAGAGCTGAAGGATGAGTTCTGTTAATTCTTCTTCCCTGTTACCAAAGTAATGCCGCTTCGCATTCAACTGTTGACATTCTAGCAAGGCGAAGAGTCACTTGGAGCAGCGTGGGCAAGATTCATGCAGATGGCAACTTCTGGACCACCTCACAGTATTCCAGAAGAGATGCTAATGCAGCACTTCGTTGGTGGGTTGAAGCCGGAGAGGACGCATTTCATGAATGTCGCCTCCGAGGGATCCGTCATGTACAAAATAGTGGCTGAAGTACAGACTATTCTCGAGAAAGTCCTTGACAGCACTCAGTACATGGGAATCTTCGACGATCCACCCGAGCTAGCTGATCAACCCAAGGAGAATCAGTAAGTTCACATCATATTAGTTGCATCCTCTCCACCTCCACCATACATAGAGGAGATCACCGAACCAAGCAAGTCCACAGATCATGAGCCACTCATTGAAGATATGCCAATGTTCATCCCTGATCTCTTCACAGAAGAAGAATATATGGAACTCGGCAACACATCAAAATTGCCGAAGGAGCACAAGTGCATATGCTCAAGATCTGAGGCATTCATTCCAGACGCTACACTGCAGATTGAGGGTCTTACTGCAATTATGAGCAAGGAATGGACAGAGGAAGTGGAATCAAGCAGTAGTATCATACAAATCTTTTATGACCCAAAACTTGGGGCGAATGTGATGTCCAAGACTTTAGCAGATCACATTGCATCAGAAGAAGCCCTGGCTTTCTCTCGTAAGTACCGGAAGTGGATCAACGGCCAGATCGTGTAGAGCACAGGAATCCTCTGCGTTACACCCTTGAAGATGTGACGTAACAAGGTGTTCTTGGATTTTCACATCTTCGATATCCCTGAAGGTGAAGAGTTCGTCTTGATGGGGCAACCAATAGAGCCACTTGTAAACCAAAACACAGACCGAGCAAGCCTCAAGGTTAAGGTTGGCAAAGACAGAATCCCGGTCAGCCTTGTTCGTTCATGCAACACCATTGCAAAAGCTAGACTGGAGCAAGACCCAGTGGAGCAAGCAATGAGCATCATTCAAGAAGGGATAACTCAGGCCGATATTGAAGAAGATGCCATCCACTTCACCCAGGAAACAGATCCGGACGGCCAGAGTAAGTTCAACGAAGAAGAGAAACCACAACCTCCTTTTCCTGAGTTGAAGCCGCTGCCTTCTAGTCTGAAGTATGCTTTCCTCCACAACAACAGAAGCACGCCAATCATCATCAGTGATAAGCTGACAGAGAGTGAGACTCGGCGGCTCGTTGCAGTCTTGGAGAAGTACAGATCCGTCATCGGGTATTCTCTGCAAGACTTGAAGGGGATCAACTCCAACTTATGCACCCATCGCATTCCAATAGAACCGGACCATAAGCCATCAAGAGAGCATCAGCGATGGCTTAATGATGCGATGAGAGAGGTAGTAAAGAAAGAGGTTTTGAAGCTACTGCACGCAGGCATCATATACCCTATGCAAGATAGTGAGTGGATCAGCCCAGTTCAAGTAGTTCCAAAGAAGGGAGGTATGACAGTAGTCTAGAATGAGAGAAATGAGCTCATACCTTAGAGGATAGTTACTGGATGGCGGATGTGTATCGATTACCGGATGCTCAACAAGGCTACCCGGAAAGATCACTTTCCTCTCCCCTTCATTGATGAGATGCTTGAACGGTTGGCAAAGCATTCATTCTTTTGCTACCTTGATGGATACTCTGGTTATCATCAAATTCCTATTCATCCGGATGATCAGAGTAAGACTGCCTTCACCTGTCCAGACGGCATGTTCGCCTACTGGCGAATGTCGTTTGGTCTTTGCAATGCACCTGCTTCATTTCAAAGGTGTATGATGGCGATCTTCTCCGACCTGATTGAGAATATCATGGAAGTATTCATGGATGACTTCTCAATCTATGGCAAGAGTTTTGAGGAGTGCCTTGAGAGTTTGGATAAAGTTCTCAAGAGATGCCAAGAAACACACTTAGTCCTTAATTGGGAGAAGTGTCACTTCATGGTCAGAGAAGGGATTGTCCTTGGACATAAAGTGTCAGAAAAAGGGATAGAAGTGGATCGGGCAAAAATCGAGGTGATCGAGCAGTGGCCACCCCCGACGAACGTCAAGGGAGTTCGGAGTTTTCTGGGGCACGCAGGCTTTTACCAGAGGTTCATCAAGGACTTCTCCCATATAGCCAGGACTTTGACAAGTCTTCTTGCCAAAGAGACCCCATTCAACTTTGATGAGGATTGCCTCATAGCCTTCTACACCCTTAAGAAGGCACTGGTGTCCGCACCCATCATAGAACCAACGGATTGGAATCTTCCATTCGAGATCATGCGCGATGCAAGTGACTATGCCGTCAGCGTAGTGCTGGGTCAATGCAAGGATAAGCAACATTATGCCATATCTTATGCAAGCAAGACATTGACCGGACCCCAGCTGAACTATGCAACAACGGAGAAGGAACTTCTAGCAGTGGTATTCGCCATTGACAAGTTCAGATCCTACCTGGTTGGTGCCAAGGTGATAGTATACACGGATCATGTTGCACTGAAGTACCTCCTAACCAAGAAGGATGCCAAGCCATGACTCATCTGTTGGATTCTACTCTTACAAGAATCTGATTTGGAAATCAAGAATAAGAAGGAGCAGATAACTGTGTGACTAATCATCTATCAAGGATGTAAGTCAAAGGATCAGATTTACCAATTGATGACTACTTGAGAGATGATACTCTTTTGAAGGTCACTACGTCCAGTCCATGGTATGACAACTTAGTGAATTTCGTGGTGACTGGAAAAATACCTCCAGGAGAAGACAAGAAGAAGTTGATTCACCTTAGCAGATATCACTTATGGGATGACCCCTATCTATTTAAGGTCTGCGCTGATGGTTTACTCCGCCACTGTATCCCGCTATGTGAGACCCGCAAGATTCTAGAGCGTTGTCACTCCTCGCCCTATGGAAGGCACTACGGAGCATTCTAGACCCATGCTAAAGTTTGGCATAGTGGATTCTTCTGGCCAAACATGTATGGTGACGCCAAGGAGTTTGTGTGGCGATGCCCAAGATGTCAGAAACATGGGAACATCAATTCCCGAGATGCTATGCCACTGAAGAGCAACCTTCAAGTGGAGATCTTTGACGTATGGGGAATCGACTTCATGGGTCCTTTTCCTGCGTCAGAGCAGTGTGAATACATCTTGGTGGCAGTGACTATGTGTCCAAATGGGTTGAAGCACTTCCCTGCGTTGCGGCCGACTCAAGGAACTCGAAGAAAATGTTCCAGGAAATCATATTTCCTCGCTTCGGAGTTCCCAGAGTCGTGATCGGTGATGGAGCCTCACACTTCATTGATGGAACATTCAGGAAGTGTCTCAGCGAGTGGGAGTAGATCATCGGGTTGCAACTCCATACCATCCCCAGACAAGTGGTCAGGCAGAAATGTCCAACAAACAAATCAAGAACATTCTGCATAAGACAGTTAATACCATGGGGAAGGGATAGAAGAGCAAGTTACCTGAGGCACTCTAGGCATATCGAACAACATTCAAAACCCTGATAGGAATGACACCGTACCAATTGGTTTATGGCAAAACTTGCCATTTGCCAGTTGAACTTGAGTTCAAATCCCATTGGGCGATCAAGAGGTGGAATATGGATCTCCAATCAGCTGGAGTCAAGAGACAAATCCAACTAGCTGAATTGGATGAATGGAGGGAGAAGGCCTACCACAGCTCCATGATCTATAAGGAGCGAACGAAGCGATGGCACGATAAGCAAATCAAGATCAAGCACTTCAAAGTGGGAGATAAGGTACTGCTCTTTAACTCTCACATTCGTTTGTTTGGTCATGGTAAGCTTAGAAGTAAGTGGGAAGGGCCTTACTTAGTAATTAATGTCGCCGATCACGATGCTATAACCCTCCAGGACGATGACGGGAACGTTTTCAAGGCCAATGTCTGAAGATTGAAAATCATCCTGGAGCCCAAAATACCAGAACTCGAAGAAATAGACGTCTACAAGTTATCCGAGCTAGAGCCCTCGTCTATGGTCATCACCGGACCTTAAATGTGCCATATCTTAGGCTAGATTTCTTCCCTTTTCTTTGTTTTCTTTGTTTTCCCCCTTTCTAGCTTGTTGTGGACACAAAAACCAGAGGTAGGAGTGAGGGAGAGATGCTTCTAGAAGACTGAATGCCACACCTGACAAGGTGGGGCCGGCCGGCCTACCCCAGGCCGGCCTAGCCTTGCCTCGAGCACGAATTCAAACGTTTGATTTTGAATCAACGTTATCCGGGATTCCCTTCGCATCTCCTAGAGAATGGGGAGGAGGAGCGTCATTTTAAATCGAAAAGTTCCCCCTTCTTCCTCACAAA
This sequence comes from Panicum miliaceum, assembly GCA_032594955.1. Lineage (NCBI taxonomy): Eukaryota > Viridiplantae > Streptophyta > Magnoliopsida > Poales > Poaceae > Panicum > Panicum miliaceum. The sequence continues at coordinate 33,060,369 of CM064066.1, read as the reverse complement.
CCCTTCAGCCTTCCTTACTTCGAAACTCGCTGAGATCACCACCATGGCCTCGCAATCCTCACCCACGACACCGAAACTGGCACCCATGACCACTCCTTCCCCTTTGGCACCTTCCAAATCTAACCATAGCCGGGCGTCCTCTTGTAGCGTCCGCATTATCGAGCCCTGGGCGATGGCCAAGGCCTTCCCCTCACCGCCTACAAGCCGGAGGCGCCAGCCTCAGGCTGGCCGGCCTCGCCTTCGCGCCGTTCGCCGCCATCTTGCGTGGGATCCCCCTCTGAGAGCCGAGGTGTGGGGGTCAACGCGCGCACTCGTGCGAAGACACCGACACGACCAACCACGGGGGTTCTTTCCCCTAGAAAGGTGATCTGCAAGCACCTCGTGCCATCCACTTCGGAAGGGCACGTCGCGCACGTCGTGCCCCTGCAGTTGGTGCCACCAGCGTCACCAGAGTATAGTCCTGCCAGCGACGCCTACCATGGTGATGATGAGGACAACGGCATTCATGAGGAAGATGATGAAGACGGCAACATCGCCGCGTTGAGGAGACAACTCGCCACGCTCCACCTCAAGTTGAACAACATGGATGAGTGCGTGGCCGAGTCCGAGATCGGACGAATGGATCTTGATGACAAGGTGGACACCGTCCGAAAAGGCATGTGTTCTAAGATTAAGCGCCTTGCCAAGACGACCGAGAATGAGGACCTCTATAGGTCCCCGGACCCAAGAGATTAGAGGGTGTAGGCTAGTTTAGGAATAGGTGCTGAATTTTAATTTTTTCCTTTTCAATTTTTGTTTCAAAATTTGTAATTCCAGCAGCACCCCAGTTTAATTTCAATAAAATAAAAAAGGTTTGCTTGTTTAACACCATATCTCTAGTGGTTGGTGCACACCTGTGTGCCAACCACACCCTTGTTCTGATCTTCGGTTAAGTGCACAGAGAACAGAGAAAAAACAGCACGCCAACGAGTCTTTGGACGATGACGACAACGAAACGAAGCAAACCTGAGCCGGGCGGCCTGCCCCAAACCAGCCGGCCTGCACCCGTGCCAAAACGATCAAGTGCAGGTTGCATTAGGACCCTGAGACCGAGCCTGTTCGCATGGCACCTGAACCAGAGGGTCAAACCACAAGAGCAAGCCTGCCGGCCTACTCCAGGCCGGCCGACCCCACCTGTCAGCCGCCTGCTGAGCCCCAGCTTCACAGGGAGGTTTGCAATCCCCTTGACTTGTCCCTTCCTCGGTTTAATTCAATATCACACCAGAATCAATGAAACTAAAATTTGAATAAACCACCTAGGAAGAGATGAAATCTTTGCATGATTATCAAAAGAGTATTTGAGTTTTATTTCGTATGCAAAGTACTCTTTGCCTTTGGAACTTTATGATAGGATCACTTGATCTTTATCTTATTGACCTTCATGATATAATGACTTGTGAGGCATAATCTTTCCTAATTCAAAGTCTTGGAGAATTTTTATGGAAAAAAAGAGTGAGGCAACTCTCATTCATACTCAATTTTACCAAATCCTATCCAGAGCCATACACATAAACCCCTGATGTAGTTGAAACCACAGAGCTATCATTTACACCTTGAGGTTGATCAAACACCATTGCCTCTGAAGTTTGGTCATGCATCCTGGTACTTTGGTCATACACGAACACGTCCATCAAGCAAAGTCCATGAATTGTGGTTCTCAAGCAGCTCTCAATCCCCCTGAAAGAAAAAGAAAGCAAGTAACTATCTTGCTCAGTCAAAAAAAAAGAGAGAAGGAGAAGATGGAAGAAGCTAGAATCAAATACCAATCAAGGACATTCATTCTCCACACTCACTTGCAGTTGACCAAAGTCCTCGGGTGGCATAACATCTCATAGACAAGCTCTTTGATCTCGCAACATAGGTGGTAAAAGATATGAATATCTCAATCCCTACCTTAAGCCCTACATAAAACCTTTTAGAAGTAGGAGAGGCTTCGTGAAAAGCCCAAGTGAGGTTCAAACACTTTGAGCGGCTGAGTGGTTCGGAGAGAATGAGAGTATGCCTCTAAGTTTTCAAAATCCTGCAAAAATCTCCAAGTACTAAGAATAGGAGGAATCATGCTCACAAGAAGATCAATAGGCAGAGGAAAAGATGTTAGCCACCAAGAATCTAAGGTATGAGGAAAAAGCTTCAAAATACATTCTTAAGTACACTTTGGTTTTCATGACCCTAGACTCGCTCGATCCTCTGGATCTAATTCAACCCATTTGCTTGGGATGAGCAAAGTCTAGGTGCGGGGGCGTCTTGGCGGTCGATTTCCATGATTTTTAGTACCAATATTTCTCCGGTTCCACAAGTTTTGTTGCATATCGGTGTTTTACCTCCACGCCCACCGAGGGATACCCCCGAGGTGGTGAGTTTGTAGGTAGGGTGTCGCCGAGATAAGGAACTCAAAGGTGCAAGGAACACTAGGTTTAGATAGGTTCAGGCCACCGAGAGCGTAATACCCTATGTCCTGTGTGGTTTGTATTTCCTTAGGTGGTGATCCAGTGATCTCCTGGGTGATTCCCTATTTGGAGGGGGTCCCTGTTCGCCCTTATATAGTCTGGGGGGACAGGTTTACATGGAAGTCCTAGTCGGGTACAAGCCCAGGAGTCCTACCCGAGTACTTCTCGGATAGTTTTCTACTGTGTCCGACTAGTTTCACTACTGTATGACTAGTCCTACTACACTATGATTAGTTACAACAGATGTAGGGAGTGGGCCATGTCCCATCCCTTATCCTAGAAAAAGTACGCCACGTGCATAGTCCCAAGTGCCCAGGTCTGACAAGCCCTCGAGCTCTTCGTAGTCGAGTACTGCAGGTGTCCGAAAACTTCTGAAGACGTCTTCGAGTTCTCCCGAACTTCATCTTCGAGTACTTCCTTGGCTGCGTCGAGGCTTTGAGGTGCTCATGCCCCGAGTAGTTGTCAAATCTTCTTTTATATAGGGTGTGATTAAACTCGCACTCCATATGGAGTAGCCCTCGAGCCTTAGGTTGACTCGTAGAATCAGGCTGAGAGTCAATTTAATCTTGAGTCTTCTGTCCTTATATTCTAACAGATTTGAAAAAATAAGTCACTGATAACATGTGTCCTGCAGCCCCTGAGCCTTGAATCCAAATCCTCAAGGTTTGGAATAAAGGATCCAAAGAATCGTGGCATGCAATATATGACAGTAAAGATTATATGGTTAAGATGGGCAAATCGGTTCAGTAAATTCGAAAACCTCTTTTTTCGGGAAGAATTCCCTGAAAAAATGGTTAAGCAAATAAATTCTCCAAAAAACATCCAAAATTACGTCTCAAATTAGATCTCATTCGCTGAGTCAATGACTAAATAAGACCTCTGGGTAATAGTCTGAAAAAACCCCTTATTTTAGAATAAAATCCCTGAAATAATAGTTAACAATCATCTACCCAAGATAAATCTTCAAAAGCCTCTTGAATCAGGTACATTCGAGTAGTTTTATAGCATCCAGCGTTGAAGCATGAGAGTTGTCCCTAGCAGTCGGTGGCGCCAACCCCCGAGCCCAGGCATCGGCCAAGTAGCCGCTGGATCTTGAACAGTCAATAGAGCCGTCTAGTCGGAGTCGATCCTTGCCTTGGGAGCGAGGCCCCTTCAGTAACATAGTGTACTAGTCAGAAAATAGTAATCTGTTATGAGAGCAAGGCCCCTTCAGCAAACTTGCGCGTAGTACCAGTCATGGACCAGTAAAACGGGGTTATGCTGGAAGTATGAGCGCGAGGCCCCTTCAGTAACATAGGATACTAGTCAGAAACTAATAATCTGTTACTGGAAGTATGAGAGCGAGGCCCCTTCAACAAACTTGCACGTAATACCAGTCATAAACAGTATGTAGTCTCCAGGTACCGATAGAAGATGTCCCGGTTGATCAAGGATGAAAACGATGTAGATGCTCGATATTCCAGGAATTAGGAACCTCCTGGCCATCAGGGTACTGTAAGCGATACGACCCAGGGCCTGTAACCTTGTGCACGATGAAAGGCCCTTCCCATCGCGAGTTAAGCTTGTGTAACCCAGTGTCATCCTGGATTCATCGAAGAACCATATCTCCAACATTGAAAGAGCGTCGTTGAACGTTCAGGTCGTGGTAACGACGGACTCCTTGTAAGTAGCGGGCCGACTGGAACAAGACGTTGCATCTGATTTCCTCAGCTGAGTCGAGCTTGAGATGTCTTGCGGTGTCAGCCTTGCCTTCTTCAAACATCTCCAGTCGAGGAGACTTCCACATCACGTCAGCTGGTAATATAGCTTCAGACCCGTATACGAGAAAGAAAGGTGACTGTCCTGTGAATTTGCTTGGTTGTGTGCGAAGCCCCTAGACTATTGATAAGATCTCATCGATCCACTTGCCGCCCTTTTTGCTGTTCTCGTCATAGAGTCTTTTCTTCAATCCATCAAGAATCAAGCCGTTGGCGCGCTCAACCTGGCCGTTGGCCCGCGGGTGAGCCACTGAAACGTATTTAACTTCAATGGAACTGCGTTCACAGAAATCCCAGAACTGATGCGAGTGGAAATTGGATCCCAAATCCGTAATGATGGTGTTGGGGAAGCCAAAACGGTGTAGGATGTCGCAGATGAAAGTAACCACTCAATCTTCAGAGAGCGTTGCAATTGGCTTGTACTCGTTCCACTTGGTAAACTTGTCGATGGCCACCAACACGTGTGTAAAACAACCCAGCGCGGTAGTCAGAGGTCCTATAATGTCCAGGTCCCAGCATGCAAACGCGCATGAAGGTGGTATGGTGATGAGATTGTGAGCCGGAATATGGGGCTGTTTACTGAAGAATTGGCAATTTGTACACCGGCGAACGAGTGCTTCGGCGTCTGCCAAAGCAGTCAGCCAGTAGAAACCAGATCTAAAAGCCTCGCCAACTAGTGTGTGAGAAGCCGCGTGGTTCCCGCACACGCCTTCGTGAATCTCTTGGAGTATCCCTTTGCCCTCCTCCTTGCGGACACACTTCATGAGTATGCCTGACGCTGATCCACGCTTGTACAGGTTACCCCCGACTAGAACGTACCCTTTACTGCCCCTTAGGATGCGAGTAGCTTTAGCGCTTTTTGGGTCGACGCCGGTGGGTAGTTTGTGCTCTTGGATGTAGTCGATGAAGGTCACCCTTCAGTCGACCTCGATCATCAAGACCTCTCGGTCGGGTTCCTTTGGACCCTGAGTGATGGAACTTGAGTCTAGTGCCTTGATGGAAGGGTGGTGCAACTCATGAACGAAAACTCCCGGTGGGACGTCAGCTCGATCAGAACCCAGTTTGGAGAGCACATCCGCTCCAACGTTATTGTCGCGAATCACATGGTGGATTTGCAACCCCGAACTTCTTCTCTAGTTTCCGTATCTCCGTAACATACGCGTCCATGGTGTCCTTGTTGACGTCCCACTCCTTGTTGACTTGTTGGACCACCAATAAAGAGTCACCGTAGACGGGTAGTCGCTTGATGTCCAGAGAGACTGCCAGGCGTAGCCCGTGCAATATTGCCTCATACTCGGCATCGTTGTTAGAGACCCCAAATAGTATTTGGAACACATACTTGAGTTGTTCTCCTCTTGGGCTAATGAAAAGTACTCCCGCCCCACCGCCACTGAGCTTGAGCGAGCTGTCAAAGTACATAACCCAATGCTCTGGTTGGTTGGCTGGGGCTTCCAATTGGTTTTCTCGCCACTCCACCATGAAATCGACTAGTGCCTGCAACTTGATGGCCGTCCGGGGCTTGAAGTCAAGGGTGAGGGCTCCTAGCTCCACTGCCCACTTGGAAATGCAACCGGTGGCGTCCCAATTGTGGAGGATATCCACCAATGGGAAGTCGGAAACCACCAAGATGTTGTATGCATTGAAATAATGGCAAAGCTTCCTGGAGGTGATAAGTATACCGTAAAGTAGTTTTTTGAATTATCGGGTAACGAACCTTGGATTCAGAAAGGACTTTGATGATGAAGTAGACTGGTCACTGCACCCTGAAGGCGTGGCCTTCCTCCTGGCGTTCCACCATGATTGTCGTACTGACGACGCGAGTAGTTGCGATGATGTAGAGTAGCAGGTTCTCACCTGGTTGGGGAGCCGTCGGGATGGGGGGCGACTGCAAATGGTGCTTGAGATTTTGCAGCGCTTGCTTTGCCTCCTCGGTCCACTGGAACTTGTCGTTGCGCTTGAGCAATTTGAAGAAGGGTAGTCCGCGTCCTCCAAGTCGGGAGATGAATCTGTTCAAGGCTGCCATGTAGCCTGTGAGCTTCTTCATGTCCTTGATCATCCGTGGAGCATCGATGGTTGTGATGGCGGTGATCTTCTCCGGGTTTGCTTCAATTCCTCAGTGGCTAACAATGAAATCGAGTAGTTTTCCTTATGGCACGCCAAAGACGCACTTCATCGGGTTAAGCTTCCATCAAAACTTCTGCAAGCTGTCGAATGTTTCCTCGAGATCAGCGATGAACTCGTCGTGGTATCTGGTCTTGATGACCATGTCATCCACGTAAGCTTCAACGTTGCGATGTAGCTGGTCCGCCAGGCACAGTTGGATTGCCCGTTGATAGGTGGCTCCTGCGTTCTTCAATCCGAATGACATTGTAGTGTATGCGTATGCTCCAAAAGGGGTGATGAACGCGGTTTTGATTTGATCTTCTTCCTTGAGAGCTATCTGGTGGTAGCCCGAGTAGCAGTCGAGGAAGGAGAGCAGGATGCAGTCAGCCGTAGAGTCGATGACCTGGTCCATGCGTGGGAGCGCGAAGGGATCCTTCGAGCAGTGTTTGTTGAGATCAGTATAATCCATACACATCCTCCATTCATTATGATTCTTTTTCAAGACTAGTATAGGGTTAGCTAACCACTCGGGGTGGTAGACTTCTTTAATAAAACCAGCCGTGAGTAGCTTTGCTAGCTCCTTCTTGATAGCCTCCCTCTTGTCGGGGGCAAAGCATCGTAGTCGTTTCTTCTTCGGAATGGCTTTAGGGTCAACTTTTAGGCAATGCTCAATCAACTCCTGGCACCCCTGGCATATCCGCTAGCTTCCACGCGAATATGTCTCGGTTAACCCTAAGGAATCAGACGAGTGTGCTTTCCTATGTTTCATTTAAGCCGCCTCCGATCAAAGCAGTCTTGGATGGGTTGCCTTCTTACAGTCGGATGGCCTTGATGCCGACGTCACTGGGTTGGGTTTAACCCTCGACTGGCTAGGCCGCTGGCAAAAGGTCTCCATCTTTGAGTCGTTGAGATTCTGCGCGGCCGCGAGTACTTCTGCAGACGGCTCTAGCACGCGTGATGTTGTGGCGTACTCAATCGCCTCCTGGTCGCAGTCGTATGACTTCTTCAAATCGCCACGAAGCGTGATTACGCCTGTCTTGCCTGGCATCTTGAGTAGCAGGTAGACGTAGTGGGGCACGGCCATGAACTTGGCCAGTGCCGGTCTGCCAAGGATGGCATGATATGACGAGTCGAAGTTAGCCACCTCGAACTTGATGTACTCGGTACGGTAGTTATCTTTCATCCCAAAGGTGACTGGCAGTACCACTGAGCCGAGTGGTGTAGCCGCGTTTCCCGGGACGATGCCGTAGAAAGAACCCCTGCTGGGGGTGAGCATCTTGGAGATGTCCAGGCCCATCTTCTTCAGAGTACTCGCAAAAAGCAGGTTGAGGCCGCTCCCACCGTCGATTAGTACTCGGGTCAGTTGTGAGCCTGCCATGACAGGATCTAGAACAAGCAGAAATTTTCCCGGCTCGGAGAAGCTAGTCCATTGGTCATCCCTGGAGAAGGAGATCGGGACCTCGCTGTATCTCAGAGGCTTTTGCGTGGCTGGCTCTACAGAGAGGATTTCACGCCGGGTCAACTTCTGCGCGCGCTTGGAGGGAAATCCGCCATCTCCGCCGAAGATGATGTTGATGACGTTCTTGGGATCCTACAAGTCTTGAGCCCCCGACTTGTCACCCTCATCGTCGTCCTCCTGGTCCTTCTGCTTTCCAACTTGAGGGAGGGGTGGGGCGTTGAGTGACTTATGGAGGCTGACGCACTCGAAGAGCATGTGTCGCGACTTCGGTTGCATCGGGCATTGTTTGTACAAGGCTTTCTCAAATTGTGTGTCATTGTTCACTGACTTCTTGCCTAGCAGATTGCGCTCAACAGCCGCGACTTCTTAGTCTGGCTTGCGCTTTCGGGGGTTCCCCGAGTGGTTCCGTCGGCTCCTGTTGAAGTGGCCGCTGCCATTGCCCTGCTTGTCGCTGTTGCGCTTGGGGAAGCGTTTGTTCTCCTCATCCTCCTGGTCAACCCATCGTGCCATCATGTCACGTAGCTCCATGGCAGTAGTTGGGTGATTGCGTCCGAAGTCGTGGTACATGTGCGTCGAGAAGAGCCCGTTCTAGAAGCAGCAGATGACGTCCTCGTCGGTGATGTTGGCGATGGTGGCGCGCATCTCGAAGAAACACCAGGTATAGGACCTCAGGGTCTCGTTCATCTCTTGCTTCACCTGGGATAGATTGTGGCGAGTGCCCTCTCTGATCATGGATCCTTGGAAGTTGTCGCTGAAGACCTGCTTGACGTTCGCCTAGGAGTCGATGGAGTTTGGCTTGAGGCTTTCAAGCCAAGTGAGGGGTACGGACTCCAGAGCTATCGGGAAGTAGAGAGCTTTGGTGGAGTTGGATCCCTCTGAAACCTCGATGGCAACGGAGTAGCATCAGATCCACTGGCACGGATCCTGCTTGCCGTCGTATTTGGGGATTCCGACCGGTTTGAACTCCTTGGGATAGGATTTGTCGGTGATGTTGGAGGTAAAGGCGGTCGTTGTCGTCATCATCGTGGTACTTGTCGGTACGTTCCCTTCTCCTTACTTCGATAACACACCGCGAGGGTAGATTCCGAGTGGAAGACACTGGATGTTGCCCATCGAGTTGCACGAGCGCGCGCTGGGTCAGATACTGCAGCCTTTGTATCAGAGGGTTGGGTGGTAGTTGTTGGGCTAGTAGAGCTGCTTCTGCGATGGCACCAATCGGTGTACCGTACTCCGATCCGCGGCTCCTGCAAAAGCATTGTTGAGGTTTCTTTGGTACATTGGATTGCGTGCGCGATTTTTCGTGTTCCGCCTGTGTTGGGCGCACTTGGCGTTCTTTACCCGCCGGATCCTTCGGTGCTCCTCGTTCTCGTCCTGGGGGGCGTCAGCTGTGGGCTCGTCGGCAGAGACCTCTGCGAGTTGCTCATTGTCGTACTCAGGACCCAGCTCGTCATCATCTGCATTGGGAATGGAGGCCATGTAGACTTGACGATCTGGTGAGTTGTTAACCGTGTGGCTGTACTCGAGTAGCTCTGTGCTACTATCTCCCTCTTCTGCGATGGGAGAGAGAGGCTTGCCCTCCGGGAAGGGCAGTTCCTGCATGAAGGCCACAAGGCGGGACTCGTAGTCAAGTAGTTCGAAGGGCTCTAAGCCCTTCCAGTACACGAAACGACCTTGCGGCGTAGATGTTATGTTTAAACCCGGATGGTTGCCCAAAAGCGATTCGGGGTAGCCATCGGGTTGCGAGTGGTTTTCAAGAGCGGGGGCCTCCCGGTGGGCGGTGGCTTCCTCGTCTCTGAGACCTCCTAGGCTCTAGCTTGAAGGTGTAGTACTAAGCGATGAGTAATCTACGTTGGAGTCCGAGTAGTTGTAAAAAATGGGGGCCGCCCGGCAAGCGGTGGCTCCCATGTTCTTGAACTTGAGCAGCAGATCTAAGTCCTCCTCCAAGTTGGAGAGGGACTTAGATTGCGTGGTCTCATCATATCGGTTTGAGTTCGATCCGACTAGTTCTGATGCAACACGAATGGAAGTCGCGTCGAAAACGGATATCTTTTCGATCTGCAGGGCCAGATCGGGGAGCAGCAACTCGTCAAGGTTGTCGACGAACTCGTCGAGGTTGCTGCTTCAAGTTGATGTAGAGGCCTCTGGCTTCCTCGAGTCGACTAGGTGGCTATTGAAGCCACCCAAGCCATTGGCGACGCAGATCCAGGAGCCGAAGATGAAGGTTATGCCCTCGTCAAGGGCGCTGGTGAAGTTGAACGATGCCATCAAGTTCTCCAGTGGATGCTTGATCAACACCCCTACCTGGCGCGCCAGCTATCGGTGTTTTACTGCCACGCCCACTGAGGGATACCCCCGAGGTGGTGAGTTTGTAGTTAGGTGTCACCGAGATCAGAAACTCGAAGGTGCAAAGAACATAAGGTTTAGACAGGTTCGGGCCGCCGAGAGCGTAATACCCTACGTCCTGTGTGGTTTGTATTTCCTTAGGTGGTGATCGGGTGATCTCCTGGGTGATTCCCTGTTTAGAGGGGGTCCCTGTCCGCCCTTATATAGTCTGGGGGGACAGGTTTACATGGAAGTCCTAGTCGGGTACAAGCCCAGGAGTCCTACCCGAGTACTTCTTGGATAGTTTCCTACTGTGTCCGACTAGTTTCACTACTGTATGAGTAGTCCTACTACACTACGAGTAGTTACAACAGATGTAGGGAGTGGGCCATGTCCCATCCCTTATCCTAGGAAAAGTACGCCACATGCACAGTCCCGTGTGCCCGGGTCTGACACTGGCCGGCCAGGCCCTACAGCGCCACGTGTCTCCCCTTCAAGTGGAAGTTACACAACCATCGTACTTGCATGGAAGCTAAGCACATGTCCAAGTACCGACCTTGAAGAGATATAAATAGCTGCCCATACCTCCACTCTCAACACACCATTCTTGGAGAGAAGTTGAGTTCTTGGTTTAGCCACTCTACCTTAGTGTAGAATAGGGAGAGAGTGAGGTGAGAGCTTGGGTGAGAGCCAAGCTAGGAGAGGAGCCGGGCTCCCTCGGTCCTACTCCGACACTGTATCCACCTCAGAGGAATAAATATTATTGAAGTAAGTTCCTCGTTTATCTATAGTGTGTCGCTAGTTCTTCTCTTACTTTAAGTAATTTTTTTCTTTACTTTCGTTGATATGCGGGATCCCTTGTTTCTATGGTTAGCAAGTTCTATCCATTTGAGGTTTCTTCTAGCCTTAACGCGAGGTGCTTAGACTTGATAGTTACCTTGGGTTGTGTTCCACCCCACGGAATAATGTAGTAGGCGGCAGGTGGTGACAGCCCTGTCCGTTCCTTGTAGTACACCACGTTCGGGTGTTTTCATAGCAGTAGTAGCAGGTTGTCGTTGGACTCTCCTCTCACCCCTTCCTGAAGTCCTTCCTCTTCCTGGTGAAAGCAACATCGGTATCCGTGCGCTTGCGGATTAGTTCGTATAGGCTATGGAGTTCCAACAAGGTGCAATGTACCAGCGGGCGATTCAACTGTGCTTCGTCGACCAGCTACAATGCAATGTGGAGGCCTACGTGGATGACGTGGTCATCAAGACCAGAAACCATGACAACTTCATTGCGAACCTAGAGGAAGCCTTCAGCAGCCTACGCAAGTTCCGATGGAAGCTCAACCCGACTAAGTGCGTCTTTGACGTACCGTTGGGGAAACTACTCGAGTTCATCATATGTTATCAAGGAATTGAAGCCAACCCGGAGAAAATTACCACCATCACTGACATTGGGACTCCGGCCACAGTCAAGGATGTCCAAAAGCTCACAGGGTGCATGGCGGCCCTAGACAGATTCATCTCACGACTTGGGGAACGGGGACTACCCTTCTTCCAGCTCTTGAAGCGACAAGACATGTTCCAGTGGACGGAGGAGGCGGAGCAGGCACCGCAGGACCTCAAGCATCACCTACAATCGCCCCCCATCCTCTCGGTACCACTGCCAGGCGAGAACTTGCTACTCTACATCACCGCGATTACCCACATGATCAGCACAGCGATTGTGGTAGAGTGCTCTGAGGAGGGCAATGCATTTGTTGTGCAGAGGCCGTTGTATTTCGTTAGCGAAGTACTCTCCGAATCAAAGGTCCATTACCCGTCGATTCAGAAACTTCTCTGCGCAATACTCATCACATCCAGGAAGCTACGCCACTACTTTGACGAGTACCAGATCTCAGTTATCACTGATTTCCCATTGGCGGATATTCTCCACAATCTGGACGCCACTGGATGCTTCTCCAAGTGGGCAGTGGAGTTGGGAGCTCTCTCCATTGACTTTAAGTCACACACAGCCATCAAGTTGCAAGCACTAGTCGACTTCATGGCAGAGTGGCGGGAAAACCAGATTCCAACTCCAATCAAGAAGCTAGAGCATTGGGTGATGTACTTCGATGGCTCCCTCAAGCTTGACGGCGGTGGTACTGGAGTACTCTTTATATCTCCAAAGAGTGAACAACTCAAGTATGTTCTTCAAATCCTTTGCAAAGTGTCCAACAACGAGGCCGAGTACGAGGCACTTCTACACTCCGCCTAGCGATCTCCCTCAGCATCAAGCGACTACTCGTCTATGGTGACTCTTTATTGGTTGTCTAACTTCAACAAGGAGTGGGACTGCAACAAAGAATCTATGGACGCATACGTAATGGAAGTACGAAAGCTAGAAAATAAGTTCTCGGGGCTGGAGATTCATCACGTGATCCGAGACAACAATGTTGGAGCAGATGTACCACCTAAGCTGGGATCCACCCATGCTCAGTTCCAGCAGGCGTGTTTGTTCAAGAGCTCAAGCACTCATCCATCAAGACTCCAGCGCAAGTCACCACCAATCCAGGTCCCCATGAACCAGATCGGGAGATCATGATGCATGGAGAAGATTGGAGGGAAACCTACATCGACTACATCAAGGCTCATAAACTACCCGCAGGCGTCTCCGAAAAGAGTGCAGCGGCTGCTCGTGTCAAGAGGCGGAGCAAGGGATTCGTTCTGGTTGGCGCCAAGTTTTACAAACGCGGCGCACGCTCAGGTGTCCTCATGAAGTGCGTCGCGGGCTTCGGAAAATCCATGATGGATCTTGTGGCAACCATGTTGCCTCGAAAACACCAGTCAGGAAGGCATACAAAGCAGGATTCTATTGGCCTACAGTAGTGGCAGATGCTGAAGATCTCATCCGCAGATGCTCCAATTGCCAGTTCTTCGGCAAGCAGTCACATGTCCCGGCTCATAATCTTATCGCTATCCCACCATCTTGGCCGTTCGCGTGCTGGAGCCTTGATATGATCGGGCCTTTGACAACAGTGCCAGGAGGTTTTACTCATGTGTTGGTAGCCATCGACAAGTTTACAAAGTGGATCGAGTACAAGCCGATCAGCAAGCTCACACTTGATAGAGTAGTCAACTTCATCTGTGACATCTTGCATCGGTTCGGCTTCGCCAACACAATCATCATTGAACTGAGCTCCAATTTCACAGTGCATCAGTTCTGGGAGTTCTGTGAGAATGCAGCCATCAAAATCAAGTATGTGCAGTTGCGCACCCGAGAGCAAACGGCCAAGTCGAGAGGGCCAATGGCATGATTCTTGACGGGTTGAACAAGAAACTCTACGACGAGAACAGTAAAAAAGGTGGCAAGTGGATCATTGAGCTTCCACATGTGGTCTGGGGGCTACGGACTCAATCTTCCAAAGCCACAAGGCATACACCTTTCTTTCTCATCTATGGATCACAAGCAATCCTCCCTGCAGACATCATGTGGAAATCTCCAAGAGTAGAGATGTATGAAGAAGGAGGCAGCTAGAACTTGACTCGGTTGAAGAAGTCATATGCAACGCCCTTGTCCAGCCGGCTCATTACCTACAAGGTGTTAGACGCTACCACAACCGCAATGTCCAAGAGAGATCATTTAGCATCGGTGATTTGGTGCTCCATCGCATCCAAGACGAGACAGGGCTGCATAAGCTCAACTCGCGATCGGAAGGGCCCTTCATCGTTTCAAAGGTTACAAGGCCAGGATCGTATTGACTACAGTTCGGTGATGGCTAGGAGGTCCCAAACTCCTAGAACATAGAGCATCTATGGAAGTTCTATCCTTAGTGTAATTTGTGCATAATCTTTTAGCTGCACGACAGCATATTATTAATAAAGAGTTGTTATTGTTCCCAAAACGACTACTTTCTCCTTTAAGCTAAATTGTAAGACTCGGAGGCTTTAGCCACGAGTACAAACAGTAAGCTACACTGAGTATAAAAGGTTCACTCGGAGGTTATCCCACGAGTTCCTCCTTATATGACTGCTAAATAGCTCACGAGGCTAAAAGCACGAGTAATATTTGTGCAAAAAACATATTCCAGTAACAGCTACGACTACTTGTCTCATATAGACAGTAGCTACGGAAGCGATTTCTGAAGGGGTTACCAAGCCCATACTACCAGTTAGACTCCGAATACTTGCCATGAGCAGTAAGAGCCAAATAACTGAAGAGGTCATCGAGCCTGTAATTCCAAACAAGTCAGAGTACCGCACGATCGGACGTTATCTGATCAGTTTGAAGAATTCCTATAAGGAATAACTGATCGAACGGCAAGTTATCGACTACATCCGAGGGTGTTGTACTTGGAGTAGCGTGACCCAAGTGTATTGATTTCGCCTAAGACCTACGATCGCCGATACTACTCTACACGAGATTATTTTGAATAGATCAAAAGGCAACAAGTAAATAGATATATTTACAAACATATAATCAGACAGTTTTTTCATAACATATCCAATGTTTTTAATCCTGCTCTAGGCTTTCAACTATCTTGTGGGCCACTGGCTCGACCTCATTTAGATAATCTGTGAACTTCTCTTCAGAGCGGTCCACAGCCATGCCATCGACCAGCGGCTCTACATTGGCCTTTGGCCTGAAGGACTTGATGAGCCCAAGCATGTGAGCTACGTAGGTCCTAGTGGTCTTGGAGACGTAGCTGGCAATCTTCTTTGGGGCATCACGAAGTCACTCCAACAGAGTCCTATTGTCAACTACTCCTTCTCCCAGAGGGTCCACCATGTTGACGACTACTTGCGCAGCTTCCTGGAGGTCTTCAAATTGCTTCCGCCTCAGCTCTTTTTCTTCAGCCATACATTTAATTTGTTGCATGCATTGCACAAGCTGCTTGTCAGCATCTTCGAGTTGCTTCATCAGGAGCTCCACATCATCTGAACGACAGTACACAAGATTCTTCAAGTCAGTCAGAAGTTCTTCTTTATACTTTAATATATTTTTGAGTTCTGCGGGCAAAAGACAAGAAGTACTCATACAACTTCAGAGACTACTACTCGACTGCATTAAACTGGGCGAAGTACTCAGGAGAAAGTTACCTCGATGGGCCTTCGCTTGGGACTTTTTCTTCTCCTCAAGATTTTCAATTTCTTTCTTGAGAAGCCAGACCTCCCGTGTACGCTCTAGCTTTATGGCATCCAGCTGACGCTGCACTTCAATCCTTCTGTGGATTTACTCTTCAATTTGCTTGTCCTTTGCTTGCAACTGGCATAGTCCATCTTCTACAGCTCTCAGTTTGTCAGATTTCAGCCTGGACTAATTGGCCATTCTCTGCTCAATCAAACAAGTATGCATATCAACAGGCAACAAAACTACTCAGCTGGTCAAGTTATAGGGTCAAGCAGAGGACATACTGCGGAGAACTTGTACAAATCTTTGAAGGTATCTTGGAAGTGCTTTAGGGTCTCCACGGTCAGCATTAGATTGTCGATGAGTTCCATCGGAACAGCGTGTTGCCACTCGGATGGTGTCACTAGGATGGTACCCAATGAAGTACCCGCAGCGCCTGCCTCTTTAGCATTTGGTTGCTGCTGCGGGGTACCTGCCACCTCACCCGCGGTAATTAGTCTAGCCTCTAGCAGACTAGTACTCGCGGGCGGGGGCGGCACAATCGACTCACCTAATAGTATCTCGGGGGCTAGCTCATCCCCTTTAGCTTTGGTGGTGGCCGGCGCAGCAATCTCCTCGGGCACTAACGACACGGCAACGGTCGTAGTATTCGACCTGACCTCCAATGCTGCAGCATCTGATTCCTTTTCTGGCTCGGGGGCTGGGGCAGCCGCGGCATCGCCAGGCTCATCCATGCCTAAAGCAGAAGATTTCCTACATCCAGCAAAAGCAGCGGTCAGAATAGTTATCAACTACGAACCTACAATTGCAATTGAAAACGTACACGAATACTTACAGTGTTAGATTTCTTGACATTTATTTTCTTCACCTTGAGTACCTTGGGTGCTGGAGTGGCAGCCAAAGTACTCGGTGGCGTCGGCTTGCCAGTTGAGGATGAAACTTGTCCTGGCAGGGCACCCGATATAACCACAGACAATTCGCGACTAGCCGAGGGCAGTGTTTGCCCCGGCGTAGCCCCGGTACTACTTGGCAACGGGTCCACTGCAATAGAGAACATGTCTCGCTCTGTTGCAGCATCATCCTCAACGGTTTCTTCTTCAACCCTTTGCCTTGAGCGCTTGGGGATGGAGGCGCCAGCACTGAAGCAAAAGAAAGGGAGAGTAGTCAAAAAATCAGCAAGGAAGAAATCGACAAAAACTCACAGATTTATGAGATGCACTCAACTTGGTTGTTCATAATCGTCAACTGTGAAGATAGTTGCCTTGGGCTTCCGAGCGGTGAACCTTGGCTTTTAGGGTGGTTGGACAAGAGTTCACCACCAGGCAAGATCGTGTCTTCCTGGGAGGTTCTCATGCTTGACATCTTCAGGAAGTCTGCCAGAGTAAGATCATCATAAGTATCGTCACCTTCATCATTGGTCACGGGATCAAGGGAAGGACGGTTACTCCTGGGCGGCTGATACGCACGACTTCAAGTGACCGGGGTGCTCTATCTCTATAATAGGCGGAGAACTCTAAGTTTGTGGTCCTGCAAAGTCATCAAAGCCAAGTCAGATACAGAATACAAGTGTGACAAAAAGTACTTGAGCGAAAGAGTTTCGTACTAGTTTTGGCTGATTCTTGGTAGTAAATTGCGGCGGGACATATGGTAGATGTTTACATCTAACAGCACACGTCCTACTCGCCTCAGCGCTTCCCCCGCTGGCAACTCCGCTGCAGACACACGCGAGGGATCTTCAGTCTCAAGGTAGTCGAAACCAAAGTGGTACCTCTTCTGCAGGGGATGAATCTGACGCTTGAAGAATGAGTACATCATAGATGCACCACTGACTCCCATCAACTTTAGCAATTGGATCAACTCGAGCAACTCATTGACTTGTTCCATCTCGCTTGCTGGAGGGTTTTGATTCCACTCTAGCTGGTTGATGAGTTTTCCTCGGGATAAGATTTATTTTGAGCGGTAATTTAGGATAATTTTTGGAAGTTATTTGATTGACCATTTTTTCAGGAATATTATCCCGAAAAGGGGTTTTTCAAATTTCAAACCAATTTTTCCTATCTTAACCAGCAAGTCAAGTTTATAAAAATACGCTAAAAGGCATGCCACGTTCATTTGGATCCTTTTTCTAAATCTTTGGGATTTGGATTCAAGGCTCGAGGGCTGCGAGGCACGTGTCATCGATGCCTTATTTTTTAAAAATATTTGGAAGATAAGAAAAGAAGATTCAAGACTAATTTGACCCTCAGCCTAATTCTTCGATTCAACCTAAGGCTCGCGGGCTACTCTATATGGAGTGCGATTTTCATCGCACCCCATATAAAAGAAGATTTAAAACTACTCGAAGCATGAGCACCTTACAGCCTCGAGGCAGCCAAGGAAGTACTCGGAGGATGCCTTCAAGATGAAGTTTCAGAAAAAACCGATGACGGCTTTAGAAGTACTCGGAAGCTTGCAGTACTCAGCTATGAAGAGCTCGGGGGCTTGTCAGATCTGAGGCTACGGGACTACGCACATGGCATAGAATATTTTAGGATATAGGATGTGGTATGTCTCATACCTTATATCTGTTGTAAAGTACTCATATATGAGTAGGACTGGTCGGTAAAAAAGAAACTACCCGAGTAGTACTTGGGTAGGACTCCTAAGCTAGCACCAATGTAACCCTGTCCCCCCAGAGTATATAATGTGGGCAGAGACCCCTCCAAAGGGACAACACACCAATAACCAATCCAGGACAATACAAACTACCATACAGGACGTAGGGTATTACGCACATCGCGATTCGAACCAGTCTAAACCTTGTGTTGCTTGCACCTTCGAGTTTCTGATCTTGACGACATCCTGCCTACAAATCTACTACCTTAGGGTATCCCTAGCTAGGTTTGCCGGTAAAAAACCGATAAGTGGGTGCACCTGTTGCCTTTTTTGGAAAAAAAATGGTTCTTTCCTTAGTTGAGATTGCAAGAGAGGCGTGCTAAAATTTTGTTGGTATGGTGCACTGAGTTTTGAGGAATTTGTTTTTCACAAAATAAATCAATGATCAAATAAATCAGTGATCTCCCCCACGGCCTATATCGGCCCAATGGAACACAGCGTCCAGCAGGAGGCCTGGCCCTTGCCTCACATCATCACCACTGCACCACACGCCAACGCCGCCCATAGCTCGATACGTGGGCCGGATACATATCTGCACGTTTTTAGTACAAGGCCCAGCCCACAAAGCTACCCAGCCTTGTATCTCTCGCGTTTCCACGCCCCTGACCTAGCCCGCCCACGCGCGCAGCACGCTCGCAGGACGCAGCCGCCGCCGGACCAGGCGCCCGCCCGCCCGAGCGCCGCCGCTCGCCGGCGAGGAACCGCCGGCAAGGAGGAGCGCCGACGGAATCTCCGGTGAGCTTCCCTTTCTCGTCTCCCCGATCAAGCGTGCCTCTGTATTGATGGCTTCTTCCTTCCATTTCTCTTCCTCTTTGATTTCCTCCTCCCCAATCCCCGTTTCTGATCTAGTCGCTCGTTCCTCCATTCTCGAGTGGATGGCGGCATCGAGCAGTGTGCTAGTAGCGTAGGATCTGCAGCCACGATTGACATCAAGGCTCCACTATATGCTCATGTTTGTTCGTACTGACTGCTATTTGCCTATGTTGAACTTCTATTTCTTATTGTTGCGAACTTTGTTATGCATTGCTATTTTTTCCTTTTAAAAAAGTTCTGAAACGTATACACGTATCGGAGGCTTTTTTATTAGGAACTGCCGTATCCGCGTATCAGTATCTGTGTAATATAGCTTAATTGACCCTACCCTGCTATGTTTGATTAACTGCCTGCATGAAAATCATATGCATGTCCCCAAAGAGAAAAGAAAAGGTCAAATAATTTATGTTATGATGATTTATGCAGAATGGCTTCAAGTGCACGAAATATCATGTTTCGGCGTCTCAAGACACTAACTATAAGCCCTGCACCGGCATCTCGTGCGACCACTCAGCATCACCAGCTTCAGCAGCGCGCACCAGTGAGTGGCACAGCCAAAGGAAAAGGTAAGCTCAAAGCTGGCCAGCCTTTGAAGCGTTCCACAATTGGAGCAAAGAAAGGGACACCTTCCACTGGTGGAGGTGGAGGTGGAGGTGGCCGGGGACGTCGTGAGGCCATGGAGCGCATTACCCAGATTTCAGAGTCTTGTCTCAATGCATCTACGCCCCTGCGGCACTTGCCTCCCAAGGAGCGTCTTCGTGAGGCCAAACGTGAGGAGCTTGGACTTGTCTCCAAGGAGAGACAACACGAGCTTGATATAGCCAAGGCCAAAGCTAAAGCCAAATCCAAAGGTACTGGTGCAGATGATGGGGACCGTGTGCTCATGGGTCCACCGGGCCTTGACTATATCAGTCTTGGGCTGGTTGATGAGGATGCAATCCCCAAGTATGAGCTCACAGTCGAGGATGGTCAGCGACTTGCCAAAGAATACAGTCGTGTGCTAATGCGGCGGCACCGTGCAAGACAAACAGCAGAGTCAACGCTTCTGATGCTCAAAAAGGAGGCCATTGCTGCGCTCCCTGAGAAGCTGCAAGCTGCTGCTACGATACCTGACATGACACCTTTCCCAGCAAACAGGTACATGGCAACACTCACACCACCAATTGAAGGGTATATTGAGAAGGTGCGGGACGCTGCCAAGAAGCACTCTGTGAAAGAGAAACTTCGCTGAGAAATTCTAGGGAGGAAACTGTCTCCACATAAGGTGAGGAGAATTTAGGCATTTCTTATTCATTGATTTCATCTGTATCTGGGTTAAATGTTGTTTTCATTCGTAGAAAGGAACCCGTGACAATCAGATTTTCGTGATAAATTATCATACTTCCTGTTTCAAATGCTCGGTGTTCAGGATTTGTTTCTGAACCTGTTTAGGAGCATCTTCATATCAACTGATTCCTTTTATTAAGAGAAGAAAATTTTGCTGCCTCTTTGTGATCCTCAGCGGTGATAGTATTGTAGCAACTGGCAAGATAAGCTGGAAAGTGCCTAGTCTGGTCTTTCCCCACTCAGTCATACTTGCTGTTGATTACTTTGCATTTTCAGGAATTGAATATGTTATTTGATTTGCATCCAAATTCTATACTTCCAGTGCTTACTGTTATTGATGTGATAGAATATAAGATAAATCAAGTATGATGTTTTATTCAAGTAATTAAATTGATTTACATTTTTTAGTATCTAAGTGCATATAGACATAGTTCAATAATAGGAAATGCACTATACTCGGTAGTAGTATCAGATATTCAGAATATAGGTTGACAGTTTTGGATAGTTTGTTTGTGAAATAAGAGTACGAGTTGGTACTTATAGTGCTGAAGTTTGTGAAATAAGAGTACGGAAGTTTAACTACGTTATAGTGCTGAAGACAACAAAAAAAAATGATCTCAGCTAGTAAGTTTGAACAAGATATCTGACACACACTTCAATCCAAGAAAAACTGTGTTTCTGTTTTCTATTATACTCTCTACCTTGCATTCATTAAGTCTCCTGCACTTACATGTCCAGCATCAGTCTTCAAACATGCTATTCTCAACTTTGTAAAGTGTAAATGGTCTTGTACTCTTGTTTAGTTTGTATCTTTTGTCACTATTGAATAGCGGTCCAATTCCCTGTAATTCATTTCTTTTGCATTCTTCGCCAACTAATTCTCACTATGTGATTCTCCTTGTAATCTAACTCTGTTCTATTTTTTTTTCATTTAACTTTGTAGGTGAATGAATATTCAGCCTGATATAGAAGAACAGCTTTCACAAACTGTGTCTTTGCACAAGCTACAATTGTCGAATTTGATGATCTAGTCATAAATCCTTTTGCCACTTCTTTTGATGCAATGCTACAGGAATGGTGCTTTTTTTTTTTGAAATTATCGCTAGACTGCCACTTTTTCCATGCGGATTTAGGATGTTTGTTGTTGACAGCTGACTTGTGTAATAAAGGCGTAGCATTGAGACTCGGTGAGACTGAAGAATCTCTTGCCCCTGACAAATGGTTCATGAGATTGTTATGCTCGAATTGGCATTTAGACTTGGGTTACATGTTTTTGGCTGCTAGATGGCTCAAACTCCTGGGGTTATCATGCAGTATTGGCATGGCTGTTATGTCTGAATCGATGTTCTTCAGCTTTGATTGTGATTTTACTTGCATTGCACCTTTCCATGAGGTGGTGCTATATTCTATGCCTCAGTTCCCTAAAAGCTCCTGTGCGATATCGATTGTGAGCAGCACTGATTAGTAGTTACATGGCCTTTCCTGCATTTGTACCGACTGTCTGATGACAAGGATGTCCTTTTGTACGATCTTCACGATTTTGTTTGAAAAATAAATGAAACTAAGAACAGGCCGTCATATTCAAAATTATCATCTGCTGGGCCACTTGTCTATAGGTTAAGGCCCAAACTCTCTTGATGAGCTCCGCTTGACCCTTCCGTGGGCCCTGGCCGCAGCTTCTCAGCCTCTCAGGGGTGAAAATAACAGCAGCAGCCGCCGCCGCCGCCAGTCTAGCGGGGCACCACGGCGGCGCGAGGTTAACCTAACCGCCGGAGGACGTTGAAATCACCCGGCGCCGGCGGTGTTCGACCCAGGTTCCGGCTCCACCGCGCTTTGCTGGTGAGCTTTCTTCATAGACTTCTCCAATCTCAAGTCGCTCAACCCCCTCCCCCCGCCGGCGCTCGTGCTCGTCTTTTTTTCCGCTCGCCTCACCTGCGTGGAAGGGGATCAACCAATGTGCTGCTGTTGCAGATCCTGCGTCCGGCGCCTCCTGGGCATGGCGATGGCGACCCAGAACCCGCGCTCCCGGCGGGACTCGCAGGGCGGCGCCCTGCCCTTGCCGGCCGACGCGCTGTACGAGATCCTGCTGTGCGTCCCGGCCAGGGACCTCTGCCGCCTCCGCGCCGTCTGCCGCCCGTGGCGCTGCCTCCTCTCCGACCCGCACTTCGTCGCCGCCGCCCACGCGGCCCGCCACCCTGAACCGCCCCTGATCCTCGCCGGCTACAACACGGCGCTTCGAGACGACGGAATCATCTGCGACGTCATGGACCTCTCCGGGCGCGTCGTCAAGCGGGTACGCGCGACGGGGGATGACACAAGCGGGGAAGAGTGCGTGATATCCATAGAAGCCGGCCTCATCTGCACTTCGAAAGGGACCGAGTGGAGCTTCCGATTGCTCGACCTGGCCACGGGAGCTGTACGTGTCCTGCCTGATCCTGAAGGATTGGCGGAAGAACCTGCGGCACACGAACCGGACACCACTTATTTATTTGCCGAGGCTATGTTGGGGCAAGTTCCCTCGACAGGGAAGTACAAGGTGCTTCGTGTGCTTGAACATTTCAATCACCATGAAGGGAAGCTGTACGAGGTCTGCGCCATGGATAGGGGCAGCAATGCTTGGTGGACGAGAAAGAAGCCCGTACCAAGAACTGTTTGTTTGGGCCTCTAGTTAACTGTGGTCGTCAACGGGATTGTATACTTCTTCTATGATGAGCAAGATCAAGCACAAGATCCTGCACTGGACCGCATAGCTTCCTTTGACATTGGGATTGAAGAGTGGAGGGCAAGTCTGCGAGGACCCCTAAGCAGCATTGTGGATGCTTCTGTTTGGCCCAACCGTCGATCCTGTACTGATGAGCTCACAATGGCTGCCTTGAATGGCTGCTTAGTTGTGGTCCATCGCCATTTGGTGTCCCCGATGGACCTATGTTTTCTGATGGACTTTGAAAGGGGCTTATGGGTCAAGCAACACAGCATACAAGTTCCATCCATTGTCTGGCATGCTTTACCTGCACGTCCCTTGTTGGTGTTAAATGATGGAAGAATAGTAATTGTTCACATAGGACATGGTAGCGGATTGATAATAAGAGTTTACAATCCAACGAACAACACTTCTACTAATGTGGTAGAGATGGGGGATTGTTGTGCAGTTGGTTTGTACACAGGAAGCCCATTGGGCCTTGCAAATGGGGCCAGTTAATGAGGTTAGTATTGCATTTGTTCATGTTTAATATATGATGTATGTGTATCCAAGAGACAACTTTTGTTATTTCTAGGTAGACAGTTGTTTCCAATCATTTGCTGATAGTAAGGAGAGGCCATAGTAATGCATGCTATGGGTTTTTATTTCCAAAAAATGGAATATTTCCCCTTTTATGTCGACTTTACTACTCAAACTGGTTAGTTTGAGTGCCCTTCAAATTGCTTTAGAACTTCTTTGTCTAGGCATTCCAGTATTAATTATAAGTCAAGCACTTTCTATGTACAAGTTTTGTTTTTTGGTGTTCTTACCCCTACTTTGTAGTGCAACAATAACAGTAGATGCTGTTTTATTTGTGATCTTCAAGTTTCATTCAAATAACTGAGTTTCAATGGCTTCATGCATATAGAACAATAATAGTAGGTGCACAACACTTGGCAGTTGTATTAGGAATTCATAATTTATGTTGACAATTTTACATGAGTGTATTTGTGAAAAAGAGCATGAGTTATGCCTCTTATTTTTGTGTGATAGATAATCTGGGGAATGTTAACCACATGAATGGCTTAGCTATTCATTGAAGTGAAGCTTGAACAAGATACATAATTCAATAGCAAACCTACGTTGTTTCCATTTTATAGAGCATTCTCTTGCATTAAAAAAATCTCCTGCATTGAAATGACCACCATCCCCATCTTGAGATCTGTTATGCTCCCATTTGTAAAACAAAAATGGCCTTGTTTACTTTGCATATTTATCATTAGAAAAGGGGGGTCTAGTCTAAGAAAACCAAATTATGATAGTGCCTTTCCTCACTTCGGATGATTTTGTTTTGGCAATTGCGTTCTTACCCCTATTTCCATCTCTAACTGCACTCGCGTTCTTGCCTTTCCTCACTTCGTTGCTTGCGGCGGCCAAGGCACCAACTTCTGAATACACGTTCCTACTTGCCTGTACACACTATCGGGACCTCAGACCTATGTGAAAAAGGAGAAGAAAGCAGTTTTTACCTTTTGGGTACCCTGGGTTCTCTAAGTCAGCACATGCGATTGGTGAGGCCAATCCATTACTCAATTTTTATTTGCTTGGTAGTATGGGTAGTGAATTGGGTCAACCAA
Organism: Panicum miliaceum; assembly: GCA_032594955.1. Classification (NCBI taxonomy): domain Eukaryota; kingdom Viridiplantae; phylum Streptophyta; class Magnoliopsida; order Poales; family Poaceae; genus Panicum; species Panicum miliaceum. Next base: position 33,036,037 of record CM064066.1, on the reverse strand, counting down.
CGATGACCCAGTTGCATCGCGAGTCAAGATCAAGGACGGTTGTTCAGATTTGCAAAACCAAGCAACTCGCGATGGATTTCGTTGCAAATAGGCAAAACGGAAAGAGGAGATGATGAAGAGCTCACTTATGATCCTGGGATGTTGTGAGGATGAGCGCCGTCAATGTCCTCGCGGCCTGGTTGGGCGGAACGGCACCTGCGGCGGCGGCCCCTACACACGTTCTGCAGTTACGTCGGGCAAGGTGGGAGCCCTGCAGTCCGTCGTTAGGGAGGCCGCAGGGAGGCCGACGCGAGGAGGCCAGGTGTGGCGGCGGCGGTTGCGGACCCACGGCTGGCGGCGCGGAGGAGAGGTGGAGGCCCGCGTCCGGGTGAAGTAGAGGGGGATCAGCGGGGAGGCAACGCGGCGGGGTGTCGGCGACGTCGGAGAGCGTTGGGGGGGGGGGGGGGAGGCGAGGAGTCCGGGTGTGGCAGCGGTGGGTGCGGACCCACGGCCGACGGCGCGGCGAAGAGGTGGAGGCCCGGCTGTGCGGCTTGACAATGCGCGGAGAGCAGGCCGGGCGCCAGAGGGTGTGGGAGGGCATCGGGTGGGGGAACTGTCGGAGGCGAGGGGTGGGACCGTGGGAGGGTGCGTGGGGAGGAGTGGACGCCGGAGATTGATCGGACATCAATTGGACGGTCGAGATTCGAGGTTGGCAGACACATATTGACCCGGTCAAAGGTCACACCAAAAAGTTGTCTAACTTCATTTTTTTTATTATGGTAGAGATAAATGTATTGAACAGCAAGCCTAAACAATTCTGATACCTAGAATCACAACAAAAGTTCTATACATAAAAAGTCACAGAAAACATAGAAACTAATGAGCTACTATAAAGCATGCTTAAAAGTGTTTCTATTTGCAAAGATCATTGATTTTCCCAGCGAGAGTGGTATCTTTTCACTTGTTTTCTCATCACCAATGGAATCTTGGATAAATCTTGTCCTAGAAGCACAAGCAGGGTCGGCGGCGGAAGTGGCGGCGGCGGGTCGGTCTTGTCCTTGTCGCCGCCGGAGGTCTCCGGCTTGTGCTTATCGGACTGGAGGCGATTGACGGCGACGTTCAAGCGGCCCTGGTATCTTTTGAGCGTGGTGATCTCATCCCGAACAGAGGAGATTTCAGCGAAGAGCTTGTCCATGTTGGACTTGAAATCGGCAGCGGTGATGGAGTCTCCCATCGTCGAGATGGCGATGGAGGCTCGAGAGGATGTGGTGGCGATGACAGGAAGGCAGGATCAGAAGGATACTGATACCGGATGTTGTGGTAGATATATATATTGGCAATGTAGGGACCCAATGAACTCGCCCTCCCTAGGAGGCTCTGAGTAGATTAGATCATGTTTTATTGCTCAACCTCAAAGAGTTCAGCCGTGCTTCTTATATAGCATCGGCACTAACAGATCTCCTAACAAACTCAATCTCCTAACAGATGATCTAACAAACTCAATCTCCTAACAATACCTGGAAACCAATCTGCTAATAATACGAAAACTAACAAACTCTAGCCACTAGATGATGGATGAGCCGGCTTCTCTTTCTTCCTGCGCCTGTACTGGATCCCCAGGAAGGCGTCCAGAACATACTATAACTGCTATGATAGTATACAGATGCTGATTTTCATCTTGCCACTATGATTTTTTGTAGTGTTAAACTTCTTCTTCCGGATCTCATTATTCCGATTGCTAGTTTGCAACCTAATTAAATCACTGACCATGATAAGCATTTTAGCAGCATTGTTTCAGTATGGGTCAAATACTAAGGAATGAAGGCAGTGATTATTATTTTAATGCTAATATGCTCCACAAAAAAGTTGGCTTGTAGATATACTATTTCTTATTTTGGTAGCATTTTCTTGAAGCATGCGGTTAGAAAGGATAAAGTCTTCTCACATTCTGATGTCTACTAAGATGCTTCTGCTATCTGCACAAAATGCTTTCAACTTGTATTGCTGCTGAGTAATTCTGCAAGGGTCTGAATAATTGTAACATTTCTAATTTCTGTTATGAAATCACAGTGCAAGTGTTTAGAGGTACAATTCACATTCTTGGCTCTTAATAAAATATATTCACATTCTTGGCTTGGTTATATCTTTTGGATATTATGATTTTTTTCTCGAACACGCAGGAGAGCTGCGTATCTTTGTATATTATGGTTGCAAACCTTGTTAAAAATATAAAAATTTCGAATGTATATTTATAGGTCATTTGGCTTGAGGAATCACCAATCTAGAATGGAATTATCCATTACAGGGCCATCACATCCCTTGAGTTTTGGTGGATGAACTCATTTCTTAAGCTGATGGGAAGAGGTGGGCAATTCACTTATACTCCAACAATGAGGTAGTGATGGATAACACATTCCATTCCTTAAGCCAAACAGAAATTTGGGAACTGAGAAGGTGATGGAAGCAGATTGTCTGGTTTTGTATAATAGTATAAAAGTTGTAATCAACAACAAATATTTTAAACTCCCAAGCCTTCGACAAAAAAAAATTACGACAAGTTCTTCCTCAATTATCATTCACAATATGCTCTTTAATATCGAGTTCCATTTATATTTTTTTCTTTTGCTCTATGAAATTGCTTCATTGAGTCTAGCCATATTTATTCTTGCTTGTGCAACTTTACATCGCCATGAAAGAACTGAGAGCACGCAAGATCCCATTCACAATCAGGCGATATTTACCGGATGGAAGGTGAGTTATTTTATTTAGAGAAGTAACATTTCTGGATGATCTATATTCGATATGGTCCCAATTGTTATTTACATTGTTTGGCACAGCTACGAGGACTGGGGTGTGTTGATGAACTCATCGTGGAGGACTCCTGGAAACGTCAAGTCGGTGGGGACTAAAGCAGAGTGCTTGCTTGACATGCAAATCTAGGCCCTGTTTGGCATGACTCCAACTTCGGGTGGAGCTGCTCCACTCCAGAACTCCAAGTGGAGCCAGCTCTGGGTGGAGTTGGAGTTGTCTGATGAGGGTGTTTGGCTGGAAGGGTGTCTCCCGCTCCAGAAAAGAGGAGTTTGAGGGTAGATTGCCTTTCTCACCCCTGTTTCGACCTGAACTACTTATCATAAATATGAAATGAATGTACATGCAGTGAAGTTCAAAATTGCATGTTCAAAAATTTCAAAATATGTTCATAGTTCCAAAATAAGGTCGTTACAATAATCATTGCACTAATTCCATGCTAGAGCGATGGATGTAGCCATACTATCACGAAAGGTGTCCATAGTCACAAAGCTTGGTTCCGAAGTTGATCCATCAGAGGCATGTTGAGACACGACATACTTGTTGTATCTTTCCGGAATAGTAGGCATGTAGTTAGGATCTCTATCAAAATTAGCAAAGTCCACATCACAGTAGCATGTTCACGTATGAAATTGTGTAGGACCATGGTAGCAGCAACAATTTTTTTTTGTGTGACCATTGAATATCCGGGCATCTTGTAAAGGATTTGCCATTTCATTTTTAATACTCCAAATGAGCGCTCAATAACATTACGAACAGAGGAGTGTATACGGTTGAACTTCTCTTTTGGAGTATTTGGTTCCATACCTCGATGCCACTCGGGTAGGTGGTACCTTTCACCCTTATATGGAGCCAGATACCCCGGACGATTAGGATAGCCCGCATCTACAACATAGTACTTGCCTACACATATGTAAAACAAGATATCCGCCTATCGCAGAGTTGTGGCTGTAGCGATGGACTGTCCTGCAACTGCAATGTTTTAATGTGACCTTAATGTCTGGTGCCCTTGTCCTGGAACTCTCCAATTTCATGGTTCCATACTTCCATCGGCCCTTTGGAGTTTGGACTACTTCAGTCTTGGTAGCTCCATGTCGATCGGATGGCAGTTAAGGTTGGATTATCAACACTAGCAAAGTATGCTTTGCTAGTGTTGTACGCCTAATCCCGTGCCACACTAGAACACATTAATCGTAGAGAAAATCTTGTGCCTAATGTAAGATGTCCAAAGCAGTTTATTTTCAGATTATAGCGTGAGCATCATGAAACAGGCTCAGGCTTTTAAATTGACTTAGGGTGGGTTTGATTGGGCTTCCAAACTGCTTTTGCTTTTCAAAAAAGCCAAAAACCAACCAAAGGGAAAACTTTCTCCTTGGTGCTTTGGAAAAAGTCAGCTTTTTCGTAGTACAACTTCAATAGAAGCTCCCCCTGCTTTTTGTGGTTGTGGGGGTAGTTTTTGCTCGAAATTACCAACCATGTCATCGGTTATGAACGTACCATTTCGTTTCTTTTTTTCTCCCCCCCCCCCCCCTCCCCTCCTCTCCCTGTCGTTTTTCCTCGCGAAAAAAACTCGCGCCGCTCTGCACGCGCGCGGCAGGTCTCGAGGCGGCGGCGCTAGGGTTTGCGCCACCCCCGGAGCTGCGGCGGCACTCCGGCGACCCGCCTCCCTCCAGCGTCCGGAGATTCGCCCCCTGCTCCTACGCACGGCGACCCGTCTCCCTCCAGCGCCCGGCGACCCGCCACCTCCGGCCAGCGCCGGCAATCCGCCTCCCTCCGGCCAGCGCCCGCCTCCCAGCCTCCCTCCGGCTAGGGTCCCTCTCCTGACGCCACCACACAGTTCCTCCCAGACCCCTCGGCAGGAACGCCACCTCCTCTCCCGGCGCCAACAGCAGATATGGTCTCCTTCTCCCTTCCTTTTTTTTAATTCATTGTTATCTCCATGTGTGAAAAAGGATTTGTTTTATTGGTTGTGATTAGTTCTTCATATCTGAAATAATTAGATTGTCTCTCTCTGATTTCACATTGTGGTTTTGAACCCATTGCCTGTCCATTAAAGTAGTTGAACCGGCAATCTAGTGATGCAGTAAAAACTATGATACTATCCATAGCTACTGAGAAAATGGACCAATTACCAGTTATTTTACTTAGAAAAGCTTCCGCCACTCTTTGGTGATCATTGGGATACAGTTCTGTTTATTTGCATATAGAAGTGATGCATTTAAAAATATTCTGATCATTGTTCGGATTATTTGGAATTGAGAATTATATTTAGTGAGCAATGTGAATGTAATATTTTTTTCCTTGCTTCAAGAATGTCTGATAAGGCAGATTAGTGTGATTCCAATTTGTGGCATTTCATTGATATCATAAAAGGAGAGATAGCAGCTGGGAATAGGCCAATGGGTCTTCTCACTTGTGCTGGTTGAAAAAATCTTAGAGCTAAATATGAAGAAAAAACTTCTTTGAAGCAGACAAAGAAACAACTGAAGAACAAGTTAGATAATATGAAAAAAGAATATATATGTTTATGGAGTTCAAGAATTGTGCCACTAGGATGATGTGCACCTTTTAAATAATCTTGTGTTGTTGTCTATATGTATTGTTGTTGTCTATATGTATTAATATTTTGATATCTTGTCTAGATGGATGGCCACATGAAAGATTTGGCCAAAAAGGGACAGAAAGGACCATTGCTTCTAGCTGAACTTTCCCAGCAGACTGCCATTATTGGTCAAATGGGGTACCAATACACTGAGCAGTATTTGAACAAGAGAATATAGGGAAGCACCAGAAACTGGACTTCAATGGGTTATGAGGTGCATGGATCGACCGAGGTACTTTTACAAAATGTTTTGGATGAGCCCTGAGATTTTCATGTCACTTCATGACTTGCTAGTATTGAATTGTTTGTGCAAGTTAAAAAAGGACAATATCAAACTAAGAGATCTTACTTTCAGTACTGAGCATTAAAAGATCAGAGAGGACCGTTTCTAGCCTTATTTCAAAGGCGCTATTGGAGCTATAGATGGTTCACATGTTAAAGTTGAAGTGCTAGCAGAGGAACTGTTTAACCATACATGCCGACATGGATATACATCTCGGAACGTCCTAGCTATTTTTGACTTTGACATGAGATTTAACTTCGTTATTGCTGGTTGGCCAGGTTTTGCACTTGACACACGGATCTTCAATCATGCGTTAGCAAACTTTTCTTCTTTTTCTGTGCCTCCTAAAGGTAAAAATGGTTTCTTACAAAGTTATCAATACTTTTATTATTATTTGCTTTTGCTAATCCTTCTTTTATAGGAAAATATTATCTCGTGGATTCTGGTTATCCAAGCCGAACAGGATATCTTGCCCCTTTCAAAGGAAGCACATACTATATTCCAGAATTTCACCATGGTGCTGGGCGTCCTCCGCAAGGGAAGTACGAGATGTTCAATTTCTTGCATTCATCCCTTCAAAATATCATTGAGCGGACTTTTGGAGTCTTGAAGCAGAAGTGGCGTATTTTGAAAGGCATCTCTAGTTTCCCTACTCGTTCTTAGAAGCATATTATTCTTGCTTGTATGGCATTGCACAATTTTATTTGTGACAGTAAGTTGCATGATAAGGAGTTCGATAGATGTGATGCTGATAAGGACTACCTACTAGAAGAGACATATGCCACATCACAAACACAAGGAGATGAGAATCCAGAGGAAGAGAATGAGGATACCATGAATACCATTCGCAAGGACAGTTGATGCTTTGGTTAATGCGAGAGGGAGATAAATTATGGTGCATGAGGATCCCATATGAACCATATATCTTTTGTTCTACTATCTTTGTACTTATGTGGATCATATGTTAATGGTGGATGCAAAACTTAAAAATTAAATTATACTTCCAAATATGTTCATTTATATGTAAATCAGTGAATAGCATACTTTTATGATCATTTTGCATATAAACGGTCTCACATGCCTTCAGGGGCATTACAGACATTTTGTACAAAAGCCACAGCTTCACAGTCATTTGAACCAAACGGCTTTCAGCTTTTTTACAGCTCCCAGCTCACAACAGCTTTTCCATAGCTCACAGCTCACATCAGTTTTTTTTTCACAGCCACAGCTGAACCAAACAGACCCTTAACTTCCGTGATGAAGATATTCTCTTCGACTAGATTGTATATTTGGTAATGAATTGCCAACATCAATAATTTGTCTTTTTTGTACAAAGAAAAGATAGGTACTCGTTATTAGTCAGTCTAATGCATTTTTATATGCATGATCCTCCTATTACATATGGACCGGTATTATTAGTTTTAAAGATTGCAATAGCTAGATTACCTATTGGTAAGATGGATGACATCACTAGATCTATGTGTCATCATCATAGTGCCATATCATCTAGAGATAGCCTAAGAGATTTAGGCCATGGGGCGAAAGCTAAGTTGAGCACGGGTGCGCCCACGCCAAATACAAGTCTTTGCTCGGCCTAAACCTTTGCACCCACGGCCAATGAGGAAAATCTATTCATCGCATATGCGAGTAGAGCTCGCCACATCGCAGAGGCGATGTTTGTCTTTCCCAGCGAGCCACGGCGCCCGATGGGGTTGCCGGGGCACCGGTGGTCTTAGAAGAGGGGGGGTGTGGAAGGGAAGACCGGCGGCGGTGGCGGGTTGCGGGCGGCGGCGTGACATCCGTTAGGCCAGGGACCGGGCGGGGGAGCTCGTGGGAGGGCGATGGCGGAGGCGCCGGGGCCGGGGGAGGTATGGTATGGTGATAGCTTGATCTGCTCTTGCTGGAGTAGTAAGTCAAAAATCTTATCGGCCTTTGATGTGTCAAAGCCGAATAATTCTGGTTCTTTCTTTCCAAAAGGGCACGATATTGGCTTTTTGCCTTTTACCCACTTTGCTAGGCCGATTTCTTCCTCTTCCTCCGATTCAGACCCTTCCAGATATGCCACCTTTTTCTGGAAGTTCCTCCGCTACTCAAACGGACGCACTTCCTGACCGGCCAACCGGTGCACGATCTGACTTAAGCTTTCAAACTCTTGGGAGGCGTATGTGGCAGAACCACCTGAATTAATCCGGCTCAAGTGTATTAACCATCACCATTAAGGCCATCTCGGTTAACCTTACACTTCAAACGGAGTAATCCACTGGTCTGTCGGGTATAACCTCCCGATACAACCATGGTAGAGCGGATCGAATGCCATACATACAAATGCTCATGCGACGATGAGCCCAGAGAATACCACATTCCAGCAAATATTACAACATTATCATAAGTAAATATTAAAGACCAAGTTTTGAGTTTAGAAACCAAGTACTTCAATGATCATACTTAAGAAGTTCTTCAGAGTTTAAGTTGTAGCGGAAAATAAAATTAACGAAAGCTACTCGACGATAAGGATGTCTCGATGAAGCCCGTACGAGACATCACTCGGCATTATCTCCGTTGGACGGGGGCGTATCCCATTCCACCGACCAACCAGGGGGAAAAGTGCAGGGCCAAGTCAAGCTAGCAATCATATCTTCGAAGGCCTCACCTGAAAACGAGCCACAAGCAAGGCTGAGTATACTAATACTCAGCAAGACTTACCCGAGTAGTGGAATCTACTCCACCGACTCTAGATATGCAAGGCTTTTTGGCTCAGGGGTTTGTTTGCCGAAAAGCATCTACAAGTGGGTCCTTACTTTCAACTTTTAGCTCAAGATTCTAGTTTCATTGACCATTCTAGATGAGCAGCTATCCAATAGCATTCATAGTGAAGCATTAATTTTCATCCAACCAGTTCATTCCTCATCATTGTTCCTCTTCTTACTCTGTGGGTAAAAATGGTTAAGCAGTCTCAATAGCCGTGAGAAACGGACGATTCAAATCGAATTTATTAACCTTGCAAGGGAAACCTAAACACACGCCACGTGGTTACTCCCTAGAGTCACACGTGCAACCTTTCCCCTTTCTTTCCGGGTCGTGGATCGGGGCTACCCTCCGAGAGTACAAGAGTCCCACGCCACGGTTCGCCGCCGGGTCGTGACCACTCTCTGCACTCGCCATATGCACATGGGACCGAAGTTCAAAGGGTAGGATGCCGTCGCCTTGCCGGGCCAATCAGGTACTTAAGCTTACCGATTCCCATAATCTCGGCATGTGTTTAGTACGTTCAAAGACTTAACCATCACTACCACACACTGCGGCCTTAGCATTTTTCACTAGACAGACGGGCCTCAATCGTAAACATCGTACCATAGCCCGTCCGTTGTCCTTATGATGGCAGCGTGTAGTAAACATTCAACTCCTATTTTCTCGCGAGTGACAGGAAATCACTCGACTTTTACCGGAGTCCTATTAGCACAGCATTCTATCGAGCCTTACATCTAGTTTTCAAGCATGGGTTCCTAACATCATGCAACTAAGTTTTCATTCAACTCCTATAAACTTAATGCACAAGCAAAGAGTAATGAGTTGCATAATTTAGGAAAGAAATGGGTTATGCTCCGGGGCTTGCCTTCGCAGTTAGCTTGGGGCTCTTCCGAACTTGGACTCGGGTCTTCAAGAGCTTCAGTTAAATTTACTTGAGCTTCACGCTGCTCACTCTCGGACGCGGGCACCAGCTCGTAAGTTCCGTCGGCGAGAGTCGTCGATTCTACATGAATGCACAAGTTTAAGCAGTGGTGATGGTAAACGACACGATTTAAGTGTAATTACTACAGTGGATAGTTTCTGGTCATGAAATTTTGGATTTAGGCACATCAGGGAAAGATGTGCTTACTGTAAAATTTTCAGACAATTTTATGTAACAGATTAATTATGAAAAATATATTACATAGTTGCTATTAGACATTTGTTCTTTTTGTACGGAACAAATGGTGCAACAACTAAGTCTAAGATTTTTACAGAGCTTTCTTTTAAGCACGCAGGAGCTACTGAAATTTTTGTAGGATTTAATATGCAGTTTTCAGAGCATAGTAAATGTGACATTACACACCTAGGTTATTCAAGGATTTATTTTTACAGGATCATCCACAGGGTTTTTGCCCATGAAACTTTTTACACAGCAACCTCTACTATAGTGTATCTCCTAGTAACAATTTGAGAATTTTCCAAGCTAAGATACTATTTTCTTGATTTAATGTATATTATTAGCACATAAATCAAATAAATAGGTTCCTTTGAAGTAAAAAGTCTCTAAATTTTCCTCTGGCATCTAGGTTCTATTGCACCAGCATAGAAAAAGTTTTATTAGGTGATTCATAACCTAACTGCAGGGATAAAAATATCTACCCACTTAAGGTAAGAAACTAAGTTTAATAAACAGTGCAGCTAGAGATGGAATTTGGGCCTGAAAGTTCTACACACTCCTAAACATCAAGCAACTAGCTTACTGTCCAAATTTTAGGGTCAGCATTGATCTACAACAGTGGGTACAAAATAAGTCCATTAAAGCTTCCATTTAATGTAGAGCAAAATATATTGAGAATCTGAGAAACTTTTTGTTACAAAAGTGGTAGAGTTTATTCTAAGGATTCCAGAACAGTTGAGTTTGCATTTTTCTGAATTTTCTACGAATTTATACGGATTTTACAAGTTCACTGAATTTGAATCTAGATTTGAAACTTTCTTTTACAACTGGGTCCTTGAATCTTACGTGCAGACCCTTTTAAAGATTTAAATTCTTGCAATTGGGTCCTCGGGCGGCTCGGGTACGGCGGCCGGCCGAAATTCCGGTGAGGGGTGAGGGTCGGGGATGGTTCAGGGGTGTGAGGGTTACGTCGTGGGGGTCTTGTTCGGGTGGGGGACGGCCGGGAATGGCTCGCCGGCGTTGGAGCAGAGGCGTCGGCGGCGGTGGCGCGCGTCGACGGCGGTGCTCCGGCGGGCTTGGGGCGGCCTGGTTCGGTCAGCGAGCTTCAGTGGCGCGTGGGGAAGCTGCTCAGGGGCTTGGCTTGGGCGGAGGAGGTCGGGGTCGGGCTGTCCACGGCGAGCAGGGGTGGCGGCGGCGGTGACAGCGCGGGCGGCGGCGCTCCGGTGGTCCTGGGCGGTGTTGGGCGGGTCGGCGAGCTTCAGGGGGATGATGTAGTGGTGGCTGGCACTCCAATTTGGGCAGGGGGCTGCTGTGGGAGGCTGTCCACGAACGGGCGGCGCTCGGCGGCGGCAATGGCGGCGGCGAGGCGTTCTGGGTGCGGTGGCTCGCGCGGGCGGCTGGGGGCGCGGCTTTTATAGGGGCAGGAGGGAGTGTGGAGGTGCCTGGGCAACGCGCGGGGCGGAGGCACGGCACGGCGTGCACTGGCCACGGCGGGCGGCAGCAGGGCGCCGGCGCGGCGTGCGGCGGGCGGGCGCGGGCGACTGGGCGGCCGGGATTTTGGCGTGGGCGCGAGGAGATAGCGCGGCGTGCGGATTTGGGAGCAGCTGCTGCAGCGGCTCGGGCGGAGGACAGGCGCAGCGACGGGCGGGGCGCGGGAGCCGGGGCGGCACGGCGCGTTGCGGCGGTTGGGCGCGGCGGGCGGCGAGGCGGGGCGCGGCAGCGGCGTGCGCACGCGCGGACGCGTACTGGGCAGCACGGCGTGGGGAGGGGGCAAAGCCGGGCGTGGGGGAGAAGCACGGCGGCCACTGGCCTGGCGCCTCGCGCCGGTCAGGCGTCGCCGGCCACCTGGCGGGCGGCTGTCGGGCGGGGAGGGGAGAGAGAGGGAGGGGCGAGGGCCTGAATGCAAAAATTTGAAAAGTTTCAGGGGGCTGGGTGCAAACAGGGTATTTTCTCCTCTTTCTAATTTGAATTTCAAAAACTTTTGAACATGAAAGTTGTCCAGAATAAAAAGTTCTACAAGTTTGGTTTCAGGCAACATCTCATTTGGCTTATGGTTTGAAAGTTAATTTAAAAATTCAAAAGTATCCAATGTGCCCAATTTCAAATTTGAATTTCAACTTAAATCGTTCTAATTCTTTTCACCCTTTTATTAGTTGGTTAAGCATAGGGTTAGGCTAATGACATTGATTTTAGAAATGTAATTTACCAGGGTTGTCACATCGTACCTCTCCTTGATATGTGGCAGGAGGCCTTGGAAAACGATATCGGCCAACTGGGCATCGGTCAGAGCAAGGCTATAGCATTTGTTCCTGATTTCTCTGAACCTCTATATGTATCTAGTTACTGGTTCGTCGCTCCTCTGCCTGAGGCTGGTCAAATCTAAGAGCTTCATGTCATGTACTCCTGCGTAGAAGTACTTATGGAATTGCTTTTCTAGATCGGCCCAAGTAACAATGGAATTGGGTGGTAAAGTGGTGAACCACTGGAAGGCCGATCCAGACAGAGATGATGAAAATAATCGCACCCTCAGAGCATCTTGCGTGGCGGCTTCCCCGCATTGGATGATAAATCTGTGGACGTGCTCCACGGTAGAGGTGTTGTCCAGCCCCGAAAACTTGGTGAAGTCAGGAACCTTGTACAGGTGGGGAAACGGCAGCAGGTCATAGGCCGACGGATATGGCGTCTTGTACGTATAAGTCTGCACTTTCGGCTTCAACCCGAATTGGTCCTGAATTACTTCCACTATTCTCGCCGTCCAATCCACTTGCTGATGAACAGCTGTTCGGGGTGCCGGTATATGTTGGAGGACTGGCGGCGGTACGGCCGGGTGATGAATCGAAGCGTGCGACGGATTCTATTGCGTCGCGGCCGTCTGAGCAGTTGACAGTTGATGGCAAAGTGAATCCGCCGCCCCATCGTACATCGTCATCAGCGCCGTGCTTCTGAGTGCTTCTACAGCGCCTGCCCCCCTGCCGATTTCTGACGGGGTTGGTTGATACTGAGGGACCGTCGGCCGAACGGCCAAATGGAACGGCGCCTGGATAGGATAGCCCCTATGTCGGGTTGATTGATCCGGGAAAGCCGCCGTTGCCGTTGCCCCCCAAGGCACTGAGTTTGTGGGCAGCGATTGCACAGAAGCAATCTGGACAGGTCGAAGCGGTGCTTGCGATGGGGAACATGGTGCACCGTTATACCTTGGAGACACTGGAGGCAAAGACGTGTTGTATCCTTCGCGTTGCGTCGACATCGGCTGAGGAGCCGAGTGGGACGTGCCTGGTAAGCTTCTCGCTGGAGGTGCAATAGGTGGGGCGTATGCCGGCCCCTGATATCCTTGAGCTGCGCCGCTGACCAGAGAACTGATGACGGCGTTATACACCGTGTTGGTCATCACCGAGGATTGGTCGATGAAAGCATGGTAGACAGACTTTTGGATCATATCGGACATCTTGCCCGAATCCTCGACGATGGTGATGTGGCGGGGAATAGGAAGAGGAGCTTTCTTGATTGCCTCCCCACTTCTGGTACGACTGAAAGACTGCAGATACATCCTTTTGTAATCTTCCAGATGTTTAGCCAGTTCCTCTTTCTGGTCGTCCTTGAGATCTGCTTCTGTGACCTCAATGATGTTGTTCTCAGAAACTTCGGTGTTCTTCGACATCTTGGATCTTGAGGTGGTCCCACTGGGCGTGCCAAAAGTGTGTTGGCGCTAAAAATCGGCCAGGAATCGGCCGATGACCTTCAGCGTCGGACACACGACCCGGGAGAATCTGCTTAGCTCCTGTTCGGGTTATTGCCCTGGTGCGGTTAGCGCGGCGTGCCAGTCAATCTGACCTGTTGATTGACAAGAAAATAAAAGTATTAAATTCCGGGCGTTCCGATCGGCTGGGGTTCCGATCTGTCCCGAAGAGCGTATCGGCGAATCGGCCGATTTGCTATGAAGATGACCGGCTATGGATCAGCCGATAATCACGTAATAATAGCAAAAGAAAACTGCTGGAGCAACTTAAATAATTATTACAGATGCAACACTTGAGATAGATCTAATCGGCTATATGACAATGAACGAGGAAAAGCGATGACCAAGCCGATAGTTTCAATCTCAAGCTGGATAACTGGTGATAATACTAGAACAACAGGTAAAACTTATAATTCTAGTAAATATCGATAACTGGTGAATAAATCCGAACGAAACCACGGTGATGCGTCCGAAGTTAAAGCTCAGATGTTATTCGATAAGCGGAACCTACCAATTGGCCGGAGATCGAGTCGATGCAGCCCTGCCAATCCGTAAGAACTCGTGAAAGAAGAAAAAGTATTGGCGAAGTCACCGACTTAAAAGTAAAGTGCTATGAAAGGAAGGTGGGGGCTCGGAAGAAGAGATGCCCTAGCCGATGCGCGTAGGACCTTTTGTTCAATTCAATCAAGATTTCAATCCATACGCCATTTAGCCATATGCCATCTAGCATGGCTAAGGCTAACTTTTTCCTTCATGCATCGACTCATTATTGGAGATAGCATGAGCTATATCCTCCCTCTGCCCATTGAGACAATGCAAGCCCACCAAACCAGGAGATCCAAAACAACTAAGATATAATAAAGGGTCATCGATTGATCGAGTCGTGCAAAAGGCAACCCGTCTTGTACCATCATGTTAGTCGTTGTTCTACTGTCCCGCCTAGAACAGCGAGGGCACATGGAAAGAGCGTTGGCGAGTGGGAGTGACAGAGACGGAACAGTCAGAAATAGAACAGCGAGCGCACATTGCAGAGGGTTGGGGAGTAGGGGTGATAGAAACAGGACAATTAAAAAAGCGACTGACATGCACGGCTCGATGACCCTTCATATCCGATCAAACTGCCAAAAGATGATTTTATGTCCTCTTTTCTCGGACCACGATTCTCTCCTTGGTATATATACGGTTAAAAAACAAATACAACTCGTATACGTTTGCTAAATACAAGAGAGCGTGGTGCCATATTGTTTTGCAATTTGACCAGTCCACCTCGATTCGAGTCTAAGATTTAGCAGGTGATCATAGTTACAATTAATTATTCTTTCAATAGCAGCGAAAACACGTGTTGACAATCAGGCGTGCGAAGTAACTTCGTCAATTATTGAGATATAATGGCCCAGTATTTCCAAGGCATTCAAAGACCCTATTTGGATCCAGCAGTATTAAACTTTAGCCATATCACATTGAATATTTAGTTGCTAATTAGGAGTCCTAAGTAACTTCGTCAATTATTGAGATATAATGGCCCAGTATTTCCAAGGCATTCAAAGACCCTATTTGGATCCAGCAGTATTAAACTTTAGCCATATCACATTAAATATTTAGTTGCTAATTAGGAGTATTAAACATAGACTAATGGTAAAACTAATTGCATAACCCCTAGGCTAATTCGCGAGACAAATCTATTAAGTCTAATTAATCTATGATTATCCCATGTGATGCTACCGTAAATATTGCTAATTATGGATTAATTAGACCTAATAGATTCATCTAGAGAATTAGTCCTAAGCTTCTGCAATTAATTTTATAGTTAGCTTATATTTAGTCCTCATAATTAGCATCGAAATATACGATGTGACAGGGCTAAATTTTAGCGTTTGGGATCCAAACACCCCTAGAGAGGTGAGGTGTGTTTGCATGTATTTGTAGGACTGAGAAAATTTGTAAGCGTGTGCGCCTGTAGCCCTATACTATGGTTGGAAAAAGTTTGAGCCTATACTATGATTCGAAAAAGTTCATCAGAGGACTCTCTAGATTAGGAGAACTTCACAAATAATAGTAAATTCACGAATATACATACAACATCAGCGAAAATATGGAAGTAAGCCGATATAAAGAGAAACTAGGAAGAAGCTTGAAACCTTTATAGTGCCACAGAAAAAGAGACTTTCACGGAAAAATATTCGGACCTTCATCAACTCTTGATCCAACGATGTATTGGCATTTCTTGGTGCTGAGTGAAGGGTAGGGGCTGGCTGATGAGCTGATCTAGGGAAACACCTCGATCACAGATCGTATATCTAACACAGATGTGACCTTATAGTCACTGAATCCAGCTTCCTTGAACAATTTACACCACTCTTTCTCGTCACGCTCCCTGCCTTGAGTCAGCGTCGAGATAAACAGATCAAACAACAGCTGTGTCTCATGGCACGTTGTTGCTCGCGAAGAGGAGGAGCCAACCACCACATCGATGATGATCAACTTTCCTCCCTGTTCTCCGCGACAAATCGCCTCTTTGCATCGCTTTAGGATGCGTACGCAATCCTCGTCACTCCAATCATGTAGTACGGACTGCAATCAACATCAACTTTTTACCACCTCAAACATGTGAATGCAAGTTCGTTGTTTGGAAGATAATTAGAATCACCTTAAGCAAGAGAGCATCTGCTTGGGGAATGAAATCCATCATGTCACCTGCAACGAACTCGACCCGGCCATCAGCCGGCGGAACGCCATGGATCACGTGGGGAAGGTCGAGCACCGTGCACTTGATCTGCGGGAACGCCGCAGCCACCGCCTTCGCGGCTCCACCGGTGCCACCCGCGACGTCCACCATGGACGTGACTCCGTCGAAAGCGCCGCCCACCTCATGGATCACGGCGTCCATGACGAACCGGCTGTCGCACGCCATGGCGCCGTTGAAGAACGCGCTGAATCCCGGGTCGCGGACGCAGAAATCCCAGTGGCCCGTGCCGAAGGTCATCGCGAACGGCGTCTCCTCGTCCCTGGAGAACCACTCGGCGAGGTTCGTGACCGGCGACACGCAGAACGGGGACAGCTGGATCCGCACCAGCTGCTGCAGGCTCCTGCAGCCGCCGCCGCCGTCGCTGAGGAGCAGCGTGGAGACGGGCGTGAGGCGGTACCCACCGCCGCCCGCATGGGCGAAGACGCCCGACGCGGTGAGCACCCGCATAAGGCGGCGGAGGTAGGGGAGCTTGCTCGGGGCCAGGGAGAGCGCGGCGGCCAGGCCGTCGAGGGAGACGTCGCCCCCGGCGCGGCGGATCGCGTCGGCGACGCCGAGCTGGACGGCGCACCGGAGGGCCATGGACTTCACGTAGCTCAGGGTGTGATGCGTCAGATCAATGCTGGCTTGCAGCAGCTCGCCGCGAGTGTGGGGCAACTCGGCATCGGCTTCTTGCTCCATTGCTTCTCAAGTTCTGATCCGTCTCTCTGAATTTATATGAAGAGGATGCCTGGCTGGTATTTGTAGGCAGCACAGCCCACGACCCAGTCGATTGCTTTTTTGGCCCCGTTTGGATAGGAGTTTTTTTTCACAGACCCTGGTTGGTTGCATGCTAAATTTTGCCAAGCTAAAATCATGGCAAGCCAAATTATGGGCATGCCAATTTGTAGGCATTGCCAAGTTGTGGGTAAGAAATTTAGGTGCTCATTTGGCTTAGTGCCAAAATATGACAACTAATTTTTTCCTCTCGTAAGGTTTAAGAAGTCTCTAATAATTTGCTATGGTTTTAGTCACAAATATTGAAGTGACCAATTCTTAGATATGAACTAATTGATAGCTAAATTTTATTGACATGCCTTGATTTTGGTTCGGGAAAAATTGGAAGCCAACCAATCCCCTCAATTCCTCCGTTTTGCTGACCTTATACAACGTTTGAAATGGAGGAACAGTCGAATTCGACAAGTTCCAGAGAAAATTGAAGGAACCGTTTTCCTTCATAAAATATAGGAAAAAGTGTATGGTTTCTGAACCTACTGGACAGCCCAAAAGTTGGACACTTTCCGAACATGGGTCTCCCTTACATTCATCGGGAAAACTTCGCTTTTGTAGAAATTCACCCTTATTTATTTAGAATCAGTAAAGCGCGCCGCCTCCAAGGCCAGCCATACTATCCACGTCAGTAAAAAAAAATTCCTCCATCCGATTCTCGATTTAAGGCTTCCAATTGGTTTGAGTACGGTGCGTAATGCAAGCAAGTAACGTGTCCTCGCGAAACGTCCAGCAGCGACCAACAGCAACTCCTCTCCGTTGTGCCTGAGCAGGTGAGGACACGTGTCATCTACTTGTAGGGTAGAGTATTTAGGTGCCTCTCGTGGGTGTATGATTTAAAAAAACAATCCTAAACTTTGGCTTCTACCCTCTTTTAGCCTGTTTGCTTCTCTCTTCCGGCCTCTTCATGTTCCAAGTAAAATTCCTTCTTTCTTCCTCCTGACTTGTACACCACAGATCCTTGATCGCTAGCGTTTTTGCTGTCTATCGCTTCCGTCGCTCTTTTTTAATCACGTTGTACTCTCTCTGTCCGCCGCTGCGTCTCTTTTTTATTTGGTCGTACATCGAACCCTCTAAATATTCCTTTTATCTCAAATTTTAAAGGTTACACAAAAAATACACTCCAACATATTCTCTACTAGATCCTCTACTTTATTAAGTAGACTTCCAAATTCCCTCCTCCACCAGACCACCCTCTATTTCTAGGTGTCTCTAAGGAACCCTCTATTATAAGTTAAAATTGACGGCTAATGCTGGAGTTGAAAGAAATTTGGAAGCCCCTACAAAATAGAGGCGGCCCCATTAAGTATTTAGAGGATCTGATTTAGGACTATTGCTGGAGTTGATCTTAGCATCTCCTTTTCTTGCGTTTCTTTCTATCAGCTGATATTTTCCGAGCAATACAACATTATGGTTTTTCTTTATCTCTTTGTGTCGGTGTTTTACCGCCAAACCCACCGAGGGATATCCCTGAGGTGGTAGGTTGTAGGTTAGGTGTCACCGAGATAAGGAACTCGAAGGTGCAAGGGTTCCAATCGGCTGGGGTTCCGATCTGTCCCGAAGAGCGTATCGGTGAATCGGCCGATTTACTATGAAGATGACCGGCTATGGATCAGCCGATAATCACGTAATAATTGCAAAAGAAAACTGCTGGAGCAACTTAAACAATTATTACAGATGCAACACTTGAGATAGATCTAATCGGCTATATGACAATGAACGAGGAAAAGCGATGACCAAGCCGATAGTTTCAATCTCAAGCTGGATAACTGGTGATAATACTAGAACAACAGGTAAAACCTATAATTCTAGTAAATATTGATAACTGGTGAATAAATCCGAACGAAACCACGGCGATGCGCCCGAAGTTAAAGCTCAGATGTTATTCGATAAGCGGAACCTACCAATTGGCCGGAGATCGAGTCGATGCAGCCCTGCCAATCCGTACGAACTTGTGAAACAAGAAAAAGTATTGGCGAAGTCGCCGACTTAAAAGTAAAGTGCGATGAAAAATTAGATTGTATTGTTGATAGATTGATTGTTGTCTTTTACAAAGCCCTGACGACTCCTATTTATACCCTAGGACCAGGACTCCTGATCGATTACGACTTGTTACAATCTTATTTTAAATAGAAAAACTACTATATCTATAATATTTTTATAAAGGAAACGGACTTCCGCAGAATCTTCTGCCGCCATCTCCTAATCCAATCAGGATTCTTTCCATTGCTTCTTGACCGAATCGGTATCGTTCCGTTGACCAACATCAGGCCATTTTTGACCGGGATCCTCTGTTGTGGTTCCAATGATTTCACTCTCCCTATCTGTTGGCGCAAGTTGCATCGTCAATCGGCCGATTCCCAACTGTGGCCTCAATCGGCCGATTCCTTATTGTAGCCTTTAGATCTGCCGCATCGGCCAATCTCTTCCTCCCCTGACGCCTATTTAACACGTGTCAAAATCTGGCGTCAACAGGTATGAGACATGCCCCATCCCTTATCCTAAACTATTCTATGTCATGTGCACAATTCCATGGCCCCGGGTCTGACAAGCCCCCGAGCTATTCGTAGCCGAGTACTGCAGGCTTCCGAGTACTTCTGAAAGCGTCTTCGAGTCCTTCTGAAACTTCATCTTGAAGGTGTCTTCCGAGTACTTCCTTGGCTGCCTCGAGGTTGTGAGGTGATCATGCACCGAGTAGCTTTAAATCTTCTTTTATATGGGGTGCGATGAAAGTCACACTTCATATGGAGTAGCCTCCGAGCCTTAGGTTGAATCAAAGAATCAGGCTGAGAGTCAAATTAGTCTTGAACCTTCTATTCCTTATCTTCCAAAATTTGAAAAATAAGTCATTGATGACATGTATTCCGCAGCCCCCGAGCCTTGAATCTAAATCCCAAGGTTTGGAAAAAAGATTCAAAAGGTCATGGCATGCATTTAGAATATGTTAAGAGTTTGAACTGATGGTTAAAATAGGCAAATTGGCTCAGAAATTCGAAAAGCCCCTTTTTGGGATGACATCTCTGAAAAAATGGTTAAACAATTAATTTCCCCAAAGAAATCCTAAATTACCGCTCAAAACAAATCTCATCCCAAGATGGACTCTTCGGCTTCTGCACAGTGACCATTGTCTTCATTATAGTGACTGCTGGTTATTTAACCCCGTGGTAACTCTAGGGTTTTCACCCCTTCAGACGCTAGCGCTCTAGCCTTCTTGGTTTAGATCTGCTCCGCAAGAACCCTAGCGCCGCCGCCATCTTGCCAAATTTGCCATTTCTTCACAAATCAGTAGTCGAGCACCTAGATCCGCCGCCGTATAGGCTAATCCTCCCTCCTCGCGAGCCCCCGAGCGTATGCGCGAGAAGAGACTCATCAATTTCCGCAAGAAAATGCCGAAGAAAGCTGCTGCGGGGAGAGGCGGAAGCAACAAGCGGTCCCGAGATGACCAGGGCGAGTAATCTCCCCCCTCCAAGGTGGGGAGAACCGACGCTGGCGCCGACGACACCTGGAGGCCATCCAAGTGAAATGAAAGAGATCTTCTCTGGCTTGTGGCGGAAGGACTCCTCCAGGAGAAGGAGATGGTTCAATGGCGTCCTGCCGATAAGAATGAGTCTCCCTACAAACTTACCGGCGAAATCGTGGTTTTCTCTTATTTTTCCTTTAAACTTCTTCTGTGGCCTCCTCCACTTCTATAAGTTGAAGGTTTTTCATTTGAATCCAAACTCGATTGTTCATATCTCCATCTTTGTTCACCTTTGTGAAGCGTTTCTGGGCATCCAGCCCCATTTCAATCTATTCCGTTATCTCTTCCGGCTGAAGCCTCAGCAAGACGCCAAGTCCCCAAAACTAGTCTGCGGAGCTGGGTTCCAGCTTCGCAAGAAATAAGAGAATTATCTGGAGTACTCGACTCCGACTAGTAATTCGGGGCGGCACGCTATGTGGTTGTACATCGGGAACCACAAGCCTGGCCTCCCTAAGAGGGTAAATGCCCCCCACCCCCCCAAGTACGAGATTTACTGGGTGGAGGATCTTCCGATGGCTGATCTTGTTGACTTTCCTGAATTGATGAAGAGAATCTGAGCACTGAGTACTTATACTTGTTGATTGATATATCCGTGTGACTCTGCTTTTTCAACTACCAATTTTATGAAATCCACAATGCTGCTACTGATGACTCCGAACCCCCAAGGCGAGGAGGTGATGGAGGACCAGGTGAGGGGAACCTAGTGCCGGGGCAATCTCCTCCCTCGGTGACCAAGGATACCACCCCCACCGGTCAAAAGATCATTGCTACACCTAAGGGACTTGTTGTCCATCAGGTGCTTTCGTTGAAGAAATCCTCATGGTAAGTACTTCTAGTAGTATTTTTGTAGGTTCATGAATGAAATCTTGTCTTGATATTATAATGTCCCGTAGGAAATCCTCTGCTCAGGAGCCCGGGGCCTCTGACATTGCACCCACGGTCGAGGGTCGCGACCCATCACCGCAGGTTCAAACTGCCTCGAGTACCCACGCTTCTGAGCCAAAGAAAAATATTGAGGCTGCCGAGCTGGAGAAGCCGGCCCAAGAGACCATGAAGCCCTCGCCCATCAGTACTGACCGAGTACCAATTACCGATGGTGCGTTGCAAAGCGGAGGAGAAGATCTCGTGGTGGCTAACCAGGGTGAGAAGTCACCAGCCCCCGAGCCGAAGAGCTCGGGGCAAGTAGAGGAATCCTTGCTCGTGCTTGATGCCGATGCCAACACGGCAGAAAACCCAAGGAGTGTGGAGGTGGCCGAGCAGCTGCCGCAGAACATCCCAGCAGACCCTACTACCGCCGCCTCAACAGTCAAAGGTAGTCAGTCTGATTTTAATATCAATGATGTGCCTGATCCAAAGTTGGAGTTGTTTTTAGATCCTCTCCTGCATCCAAAAAAGATATCCTGTATGCTGGAGTTTGGACGCCAATTCATCGAGTACACCAAGGTACGTAAATGAACTATCTGTTGTAGAATAGTTGTTAAATAACTTTGTTGTTAACACCATTAACTTGTTGAATAGGATCTTATTGAGCGCTCCAAGGAGAAATCACAGATGCTGAGGGCCCTTGGTGATGGGCTTAACCGTGCAGAAATCCTGGAGCAACAACTCGTTGAGAAGAAGAATAAGAACTCCCAGCTGCAGCAACGTATTGACTCCATGATATCCGCCCATCAGAACGGGATCATGGACATTCAGAGGAAATATGACGCCTCTCTGAAGAAAGCCAAGGACTTAGCTGTTGAGAATAAAAGTAAGTAGAAACATCCTGTCTCCCGAGTTGTAGCTTTATTCTGAGTAGATTGTATGACGTGTTCCAGCTGAGTACTCTACCCTTTACTTTCCCGCAGAACTTAGTAGAGTAGACAAAGCCCTTACTGACTGGAAGTGTGATGTATATTGCCTTTCAGAGGAAAAGGAGCATCTCCAGCAAGCATTTGAAAGTTTTAAAATGAACAATGCAGATCTTGCTGAAGAGCATAAAGTTGTCATGAGGCAGCTTCAAGATGCAGAGAAACAGCGGGTGGCCAACATGGAGATGATCCGATCCCTGAATCATGACAAGGAGCGGAAGCAAAAGGAACTCGATGAGCTCGAGACCGCTGCGCGCAATCTAGCTGAGATGGTGGATCCCACTGTAGACGGGCGTACCTTGCTGGAGCGTATTCGTGATGCTCCATGAAGTATTGCCTGCTATGCATCTAGGACAGCCAAAGTGGTGTTGGCGCACGTCTTGGGGATGGTCAAGTCATATCATCGGACGATGGACGTGAGGCTACTTGTAGATGGTGCTGCTGGGGACTACACAAAAGAACAATTCAACGAGTACTGTTGTGAAGTGGAGCCTGTGGCCCAAGAAATTGTAGATGACCTGGACTTATTTTAGTTAACTATGTATCAAAAATAGTTTGTCTGGCCTTGTTATATATCGTGTGCTGTGCCTGTTGATTGGTTCAAAATACCCGGAGTACTTGACAATCATAGGACTTAGGAGAAGGCTCGAGACTCTTAGATCGAGCTACACAGAGTGTGGCGACCCTTGGTGTAGTCAATAGCTTGGCGTTCGATGGTGGCCCTTGCGCAGGGACTTAAGCGAATCTGAGCTTACTCGCATCATGCGACACTCTGGATTGCTTGCATGTTATAGGCGTGAGGACCTCTTCGACGTTTTCATAGTGACTTGGCCTATTGGTTCTGGTGAATCATGTAGGCAGGTACTCAAAGTAGTTGGGATGTGCGCAAGTAATCTTTGCGGCTTTAGGCCTTAGTGGCTTGTGGGTAGCAGTCGTACAAATAGAACTCGTGGCGGTAGCCCCCGAGTGTTTTCTGGTGACTGATCGTAGTTAGCACGTTGTTAGTACTCGTGGCCTGAGCCCCCGAGTTCTACAAGCTAGCTGAGAGACAAAACTAGTCATTTGGGTACCAACCAACTCTTTATTTATGAAAAAATACTGCGTTGCAGCTGACAACTTTGTGTACAAGTTATCTACGGGTAGAAATGGCGTAGGTGCTTGATATTCCAGGTGTTTGGAACCTCCTGGCCATCAGAGTATTGTAGTCGATATGACCCTGGTCTTGTAATCTTGGAGACGATGAAAGGCCCTTCCCATCGCAAGTTGAGCTTGTGCAGTCTATTCTCGTCTTGGATGCGATGGAGAACTAAATCACCGATATTTAAGCATCTCTCTTGGATGTTGCGGTCATGGTATCATCGGATGCCTTGCAGGTAGCGAGATGACTGAAGTAGAACATTGCATCTGACCTCTTCAGTAGAGTCGAGCTCGAGTTGTCATGCCGCGTTTGTTCGCCTTCTTCATACATCTCCAGTCATGGAGATTTCCACATGATATCCGCAGGGAGGATAGCTTCTGACCCGTAGACGAGAAAGAAGGTAGATTGTCCTGTGGCTTTGCTCGGTTGAGTGCGAAGCCCCCAGATGACTAGTGGCAACTCGTGGATCTACTTGCCACCTTTTTTGCTGTTCATGTCATAGAGTCTTTTCTTCAATCCATCGAGGATCAAGCCGTTAGCATGCTCAACCTAGCCATTGGCCCGCGGGTGAGCCACCGAAACGTACTTGACCTCAATGGCTCTTCTCTCATAGAATTCCCAGAACTCGTGAGAGTGGAAGTTTGATCCTAGGTATGTGATGATAGTGTTGGGGAAGCCGAACCGATGCAGGATGTCACAGATAAAGTCGACTACTCTGTCTGCTGAGAGCTTTGTAATCGGCGTGTACTCGATCCACTTTGTAAACTTATCGATGGCTACCAACGTATGAGTAAAACCTCCTAGCGCTGTTGTTAAAGGCCCAATCATGTCCAGGCCCTAACATGCAAACGGCCAGGAAGGTGGTATGGTGAGGAGATTGTGCGCCTGGATGTGAGCTTGCTTGCTGAAGAACTGGTAGTTGGTACACCAGCGGATGAGGTCTTCGGCATCTGTCAAAGCTGTTGGCCAGTAGAACCCTGATCTGAATGCTTCCCGACTAGTGTACGTGATGCCGCGTGGTTGCCACAAGTGCCTTCGTGAATCTCTCGGAATATGTCTTTGCCCTCCTCGATGAGGACACACTTCATGAGTACCCCTATTGCTAATCCACGCTTGTATAGCTCGTCGCTGACCAGAACATACCCTTTGCTCCACCTAATGACGCGTGCAGCCTCAGCGCTCTTTTCGTCTATGCCGGGGGGGGGGGGGGGTAGTTTATGATCCTTGATGAAGTCGATGAAAGATACCCGTCAATCAACCTCGATCATCATGACCTCTCGGTCGGGTTCTGTAGGATCCTAACCTATGGTGGCTTGGTCTGGTTTCTTGATGGACGGGTGGTGTAGCTCATGTATGAATACTCCTAGAGGGACGTCTGCTCGATTGGAGCCCAGCTTCAAGAGTACATCGGCCTCCATATTATTGTCTCTGATCACATGCTGAATATCTAGGCCCGAGAACTTATTCTCTAGTTTGAGTATCTTCATGACATATGTATCCATGGTGTCCTTGTTGATGTCCCACTCCTTGTTGACTTGTTGAACAACTAGCAAGGAGTCGTAGACAAGTAGTTGCTTGATGCCAAGAGAGACTGTCAGGCGTAGCCCGTGCAATATTGCCTCGTACTCGGCTTCATTGTTTGATACCTCAAATAGTATTTGCAGTACGTATTTGAGTTGTTCTCCTTTGGGTGAGATGAAGAGAACTCCCGCGCCGCCGCCTCCGAGCTTGAGTGAACCGTCGAAGCACATGACCCATTCCTCTATCACGCTAGCTGGAGCTGCAATTTGATTTTCTCACCACTCTGCCATGAAATTAACTAGTGCTTGTGACTTGATGGCTGTATGTGGCTTGAAGTCAATCTTGAGAGCCCCCAGTTCCACTGCCCACTTAGAGATACATCCAGTAGCATCCGATTGTAAAGTATATCTGCCAATGGGAAATTAGTGACAACTGAGATCTGGTACTCGTCGAAGTAGTGGTGTAGAGATTTCTGAATTGAAGGGTAACGAACCTTGGATTTAGAAAGGACTTTGCTAACATAATATACTAGCCTCTACACACCAAAGGCATGGCCTTCCTTGGAGCGCCTCCCCACAATATTTGTGCTGATAACATGAGTAGTCGCGGCGATGTGTAGTAGCAGGTTCTCGCATGGCCCATGAGGATTGGAGGTGTCTGCAGATGATGCTTGAGATCTGTCAAAACCTACCCTGCCTCTTCAGTCCACTAGAATTTGGCTTGCCGCTTCAGAAGCTTGAAGAAGGGTAGTCCCCGTTCCCCAAGTCTTGAGATAAATCTGGGGCCGCCATACACCCTGTCAACTTCTGGACATCTTTAATTGTCTTTGGAGCTTCCATGGCTGTGATGGCGGCGATCTTCTCCGGGTTAACTTCAATTCCTCGGTGATTGACGATGAACCCGAGTAGTTTCCCTGACTGTACGCCGAAGATCCACTTAGTCGGGTTGAGCTTCGCCAGAACTTGCGCAAGCTGATGAAGGTTTCCTCGAGATCTGAGATGAACTCGTCGTGGCTTATGTTCTTAACGACCACATCATCCACGTAGGCTTCAACATTGGAATGTAGCTAGTCAGCGAAGCATAGCTAGATGGCTTGCTGATACGTGGCTCCTACGTTCTTCAACCTGAAGGACATAGTCTTGTAGGCATATGCTCCAAATGGGTTGATGAACGCTGTCTTGATCTGGTCTTTTCCTTGAGGGCAATCTGATGGTAGCCCAAGTAGCAATCAAGGAAGGAGAGCAGGACACAACCGGCCATAGGTCGATGACTTGGTCGATGTGTGGGAGCCCGAAGGGATCCTTTGGGCAGTGCTTGTTGACATCAGTATAATCCACACACATCCTCCATTCACTATTGTTCTTTTTCCAAATGTACAGGATTAGCTAGCCACTCTAGGTGGTAAACTTCTTTAACAAAGCCAGCTGCACGTAGTTTTGCTAACTCCTTCTTGATAACCTCCCTCTTGTCTTGAGGGAATCGACGTAGTCTTTGCTTCTTCGGGATGGCTTTGGTGTCGACATTTAGGGAGTGCTCAATCAGCTCCTTGGGCAGACCTAGCATATCCACTGGTTTCCACGAGAATATATCTCGGTTGGCCCGAATGAAGCTGACGAGCGCGCTTTTCTATTTGTCGATTAGCCCTGCACTGATCAGGGCTATCATGGACAGTTCACCCTACTGTAGTTGGATGGATTTCACGCCGACATCATTGGTGGGCTTCACTGTGGTAGTTTCCTATCGTCTATGACTAGTTTTATTACTGTGTGAGTAGTCCTACTACGTTACGAGTAGTTACAACAGATGTAGGGCATGGGCCATGTCCCATCCCTTATCCTTGGAAAAGTACGCTATGTGCGCAGTCCCGTGGGCCCGGGTCTGACGAGCCCCCGAGCTCTTCGTAGTCGAGTACTACAGGCGTCCGAGTACTTCTGAAGGTGTCCTCTGAGTACTTCCTTGGCTGCATCGAGGCTGTGAGGTGCTCATGCCCCGAGTGGTTGTCAAGTCTTCTTTTATATGGGGTGCGATTGACCTCGCACTCCATATGGAGTAGCCCCCGAGCCTTTGGTTGACTCATAGAATTAGGCTGAGGATCAGCTTAATCTTGAGTCTTCTGTCCTTATCTTCCAAAAGATTTGAAAAATAAGTCGCTGGTGACACATGTCCCGCAGCCCCCGAGCCTTGAATCAAAATCCCCAAGGTTTGGATTAAAGGAACCAAAAGAATCGTGGCATGCAAAATATGATGATGAGGATTTGATGGTTAAGATAGGCAAATTGGTCTAGAAATTCAAAAACCGCTTTTTTCGGAAAAAATTCCCTGAAAAAAATGGTTAAACAAAGAACTTTCCCGAAAAGTGCCCTAAATTACCCCTCAAACTAGATCTTGTTCCCTGAGTCAATGGCTAGATAAGACCTCTGGGTTAATAATTAAAAAACCCCTTATTTCGGAATAGAATCCAAGAAATAATGGTTAACAATTATCTTCCCGAGATAAATCTTCAAAAACCTCTTGAACCGGGATCTTTCGAGTAGTTTTACAGCGTCCATCCTTAAAACGTGAGAGCTTTCACTAAAGGCACGCTGAGCGCCCTATCGCATCCAACCCCCGAGCCTGGGAGCTAGATGAGTCGCATAGTATATGCCTAGTAGTCGGTGGCACCAGCCCCCGAGCCTAGGCATCGGCCAAGTTGCCGCTGGATCTTGAACAGTCGATGAAGCCATCTGGTCGGAGTCGATTCCGACTAGATTTGTAAGCGAGACGAGTAGTCGAAGTAGTCGAACACGCGTAAAACTAGTCGAAAACTAGTAAACACCGTATCCTGGGAGCGAGGCCACTTTAGTAACATAGGATACTAGTCGGAAACTAGTAATCTGTACTAGAAGTATGGGAGCGTGGCTCCTTCAGCAAACTTGCGCGTAATACCAGTCGTAAACCAGTAAAACCGAGTTGTACTGGAAACTTGGGATCAAGACCCATTCAGTAACACAGGATACTAGTCGAAAACTAGTAATCTGTTACTGGAAGTATGGGAGCGAGACCTCTTCAGCAAACTTGCACATAATACCAGTCAGAAACCAGTAAAACGGAGTTTTACGGGAAGTTTGGGATCGAGACCCCTTCAGTAACATAGGATACTAGTCGGAAACTAGTAATCTGTTACTGGAAATATGGAAGCGAGGCCCCTTTAGCAAACTTGCGCGTAATACGAGTCGTAAATCGGTAAAACAGAGTTATACTGGAAGTTTGGATTTCCAGGCGCTGACAGAAGATGTCTTGGTTGGCTAAGGAAAAATGGCGTAGCTGCTCGATCTTCTAGGAATTAGGAACCTCCTGGCCATCAGGGTACTGTAAGCGATACGACCCAGGTAATGTAACCTTGTGCACGATGAAAAGCCCCTCCCATTGTGAGTTAAGCTTGTGCAGCCCGGTTTCATCCTGGATTCATCGAAGAACCATATCTCCAACGCTGAAAGAGCGTCGTTGAATGTTTCAGTCATGATAACGATAGACTCCTTGTAAGTAGCGGACCGACTGGAGCAAGACATTGCATCTGATTTCTTCTACCGAATCAAGTTCGAGAAGTCTTGCACTGACAGCCTCTCCTTCTTTGTACATCTCCAGTCGAGGAGACTTCCACATGACATCAGCCGGTAATATAGCTTCAGACCCATATATGAGAAAGAAAGGTTACTGTCCTGTGGCCTTGCTTGGTTGCGTGCGAAGCCCCCAGATTACTTATGAGATCTCGTCGATCCACTTGCCGCCCTTTTTGCTATTCTCATCGTAGAGTCCTTTCTTCAAGCCATCAAGAATCAAGCCATTGGCGTGCTCAACCTGCCCAATTGCCCGCGGGTGAGCCAATGAAACGTACTTGACTTCAATGGAACTGCGTTCATAGAAATCCCAAAACTGATGCGAGTGGAAATTGGATCCTAGGTCCGTGATGATGGTGTTGGGCAAGCCAAACGGTGCAAGATGTCGCAGATGAAGCTAACCACTCGATCTGCAGAAAGGGTTGTGATTGGCTTGTACTCGATCCACTTGGTAAACTTGTTGATGGCCACCAACACGTGAGTAAAACCACACGGCGCAGTAGTCAGATGCCCTATCATGTCCGGGCCCCAGCATGCAAACGGCCATGAAGGTGGTATGGTGATGAGATTGTGAGCCAGGACATGGGGCTATTTGCCGAAGAACTGGCAGTTTGTGTACCAGTGAATGAGTGCTTCGACGTCTGTCAAAGCAGTCGGCCAGTAGAAACCAGATCTAAAAGCCTTGCCGACTAGTGTGCGAGAAGCAGCATGGTTCCCGCACACGCCTTCGTGAATCTCTTGGAGTATTTCGCTGCCCTCCTCCGTGCGGACACACTTCATGAGTATGCCTGACGTTGATCCATGCTTGTACATGTTGTCCCCGACTAGAACGTACCCTTTGTTGCGCCTTAGAATACGTGTAGCCTCAGCGCTCTTTGGGTCGACGCCGGGGGGTAGTTTATGCTCCTGGATGTAGTCGATGAAGATCACCCGCTAGTCGACCTCGATCATCAAGACCTCTCCGTCAGGTTCCTTTGGACCCTGAGCGAGGGAACTTGAATCTGGTGTCTTGATGGAAGGGTGATGCAACTCGTGAACGAAAACTCCCGGTGGAACATTAGCTCGAACAGAACCCAGTGGCATATCCGCTCCCACATTGTTGTCGCGAATCACATAATGGATTTCCAGCCCTGAGAACTTGTTCTCGAGCTTGCGTATCTCCGCGATCTATGCGTCCATGGTGTCCTTGTTGACGTCCCACTCTTCGTTGACTTATTGGACCACCAGCAAGGAGTCGCCGTAGACAAGCAGCCGCTTGATGCCCAGAGAGACTGCCAGGCGTAGCCCGTGCAATAGCGCCTCATACTCGGCTTCGTTGTTAGAGACCTCAAATAATATCTGGAACACGTACTTGAGTTGTTCCCCTCTCGGGCTGATGAGAAGTACTCCCACGCCGCCACCACCGATCTTGAGTGAGCATCGAAGTACATGACCCAATGCTCTGGCTGGTTGGTTGGGGCTTTCACTTGGTTTTCTCGCCACTCCACCATGAAATCGACTAGTGCCTGCGACTTGATAGCCGTCCGGGCCTTGAAGTCGAGGATGAGAGCCCCGAGTTCAAATGCCCACTAGGAGATGTGCCCGGTGGCATCTCGATTGTGGAGGATATCCGCCAATGGGAAATCAGTGACCACCAAGATGTTGTATGCGTCGAAATAATGGCGAAGCTTTCTGAAAGTGATGAGTATACCGTAGAGTAGTTTCTGAATTGTCAGGTAATGAACCTTGGATTCAGAAAGGACTTCGCTGATGAAATAGACTGGCCGCTGCACACTGAAAGCATGGCCTTCCTCCTGGCGCTCCACCATGATTGTCGTACTGACGATGTGAGTACTCACGGTGATGTAGAGTAGCAGGTTCTCACCTGGTTGGGGAGCCATCAAGATGGGGGGCGACTGCAAATGATGCTTCAGATCTTGTAGCACTTGCTTTGCTTCTTCGGTCCACTCGAACTTGTCGTGGCGCTTCAGCAATTTGAAGAAAGGTAATCCCCATTCTCCAAGTCGGGAGATAAATCTGTTCAAGGCCGCCATGCAGCCTGTGAGCTTCTGGACATCCTTGATCGTCCGTGGAGCATCTATAGCTGTGATGGCAGTGATCTTCTCCGAGTTTGCTTCAATTCCTCGTTGACTAACGATGAAACCGAGTAGTTTTCCTTGTGGCACGCCGAAGACGCACTTGGTTGGGTTAAGCTTCTATCAAAACTTGCATAAGCTGTTGAAGGTTTCCTCGAGATCAGGGATGAACTTGTCGTGGGATCTGGTCTTGATGACCACATCGTCGACATAGGCTTCAACGTTGCGATGTAGCTAATCAGCAAGGCATAGTTGGATGGCCTGCTGATAGGTGGCTCCTGCATTCTTCAACCCGAAGGACATGGTTGTGTATGCATACGCTCCAAAGGGGGTGATGAACGTCGTTTTGATCTAATCTTCTTCCTTGAGAGCGATCTGGTGGTAACCCGAGTAGCAGTCGAGGAAGGAGAGCAGGGCACAGCCAGCCGTAGAGTCGATGACCTGATCGATGCTGGGAGCGCGAAGGGATCCTTCGGGCAGTGTTTGTTGAGATCGGTATGATCTACACACATCCTCCATTCATTATTATTCTTTTTCAAGACTAGTATAGGGTTAGCCAACCTCTCGGGGTGGTATACTTCTTTAATAAAACCAGCCGCGAGTAGTTTTTCTAGCTCCTTCTTGATTGCCTCCCTCTTGTCGGGAGCGAAGCGTCGTAGTCGTTGCTTCTTCCGAGTGGCTTTGGGGTCAACTTTTAGGCAATGGTCGATCAACTCCTTGGGTATCCCTAGCATATCCGCTGGTTTACACGCGAATATGTCTCGGTTAGCCCTAAGGAAGCTGACGAGCGTGCTTTCCTATTTGTCACTCGGGCCGCCTCCGATCAAAGCAGTCTTGGACGGGTCGCCCTCTTGCAGCTGGATGGCCTTGATGCCGACGTCGCTTGGGTTGGGTTTAACCCTCGCCTGGCTAAGCCTCTATCAGGAGATCTCCATCACTGAGTCCGTAAGCTTTTGCGCGGCCGCGAGTGCTTCCACAGAAGGCTCTGGCATGCGTGATGTCGTGGCGTACTCGATCGCCTCCTGGTCGCAGTCGTAGGACTTCTTCAGGTCACCACGGAGCGTAAGTACACCTGTCTTGCCTGGCATCTTGAGTATCAGGTAGACATAGTGGGGCACGGCCATCAACTTGGCCAGTGCTGGTCTACCGAGGATGGCATGGTACGACGACTCGAAGTCAGCCACCTCGAACTTGATGTACTCGGTGCGGTAGTTGTTTTTTGTCCCAAAGGTAACTAGCAGGACCACTGAGCCAAGTGGTGTAGCCGTGTTTCCCGAGACAATGCCATAGAACAGAGCTCTGCTAGGGGTGAGCATCTTGGAGATGTTCAGACCCATCTTCTTCAGAGTACTCGTGAAGAGCAGGTTGAGGCCGCCCCCGCCATCGATGAGTACTTGGGTCAGTTGTGAGCCCGCCACGACAGGATCTAGAACAAGCGAGAATTTTCCCTGCTCGGAGAAGCCGGTCCATTGATCGTCCCTGGAGAAGGAGATCGGGACCTCGCTATATCTCAGAGACTTTTGCGTGGCAGGCTCTACAGAGAGGATTTCGCGCAGGGTCAACTTCTGTGCGTGCTTGGAGGGGAATCCGCCGTCTCCACCGAAGATGACATTGACGATGTTCTTCGGGTCTTGG
Organism: Panicum miliaceum; assembly: GCA_032594955.1. Classification (NCBI taxonomy): domain Eukaryota; kingdom Viridiplantae; phylum Streptophyta; class Magnoliopsida; order Poales; family Poaceae; genus Panicum; species Panicum miliaceum. The sequence continues at coordinate 33,003,876 of CM064066.1, read as the reverse complement.
AAATCTTGAGCCCCCGACTTGTCACCCTCATCATCGTCCTCCTGGTCCTTTCACTTTCTGGCTTGGGGAGGGGGTGGAGTGTTGAGTGACTTGCAGAGGTTGACGCACTCGAAGAGCGTATGTCGTGACTTCAGGTGCATCGGGCATTGTTTGTGCAGGACTTTCTCAAATTGTGCATCGTTGTTCCCAACTTCTTGCCACGCGGATTGCGCTCAACAACCGTGACTTCTTGGTCTGGCTTGCGCTTTTGGGGGTTCCCCGAGTGGTTCCGTTGGCCCCTGTCGAAGTGGCTGTTGCCGTTGCCATGCTTGTCGTTGTTTCGCTTGGGGAACCAGTCGTTCTCCTCGTCCTCGTGGTCAGCCCACCGTGCCATCATGTCGCGTAGCTCCACGGCAGTAGTCGGGCGGTTGCGTCCGAAGTTGTGGTACGTGTGCTTCGAGAAGAGGTCGTTCTGGAAGCAGCGGATGACGTCCTTGTCGGTGATGTTGGCGATGGTGGTGCGCATCTCGAAGAAATGCCAGGTGTAGGACCTCAGGGTTTCGTTCATCTCCTGCTTGACCTGGGACAGGTCGTGGTGAGTGCTTGCTCTGATCATGGATCCCTGAAAGTTGTCGATGAAGGCTCGCTTGAGGTCCTTCCAGGAGTCGATGGAGTTTGGTTTGAGGCTTTCAAGCCAAGTGAGGGGCACCGATTCCAGAGCTACCGGGAAGTAGGGTGCTTTGGTGGAGTTGGATCCCCCTGAGACCTCGATGGCAACGGAGTAGCATCGGATCCACTGGCGCGGGTCCTGCTTGCCGTCATATTTGGGGATTCCAACTGGTTTAAACTCCTTGGGATAGGATTTTTCAGTGAGGTTGGAGGTGAAGGTGGGGAAGCGGTCGTTGTCGTCGTCGTCATGGTACCTATCGAGACGGTCCCTTCTCCTTGTCTCAATGATGCGCTGCACGTCGTGGCCATCATTGATCTTCTGCCTAAGATTGATCGTGGGATAGTCGTGAAGGCTGGCCTCAGGTGGATCATGGCCTTAAGGCCTTGCGCCACGCTGGTTGAAAGGCTGGCGAGTAGGTTGTTGTACTTCTTGTTCGGCGTTGCCACGCGCGGACTGGTGGCCCTCATTGCGCTAGCGACTGTCGTTCCTCCGGTTCCCGGGGCCTCCTCGGGGGGTGCGACTTTTGAGCGCAGTATCACCATGGCGCTCAGACCTCGAGGGCAAGTTCTGAGTGGAAGACACTGGATGTTACCCATCGAGTTGCACGAGCGCGCGCTGGGTTAGATACTGCAGCCTTTGTATCTAGGGGTTGGGTGATAGTTGTTGGGCTAGGAGCGCTGCTTCTGCAATGGCGCCAATCAGTGTACGATACTCCCGATCCGCAGCTGCTGCAAAAGTGTTGTTGAGGTTCCTATGGTATATTGGATTGCGAGCGCGATTTTCCACGTTCCGCCTGCGCTGGGTGCGCTTGGCATTCTTCAACCGCCGGATCCTTCGGTGCTCCTCGTTCTTGTCCTAGGGGGCGTCTGCCGTAGGCTCGTCGGCAGATACGTCCGTGAGTTGTTCGTCGTCGTACTCGGGACCCGGCTCGTCGTCATCCGCGTTGTGAATGGAAGCCATGTAGATTTGACGATCCGGCGAGTTGTCAGTCGTAAGGCTATACTCGAGTAGCTCTGTCTGTTGTCTCCCTCTTCCGTGATGGGGAAGAGAGGTTTGCCCTCCTAGAAGGGCAGTTCCTGCATGAAAGCCACAAGGCGGGAGTCATAATTGAGTAGTTCAGAGGGCTCTAAGCCCTTCTAGTACACGAAACGGCCTTGCGGCATGGATGTTATGGTTAAAACCAGATGATTGCCCGAAAACGATTCGGGGTAGTCATAGAGTTGCAAGTGGTTGTCAAGAGCGGGGGGCCCCCGACGTGCGGTGGCTCCCTCGTCTCCGAGTCCTCCTCGGCTCTGGCTTGAAGGTGTAGTACTAGACGACGAGTACTCTTCGTTGGAGTCCGAGTAGTTGTCGAAAACGGGGGCCCCCAACAAGCGGTGGCTCCCACGCCCTTGAGCTTGAGCAGTAGATCTAAGTCCTCCTCCAAGTCGGAGAGGAACTTAGATTGTGTCATCCCCTTAGATCGGTTTGAGTCCGATCTGACTAGTTCTGGTGTGGCATGAGTGGAAGTCGTGTCGAAAACGGACATCTTTTCGATCTGCAGAACTAGATCGAGGAGCAGCAACTCGTCGAGGTTGTCGATGAACTCGTCGATATCGTTGTGCCGAGTTGATGCAGAGGCCTCTGGCTTCCCGGAGTCGACTAGGTGGCTATTGAAGCCACCTAAGCCGTTGGCGACGCACATCCAGGAGCCGAAGACGAAAGTTGTGCCCTCGTCAAGCACAATGATGGTGAAGTTGAAAGACGCCATCGAGTTCTTCGGTGGATGCTCGATGAACACCTCTACCTGGCACGCCAGCTGTCGGTGTTTTACCGCCACGCCCACCGAGGGATACCCCCAAGGTGGTGAGTTTGCAGGTAGGGTGTCGCCGAGATCAGGAACTCGAAGGTGTAATGAACACAAAGTTTAGACAGGTTCAGGCCGCTGAGAGCGTAATACCCTACGTCTTGTGTGGTTTGAATTGCCTTAGGTGGTGATCGGGTGATCCCCTGTTTGGAGGGGGTCCCTTTCCGCCCTTATATAGTCCCGGGGACAGGGTTACATGGAAGTCCTAGTCGGATACAAGCCCAGAAGTCCTACCCGAGTACTTTTCGGGTAGTTTCCTATTGTCTCCGACTAGTTTTACTACTGTTTGAGTAGTCCTACTACGTTACGAGCAGTTACAACAGATGTAGGGCGTGGGTCATGTCCCATCCCTTATCCTAGGAAAAGTACGCTATGTGCGCAGTCCCGTGGGCCCGGGTTTGACACCGACTGAGAGAACTGTTGCACGGCCGCGAATACTTCTGTTGAAGCATCTGGAACACTTGTAGTTGAGGTGTACTTGATAGCCTCTTGGCCGTAGTCGTACGACTTCTTCAGGTCGCCACGGAAGGTCAGCACCCCTGTCTTGCCTAGCATCTAAAGGAGCAGGTAGACGTAGTGGGGCACAGCCATAAACTGGGCCAGAGCAGGTCCGTCGAGGATAGCGTGGTATGATGACTCGATGTTCGCCACCTGGAACCTAATGTACTTGGTGCGGTAGTTGTCTTTTGTCCCGAAGGTGACTAGGAGCATCACCAAGCCGATCGGTGTTGCCGAGTTCCTTGGGACGATGCCGTAGAACAGAGATTTGCTGGGGGTGAGCATGTTGGAGATTTCCAGCCCCATCTTCTTCAATGTACACAAAGAGCAGGTTGAGGTCGCTCCTGCCGTCGATGAGAACTCGTGTGAGTTGTGAGCCTACCACCACAGGGTCCAGCATGAGTGGAAATTTTCCTGGCTCGGAGAAGCTGGTCCACTGATCATCTCTGGAGAAAGAAATCGGGACCTCGCTATATCTCAGGGGACACTTTATGCTGGCTCGATAGCCATGATCTCGCGTAGAGTGAGCTTCTGCGCTCGCTTGGTGGGGAAGCCGGAGTCGCCGCTGAAGATGACGTTGATGACATTCGCAGGGTTTTGGTAACCCTGCGCCTCCGACTTGTCTCCCTCATCGTCCTCCTTGTCCTTCTTCTTCGCGTCCTTGTCAAGAAGAGGCACGTTTAAGGACTTGCGGAGGCTGATGCACTCGAACAGAGTATGCTTGGACTTCGGGTGCATCAAACATTGCTTGTGCAGGATTTTGTCGAACTGCTCCTGCTGATTCCATGAATTTTTGCCTCGCGGGTTGCGATCAACAGCCGCGATGAGATCGTCTGACTTGCGCTTTTGGGAAGATCCTGAGTAGTCCTGTTGGCCTTTGTCGGAGCAGTTGTCATTGTTTTGCTTGCCCCCGTTGTCGTTGCTCCGCTTGAGGTAGCGGTCGCGATCTTGGTCCTCCTGGTTAGCCCATCGCTGCATCATGTCGTGGAGTTCCATGACGGTCTTGGGGCAGTTGCGTCCAAAGTCACGGTAGAGGTGCCGCACGACGAAGCCATTTTGGAAGCAGTCGATGAAGTCCTCGTTGGAGATGTTAGTGATGGTGGCGCGGGTGTCGAAGAAGTGTCAGGTGTAGGACCTCAGGGTCTCGTTATGCTCCTGCTTTCATCGAGACAAGTCGTGACGAGTACCTGCTCGAAGTTGTCGACGAAAACCCGCTTCAGGTCCTCCCAGGAGTCAATGGAGTCTAGCTTAAGGTTTTCGAGCCAGGTGAATGGTGCTGATTCCAACGCCATGGGAAAGTAGATGGCCTTGGTGGTGTTGGATCCGCCCGATACTTCAATGTCCATCAAGTAGCAGCATAGCCATTGTCTTGGGTCTTGCTTTCTATCGTACTTGGTAATGCCGACCGGCTTGAATTCCCTAGGGTACTCGTGTTGATGGATTCTGCGAGTGAAAGCTGGAAAGCGATCAGTATCCTCGTGGTTGCAGAAGCCTTCACCACGTTCCTGGCGTCTTGATTCGATGCTGTCCCGAGCATCGTGGCCATCGTTGATGAGATCCCTCAGGTCAGGTCGCCCATAGCCATGTCGTGAAGGGCCCTGTGGTGGCCGCGGCCTCCCGCGGGGTGACCTCCGCCTTGAGGTCTTGCGACCTGTTGGATGTTTTGCTCGTGTGGGGGCTGGTGGACCTCGTGGTTGCCCCGGCCGCCTGTGGATTGCTGGGCCTCCCGGTGGCCTTGGCCGCCCTGGCGGTTATTGTCCCTTGTGGGATTGGGTCTCCCTCCCGGAGTGCAGTTGACTTGGGGAGCGCTGCTCACATGGTTCTTGCTTCTTAAGCAACTACGGTGTGCTGATGGCATGGGGTCCCGCTGATCCAGCTGGATGAGCACACGCTGAGCCAGCTGCATCACCCTTGCGGTCTCCCGAGATCTGAGGTAGTCGCTGGAGTATTATCGTTGCTTCAGCGATGTTCCCGATTGGAGTAGCGTACTCGCGGTTGTCGGCTGCCGTGAAAGCGTCGTGGAGGTTGCGGTGGGGTGGGTTTCGTGCGCGGGCCTCAGCGTTGCGCCTGCGTCGAGCGCGCTTGGTGTTTTTCGCCCGGCGCACCCTGCCGTGTTCCTCGTCTTCATCCTGAGGGGCGTCCGCTGTGAGCTTGTCGGCGGAGACATCCGTGAGTACCTCGTTGTCGTACTGGCTTCTAGGTTCCTCGTCGTCCACAATGGTGGCCATGTAGACGTGGCGTTCCAGTGAGCACTCGCCGAAGCTGGAGCTGTAGTCGACCAATACTGTGGTGCCTTTCCCTCCCTCGGTGATGGGGGAGAGGGGTCTGCCTTCTTGAAAAAGGCAACTCTTGGATGTAGGCCACAAGGCGGGTATTGTCTTCGAATAGCTCAGAAGGCTTCATGCCATTCCAGTACACGAACCGGTCCTGTGGTGTCGATCAACCCAGATGACTTCCCGAAGAGGGTTCGGAGTCATCGTCTGAATCCGAGTAGTTGCCGAAGACGGGAGCCTCCCGGCATGCGGTGGCTTCTCCTTCTTCGATCTTGAGTAGGCGATCCAAGTCCTCCTCCAATGTGGAGAGGGAGTCGAACCGCGTGGCCTCCTAGTAAACAGTGTCCGCGTTATGTAGCCCGAATGGGGATCGGGTACGTTGCCCCTCAGACCGGATTGGATCCAATCCGAGAAGTCCTGGTGCAGCACAAGTAGAAGTCATGCTGAAAACGAACTCTTTGACGATCTCCCTGGCTAGTTCAGGGAGCAACATCTCGTCGAGGTTGTTGATGAACTCGTCGAGATCGCTGCGTCGTTTGCCGCAGATGCCTCCGGCCTCCTGGTGTCGGCCAGTTGGCTGCTGAAACCACCTGAGCCGTTGGCGATGCATACTCAGGAACCGAAGACGAACGTTGTGCCCTCGTCGAGCACGACGCTGGTGAAGTTGAATGATGCCATCGAGTTCACCGGTGGATCTTCGATGAGAGCCCCAACCTGGTGCGCTAGCTGTTGGTGTTTTGCCGCCAAGTCCACCGAGGGATACCCCCGAGGTGGTAGGTTGTAGGTGAGGTGTCGCCGAGATCAGGAACTCGAAGGTGCAAGAAACACAAAGATTTAGATAGGTTCGGACCGCAAGGAGCATAATACCCTACATCCTGTGTGGTGGTTTGTATTACCTTAGATTGATTATGCTTTGGAGGAGGTCCCTGCCCGCCCTTATATAATCTGGGGGAGGCAGGGTTACATATATCCTAGACAGATACGAGCTTAGGAGTCCTACCTGGGTACTACTCGGGTAGTTTCCTTCTATTTCAACTAGTCATACTCGTGTCTAAGTACCTTACAACATATATAAGGTATATGATATGCCCCATCCCTTATCCTAGAGTATTTTATTCCATATGCAGAGTCTCATAGCCCCGGGTCTGACACTTTGCTTTTTTTTTCTTTTGTTTTTCTCACCCGTCTTTGTCTCTCTCTCTCTGTACGTGTGTTGTTCATTGTGTATCTAGTACAAAGTGGAGGTTGCAGAATTAAAAACCTAAGAACCAAACTGATTTATGCCTTCTAGCTACAATGATACTCATCAAACTTTGTAATATATGTACAATCATCTTTATAGTGTTTTTCTTCCTATAATATGTAGGCCCTCTTTGGCACGGCTCTGGGCAGCTTTAGCTCCAGCTCTTCGTTACAGTGAATGTCACTGTGCAACACTGTTTTGAATTGTAGTGAGAAGCCGAAACGCAAACCGAGAAGCATAATGGACTATGGAATAGATGAAGCCGGTGAAGCCAGTTTTTGGGCTCCTCTGGCTTCACGCTACAGTGATGAACAATACATGAACAGTGCAAAAGCGTTCATGCAAAAAGCTGAAGCCGATTGAAGCCATGCAAAACACACTCGTAGCATCATGCTTTGTAATATATGTACAACCATATTTCCAATAGAACCAATCTTCATCTTTATTTTTATTTTCCTCGCGCGCATGGGCGCGCACCAACTACTAGTCTCATACAACCTCTCGAAACAGACAGCCCATTTGTGAAGGATCACCTTATTTTCTCCAAATCCTCTACCAATTTTAATGGAACTTCTCTCCTCTCCATTTAAGGTGCCTGTAGATTGATCTAGTTAACCCACGCAAAACTAAAGCCTCGGATTGTAGGACTTCTAATAATAAGTCCCAGCTAATTCTGCCATACACCTTGCGAGCGTTGCCTAACTTTAGGAGCTATTTTCTCTCAAGACTATCTTCATCTAGCTTTTAGTTCATCTTTACCTCATTTTGCTAAACAGTTCATGCAGTGAATTGGTTTGTGTAAAACAGGTGAAGTTGAAGTCAGTATAAGCCTTCCCAAATGGAACCTTAATTTCCTCATTAACCAAAGACACTCCAAATCTCTCGCAATGAGTTTCATCCCATCCCTCTCCGCCTCTAAGAGCATCCTACTCTCTAGACTCTAGGCCAACACGATTTTGTTGTGGGAGGTTAAAGAGCCCTCGTCTATGTGCCCATCCTTGGCTGCTGCCCCACCGGTGAGGGTCAAAAAATGTCGTATTGTGTGAAAGAAACCAGTAAGTAACGAACACGATCCTGCTCGACATAAGGCTCCACATTGGCATGGAAGAAATACCCTAGTTTATGTACAAGTCAAGATTCTCTTTTCATTTCGATGTGTCTATATCTATCTGTTTTGATGGCCCTATATATGCTGATAATGCCGATATGATGACTTTTTTAAAACAAAACACCATTTAATTTTTATATGGTGCTTGACCTTTTAAAACGAGCTATATCTAATTGTCGATTTGTAGTAAATGCTTTTAGTTGCTTGTATCTATGTTATTTATTTTCATAAATTTCAAGGTAAACTAGATATAGAATATAATAGACACAAATTAAACCCAAATAAAAGTCCTTTGTAGGAAACTTTTTTGGATGTATGAATGTGAATAATGGTTACAAGGTGGTTTACAACCTTATTTTCATTATTTGTCTGGTGTTGTCTTCATCAAAAAGTGATTGGACCTTTCTAACGATACAACACAGATACTCACATGCACACATTCAAATCTTACCACTATAAAAACTTTGGAGAGACTAGGCCAGATAGATCGTAAGATTAATAAAGTCCTCACGGCCCATTAACAGGAGCCAATGCATCGATCACCTGTGGAAGGTCCAGCACCATGCACTTGATGCTCGGGAACACCGCAGCCACCGCTTGGGCTGCTGCGCCGGTGCCCGTCGCGACATCCACCAGCGACGCTATCTCGTCGAACACCTTGGCTGACCCGCGGATGGCCATGTCCATGACAAACCGCATGTCTAACGCGAGCATGCCGTTGAATAAGTGTTAGCAGTGGATAGCGGGGAAGGATCAGAAATTGGAGCAGGAAGGAAGGAAGGAAGAACAAGCAGAGAAGCGAAGGATGGGATGGCAGCACGAGGACAGATTATCCCAGTGTGAATATTGTTTTTACAACCAAAAGTGTCTCTTCCCTCAGCAGTGGCGAACTATAAAGGTGTTACACGGGCTCAGCAGCCCGACAACGTGTTCGCAGGCATCTAAGCTTACTGGGTCCATTCACGTCCTGTTACTCTTGGTTTGGGCTTCCTAGCGCGTATACTGGGCCAACGCCTGGATGGTGAAGACGACTCCTGGTGCTCCCCAGTGATGGACATACTGACATTCCCCCCTTCATGAGACGCCGCTTGACCCCAAGCAGACGCAAATGGAAACTGTTGCTGGATAGCAATTAGGTCTTCCCAAGTCACCATCTCCTGCGGCCAACCAGACCATTTGATCAACACCTGGTGCACTTGACGAAGGCCACGAGATACCAGGTGGCGCTGCAGAACCACTTCAGGCACCTTAGGCAACTCCAAGTCAGAGAGCATAGATGGTGATACCGTACCTGAACTTCATCCGTCACTGCATATTTCAGCTGGGAGACGTGGAAGACAGGGTGTATGGAAGCACCGGAAGGAAGTTGGAGTTTGCATGGGACGGCACCAACTTTCTCAATAACCTTGCAAGGGCCAAAATATTTAAACGCCAGCTTATGATTAGATCGGGGGGCCAGGAACGATTCCACGTACGGCTGAAGCTTCAGGATGCTGATTCCAAGAATCGACTTCACAAGAAGCCGTGGAAATATCCGGAGAAACACCAAAAGGCTTTGGAGAATACCCGTATAATGCTTCGAATGGAGATCGGCCGATTGTCGAGTGACAACAAGTGTTATACCGGTATTTTGCAAGATATATCCACTGAATCCACTTAATGGGCATGCATTCACAAAGCAGCGAAGAAATGTCTCCATGGTCTGGTTGAGCCTTTGTGTTTGACCGTCGGATTGGGGGTGATAAAGAGGAACTTATCGGAACAGCTCTCGCCAAAACTGGCTTGTGAAAATCCGGTCCCGATCAGTAATAATTGCAGCAGGCAAGCCATGTAAACAGTAAACTTTTGTCGCCGTCATTTGCATCCTGATCAGAAGAAGGGTACTTTTTAGTGAGCCATCACGCTGAATTGATGATTCGTCACCGTCATGCTGAATCAATGATTGGCCAGAATGAGTTTGATGGATCTGCATGTTCTCGTACCCACAGATTGTCTTGCTTTGTTTTTTTCATGTGGTTATTGCTTTTTTCGTGTATTGAAATTGAAAATTAAGGGCATTATTCATGATAAATCTAAGTGTCCGTATGGTTCTCAGAGACTGGATGAGCTGAATTGAAGTAGGTTCACATATAATGCGTCTAAATCTGTTTAATTTGTGTCCTTTGATAAACTTTTGTATTCGTGGGGCCTTTCATCAGATTTGACACACTTTGTGTCCATACAGCCATTTCAGAAGGGAGGCTGGTCGGTGGTTAGCGGTACTCTAAATAATAAAAGGCCTTTCTCTCTATATATTCATGTGCCCGTGGGGCTTAATACAGTCAAATTATTTATGTAACTCTTGGTTTTCTCCTTTGTGAATCCATCGTGTTATGATGTTTGTTGTGTTTTGTTCTATAGTTTCAAGGAAAATGTATATCCAGTTTTGATGCTTGTTATCTATTTCTTTTTCTTTGTTTCTTATATGATGTTGTGTTTAACAATCATATACTCAAACTGATCAATTGTTTTTCATAATTAATGTATAATTTCTTAAATATGTAATCTGCATTATCTTGTTAACTGGATTTGTCATTTTTTTATTTCTTCTATAATAATGAACTAATTTTGTTATTTATTGATATGTAGACAAGGAGAAAAATCGTTTTTCAACAACTGCTTCTCTTTTTGGCTTTTAGAAATCGGAAGACCGAACTTCGTGTGCTTCTGAAACAATCTTTCCCATTATAAGCCTTGTCCAAATTTTATTACTTAACGAACGAAAGTTTTAAGACTCCAGGTGTTTCTCCTCCCCTCCCCATCCTTGGGGTGGGGGGTGGTGGGGCTAGGGGTGGTAACAGATCATGATTCTAATGCCATCTTTATAATCTAATTTGGCTCTGATATACTTTTAGCTTAAAATTATATAAAATTAGAGCTCGATCTTTCAATTATCTAGACTAAAATTTAAGGTCTTTTACCACCCGTAGAGGGGGTGGGGTGGTGTGAGGGGGGGAGGCAGCACCAACGCGCTTAAACGTACAGACAAATGCATAAAGAGTACACAAAAGAGAGAAAAGTAAAGAGAGGTGAAAACAGTCTAATAATGTCATCCTTAGAGCCTCCAAGGGCCAAGCACATCATCAATGTAAAAAGACCATCCCCGTGTCATCCGCCCAAGCTTCATGTACATGAGATACCAGCGCCGCCGCTTCGAGGGATTCTACTTTTAAAACAAATGAGGATTCATAACGATATTTTTGTTGTTTCCAAAATTAACGGGTTGTTTTAAAAAAATTCTCTCGCTAGCTCACGTGCACTTAGATACTGTTGGTACTAAAAATGAAAGCTGTTGTACAAAGTATTGCCAGTGGTTCGAGGATTTTCTAGACCGGAGGTGTCTCCCTCCCGCCGGTCTAGTTTTTTCCGTAATGCTAGGGATAGGGCGTCCGATCGATCTATTTTTTACTTCCCTGCATCACCTGCTGTTACTCCGCGCTTTTCTTATCCACTCGTCTCCCCTTCGGACTCTTCTTCCCCATCCTCCTGCTTCCCTGAGCAGCGCCGCGCCTCCTCCTCCTCGGTTCCGCCCCCCCCCCCCCCCCATCTGCAAGCATCCGCTCTGCGTGGGCGCTCTAGTGGTGGTGGTGGCGACCTCGCCGGCTGGATGCCGCCACAGCGCAAGGGCGCATGGGCGCCGGACCTCCCTTCCGCCTGCGACAGCGGCTAGAAGGAGCAGGAGGGTAGCGGCGATGAGCGGGGCCCGGCATGGCCAACCGTGGCGCGCGAGCGCTCGTGGGGGTCGGGCCGCCGCTCCCCCGCGCCTTCCCTCACCCCGGTCACCGCTCCTCCACCGGGGGCGAGCCACGCCGGCCGCCGGAGGAGCTCCGGGCGGCGGCCATGGCGGGCAGCTCCGGGAGGTTGCAGAGGAGTGAAGGCTGTGGTCGAGGGAAGCATTGGGTGGTGGGGAAGCACCGGGTGGTGATGTTGCAATAGGTATACTATGATGTTGCAGTAGACATTTTGCATGTTGCAATGAGAATTTTATGGTGTTGCAGTAGTGATTTTTGGATGTTTGGAAAATGTTGCATGAAACGTACGTTCAATGTTGCGGCGAGAATTTTTTTCCCTCAGAATACAATGTTTACATTGAACTATTTTTAGCTTTTTTTATGTCGCAATCTTTTATTTTTTTTATATTTTAGATATTTTATTTTGATATTGCAACTGAGCGTCCAATCCACAACAAACCCTTTTTTTTTTCACGTCACAGGCGACTACCGTGACACCTCACACGGTCACAACTGGCAGCTCGAGCACCACCGGCTGTTGGTTGTCGGGAGCCAGAGAGTTTCAAATGGTAAAGCAATGGAGTTGTTCTCCAACGGATAACGCTGCTCGGCTGCGCGTGAGTGCGCGGCGCGCGGCCGTGCCCAAACCCAACAGTGGCCGCAAATCCCCCCACAGAGGCACAGACGCGTGCTCCAACTGTCCCCCGGCCGCGCCGCGCCCCTCCCCCTCCTCTCTCCGCCGCACAAACCAAGCCAAAACCCTGGCAGCATCGGGGCGGAAGGAGAAGCCGCCAGCGCCATGGCGATCTCCACCTGGAGCGCGCGCCTCCTCCTCGCCCCCGCTCCCTCCTCCCGTGCCGCCGCCCCAGCTCCCCCTCGCCCCGTCGCGCACCCGACCCGCCTCCCCTCCTCGCCAGCCTCCTGCCGCCGCCTCCTCCTCCGCCTCGCGCGCCCGCCGCGCGCCTACATCTCCGCTCCGGCGCCGGGCCCCGAGGCCGCCTACGCGCCGCCCTCCCTCGACGCCGCGGCCGCCGCGGCCGACGTCGCCGCCGCTATCTCGTCCTCCGATGCCGTCACCTGGGCTGGCGTCTGGGCGCTGCTCTCGCGCCACAGGGCCCGCATCGCGGTCTGCCTCGCCGCGCTCCTCGCCTGCACCACCTGCACCCTCTCCATGCCGCTCTTCTCAGGTGAGGGGGTGTTTGGGGGGTGGGGGGGGGGGGGGGGGGCAGCTAGCGCTGCGTGCTCACGGCACGGCACCGCACGCCTTGCATCCCTCGGGTACCTCGATTGTTTTCTAAAATGTAGCGGCGTTTGTGCTGCAGGGAGGTTCTTCGAGACGCTGATCGGGCGGGGGAACGAGCCGCTGTCGAGACTCCTGTCCAAGGTTGCGGTGCTGTACACGCTGGAGCCCATCTTCACAATCATATTTGTGGTCAACATGACCGTCATCTGGGAGCAGGTTATGGCCAGGCTGCGGAGCCAGATATTTCGGAGGATTCTGATCCAAAAGGTACGTTTCCTCCGAGACCAAAACTGGAAGTTCTGGACATAGAAATTTAGGCCCTACTGTTGTGCTGCATTTGTGGTCATCTGTTGGATTTGCTTGTTAGATGTCTATGTGATAGCTAAATTTACATTGTTGACTTGTTATGTGACTTTCTATCTTGTCTGCAGAGCTGATCTAGGTTGTCCTCTGATTCTACCAAGTACATCTGAAATAAAGCTACTATTATTTGACTTTTTAGTACACTTTAAAAGTTGACACTAGTCTTCATTCCATGATGGAATGATTCATGTCATTTGCTTCCTAGGTTGCAGAGGCACTTATACAGTTCTACTACTATGTACCTGACAGACGCTAACAAGTTATTTAAATATTTTTGGGGTGGAGTAAAACCAGACTCCAGCCTGTGCCTTAGGTATTGTACATTGTACTTGTTAATGATGAAATCTTAAAGGACTGGAAACATGCTACGTGTCTTTTTGTGACCGTTAGTGCATAACCTGTTAAGTTTCATGTACCGTGGCAATTTCTCACAAAATTTTCTTCTGTGTACTGCATACATTGTCTTCTCCAAAAACTTATTTGATGCCACATTTTCTCATTACATTTTCAATTTGGAACCCACCAAAAGAGTTTGTATTTACTTCTTGCTGTTCATGGCTTCTTTTTTGACTCGGTTTCTCTAAATTTTATTGTTTCTGCTTTTTGCAGATGGTGTTTTTTGATCGTCACAAGGTAACATGTTTCCTAGTGATTACCATGCCATCTTCATACTCAATAATGACGCATGCCACATAGAGTAGTTTGTGCTGATTAGGGTGATTTGAACCTCGAGTGGCACACTTAACAGGTTTAGGGACCCATATCTGCATTTTAAGAGTTTAGGATGGCGCCGCAGAACAAGTTTATGGACTGCTGGTCCGTCAAATTAAGTAGCATAAAAGGATGAGATATTCCACTCCATGAGTTAGAGTATGATTTTGTTTTTGGTTGTGGTATGCAACCTCTGCCTGAAGCATGAGGTTTTAGCTGTATGTATCTTCCATGAAAACATAGGAAACTAGTCTTTATAAGTTGGAAATGTAAATTGAAATGATTTATCTGCTTCATGTCTTGAGGTAAATATCTTACTATCGCTTGACGGCAGGTTGGTGAATTGACTGGTTTGTTGACATCTGATTTGGGTTCCTTGAAGAATCTTGTGAGTGACAACATATCCAGAGATCGTGGACTAAGGGCACTCTCTGAGGCAAGAAACTTTACACTATGAGAATGTAAGGTTGATACTGTTAAATGCTAAGAGTTTGACTAGTACAATTACGAAATTTCTGAGGTGTACTAATAATTATCTTGAAAATTAGCTTCAACCGTATCTGACCTTCGGTTCCCTTGATATCATATACTTAATTAATTTTGTGGTCCATGTTACTTGCACCTTATTTTTGGTGAGGGTATTCTAAAACATTCACCTGCTTTTACCTTTTCAGATCACTGGTACACTTTGTATACTTTTTACATTATCTACTGAGCTAGCTCCTGTTCTAGGGCTCCTAATGGTCTCCATCTCCATGCTAGTTGGTAATCTTCTAGAAACTTATTGTCACCAGCATGTGTCACTTACTGCTAGGATATAATGTTATATATGATAAACGCAAAGCAGTTAGCTAAATTAGGATATAATAATGGAATGAGATCCCTTTAATCCTATACTTAGATGAACTCAAAATTTAATCTTTGCTGCGTGGATGTCTGATTTCACTTCAGAAGTTATTGGATATGTTTAGGAACATTGGGTGCTATGCTGAAAAGCCATCAGGACTCTAATAATTGAGATAGTTGCCCTCAGGGGCGACGCCACATTGGGTTTCCCTGGCGCCCATGCACCAGGGTAAATTTTGTTTTTACCACTAACTAAACTTTTTTTTACCGTATAATCATGGGAAAGTAGGTTAGTTCTTTGAACCGTGCACCACAGTCAATTTGACCGTGGCTTCGCCCCTGGTTGCCCTGTTTATGTGCTCTGTACGTAGATACATAGATCATGTTTATTTGTGAGTTTAACTTGTATAAATGTTCATAACACAGTCAATTCTGTACTGTATTTGGTCATCAAACATGATTTGTTTCCGGATTGCTACAGTACAAGTAGGGCTTGGCAAGGACTAATTACCTTTTTTCTGGTGATGTTTCATTTTGTTGTGGGTTATCAGATTTTTTTGTACAAATTTAGAACTGGCTTCTTGAGTCTTGAGCGAAACAAATTTCACAAATGTTCAGTACCATTTTGTAGGATATCATACAGCTTCTTCTGAAATTACGTTTGCCAATCTCAAACAAATATCCTGTTTAGGTTATCATGTACTTTATGAATGATTGTTCTTCCTTTTTTTGTTGACTTGAGCATACAAAATTCTTCTAAAAAATATTTTGCTGAAGTGGTATTTTCGGTTTTTGTTGCATATCTCCAAAAAATTTAAATATCCTTTGACATGGCTGTTTCTTTTTGTTTGATCAGCTCTTTTCAAGAGGTCAACTGTTCCCACTTTTAAATCTTATGGAATTGTGCAAGCACGCATATCAGATTGTGCATCCGAGACATTCTCAGCTATTCGTACAGTGAGTGCAATTGTTTTACAGCACATCTAAACATTGCTTGACTTTCACATGTTCTATTGTCATGTGTTACTGAAATGTTTGATCTCCTCGCATCTTCTATATCTGTTAACCTCTTTATTTATCCTTGATTCAAAAAGTTCATTTGCAGGTCCGGTCTTTTGGCGGTGAAAAACGACAAATTTCTTTGTTTGACAATTTGGTAAGCCTTGAGTCTCCTAGTGTTGTTCTCTTATATTTAGCAATCATTGTAGGTTTCTATTAATAATTCTCATGACTAATGGCATATATGGGAATGGAGCCGCACTTATGCTGGGCCCTGGGATGAGTTTGTTAAAATAGGCTGCCCTGGAATTTTTGGGCCTAGAACCAGGGCCAGAGCATGGGCAACCCATGTGTCATCTTTGCTTCTGGGAATCCAACATGCATGTCAGAAACGATACATGTCCGAGTCTGACATGGCGATTCATCATTTTGCCAAAAAGAGCAACCTGGTGACATGGCATAACATCTTCCTCAGACTTCTTCAACCATGTCTTCTTTCTTCCTCAGACTTCTTCATCCACTGCCATGCCTTCTTCCACATTTTCAGCTTCCACTAGCTGATGTCATTCGTAACTTGAAAATCAAACAAGAAGCATTCAAGATCTAGACATGACAACTGACTAGTGACTACCGAGAAGGATCGGTTGATGGATGGACATTAGACAATGAGAAAAAAACATGGGGGATCGAACATTTGGGAGAAGGAGCGGGAAGAGAAGGAGCGGCAGCACTGGTGGCACATCGATCCAAGGAGGAGCGGCGAGCCGGCGCCCTGCGACGCCACATCGATCTGAGGAGGAGCAGCAGCGGAGGAGCAATGGTGCTGCTTGTTCTGAATAGAATCCTTGCCAGTATATATGTTATCCCTGTCCTCTAGAAGCCCTAATATCCTCGAACCCATGCTGTCTACCTGCCTCTGTTTAGTAGTTGTCCTGTTGTGAGCTAAAGTTAAACAGCAGACTAATAAAGTTAAACGGTATATGGTTTGAGTGTTTTGTTAAAGAAATTAATTAAGAAGAAAATAACTAAAATGTTATTCAATATGTTTGATGCATTCATTCAGTTCCAAAGAGGCGGTAATACACTTAATGAGCTCACCAGTTCTTCTTCTTCTTCTTTTTTTTGGTTTGACAGGCACGTGCTTACCAAAATAGTGGCACAAAACTCGGAGTGCTGAAATCTGCTAATGAATCATTAACACGGGTAGTGGTTTATGTATCCCTACTGGCACTTTACATTCTTGGTGGAAGCAAGGTCAATGCGGTAAGCTACAGAACTGCCTGCGACTATAATATATGCATTACTCTATTCGTACAGTAATTTATATTTGGAAACTGTGATGCACTCATTGGTTCTGTTATGGAAAGTTCTGTATCATTCAAAAAAAAATTAAAATATAAGGGTAAGCTGTGGCAGAGCAAGTACGGAGTTGGTGAGCTTAATTTATGATACATCCAGTTCCAGTCCCCGAATGTGTGGCTATGTAGTTAGTTTGCCACTTTTACAATTTCCGTTATGTTTAAGATTTCTCCCAATGCTCAATGTTATATTAGCTGCAGCCCAGGGGCAGGCCCAGTTCAATTCAAAGGTATTCAACTGAATACCCATTATTTTGGCCAAAAAATTATATATAAAAAATACAAATTGGCACCAAATAGCAGGCCTATCAATCTCCCTTCGAGACAATATTGTATCCCCCCTCCCCCTTCCTACCCAACAGCCCAAATGGCCCAACCGTGCGCCATGGTCCAAGACAGGCGTCAGGTCCTGGGCTCCTGGCTCGATGCCTCCTTGACGGCTCGAACGCCGTTCATCGTTCCTCCAATCCTCCACAGTCCAAAACCTTGGCGGCTGGTGGCGGGCGCTCGGTGGCGGCAAGCGCGGCAGCGGAGCTGAGTGTGGCCGGCGGCAGCGAGTGCGCGCGAAAGGCCGTAGCGCGCAGGAGCTTCGCCATGGCCGGCCAGCAGGCAGCAGCCGAGCACGCCAGCGGCCAGCGCACAGGGCGCGGCCACAGCGCCACAACACCAGGCCGGCCACCTGCACCCTCCGGCTATGTGTGTGCAGCATCGACGACTCTTGACTCCATCCCTCTCTGGCTTTCCCCTCTTCGTCTTATCAATTATCATTTTGCTGTTATCCTTTATATATTTCAGATATTGCCAATTTGACAAATTCGTCTTTTGGTACATTAATTATCTATTTGTTGAACAATTTCATGTTATAATCAATTCTATGATGTTGGTACTCAATTATGTGTTGTGAATCTACAATTTAAACTGTCAAAAAACACCTTTTAAAAGTTTTGAATACCCATGCTCCAAATCCTGAGCCCCACCCCTGCTGCAGCCTTGAACTCCACAATAGAGCTCTACTGTTTGGATGTTTGTGCTACGAGTGTAGTGAATTTCTAGTGTTTTAGAACTTTGGCACATATGGTGATAAGTATATTGCCATGCTAGACTCTGAAAATGCTTGAATCTAGTGTTCTATAGATCACCCTAAATTTTATATCCATGATGTCTATGAGCACGCCCATTTTTTTACATTAAAATACTTCTGAAACTCTGTAGCGAATTTATTTGCATGAGCGCAGTTGCAGCCTGTAGTGGAATCGATTATGTTTACCTTTACAAACAGAAAGGAATATACTCACTTTTAATAATTAGTATTGTCGTCACTAGTATCTCATTTGTGTTTAGAATTTCATTTGATGCTGTCAAGCTTCAACTGGTTGATCAAGAATAAAAAAATGATCTACCATTTCAGGGAAAATTGTCTGTTGGAACCATGGCATCTTTTATCGGTTACACCTTCACGTTAACCTTTGCTGTAAGTAACAATATTTGTGAAACTTTTGTAGTTTCATACTGTTTTATTGCATATTTAGTTATGCTGAACATATATTTTAGGTTCAAGGAGCTGTTAATACCCTTGGTGATCTACGTGGCACATTGGCTTCTATAGAGAGAATAAATTCTCTTCTGTCAGCAAAGGGCATTGATGATTCACTTGCGTATGGTTTAGCCAAAGAACTCGACAGCAAAGAGCTTGAAGATTCCAATGGCGGAGTGTATGAAAATGGCTCTATTAACAAACATTTCATGTCAGAACTGAAATCATCCAGTAGCTGTAGTAATCTAGCCTGGTCTGGTGACATACATTTGAAAGGTCTGTTTTGCATTTGTATCTAGGGCTACCTTATATTTAAGCTTTCTGCTGTAGTTCATCTTGGTCTGCATTGTATATTATTGTACTGCATATTGCTCCTTAGCTTAAGTTTCGGAATGAATTTTTCGGTAACTTAAAATTGTGCCATAAGGTCATCATATTTTCATCGAACTTCCCCTTCCTTGCTGATCATATTTGCATCTAACATCACCTGTCTTTCTGTATAAAAAACATAATTAAGATGAAATATGTCCAGGCATCAAATTCTTGAGTAATTGACATATTTATAGTATTTAATGAGAGAGTTTTGATAGTTTTTCCTTTTGATTATGTTTCTCTAAATGTGAAAAGTGTTTGCAGCATACAACACATAGTGCACTAATAACATAACAATCTCAGATGACTGTCATTTTTACTCATCCTCATGTGTTCCTGGCAGATGTCCATTTCTCTTATCCACTGAGATCTGATGTGGAGATTTTAAATGGCCTTGATCTTACAATTGAGTGTGGAAAAGTCACAGCACTTGTAGGGCCTAGTGGTGCTGGGAAAAGTACTGTGGTGCAACTTCTAGCACGGTATTATGAGGTGCTACTGCTTATATGTAGTGATACTGATAGGTTTTCATTATCGTAGCAACATCTGAGTGTTCTCCATTTTTGCAGCCAACTCAAGGTTGCATCACTGTGGCAGGAGAAGACATCCGCATATTTGACAAAAGAGAATGGTCTCGAGTAGTATCTCTAGTGAATCAGGTATACCATTAGAAATCTCCACACCATGTATTTTGCTGCTATATCTACAAAATTATTATATATTATGAGGATTGAAACATGTTCTTTTCTCATTTGCTGTTATGACATTTTATATATTTACTTAAAGTGCATGTTCTTAGTTTGATGCGGTTACTAATTACAAGGCTCGATTTCTTTGTTCACCGGACAAAGCACTCCTTTTTTTTTTCTTTTTCCCTGTTGAGCCACTAGACCTAGCTTTGGCTACAATGATTTCGAACAATTGTTTTTTGGAAAAGCATTCCTTAATTACCGAGAATAAGGGCAATGTTTCGTCGTACCATTGCTGTATACAAAGGTATGTCGTTTAGCGAAGGTGAAGTCAAAATTATGAAACTTTTACTGATGATATGAGCAGATATGTATTGGTTGACCATGATAAACTGTTATGGGTAAGTTTAGAGACTGAGGGGATGGGATTTGGAGGTTACTTCTTTGCCCTTCAGGGGGCAGAGCAAGACAATCTAACAAAATAACAACAGTTAACATTTGACAAACCTAGTCTCCTAACTTAATTCGCAAATCGCAAGGGAAGCTGTTCTTTTGCTACCTGCACTTTGGCTCCAGGTCATTGGGTGTTCATGTCCACCCTCTGGCCCTGCTGTTTTAGTGAGGGCCCACCGTAACAAAAATAACACTCATTGGTTTGTTATGAAATACATTTTAATATTTTCACTGTTTTGACCTACATTTATCATAGAAATCAGTAGCCAAAGTTGCCTCTCAGTGACCACGCCATGTTTGAACTACCTTCTTATATATGGAGGGAGTAGTTATTTATTTTAAGTAGCTGTAATTGTTAGAAATTTTTATTTTTGTTTTATGAAGGATCCAGTCCTATTCTCGGTGTCTGTCGGAGAAAATATTGCTTATGGTCTCCCAGATAATGTTGTCTCCAAGGATGAGATAATAAAAGCTGCTAAAGCTGCCAATGCCCATGAATTCATCATCTCTCTTCCACAGGTAGGGGAAGTCTTTGTCGTAGGATCTATCATTGATTGGCTATCTTCAGTTATATGCTAAAAATCTTTGTTTCATCTCATTATAGGGGTATGACACTCTTGTTGGAGAACGAGGCAGTCTCCTAAGTGGGGGACAAAGACAGGTAATCTTCTATGTTTGTTGCTTTGCATAATTCCATAGCCAAGTACTTTACACTCTTGTTTGTTTCTTTGCAGAGAATTGCAATTGCACGGGCCCTTCTGAAAAATGCTCCTATTCTAATACTTGATGAGGTATGTATTTCTTAGTATTGAACTGGCTTAGTTCTATTTTAATATTTTCAAAAATTGTATCCAGATTTGGCGATAACTTAATTTTGATGTGGAGAAAAAGGTAAACCTAGGACCGGAATGTACAAATACACATTAAGATTGTCATGGCTCAATTGATGTGATGTGACAGAGGATATAATAAAGATAAATTACAACTACGGCCTGCCATTTCCCATGCTTATGTTAACATTTAGGCATGGGCACATGGCTAGGTTTACATTGGTTTGGCCAGTTGATGTATGGATTGAGAGGAGGGAATGTATGGACTGAGAGGGAACTCAAAGCCATGATTACATTGATCTAGTAAAATAAAATGGAAAAAACATGAATACATAAGGAGACGGTCAAGGGTACCGGTGATCAAGTGTCAACTTCAGAATATTTGGGCGAGCTAAAATCAAGTGTCTTGAGTGTCTAGGGCGGCCTTTAGCCTTTTTATTACAATACCATATAGATGTATGTCTGCCAATATTCTGTACTAATGCTGTGATAGATGGATACACATCCTGCGGTGTAAATCAGCCTTAAATCTTTTTAGAAGTTTCAAATGATGAATTTATAAGCGAATGAACAGCACATATTGGTGGCAGGTCCTGTTTCTCATTCACCGCCAATATGTTGGGCTTACTTTGGAACCTTATGCTGTTTGCAGGCTACTAGTGCACTGGACGCGACAAGTGAGCGGCTCGTGCAGGAAGCTCTCAATCACTTGATGAAGGGAAGGACTTCTCTGGTGATTGCCCACAGGCTGAGCACCGTGCAGAATGCACATCGAATTGCTGTTTGCTCGGAGGGCAAGATAATTGAACTGGGGACGCACACTGAACTGGTTGCTAAGGGAGGCAGTTATGCATCACTTGTCGGGACACAGAGGCTTGCTTTCGAGTAATAACACGTCACCAACCGAGTAATGGTTCTATCATACCCAAGGTGCATTCTATATTTACTCTATTTTTTTTGTGAGCATACTTTATTTTCCTTTTTACATCATTAGAGGTTATAGGTTATTTATAGAAAAGAAAAGAGGTTATAGTTTGTTACTAATCCGCAGCAACTGTACATGAATCAGGAAACACATCATGTAGCGAAGTCGATAATCAAAATAAAGGATGACCAACTTCCTCTACCATGATGTCATATAGAGATAATTGACTACGATGTTTGAAAGTCAAGGTGGGCATGGCAATTGCCAATCAGACCCTTGGGCCTTGCACCTAATTGGGTGCGGGGCTGGCTTTTTGTGCCTGCGGGTCCGTGGCTGTGTCAAATTCACACAATGGCCCTACGACTAATTCAAGGCCATCAGCCTGTCCACTCTTTCTCAGCCTCTATCCGCTAGTTGTATACAGAAGCGCTTGGATGGAAAATCATTTTTTAAAAAAAATATCTTTAGGAGTATAATTTATGTGTAGTGTTTATACGACATGACACATGAAAACTGCCTGATAGTGTCAGGGTTGGGACTGTCCTTTTGAATGCAAAGAAAAAAAAACCCCACAAGCTAAACTCTAATAGAGTGACGTATTGATATTACCAATATGATTCCATAGCGCAATGACTGCTCCTGATTAATGGCATGGCAAATATATTTCTAAACTTGCATATAGCTCCCTAATAATTACAAAGAGGCTCTAGTTATCCCTAACACACTACAACAAAGTCCTTGATGGTACTCTGACTGAAGAACGGAATTGATCATTCAAGCTCTCTCTAGTTACTCCTGACAAAAGAACGGAATTGATCAATCTCTCCCTGCTACCAATGTTGATCCTTCTGCAAAAACAAAACCTGATGTGCTAAATTGACCAGAATGCAAACAAAACCAGATGTACACAAATAAAAGTCATATTATCATATACTATACATCAATTTGCTTGGTGAGAAAATAGTGAAGTGCAAAGAAGAATATGTACCGATGGTGGTGGTGGACTAGGAAGGTCCATAGGCGGAACACGGTCCTCTGATGATTGATGAACCGGAATGCATTATTACTCCAAAAACAAGCATGTATTATCTAGATAATAAAGATCATGATGATGCAGAAGCTTAGCCACACGACTTACTCAGCACGTTGCAGACATCGGAAAACGTGTTCGGTCTAATCTTGAAATCACACGCGATCAGGAGGGGAACAATGCGCCTGCGATTCAGGGGCGCCGGCAGGAGCTCGGCGATGTCGCCGTCGATGAGGTGGCAGAGGCAGGGAAGCGCGGCTGCATCCTCGTAGAACGGATCGAAGGCGGCGCAGCACTCGGCCGGGGGCGCGAAGACGCTGCCGTCGGTGAGGAAGCCCGCGCACGGCATCAGCTTCTCCAGCGACGGCCGGCACTCCGTTACCTCCGCCGCCGCTGGCGGCGGCGACGGCACATTGTGGCAGGGGATCAGCGGGATCTTCGGGAACAGCGGAGGGCAAGGAAGCAGCGCTGGGACTGGCAGGTCGGGGATGCTGTACTCGGCCTCCGGATGCAGGACAACACCGTTGGCCGGTGATGGAGCGGCAGCCGTGGGCTCGGCTGCTGATGCCTCCGCTGGCGGCACGTAGGGCGCGACCACGGCGATGGCGGCAAGCAAGAGGATCAGGAGGAACTTATCGGAAGGAGCCATCGCGTTGCCCGGCCTAGCCCTACTGCGTTCTGCGGCATGAAATGAACCTACGGGGAGAGTGAAGATGACCATTTTACGGAAATTTAATTCCCTCAATACCACTAAAAATTACACATATTCCTTATATGCTATTGAGAAAATTAGTTTTCCTTGTATGCTATTGTTTTAAATTTCTAATCCTCTGCATACCATTCCGTTAGTATTTCCGTTAAGTATCTGACGCGCCGGTGCCAGACCTGCTCGACCACCTCCGACTATGGACGGCATCATCGCGGATATGAAAGCCCCAGTTCTCGGCGCAAGAGCAGATCGTCCACGTCAGTTAAGAAAAAAATTTCACCGCTAGATCTGAGATTTACGGTGCTCCGCATTGACTATGGACTCAGCACCATCATCCACCAATGAAGCCCATCATCCACCAACGAAGCCCACGCGTCACGAACTGATTGCTCTGGGAAAAATATCTGCCTCTTGAAGCATCGTCTCCCGTCAGCTAGTCAACCGAGGAGTTGCTTCCCCCACTGTGTCTGTGCACTACCAGTACTCCCCCCAGCCGTCTCTCCTTCCCTGGCCGGCTTCCTCGGCTGCCTCTTGCTCCTCTCCTCCCACCTCGTCACGCGGGACCGGCTGCTCGTCATCGCGGATGGTACGGCACTCGCGCTCCAGGCCATGCGGTTCGCATGCGGCGCCGGCGGCAGCACACTCTGGATGCGGGTGGCACATGCGCTCTGCAACGGCGCAGGCTCCATCAGGTTCCTCGCCTCGCCCGCACACGGAGCGCCGAAAGATGATTGGGCCGAGGCAGCAGCCTCACGTACCGATCTCGGTGTTCGACCGCGTCCTCCCGCTCGAGGACGACGTCGCACGTTCTGCCGTGCGGCAGCGTGGGAGCGAGAATGGCACAGACAGCCGGACCTCGCGAGGGAATGCTTCCAACCACACTCCAAAAGTTCCCGGATCCATAAATCGAAGAATACGGAATATGTACGTTATTTAAGAATAATTTTAACACTATTGGGACGAAAATATATCCGCCGGTACGAGAACGACGTTTCCAGAATGAGGAACATAGCACCGTACCAAATTCCCGGTGACTGTGCTTCCAACGCGAAGGATGTGCGCGTCGAGTCGCTCAGAGCGCGGCTCGCTGATGAAACCGCAGGCCTCAAGGTCACGAGTCACGACCTGCAGCTCAGAGGTGGTGCTCGACTACAACATTAACCTCCCATCTAGCTAAGTTCGTTCCTCTCCCAAACCAAGTTGCTTGCTCCCGGACGTGCATGCCATGTTTGCCGAGCTGTGTACAAGATGCTCTACTTCGAGCAGCTCCAAGCGTGATCTAGGCCGGGGCAGCAGCATGCATGGCCGGTCAAGTCACGGCCCTCTTCTTTGGCTGTGTGTAGGGATGCAAATTGGTGACATGCGTCTTCAACTCTTTTTAGTTCAAATATTTATACTATTTTTCTAAATAGAACCTCATTTTGAAGAAGTATTATAAATATTTGGACTAAAAAGGATTGGAGATACAACTGATCACCATAGTTTACACCGATAGTCATGTGGCATGGGCCACGACGGTGCAGGGCAGCATGAACATGCGCTTCGGTAGTAGCGCCTCGGCGAGTTTGTCCTTGCACGATACACGCCACCACAATCTCCCTCAGTCTCCAGGGCAGTGGTTTAGGTACTCTCTCGTGATCTCGAATAGATAAGGTTCGAGTGGGGTCACATTGTCAGTGGCACATTTGGATGGGAAATCTAACAAAATAGCAGTGAAGGGAAAGAAAATTAGAAATAGTGGCAACGAGTAAGAAAAAAATTTCGATGGCACCGAGAGGATCTTTATAAATTCTAAGGGCATTAAGGGAATTTACTCAATTTACAGGGAGGGATGCATGGACCGGTGTTGACGTAGAGAATGTAAAATGGAACTGCGCCCTATACAGTAAGCCGGCTGTTTATATCCGGCCGGCTAGTCTGTGAGTATGTTTGTTAGCTGTAACAAAAAAGGAGAAACGTAGAACTATCTACTAGGTACTCTCGATCTGACAAAATCGCAACTGCCAACTGGTATTCATGATTAGCTTTAGTTCTGTTTGGCTCTTTTGTGCTGTAGCTGTACGTTTTATGCATACGCGGACCTTATTAGTTTGCCGAACAGATTTGAGGGAATAATGTCATCCCGTGATGGATCCAAAAACAATGTTGAAATCGATCGAGAGTTTGATTATTTCTCCTTACACACGTCGAAGACCTTACCGCTAGCTGAACTCATCCATGTGATGTGTAGTACTGTTATTTCCAATCTAGATTAGTTTTGGAGATATGCCACAACTGAGTTTGGACTAGAACCGAAGTGCAAATGATATCTAACTAAGTATATTTAGGAAAATCCATTAAGCGATATGGCGAATCCCTTATGGGCGCATAGGCTTCGTTAAAACGATCTTGTTTTTCCTATAAAGGGAAAAGTGAATTCTTATATGTATCCCGAGGAAAGAGGCAGAATGTGTATGAGCTAGAGTTGAAAGAACTCTTCTGCTTGTTCGTTTCAAAAAAAAAGTGGATGGGCTAGAGTGGAGGCGGAGGCTTAGATTTATGCTTGTGATGTTGACTATATCTTTTGTTTTTATGTCAAATTTATTACTAACTACTTCATCTGGTCATAAATATAAGTCCACTAAAATGGTAGTTTGGCAAGTTTCCTAGCTTTTATCCTATAACATTTAAATTTCGTAGAAACTAGCAAATACAAAATTATGATACCAAATTTACCTAAAAAATACTTTCATAATGCACAACTCTTTCTATTTAAAATAATATATTTTCATCAATATTATAAGTCAAAATACCATATTGGAAAACCTATTATATTCTAATGCCCTTTTTGTGACTACGGCATATCTGATGGCGCCAAATTAGCTAGCTATAAGACTCCATACATCATCATTTTACTTATGTGGCTAGAATAGTTAAAGAAGAGGGAGAAAAACTGACTACTACTACGACTAAGCAAGAGGTTGCATCTTTTGCGGAACACCATCCCTACTACTACAACCACGTAGAGAAACTTGGCACACTCACCATCTCTTATTGCTCTCGACGACAAAATTTATCAACGTGCTTATGTTGACATCAAAATTTTGCAAATATATTTATAGAAACTGGCAGAATATAAGGAAGCCGATAAAGAGTACTGAAGAAAGCCGGGGGCGGAGCTAGGCCTAGTTATTGATGTCAGCCGACATTGATGATTTTGTGCAAAATCAGTGAAGAATCAGTATTTTGCACTATTTATATGTGGAGCTGATAACACTGTGATATAGAGCTGACCTTGATGGCTTCATCGTCTGGCTTCGCCCCTAAGAGCTAATGAGAAATTCTGGTCAAAGCCGATGAAGATCTGAGTCAGAAGTGGTGAAGGCAACAATGCGTATCGGACAAGGAATGTGAAAGATTCTAAAAGAGTCCAATTCTTTTAAGAGTTTTGTAAATATAGTAGTATTTCTTTCTTTTTCGTCAAAATCTTTAATATGTTGTAATCAACTAGAAGTGTTTAGTTTTAAAGTATAAATTGGTGCGGTCAGGGTTTGTACAAGGACAATCAATCATCAATACATCTTTTCTCGGCTCATCGCCAAAAATCCTAGGAGTAGGAGTAATGTAGCTTTCTCGGCGATTTTTTTGGTGAGCAGGGCTACATCGTCTCGACCTCCGGTTTGCTCGTAAGCATCGTTATTATTCAGTAATTTAGATTTCAACTTACGGTGCATCGCTTTCTGCTTGAATCTATCTTATTCACAAGTTATACATTTCTATCAAATTCTTGTAAGTCTGCATCTGTTGATTTCTTGCTAGTTTCTAATAGATCTCACAATTTATCTGAACAAAAATTAAAGATCCATCAGCTCGAATCTTGACACCATATATTCCTAATCTATTAGCCGATGTATTTTTGGTAGTTGTTTTATCTTGAAACGTGTTAATCTCGTTCCTTAATATAGTTAGATCTCGTTCCTTAATATAGTTAGATCAACCGACTGATTTTTACTTTATCGCCCTGAGGTCCGATCCTTCAATGGTTTCTTTATAGAAAAGCACTTGTCTTAATGGCCGATGCTATGTCAGAATTCTTCGGAATTCCAGCCGATGTATTTTTCTATTAATATTTTTTCTTGTTAACTACAGGTCAATTTGAGTAGCACGCTGCGAATCTCAAGATCAGAACCTGTACTGGAGTTAAGCAGAGCTCCCAGATCTTAGAGTGTCTCGTTCCGTGAAGATCACCGTCCAATTTTTACGGCAACAACTTCTTATACGCGCTC
Source organism: Panicum miliaceum (assembly GCA_032594955.1). NCBI lineage: Eukaryota > Viridiplantae > Streptophyta > Magnoliopsida > Poales > Poaceae > Panicum > Panicum miliaceum. Next base: position 32,976,162 of record CM064066.1, on the reverse strand, counting down.
CAAAATACCCAGACAGTTTACAAGACAACAATTTGCTTTGGCGAGAAATGAACTAGCAACCGACAATGCAAGAAACGCGGACCCTAAGCCTTTGTCTCTGCTGCTGCAGATGGTGGATTTGGAGGATCAATCGGCGGCACTTCTGTTCAATGCAATCGGTATCACTACGGATTTGTTTCGAGCTCAACAAGGATCTTCTAAGTTCTAATTATCATCATGACAATGACAAAAGAAGATACATGACTTACTGTTGTTTTTGCAGAACCTTGACAGCGCATCTATCGGCAGGCCGAGACTGCACTCTTCCATGACGGAGGCCGCGCGCGTGTGGTTCATCGGCGCCGGCAGAAGCCGGGCGATGTCTCCGGTGGCGATGTGGCAGAGGCAGAGGAGTGGGGCGCTGCTTCGGTTGGCGACGAAGCGATCGAAGCCGTCGCAGCAGGCGGTCGGAGGCGCCGGGACGCTGGCGTTGATGGTCAGGAAACCCGCGCACGGCATCAAGCTCCTCAGCGACGACCGGCACTCCCTCGGGTCCGTCGTCGCCGTCGGCGGAGGCGTTACGTTGTAGCATGGGATCAGCGGGATCTTCGGGAACAACGGAGGGCAAGGAAGTATCCGCGGCAATGGCAGGTCAGGGACGCTCAGCCCGGCCGGCCGCAGGACTTCTCCATTGTCGGGCGATGATGGAGCGGCGGCCTCGGTGGTCCTTCGACTCTGCAGGTCGCCGCTGATGGACGAAGCAGGCCGGGCACGACCACGGCGAAGGCGACGAGCAAGGATTTCAGGACGCGCCTGTCGGATGGCGCCATCGATCACAGAGTGGAATGGCTCCGTCAATGGAGGCTCTGTCTTGGCTATTGCCGTAGAGCGTGGCGAGCAATGCAAAGAACGTGTGACGGCCAAGCTTTGAGATAGAAAAAATCTTAAACGCGACAAACGTCGTACAATCTTCTGCGGATCGGCCCTACTCCCTAACCCTGATTTGGCGAGGTAGTAGTTATAGTTATTAGCTAGAGATGCGTCTGTAACAAAACGCAGAAATGATCTGGTAGATCCTACCGGTACTTAGAGCCTAATTTACTACCATCTCATGTTGGACAAAAAACAAAATCATTCCCAAAATAATGTCTGCATGTCTGCCGTCTTAGATTGATAGAGCAAACAACTGCTCCTATGACAAAGGGCACATATGTATAATTCTTAACTAATCTATATATTTCTTCCTTGGCAAGAGGTTCCAATTCCTAACCTATACCTAATACACTACTAATACTACGATGACGACGATCATGGATCTGCAATCCATAGCTCTTATTACTCTTGATGGAAGAATTGATCAACCTCTCAGCTGCTGTTCATGGCGATCCAGCTGCCAAGAATACCCAAAGAAAACATGTATTAGTAACGCAAAGTAAACTAGTAACTGAAAAGATAATTAAAAAAGCACACCAACCCTTGTTCAGTGGTGACGCTGTGGTGGGCTCGGAGCGGCATCCATCGGCGGGATACCTAACACGTTCCCACCTGTTTGACGCAACAATCGGTGTCATCATCATCAAGTATTTAATCTTGTTACGTTACAGGCATAATATTAGAGCGTACTACGAATCTACTATACATGCACTCTAGTAATCATGAGACAGTTAAAACTTAAGACTTACGATTTGCGCAGATGTCGGAAACTTGTTCAGATGTTAGAGTGGTCGAGCCGCACTGTTGCAGGAAGGAGTTGGCGCGCGTGTGGTTCACCGGCGCCGGGAAGAGCCTGCCGGCGTCGCCGTTCACGACGTGGCAGAGGCACAGAGCCTTCGTGCCCTTGTCCTCCTGGAAGAAGGGTTCGATGGCGTCGCAGCACTCGCTCGGAGGCGACGACGCGCTGCTGCCGTCGTCGCGGGTGAGGAAGCCGGCGCATGCCGGCATGTACTTCGACAGCGATGACCGGCACTCGGTCACCGGCGGCGGCGACGGCGTGACGTTGCGGCAGGGGATGAACGGGATCTTTATCGGGAACGCAGGAGGGCAAGGGAGTATCCGGGGCAGAGGCAGGTCAGGGAGACGGAAACCGATCAGATCATCGATCAAGCCCATCGGGTGCAGACGAACGTCGCCGCTGGCCGACGGAGCCGGAGCCGGGGCGGCCTTGGCTGCTCCGCCGTCCCGGGCCGCCGCAGATGGAGGCAGCGTCGGCGCGACCACGGCGAAGGCGACGAGCAGCGCGACCAGCGTGCACTTGCTGGATGGCGCCATAGCTCTCTGTTGGATGGAAGCGCAGAACGAGGCTTTGGTCGGCTTGGGAGGGATGAACCTTGCGGGGGACGAGAGGACCAATTTATAGGGATGGCCAGGTACCGTGGGTACGGTATTGAGATAGGGATGATGGCAAGCCGTTAGGGTATCTCTGATTCCGCTAGCATGTCTGTTGTATTTGTTAGCTGTCCGTGGATGCGATGCGACCCTAACAGAAAGTAGAAGATGATCGATATGTTGTAGATAGAACCATCGGTTGTAATCCCAAATCGATCGGAGCTAACAAAAACAGAAAAAGAATATCAGAATGCATAATATTGTCTCATATCTGGGGCTCGAATAGCTCTTCTTGCTGCTGTGGTTGGACTTGGACATGTTGCATGCAACGATCTCAATACAAGTTGTAAGATCATCATAAGCATAATAAACCTTGCCTTCTTGGTAAAATAAGGGAACCATATACCCATATATATATATATATATATATATATATATATATATATATATATGTGTGTGTGTGTGTGTGTGTGTGTGTGTGAAGCTCGAACAATTTTTTTTCCATTTTGAAAACTTCTCTAAATTATTTTAGTCATATGTCAACAAAATTCAAATCGCCATGCCCTTTTTCATATTATTGATAACTAGTAAATATGTCCTTACTTTGCTACCGGTGATAATGTAAAATACCATGTAGCCTTGTCTACTTAAATAACATTAGGGCATCATTGAATTTCACGTGATAACATCTTGTTTAAGATCCTTACAAATAGAGATTTGATCTTTATCACTTGTTGACACTTTCCATACATGTCACTGAACCCCCTCCCACCCTAAAAAAAATATAACTCCCAGGTGTCCTTCACGGCAGTGACCCCCGCAACCATGACCTAAATGACGGTGACGATGATGCCTACCATATTAGTGTGCTTCCCCTTCCCGACATTGTGTCCCGAAGATCGAGCCGACCTTCTTTCGCTACTCACCAATATCGTAAATAGTGGGCTGTAAAGTTTAGCGGCAACCTTCTCTAAAAGCTATAGAAAGCTATATCAGGCTATATCAGGCTATAGCGAAAGCTAAATCATTTAGCAGAATGATAAAATAATTAATAATCACATATAAAATTATAAGCATTATTGGTCTAACACCAAAAAATAAACTCTAACATATCTCATAACCGCCCAACGGTGCCCATGCTACGTCGTCTACGGTCTACACTACGTTCATTTAGTTGTATCAGTTCTTTTGACTGCGTCTTTGAGCGAATGACACCACTAAAATGTAGTAGCAACTTGACATTTAGCGCTGCTAAATCTCACAAAAGCCACTTTAGCGGATATTTAGCAGAACATGGCGGACAAATATTGCATAGCGTAGCGGTAGATCTCCTAAAAAGCTAATAGTGAGCTATAGCGAAACCACAGCGGGCTATTTCCAACATTGCTACTCACTGCCGTGGACCGTCCACTCATCAAAGTTGTCGCCAGCTTCCTCACGTGGTTGCCTTGCGAGCGCCGCCTCCATATCGATGGCATGCTCTACTTCCTCCTCAAGGTAATCCACATCTGCCGGTGTTCTTCCCCTCTTGTTGAGCCTCCCTCTTTGCTCGCTTCCTATTTGCAGAAAGAAGGTAATAAGGTGACCTCAGTTCCGAGTCAGGAGACTTCAATCTCGACATGAATCATGTTCGCTTTCAATTTCGTATCCGATAAAAAAATTAATAGACCAAAGTCAATGACGGATCAAGAAAACCATCCATAGAGACTTTCAGCCTTATTGTCCACCAACAATAAAAATTTCAGAATGAATAAATAAGTTAATGATACTTCGGTCACCAGCCCGATAAAAGAAGATTTGTGGTCGGTTTGCACATGATGGCGGAATTGATTTGGTGGAACAATGTCATCTCGTGTAGATGATCCATGGACATAATTTATCATCATGTTGGAGTTCCATTTGGGGGAGTATACTTAATAACAAATGAATGAAGTGTCATGATATCTAGGGGTTTTGACCACTGTGGTTATTAACAAGTAACAACATAAATCAAAGACAAAATTCTTGAATTTGCATACATAACGACGAGTTCATCTTGTGTTGTGGCACCAAAAACAACTCTGAAACGACCAGTACTGATTGAAAAGTGTACAAATATGACTTTCTGAACAAATATTAAAATAAAGATGGCATGCATACGTCTTCATAAAGGTAGATGTACACGGGTAAGGGTGAGTATATGTGCAAGTACGTAACCTAAAATCTAATTAAGAAAAAGATAAAAAAATAAAAACGAGCGTGTGGAAGATGAAGAGGGCTTCCAACTATAGGTTGGAACTAAAGATAGAGGGTCGGCTACAGCATTTGGCACCCAACAATTTGGATAAGCTTTATAGGCTTTTATATACATAATACTCCTACTTGAGTGTTGTTGGCGCTTGCGATACCTTTTTAAAACTATTTTAGCAGATTAATTCTTGTACTAACGCATCACCTGGCATCGGAAATAAACCTTATATTCCGATATGTGTTGTATTTTGAACTATGTTACAAAATATCATGAAGTACGATATAAATAGGCGGCTTTTATCCGAGCTTGATGTGAGTTTGGACTGAGCCTACGTGAGGAAGATGAGCACCACCAAGGTCCAAAAGGTGGGCCGATCGGCTCATAGTGCGTAGGCCGATTGGTCTAGCACATTTTGCCATCTAAATGCATCCACTTTCAATGAACGTTCCTTCCAAATGACTTAAAAGCGAAGTGCTTGAGTATTTGGCAAGATGATCTCAAGATTAGAAGGTCAACATCCCAGGAGCAGTAGATATTGGGCAAGCAATATCTCCCACATTTGAAATTTGATCCCACGTTCAAAATTTGATCGAGGTGAATATAGTATTGAGATCCTTCATGAAAGGGATGTTTCATTGATTGATTGAATGAAGATGTGATTACATATTTATATATAGGAAAAATGTGTCCAAAGGGTTTAATGCCCCTTCGTGAAAGGTTCAGGTTCCTTCACGAAAGGTTCAAACCCTTTTGTGAAAGATCGGTGTCTCTCTACGGAGAGACACGTCGAATTGATCACTAATATAATTTTAACTAGTAAGGTGCCCCGCACGCAGATAGCGGGTACCTAGTTTTTGCTAAACTTTTGGATTTTTTTTACTTTAAAAAAGTTAAATGCAAATAGTTTTGTTTAGTTGTATCTTTGTAATTGTTTTGTCCTAATGGTAGTGGTCCAGAAAGTGATGCAATCTTTTTCTCTTTGTTATATTTTCTAGTGTATCTTTGGATAACAATTTACCGCCTGCATTATTATTGGTATTATCACCAACAATAAAGTTTCAAACCTAACTTTTCAAATAATCCAAAATAACGCAGGCGGTAAATTTCAATTTGATGACATATGACAAAAATTCATAGAACTTTTCAAATTTGACCAAAATTTGTTCAAGCACACGGGATATATGCCGATTTGAATTAGTAGAGATGTCCTTTAATTAATTGGTCAATAATAATTACTGGCGTGTAATACCTGATAGACTGATAAGAGTTAACTCTAGACCAGAATTCTTGACTTAAGTTCGGCCCCTCCGCCAAGGATGTGGAAGAAGAATGGTACATGCGCAAGGCTCATCACGCTTATGCTATTAGAACTTGCGTTTTGAGAGATTAATTCTTCGCATGCTACGTGTCTAGCAGCAGCTAGAAAATCTATCACAGCTCCGGGTGTACTAGCACGTTCTGCATTACAATCTGAAAAATGGAGCTGGTACATTTGATTTTTTTTCATGATGTATGACTACAATTTGGAGAACTTTTTAGGTTTGATCAAAATTTGTTCAAACTACACATGACATACGTTTCTTTTATTAGACCTCTAGGCCAATAATTTTTGCCATATCACCTATAAAGTTTAACTCTACACCTGAATTTTAAAATAAGTTCAGTCCTTTGGCCTGGATGTCGAAAAATATAATAATGGTACACTTTCATCAAAAAAATGCAAGGTTCATCGTGATTATATATGATCTTACAAGTTGCATTATTGAAATTAACTCGTTGCTTGCAACGTGTCCTGCAACAGGTAAAAGAGCACCCGCCCTTGCGATCTTGGTTTTCCTTCTGTTATGCAGATCATGCATAACCCTAATAGAGTATACAGCAGCAACAGAATGCAATCTGCGAGCAGGGATTACAACCGATAGTATCTTCTCAAGATCGATCATTTCTACTTTTTGTTAGGGTTGCAACAGACATGCTAGCGGAATCAGGGATCTCCTAACGGCATGCCATCATCCCGATCTCAATACCTTATCACGGTATCAGGCCATCCCTATAAATTGGTCCTCTCGTCTCCCGCAGGATTCATCCCACGCAAGCCAACCAAAGCCTCATTCTGCGCTTCCATCCAACAAAGAGCTATGGCGCCATCCAACAAGTGCACGCTGGTCGCACTGCTCGTCGCCTTCGCCGTGGTCGCGCCGATGCTGCCTCCATCTGCGGCGGCCCGGGACGGCGGAGCAGCCAAGGCCGCCCCGGCTCCGGCGCCGTCGGCCAGCGGTGATGCTCGTCTGCACCCGATGGGCTTGATCGATGATATTATCGGTTTCCATATCCCTGACCTGCCTCTGCCGCGCATACTCCCTTGCCCTCCTTCGTTCCCGATAAAGATCCCGTTCATCCCCTGCCGCAAATCACGCCGTCGCCGCCGCCGGTGACCGAGTGCCGGCCAGGGCTGGCGAAGTACATGCCGCCATGCGCCGGTTTCCTCACCAGCAACGACAGCAGCGTGTCGTCGCCTCCGAGCAGGTGCTGAGACGTCATCGAGCCCTTGTTCCAGGATAAGAGCATGTCGCCTCTGTGCCTCTGCCACGTCGTGAACGGCGACGCCGGCGAGCTCTTGCCGGCGCCGGTGAACCACACGCATGCGACCTCCTTGCTGCAGCAGTGTGGTTTCGAGTTCACAGCGGACAATGTTACCGACATCTGCGCAAATCGTAAGTCTCAAGTTTTGACTGTCTCATGATTATATTATTAGAATGCATAGTAGATTCGTACGATCTAATATTATGCTGTAATGTAACAAGATTAAATACTTGATGATGACATCGATTGTTGCGTTAAACAGGTGATAACGTGTTCATAATCCCGCCGATGGATGCCGATCCGAGTCCACCACAGCGTCGCCACTGAACAAAGGGTTAGTGTGCTTTAATTACCTTTTCAGTTACTAGTTTGTGAGCCAGTGAATTGGTGTGTGTATCTAACATCCATGTTTTCTTTGGGTATTCTTGGCAGCTGGATCGCCATAAGAAGCAGATGAGAGGTTGATCCATTCTTGCATCAAGAGTAATAAGAGCTATGGATTGCAGATCCATGATCGTCGTCATCGTAGTATTAGTAGTGTGTTAGGTATAGGTTAGAGTTAGAACCTCTTGCCAAGGAAGAAGTATCTAAGATTAGTTAAGAGTTATTTGTGCCCTTTGTCATTGGAGCAGTTGTTTGCTCTATCAATCTAAGATGGCAAATATGCAGGCATTATTTTGGGAATGATTTTGTTTATTTATCCAACGTGTTACATGAGATAGTAGCACCATAGAATTTTTGCCTCTGTGATGTGCTCTCATTGCTATATCTGCGCAGTATGTATGTGAGCGCTCAAATATCTACGCACTAGTCTGGGTTTGCAAAGAATGGAAGACATGTTCTGAATCCAGTTGTACTGAAGCGACTTCAGATTAGTATACCATCCCAGAATAACAAAACAAGCTTGCTGTTTAAGTAGATAAAATTATCCTAGTTGAGTATGAGTTGCTCGCAGATTGACATAAATATATCCTAAACTTATTTCACTCCCTCAACAAGGAAGAGGTACAACTTATCCCTCACATCACATAGTACTTTACCCAGAAGAGGACACGCACAAACTATAGCTGACAGCAAACGCTCTGCCGATGACAGAATCAGCAAACGACTGCTATTATATATTATCCTCCCGACGACAGAATTGATGGTTGTCGCTGCTTGTTAGTCATGGCCATCCTGCAACCAGATTTGCAGATTTGATCAGAACGGAACTGATTATACGACACTAATATTTGCATTGCAACTAGCTAATAGAAAGAGGCAGCTGAATAGAAAAACAATACATAACCGACGACGACAGCGCTGGCGGCGGCAATGGCGTCGACGGTGGAGGACTTGGAAGGTCTATCGGCGGCACATCGTCCGCTGTTCATTAGATCAATCCAAATTCAGTAAAGGTTTGTTTCCATTCCACACAAGCATGTGTACAGGCAGCAGCTAGGAGCGCAGCTGGCTTACTCAGGTTGCACGCCGCGGCAAGCATCTCGACGCGCACGTCGTGGCCGCACACGGAGAAGAGCTCCACCATGCGCGCGTGGATCATGGGCGCCGGCAGGAGCCGGCCGACGTCGCCGTTCACGACGTGGCACAGGCAGGTGACCGTGCCGTAGGCGAACATCGAGTTGAAGCCGCCGCAGCAGGAGGGCTCGGGCGCGTACACGCTGGAGTTGGTGATGAACCCCGCGCACGGCATCATCCGCATCAGCCACGGCCGGCACTCCCTCGGCTGCGGCGGCAGCGGCGGGATGCCGGACGGCGGCGCTGCTCCTGGATCCGCGGCAGGAGCTCCTTCGGCTCTGATCGCCGAAGATGGCTGTAGCACCACGACGAAGCCGATGAGCAAGGAGATCCTCAGCTTGCACTTGCTCGATAGGCCCATCGATCGACGCGCGTGCCTCTGAGTCTGAGCTTTGTTTCTTGTGCTGCAGTAGCTAGCTTTGTTGCATTCGCGTCGAAGATCTTCTTTTGACAAAGAGCGTGGTTGTTAACAAACAGCTTCCTACATGGCGGGTCACAATCTTGGGATGAGACACGGATCACCGGCTATTCATTGCTTCAAGTCTTCAACGGCCAGGCAAAATTCTGGGAATCTAGAACATGGTGACCCTGATGAGCCTCCCAACTAGCCAAAGTACCAGCCAACACTACGAAAAAATGATTTGCAGCGGCGTCCCGCGTCCCGTGTTTTTTCCAGAGGCGGTAACTCGCTCATTTTCCCTGCACTATAAGAAACTATGACGGAACAATTTTATCATAGTTCACTAAAAATTCATCATAAAACATTGTCTATGATGGTTTCAAAAAACATCATGGATTGAGCGTTACAGATTAAATTGATTGACGTTTTTCTATAATCGTCACGGATTCACGGATTGATGCAATCCGTGACGTTTCTTAACCATTATAGATTGGCTTTGAACCCGCGCAGCTTAGCCCAGACCTAGTGTTTGTGATGAAAATAAACATCACAAATTTCATCACGGATTGAATAATCAGGTGATGTGGCTGCTGACATGAATGGTGACGTGGATGCTGACATGACAACTTTTGTTAACGTGGGAGCTGATGTGGCTGCTGACGTGGCACACTTTTTTTTAGAGGGTGTGGCCCACTTGTTAATGAGCCCATTTTAGAATTGGGACACTAAGATGGGCCATTTTCAGCCCACTATATTTCCACTCAGATTGAAATCAACTACACAACCCATCATACAGGCGCAGGAGAAATTCAGCCCATTTATCAGAATGATCAATTCAGCCCACAAGAAATACAAAATTTATCAACTCAACTGAAATGTACTCTACTCCCAAAAGTTCCAGAATCAACAGAGCTACTACTTTGATGACAGAATGAACAAAAGTGCTGAACTAGCATGACATCACGTACATACAACGTCATAAGTTTTCGATTCAGCATCTCATAACACACATACGTTTATGCACAGGAAGCATGAACACCTAACGCCTGCTTTGGCAATAAGAATTTGATCATGAGGCAAATAAATCTGAACCTGAAATTCAAAAGCCCAAGGGTGAGAAGAGAACTGGACACATCAAAATGAGTGGTTTGAGATTTTGTAACGTTCATAAGAATGCAAAGTTGATGATACAACAGAATAATATGATCGAGGCCACATAACAGACAAGGTAACATCTATGTAGCTTGAGTGGTTTGAGATTTTGTAAGGTAACATTGACATAAACACTAGGAAATTGGCATTGAACGAAAAAGATTATACAAGAACAAAAATCACTCATAGCAGTTTCAATTTGTCAATGCAAATTCTTCAAGAGCTCGGAAGACCTATTATTTGTTCTATCAAAACACAATAAAAACATCATAGAGTAGCACAATGCAATCAATATGGCATTAGTGGCTCATTCTGCATATTGCAATATAGGCCAGCAGGTAAACAGTAGTACTACAACTTGCATATTTAAGATTTCACTCTATTAATCTAGTATCATTCTTAAAAGTAACAATCAAGTAAGAAAATTGAGATGGACTTGACCTGACCCTGGGTCTGAACCACCAAATGTCCCTGCCACACCTGAAAATTAATTTGGAGAAGATACATTAGACAAGGTCATCTAGCTGTCTATATACATCAGCAGGCACCCGTAGACAACCAGTAATCAAATATTCAGATGAAATTGCAAGTTTACATCAAGGTAGTCTAGCTGTCTAGTTACATGTTCAGAAAACTTATGCACAAAAGTTTCAATTGTCAATATACATATCAAGAAACTTCAGTTTTACTCTTCAGTAAGCAAATAGTTGAAATAGGATTAACAAAACATCACAGAAATTAAAAAAATATTTTATTGAAATGCATCCCTGAATTTTGGGACAAAGTAGCAAATTCAGACTTAATGACGTGGTTCCTAAATCCAAATCAGAATCCAGAGATCGATAGGCAGATCTAACCCCACGGCACTACCCCTATGGCACTTCCAACATCCACATGCTTCCAAAATCCAAATGTTCAGTAAGCATAAAGGAAGGCATTAGAAGAAATATAGTTGCATGAAAATAACATGTGACAGTAAATTAAAACATGTGAAGTCTGCAAGTTGTTCAATCTTCTCTCAGAATTAGGTTAAAAATTGACCATATATTTTATCTCCTATGAATAATTGACAGATTTTCCAAGTCACAAGATGGCATTTATTCCATGAATTGAACTGAACCGGAGAGCTGGACAGATTTATTCCTACCACAAGATGGCATTTATTCCATAGATCTGGAGAGCTTACTGCTACTGAACTGATGTTAACATGATTAGCAGAAATTCAATGACTGACAAAAGATGTGAGCATCCAAAATACTATTGCAAATAATTAAATAAGGATCAAACTGCAGTACAAAACAATGCCATTGAAACTAACTACCAGAGAGCACATCGAAACTAACTACCCCAAAACTGTTAGACACTACTTTAGGCATCTCTGAGAAGCAGAGCCGAATTTCTGCCATGGTTATGTGGTACCTCCCAGTTGCCGATCGCCTAAGAAGTTTCTTCTCCAACCCAAAGAATACTGAAGTGATGCGGTGGTGGGATTCAGATAAGCGCAAGAAGGGCGATGGAAAGCTTCGACATCCAGTTGATGCTCGCTAGTGGAAGAAGTTCGATGAGCAGTATTATCTGGAATTTGGAAAGGACCTAAGGAATGTTCGGTTTCCATTGAGTACAGATGGAATGAATCCATTTCGTGAAAGGACTAGCACTCACAGCACATGGCCAGTGATCTTGACGATGTATAATCTGTCTACATGGCTGTGCCAGAAAAGAAAGTATCTTTTGCTATCCATCCTTATACAAGGAACCAGGCATCCTGGCATCCATATAGATATTTTCCTTGAGCCTATGATGCAAGAGATGGAAACTCTATGGAAGGGGTATCGATATAGTTGATGGTTTTACACGGCAGATCTTTAATCTAAGAGCCATTATCTTTGTCACCATCCATGATTACCAGGCTCTGTTTGTACTTTCCGGACAGATCAAAGGTAAGACGTGATGCATGGTTTGCGTGGATGACACCGTATCATCTTTCCTGGAAGGTTCTAGAAAGGTAGTTTACCTTGGGTACAATCGATTCTTGGTGGAAGGACATCGGTACCAAAGTAAGAAGTTCTACAACTTTTTTTATGGCAAGCCTGAATTACATTCTGCTCCTGTAAAACGAGACGGGCACTATATTTTTGAAATGATTTGGACTGTCTAGATCACTTATGGAAGATGGCGAGAGATGGGAAGAAGAGGAACAGGCACCTATCGATGGCGTACCATTTAAGAAACAGTCCATCTTCTACAAGTACTTGCCGTATTGGGCGGATCTTGAGGTCCGTCAAGCAATCAATGGTATGCACCTAAAGAAGAATGTCTTTGGTACACAATTGAGCTCCTTCCGAGGAAGCTCTAGCACTAAGCCAGAGGAATTGAGATCTAGCACTAAGCAACATACATAAAATCCGCCTTGGCCCGAGTGGATACCGAAGGAAGGTCGATCAGTGGTGGCGTGAAAGAGAGGTTGCAATAGCCACCAGGCAACCTGACCCTTTTGTAGGCTCGGACGAACGTGGCTGGCGGTGGCTTCAAGCAAGGAAGCATATGATAGTGGATGGCAAGCCTAAGTTTGATGACCCCGAGACCGAAGCGGTGGCACAAAAGATGTTCGAACTTGCTGAGCGTCAAAAAATAAGGCAACTTCAAACCAAATAGGGAAAAGGATGTGCTCAGTGCAGCTATTGCGACCAAAGAGCATGGAGGCCGTGTCAGAGGCGTGTCCTCTAAGCTGACCATCAAGGTTGGGTTCCAGAAGGATCAAGCTAGCTACAGGAGGCATGACCGCTACAAGGAAGAAATGAGAGAAGCGGCAGACAAAGCACTAGAAAATAAGTTTAGAGAATATTTCATGGCAACAGTTGTAGAGCAGTAGCAGTCGGGGCTACTATGGTTCAACGCGTCGCAAGAGGTAGGGCAACAACAGATGGCGGTCATGCCCCCTCTGGCAACAACAGGACAAGCGAATACGGCATGTGCTCACAGCAGTGTCACCTCTACCATAGCACAACCATACCCGGTAGATTGTATATCCGTTATTATCCCCTGCTATCCGGTTGGCAGAGCAGGGAAGACGAAGGAAGTTGCCAAGGCCCAGGTGGATACGGTTGGGGGTTTATCTGAGGGAAATCCAATCCCACCCCTATATGCATGCGTACACGTGCAACATCTCCTCAAATCAAGCTATGAGGATCACGAGATAGACATCCCCACTACAAATGGGTAGCATTATCTCGAAGAATGCATCGACAATACCATCCTATGGCATAAATAAGATATCATACCGGTTGGTCCACAGCCTTCAGCAGCTCTGGATCGCACCACGCCAGCACAAGTTCTTGTTGAGCATCCCTCATCATCGGGGAGCAGCACCAGAGCGTATACTAGCACTACAGGCCTCACTATCACCACCGGCCCTGCCATCACCACCACCACCACCACGAGAGCCATCACCACCGGCCCTGCTATCACCACTGGGTCCGCCATCACCACCACCAAAAGAGCCATCACAGCCGGCTCCGGTTGCCCGATCACCAGAGCATACTCCACCGGCTCCGCCACCGGCCCCGGCTACACCAGCACCACAACAACAACAGCCAGCCGCCACAGTTGTTGATGCCACGAGTGATACGGGCTTACGAGAAGGAAGGGTTAGAGATTACAGATATATGGCATGCCGCACACAAGAAGCATGGGTCAAAGGCTAAGTCACAAAATGATTCAAATTCTAGTGTCAGCAGACTATCAGGCTTTTCTGAGCCCCGCACTGACTCGGTGGTTGTTGGGGTCGATGACATACAAGACTTACCGGATTGTCCGATAAATTTTGAGTATGGTAAACCATTTCGTCTTGACTCTATGCTTGCGGGGGTTCCAAGTGAAATGCAGAGGATGCATAGTTGGTACATGAGGGCATGTAGACTTAGGCTCACAAGCATATGGGCTAGGTACGATCCGGATATTTTCGGACCAAAAGATATAGGCATCACTAAAAGGATCTTGGTGATGCCTAGAGGGAGGATAATAGGCGTATCTGAAAAACCTGAAAATTTCTTCGCAGCAATTAAATATGTCGGAACTACCAACACTGGACCGAAACTTCTGATAAAAGGAAAGTTCTTATACGAAATTTAAAAATAAACTTGAAACTGCAGAACCTGGCTGAACTAAAAGTTGAGCAATGATACTAGGAGACTTCTGCAAGTGAACTTTGCAATCACAACAACTTGAGTACGTAGATCGGCACAAAACAAACTCTAGATCAACTAGAACTAAATAAATGCAATAAGCACAAGACACAAGAGATCTATTCCCGAAGTTCACTCCCACTAAGGAAGCTACGTCTCCGTTGAGAAGCTCACAAAGAACCGGGTCTTCCACTAACCCTTTAACTCCTCAATCAACCACAAAGAAAGTTTGGGTCATTTACTATGAAATCCACAAAGAATGGGTAATACAAACTTTCCGAGGCGCACACACACACAAGAGAACGCTCAACCGGGCAACGTCAAACCGTCTAGAAGCAAGCTTCAAGAGTAAAAAATGTGAATCAATGGATGAAGATACTTCAAGTGCTCTTGAGATGAACTTGGCTGCCTTCTCACTCAAATGCTCTAGTCTCACACCTCAATCTAGCTCTCACCCAAGCCCTAACTCAAATCTACTCAAGGATTAGCTCTTGGAGGGAGTGCGGAGAAGTTGTGGAAGCTCTTGGAGGTGTTCTTCATGGAGAAAGTCAGCAGCACAAGAAAGAGGGGCTGATGGGGTTTAAATACCCGAGCCCAAAAAACTAGCTGTTAGTTCACTGGTTAAGTGATTGTCGGAACTTTTGACACTGGGTCGGAACTTCCGACCTGAGTTAAAACATCTAGCCGAGAACCCCCTGTCGGAAGTTACTGGAAACTTCTGACAGGTGTCGGAACTTCCTACCCCACGTCGGAACTTCTGACACACACTGAAACAGTCAGAAAACTAGATGCACAAGTGTGTGATTCTGTGACTCTCTTGGGTAGTTAGTATCTCAAGCAAGCACTTTGGCATCTTCAAGTCATCTTTTCGCATCCCTCTTAACAGTACGGTGCTTCCTATACTCAAATTCAAAATAGGAAATAAATAAAGATCTTCTTTTGAGCTCCATCACCGTCTATCAAGTAAATTGACATCTTTTCACGCATATATTTCATTTCATTGAATTTTAACATGTCCAACACTTGATAACCTCATTAGCTTCTTAATTGTGCATGTCATCAACACCAAAACCCACTTAGGGGAGCAAATGCACTTTCAATCACTAATATCATGTTCGATTTTGAAGACATCCAAAATATGTTCCGCCTCAAAGAACTAAGCATAGAAATGGTTAGACTCTGGTGCACGTAAGTGTCGCATCGAAACTAATATCTTATATGCTATGGCTTACAGTATTATATATGCATATCTAATTAATTGTGATACATTTTATTCTACAGGATGCAACAAAGACAAGCAATGGCGAGGTAAACATGGCGAGGTAAAAGCAATGTTAGTAGCACAAGCATCCATGCGGAGACCCAGAATTGATTATCATCAAACATACTATCTTGTCATGTGTTGCATTACATTCCAATAGTTGATAGATATGGTGAGCACGTACTTGTATGGTCCATTGGATATATTTAGATATTTACATGAGGGCCTTAAGGACTCAAGATTCATACTCTAAAATAAAATCACAACATATACAGCGTCCACCTGTAGCGGCTGTTATACAGGTCCAAACAAAATGTGGAAGGATGTGATTCAACTAGTTGAGTAATGTGGAAGAGAGTCATCTACTACCTAAAGGAGTGTTTATGCACAAGTCTACTTACAGGAGGGTTCTTGTCGAGATTCAACATGGATGAATTAAATCTCATTATCGTCTAATAGAAAAGTATTATACTTCTTTTGGACCCTATTTATATGAGGCTTCAGTTTTCTTAGTTTTGATATAGAATTCGTCTGGAACGAGATTATCATCAGCAGCACTCTCGGGCGGTGGAGGAAGGGATGTCTCAACTGTTTACCCGCTCTCTACAATGAACACAGTTGCCATGCCATTGTTAAATGAAACTCGAAGTGGCAATGCACGAACCATACCCCTATTTGTCATACAAGAGATCAAACACATTAGAGGTTGAGATACAAAAATATGCAGCACATCTAAAGAATACAATGTATAGAGTAAACATTATGAATTGTCTTTGTTTAAACAGAGCTAATCCGATGTCAGAGAACGTAGGCTTTAGAAGAAAACAGATGATTGAATTGTTTTGAATGATAATTTTTCTTTTCTTCCTCTTAGATTTACAGTTAAATTTCACTTGTATGTAAAGAAACAACAAAGGGATAGATTGGACCAATTGATATAGTTTGGGAAAATAAATTGAGCTTAAATTTTGTTTAGGAAGTTAAGTGGATAAAGTAGATTGGTGAGGGGAGCAAAATGAACTTTTTCCATATCTAAGTTGTACAGGGACATGGCTATTAGGTTATTTTTCATCTATGTAAATTCAGAGCCTACACGAAAAGTATTTGTATATAGGGTTCCTGCCAAATTAAATGTACTGCTTAACAAGAAAAATATTGCACGGACCTGGATTGTTGGGACAAATCGGACGGCGACCCACCCAAGGTTTGGGACGACCACGGTGTTCTTCCATGGCGGATTCACCAGGTTGTAGCTCGCCACGTCCTTGGTTGCATTGTAGTTGCCGTGCCATTGTGCGAGCACGACCATGTCATGCCCGTGTAGGTGCATTGGGTTCGAGTCACTCTGCAGTATCGCGGTGTTTTGGAACACTACCTCGACTACGGCGCCATGCCGGAACCGCCGTACCGCCGTCGCCTTGGACGCCCTCTCTACCTCCATCTTCTTGGGTCCCCATGGGGTCAGTCCTCGGTCGGTGAAGTTGAACAACCTTGGCGGCCAGTCGGGAAACTCCGGCATCGCGTCGATGTCGCCGGTGTCGAAATAGTGCGCTTCCAGCAGCGGCGTCGTCTTCATCATGGGCGGCTCGAAGGAGATGTTGTTCATGGACAAGCATGCCCTTGCCATGGACGCCCGTCGTGCAGGACTGGCCTCGCCGGCAGACGCTGCCCAGGCCAAGCGTGATGAGCATGCGCTCGTCGGCCTGCAACGGAACTGGCAACGGCCGACGGTGGGGCAGGCCGGTCAGGTTGCCATGGAAGTAGAACGATCTTAATGTGTCATGCTCATCAGGCATCTGAGGCGCCACTGGCACGTCATCGTCGTCTTCCTTGCAGGATTGATCTCCTCCTGCTGCGGCGGCACCACTGCCAGGACTATGGGTGTTGCTGTACTGCACGATCGCCCTCGTGGCGTGCGCCTCGACCTGGGGATCTGGCAATGGCGGCTGGGTGGGAACGGCGACCATGTAGTACCTGCCGGGGGGTGCGTCGGCGACCACCAAGGCGTCCATCGTCTCGCCGGGCGCGATGGCGATGACATCCGTGGTGAAGGGGCTGACATAGTTGGCGTCCGAAGCAACCACCTTGAACTTGTGCCCGGCGATCTTGAGGTAGAACTCGAAGAAGAGCCCGGCATTGATTATTCGTAGAAGGTAAGTCTTGCTGGGCTCCATGTGCAGCTCGTAGCCATCTTCCGGGGTGCCTTGGAAGTGGAATCAAAGCACTTCATTCATTCAGTATAAGAAATAAAGAATCATCGATCATTCATGACATCAATATATACAACTATTACTCTCATCGTCCTAGAATATAAATCTATTGGGACATTAATATCGTTTCAAATATTAGTAGAGTTTGGATTGGAGAACTAGTTACGGAGTGTTATGGAAGTATGATGAATCTATTAGCACAAAGCAATATGTATGTCTGAAGTACAAAGAATTATTATATATAAAGTGTTGGCAAAGGAAGAGCGGGTCTGGTGCAGCAGTAGAGCCTACCGTCTGTAAACCGGAAGGTCCCGGGTTCGATCCCCAGCATCTGCACTTTGTGCGGGAAAGGTTTTGCGCTACAGATATCCTTTCCCAGACCCCGCACAGTGCGGGAAGCCTAACTGGGTACGCTCTTTTTTAAAGTGTTGGCAAAGACAAAAAGGGTTGGCTTTGTACAGACATCAATAAATTTGTATTCGAGCATATACAATAGTGGTTTCTTACCGGAGCAATTGAAGAGATCTCCAAGCTTGCCATTGATTGTGGATGCGCTGGGGAAATCACCAAAAGAATCATGCGCCATGTTCCAGGCCACTTTTCGGAGATCCTTCTGCCACCAGTCCCCTGCAACAACATGTAAGATCATTCATCATTGAGAACGATAAGAGTTAGCTCATCAGCTCGAACGAGGCGTCCATGCCAAAGGAGGAAAAAAAATATGTACTTATATCCTATAGAATCAAATGCCGTATATTTATTATTTTTATGAACCTATGATGATGGGTATCTCCTTGTGAGGCTTAGGAAACGGATACGAGCCAGCCCCATGTTTCGGCCAGATGATCAAGGCTCCGTGGAGGGTTGCTCGTAGGCAGGAGACGTGAGCGTGCCACCACAGAGTGCCTTCCTGCCCAGAGACGTTGAACCGGTAGGTGAAGTTGTGCTTCGGCAGGATGGGGCTTTGGGTGATCACCGGCACCCCATCAACCCAACAGTTTAGCCACTGCCTCACTCCATGCCTACATGTGTGATGACACCAAAGAAAAGATTGAAAGAATATTAGAGAAATAAATTTCACTATTTTTAACTGGTGGTAAAAAATGTTTTCAATCATCATCCTTATTAGTGCTTGAATCGACTACACTAGCAGGCTTCTGACCATGATGACACACCGCATCGATCCATTTGTGGTTTAACATTAGCTAAAATTGCCCGTGAAATAATGCCTCTAGACATGAAAATACATTTGGAATTTGATGTATAACTGAGCTAACTATGATAAAATTGTATTGACTTTACATAATCTAATGCCGTGTTTGAAAAATTATTTATGTAAAGATGTTATTACATTATATATAATTGCAAAATAAGTATATGAATTAAAAGTGATAAAACCCCAATGCATATAATAATTCTGAATTTGGTAGGAGTAGTAGTAACAGGGAAAATGAATGGTTTCGGCTATCAACTAGGTTCTTACCTACCAATGGATCGTTATGTTGTTAGGTGACTTATTGACCACATGGACCGCCACCGTATCCCCTTCGGTTACATCGATCACCGGCCCTGGGAGCTGCCCATTCACCACGGTGACCTGTGTCTCCTTGCACAAGTGCTTCATCTTCACCGTAGTCACCTAGATACATATATGCATGTTCCAACAAAGTCAAGCATATTCCTGTATATATGTACATCGTCGTCGCTGCATGCAGAACGAAAATGAACAAAGGTGTATATGAAAGGCACATAATAAGCTTACAAGAAAGGTGTGCTCGACGACGGCCGCGGCCACCATTAGTGCCGTGGTGGAGAGGAGGAAGACGAAGGCCGCGAGGAGGAGGCTCCCTCTCCCCATGGCGAGAAACTCGCTGCAAAGATGGGATCTGGCATAGGTAAGTGTGTCATGTGACCGTTTTATTATTGCCTGTGGCTGCGTTGTCGAGATCGATCACTAAGACGGGATCTGAGTCATTCATATTTTCTTTATCCGTTTATTACCTGTTCCGATCCAATCAATTGAGATCTAGTGACAGCATCAGTAATGCAAAAAAAGAAAGTAACCACCGGGAGGGTAGCATGTGCGGCTGTGCCTGCTTCTTGCACGAGCAACACGAAGAGGATAATATAAGATCTTGGCGGGTTGGGGCGGAAAAAAAATTACGCACGCAAGGAGCGAGGCCAGGGGCGCTGATTTGGGCGCGGGGTTGCAAAAATTAAATCATGTCGTTGGACCGAGACATCACGTGGGATAAGGTTATGGTGATTCACTAATTATCCAATTTATACGGTGACTCTATTCTATACGATCCATAAAAATAATAATAATATTTTATTGTAACAATCTAGGACCGAGGGGACTACACGTCGTCCGGGCGACAAAACAACATTTGTTGCCCACACGTATGCGCCCCCTCCTATGTTAAGCGTACATGGCTAGTTTTTTAGCCTTCTCTTACCTACAGCTCCGAACCCGAACCAACTGAGGCCGGTTAAAAGTATGTCATCTAGAGGGGTGAATAAGAAATCCTGCAAAATCAAACCTATCTTGCAATGGATAATACAAAACCGGCTCAGCCGGTTCAACTTGGCTCAGCCTAACTTAAACCAGTTCAGCCGATATTGAGAATTTAATTTTAAAAGTCACACAAATTTAGCCAACGAAATTTAGATCAACGAGTTACCATGACCTTATTAGGATGTATTCTTGTAGATCCATGGAGCATCTACATACTCAAATTACAGTCAGCAAAAAAATCGGGCTATGAACCCCAAAAGTTAATTGGAACAACGATAAGAACATGAATGTGAGGCCCATGGTCCAAATATGGCCATGTGGTAGCTCACTTCACGATAGTAGCAAGTGTGTATGGTATTTAGTCCACACCTTGCTAGCCTAAATTGGAGAAGACCAACTTAAATAGCTAGCTCTAGGAAGCATTGCAATATTTGGTTAATCCTTTTAAGCGAAGCGAGTATGAAAATGTAAATAGGTTGCAGTGTAAGTGTGCATAGTGGGTCTGAGCCATTTTTCTGGACTAGACCGTTACAGGTGGTATCAGAACCAACTCTCGCGGTTTCACGGGCATGTGTGGGGCAGATGTGCGGGCATTGTGCGCATGATGCGTGGGTCCTATGTGGATACGGTATGGCTCATGCGCCGGCACTGAACGTATGGACGTGGCAAAGAGAGCGGGTCCTGGGAAGTTTTCCCGTAAGGGAAAGTTGGTGCTTGACGAGGACGTCGAGTCCTCAAGGGTGGGAGTATCGTGAGGCCCATGGACCAAATGTGGTCATGTGGTAGTTGACTCCATCATGGTAGCAAGTGTGTGCGGGATTTAATCCCACCTTGCTAGCCTAAAGTGGGGAAGACCAACTTAAATAGCTAGCTCTAGAAAGCATTGCAACCTTGGATTAACCCTTTTACGTGAAGCAAGGATAAAAGCGTAAATAGGTTTTAGGTGTTTCAATCACCGGCTAGTAATTTGCGTCGCGCTTGTCAGTAGCTCGATGACTAACAATCGAAGGCAAGGATTTAGACCGGTTCGGGCGAATGCCCTACGTCCAGTGTGGGGTGGTGTTCCTCGTGTTCCTCACGATCGAATGCTGGGCGCTTGCAAGCTGTGTGTGTGTGCGAGAATGTCTGCATATCCGCCTATCTATGAGAAGGCCCAGTTCCATCTTATATGTCTGGTGGGCTGGGCTACAATGCGCGAGAGATGGGGTACCTCGCCCCTGGGGTCGGCATCTCGAGGGTGAGGTTCGGTTATCCTACACGTGTCTTGTCCGGGGCCCGTAGTTGAACGTGCTTTGCCGCTTCCCGAAGCCAAGTCTCGTCCGTCTGGTTCGCGGCACCGCCTGACACGTCCTTGACCCTGTTCGCCATCCCTGTGGCAGGGGATGGCGCCGTCGTCTTTGCGGCACGCCCTCCTAATACGTCGGGGGGCGGGCCTCCCATCTAGTCGGTAGGTCCAACCTCCCTCACCTCGGTCAGGAGGTCGGGCTCCTCTGTTATCATTACCACCGGGTCTGCAGCGGGGCCCACTAGCCCGGTGTGCCTGCCTTTCCCTACGCCTGGCGGCGAGGGTGACCCGGTACAATCCGTCCCGTTACGCTGACGGAGGGAGGGCGCGACCCGCGCGAGCGCAGGTCGCGGTGTCATGATGGCCCGGCTGACCGGGGGTGCCCCGCCGGTCCTCCGGTCCATAGGCGGTGCCCTTACCCCGGCCTGTCGGGCGAGGGGCGCGCATTGCACGTCTTGTCAGGTTTAGTGGAGTTAATGCCGCCTTGCGCCTTTCCCAGGAGACCCTGCACTCGGGCTCCCTCCTAGGATCAGCTCGGGCCTCCCGACCCCCCGGCAATGCTCTTGGTCGGGACGGCGCCACGTGTTCCGTGCCTTGCTGCTGTTGGGCTCTGGTGACTTTCTTCATTGTTGGGCAGGTGCTATCTGCACTCGGCATCCCGCTGGGCCGGGCAACTTGGTGGTCAGCCTGCTAATCCTTGCTTGGGCCCTTAAAGTACGTACTTCGGGGTACCTGTGGTACTTAACCCCGTCGCAGGTTGCAGTGTAGGTGTGTGCAGAGTGAATCTGAGCCGTTTTCCTAGACTAGATCGTTACAATGAAGAACATAAAAATAAGAAAATCGAGAACGGAGACAAGTCGATTTATTTACCAAAGCTCGGTTACTTCCAAGAAAGTACATACACCTCCATTTAGGGCCTCGGTAGCACTTGAGTCGGGTCCTTTTCAACTCTTTCCTTGCCTCTATCTTGAACTCTTTTCTTATGAGGGCAATATCGATGCCTTCACAAACTTCCCTTTGTCGCGCACCGTAAGCTTGGAACTCGTCAGGCAATGCCTAGCCATCTAGGAGGTTTCTCCTCCAAAAGTGTAAAATATGCTTCACGAATTGTTTGACGAAGTCCACAAGTGCTCAAGGATGGGAATGGTTCACTCTTTCTTTCAATCACCAAATCTTTCACCCTCTCGACCAACTCACAAGTTATCTTAAGAAAACTCACAAAGAGGGAATGGGAAGAGCTCAAATGGTCTCTATAAGTGTGTTTTTCGTGTTAGTGTAGGCTTCCAAAGGTGGGGTGATGGAGCATAAATACACGACCCTAAAAAACTAGGCGTTGCAGCAGAAACCTAATTGAACCGGCGTATATCGGCTAAGCCGGAGTGACTAGTTAGTACAATATTTTTTAAAACAACCGATCAACTAACTCGGTGCACCATCCCGCTGAGCTGGCAAAGACCGGCTGAGCCGGTTATTCAGACTGAGCCATTATTGAACTAAATCTTGAGCGCACAATTTGGCTGAGCTTGTCAGACCGGTTAAGCCGAGTTACCAGCACAGTGCCAACTTGAAACGGCTAGAACTTCTCACTTCGAATCCTGATTTAGGTGAACTTGGACTCTATGGAAAGCTTATTCAGAGGGATATCCAACCCAACCAAAAACAAGCACCAAGGCCACCAAATGCATATGTCGTGACAAGTGTTTCCCTCAAATTAGCACTAGAGCTTTGTTAGTTTGAGCACAGAGACCAAACCATTCGATATCGCATCAATCATGATAGTGCGGCATAACTATACTCAAGTTCAAAGATAAAATCTAGGTCATGAGCTTGAATAACTTGAGCCTTACCACTTCTCTCCAATTTTCACTTCATTAAGATGCAACATTTCTTGTCTCTTGAGCACACCATCCTTGAACTAGTGACTTGTGATTCCTCGATGAAAATAAAGGCACACATGTTGCAAGTATGAAATACGGAAACGTAAAGTAGTGGGTTAAAGTGAATGCAAACTCGGCACGGTGGTTTATCACCTGGCATCGGTAGATAAATATCACCCGTAGTCTATGTTAGAGCTTCACCAAGAATATGCTTTTGGTCAAGTTCTTGGGCTCACCACTAATGCTCTCGCCATGCCGGATGAGAATCTTTCCACTAAGGCAAGGCTCACCACTACCTCTCTTCGGGTAACCTTGACATCGTCTTCACTATGGATCTCCTCCGCCAAGAAATAGGTCTCCTCATTCCCCTATATGGTCATCATCATCGTTCCACACCAAGCCAAAGATCGATAACTCGTCGGCGAGCTACCAATACTCTAAGAGGTCAGCACAACAAGCTTGCAAGGTTGGTTCACTGCATGAACCAGGTGCAAAGCAGCAACACTGTGTTCCTTCTCACTCTAGGGCTAATCTGGCACTAATCACTCTCTAAGCATGGGCTAATCTCCTTCGATTTGATCATTTTAGCACTTTCGATGGCTTGGATGTGTTATTGACGTGTCTTGTACTCTAATATTCTTAGCACACTCTAGCAACTTCAAATGGGCGGGTAAAGAGGGTATAAATAGCCCAACAACTCAATAGAGTCGCTACTCTAATAGCTAGTTAAAGTGCAGCACCGGATAATCCGGTACACTACTCATAGTGTACTCCTCAGATCATCTGGTACCCTTTTTGAACCATATATCCGTTGGTCTGTGAACGAAATAACCAGTCCTCTCTTTTTTGTTTCTTCTCATCTTCCTTCTTCATGTTCCTTTCGTCCCACCGCAGCCATAGCGGGGCCTCACCATGCCCCTCCTCGTACTAGCTCTTGCCTGGTATTCCGGCCACCTGCAGGGTCTCCCCGCCAGATGGCCTCCATCACCAAGCCGGCAACGCCATAGCCGCGCCATGGCCACGCAGCATACAACCTACAGCCACCACTAGGCCAGAGCTTGTGCTGATTCTAAAATCCAAAGATTAACCCTAATTCCCTTCTGTGCACCTCCTGTGGTAGGTAATAATGATAAGAATTGGAATAAATTTTGAATCAGAAAATGACTAACTTTTCTTAGAAACAAATGGAATAGTTGCTATGGATAGTCTTGGATCTAATTCTAGGTATATGATCATTTCCAAATAAGAAATAAGTGTTCTATCGAGATATTGCAGTGAACTGTGAGTAATGGAGATCTGGTAGTAAATTAAAATACTACTGATGACGTATTGGTGCAGTCTTTGTATTGAGTGCAAATAGCCTATTATTAGTTTCCAAACTAAGAGCAAAGATCCTGCACCCATAACATTATAAATCTAAGGAAGTTGCTCGCTCATTTCACATCGGAAAAACCCTAATCGCGTTCGGTCACCCAAAATCCGACTGCTAAGTGTGCTGGAGGGAACCAGAAGCTCTTGCCTGTTCGGGACGAGACGCCGCTACGCCGCCACGGCTACTGCATCACTCAGCCGCCGGTACATCTACGGCTACTGCATCAACTCGGAGAGCTGCATGGCTTCAGCTGACAATGGTATGAACATTACCCACATAATTCCGCATTCCTAAGTTAATTCATGATTAGGCTTAAGTAGATCCTGTGGTTAAACGCTAATTATGTGTTTAGCAGATCTAACAGATATCAGTTGAGGCGCCGGCCGCTGGCGCGGCCGTGCCTTGGGTCGGCGCAGGCTCTCGGAGCAGACGAAGGCGGTGACCGCACGGACGCCCCAGGCGCGGGAGAGCCCCACGACGATCTGCTCCAGGTTGCGGCCTCCGGCCGTGTGCCGGTCCGCGGGCGTCAGCCCCCGCGCGCGCGCCCACCGCGTGTTCCCGTCCATCACCACCGCGACATGCCGCGGCAGCGACTCCGGCAGCAGCCCGCTCTGGATAACAAGCGCCTAGGCCGCCGAGTGGTCGGCACCCACGACCGCCGTGTCGGAGCGCGCGCGTGGAGGCAGGAGACGCGCGGGGCGGGAGCGAGTCGGCGGCGGCGGCGCTGAGCGGTGGATGCTAGTGGGAGACGGTGAGTGTGAGAGCAGCGTCGTCATGAAGACACGCCGACACGTCCGTGTAGGCAGGAGGCCTTCGATCTCAGCACGTGTACCACCGTGCGTAGCAGCTGAATCGGTGAAACTTAATAGGTGTTGAGCTCGCCACCACACCATGTCAGTACAGTGTACTGGTCAACTGGTGGATCATTATTCAGCAGCATGACGTGTGAAGACCCAATTTGTTAGGGGAAAAAATGCAAATTTGGCACATGCATTATTCATCAGAAAATTACTTGGCAATGATCTCCGTTGTCTGCGTCGTCCAGTTTCGTCTGACCACTGTAACTGAATGTGGTCTGAAAGAATGCCTGGTGCAGAAAGATGCCCTCCGTGCGACCAAGCACCAGGCCAGCAGATCTGCAGCAGCCCCAGCTAGCACCAGCGAAAGAACAGGAAATTCAATATATTGCAGCCACAACACGACAGCACAAGTGCAATGTCCACACAGTAGGAAGCAAGTGCAAGCGTTCATGACACATCAAAACGCATAGTCCAGTAGTCCAGCATACACAGCGCAAGCAAGCAACGAGTGGAGCATAGCTATGACACGAAACTCTAGACTTCGGTTGCATGGAGGAGATAGCCTCTGCACTGCATTTATTTACCCTGAAGATCATCTTCACCTCATGCGTGGGGCCCAGTTTAACTACTTTTGTTGGCCTTGTCAGGCTCATCTTCGTCCTTCAAATCATCCTGGGTGAAGTCATCTTGGCCTTCCGAAGCCTCGACCTCTCCCTCAGCCTCGCCAGCACCGTCAACTTTGAGATCACTTAACAAGTCATCCAGTTTGCCAACAGCCGCATTGTTGGAGGCGTTGTCTGCATAGCTGTCGTTGCTTGCCCCATAGTTCCCACCTCCATATGCACTAGGTGTGCCACCCCCTTGATTAAAGCTATCGCCACCGTAATTGCCAGGAGTAGCATTATATCCACCAGTGCCACCAGTGTAACCAGCATCAACACCATACCCACCTTGCCCACCTTGAGAAACACCATAGCTTCCACTAGTGTTGTACCCTGAGCCAGCATTACCATCGTTGTTATATCCACCACCACCGTAGCCTCCGCTACCACCATATGAACCTCCACCATACCCACCACCTCCGCTATAGCCTCCACCACCACCTCTTCCATATCCACCGCCGCCATAGCCGCCTCCACCGTATCCACCGCCGCCGCCATAGCCGCCTCCACCGTATCCACCACCACCATAGCCGCCTCCACCAGGACGGCTACCACGATCATGAGCATAACTCACCCTCACTATCCGACCCTGCAAATCCTGATACAGCAAAACAATTAAACAAATCAGATCAAGCTTTGAACACAAACTCAGCATGACATGATGACAAATTAGCCTCATAAAATATTAGGAAAAATGATATTCTGTGCAATTTCATCACATGAAAATTAAGTGAATTAAAGACCACACAGAACAGCAGTTAGTCAATTACATAATATACTGCCAAAAAAATAATTAAGGAACTTTACAAATCACTGTCACCTCTTCCCATCAAAATTTACGTCCATCCTTCGCATTCCCAGCATGGCTACCATGCCAATGATGCTGTCTGCTCCTTACCCTCAATTACCAGGTCTCTCCAGCTTTCACTACTACCAGAAAGCATATGTATATCTCAGATGAACAAGGTGCTACGGTTTTGACGTTCATTACACATATATTCTACGCTCAAATTTCCAGCTACTCCAGTGAACTCACTATTTCCTAGCTCTGTTTTCTGATCTTCACAGGTATTCTGAGTTCCTTTCAGAAAAAAAAACAAATATTGGGGAGTTGGCATAACGCGAAGAATTCCACTGGAGTTTTTGCAACAACAAAACAAAAACTCAAATCTTCCAAACTTCCTGCTATAACCTTCAATTTCATTGTAGCTACAGTGCAGAGGATGACCAGACAGCATAACTTGAAAGGAACTAGGGTATTTGAAAGGGAAAAAGACTATAGACGTGTACGAAATAAATTCAGATGAAAAAGAGAAACTAAATCGCTGTTTTGCTTTTTGCATAGAACAACAAATAATCATTGTAGCTTTTAGAAATGAACTATTTTACTTGCTGCTTAATTGATTGATAACGAGCATGAGACAACTTGTTCCCTAAAGAATATTTTCTAAACTTGGAAATATTATCTTCTAACACATGGGATATATTTAGACCTTGCACCACCATCACATGAATGACCCTGCGTATGAGCTCTGAAAAGCTGTGCGCCTCTGCATTCCAACACAATGTAACGTGGATTGAGAAAATTAACAAGGCTCATTGAATAGCTCGAGGCTCGAACTCTGCTCACCGGAGCCCATGACTCATGAGCTTGATGACAGGCTCTAGCTTGGCTCGCTTTTCAGACAAGCCAAGCTTGAATCGAGCTATTAATGAGTTGAGTTCAAGTACCTGCGAGCCTCGAGCTTTCTTAACAGCCCTACTATTAACGCACTGTATTTAAGAAACAAGTTGGCCCCACAAGTTAAAGCCACCTGTGACAAAACTGTCAGGCTGGTGCAGGGTTATTCACCTAATGCAATAGTGCTAACTTATTGATTGTGACTATATGCTTCTTCTAGTTTAAAACATAGATACAATAATGCTAAATGTTTCTATACTTTTAGGTCCTTTGATTGCTTAGTGGCATGCCTAAAAACACTTTTTTTTCATCTTGACATACAGCACAAAAGCATTTTATTATAGACAGTACGATGATGCGTGCATAGAGGCAAAACAGCCTCCCAATTCAGCTACCACTAAATAACTGAATTCACTACTCGTTATGCCAGGCCCAGATAGGGATACATAGAAGATAACTTTCTTTTTCCTATTTGTAGTGCCGTAGCTATCCTAGCTCCTCACCTTTTACAAATTCTCCTATTGCCATATGTAAGCATTTCCAATAGAACAGATTGACAGATTTAGCTTATTTCTCATGTTCACTAACCACAATGCACCATTGTCATATCTTACGTATAAAACCTTAAAATGCATCATAAATCCCTAAAATTGCATGACAGTCTCACTTCGGTCCATGAACATTAGGCTCACATATGTCGCAAATCCGGTTCTTTGACTGGTATAATGTGTCAAAGCAGGGACAATTCCAGCTTAATTCACAGTTTTTGATGACATGGCATGTTCACTTTTCTTAAGTTATATTTGAGCAAATAATTGATCAGAAAATCAGAAATATTAGACGAGAGATGATAAAACTTATAAAAAGGCACTGAATATTTATCTTAAAATTACAAACATCAACTTTTCATCAGTTTGATTGATGATGTGTTAAAACAACAATTCGGAATAAGCCAAGATTTTTTCTCCTATTTCATTCAAAATTAACAGAGATTTGGAAGTCTGTTGACCCACTTTTTACAAGTTCAACAGCATAAATGGTTATTTCTTAAGTTCAGAGACCTAGGTGAGACGCTTGTCCAAGTTTAAGGACCAACCATGGAATTTACTATATATAACAAACCAGAAGAGCAATATTAAGGCACCAACCAATCATAAACGTAAGGTTAATTATATGAAATTATTCTATATTTCTTGCATCTCATGCAAGTTAAAAACTGTAATATCAATTAATAGTTGTAAGATAAAACCAGAAAACCAAATGCACCACACGTAACATTGGTGTCCACGACATCAAATGGAACTTCAAGATCACAAGTACATATGTGACCCAGCAGCACCGATGCAAACCCATATGTTCCATTTGGCATTGAGGTCCTACCATAATCTATTTGAAGAACTGCTTTCAGAAATTTAAGTGTTTGGCCGAACACTATATTATTAAGTTTGCAAATGATGAAATGAAGATCCTAAAACATTTAAAATTAGAGACAGGTGCAGGAGAATCAAAAGTTGCATAATATCAGCACAGCAACCACAAACTGGCCCTGAAACATGGAATAAACCAACAACGCAATTTGGCTCAGTACTTGGTTAGCTTATTCTGAACCAAATGATATTTCAATACTGCATAGTGGGACAGAAACCAGATTTCAGCACATCGTTGCAGATATAGGTTACCTATGGAATCTATATTAAATTAAGGAGATCAACAATTCATCGATTTGGACCTATATTCTCCATCCTTACACATTCCAACCTATCAATTTGTTATAGCATACGAAAAGTCATGAGTTCATCAGACCATAATTTCAAGTTAATACCTAACATTTTCTGATTCAGAAAAAAAAATGCATTGTTACATTTATAGAGACAAACCATCCCTAGCAAATACACCTTATAGGGTGTACATGTTGCTACACACAGTCTGATCACTAGGATACTTAACCATTAGTCACAAATTAAAAGCAAAGCAAACAAACACATATGACCAACAAGGTTTATGGTCACTTGATATGTTAAATCCAGTCAGATTGACAAACTAAGGGCAACGCACCTTCCCATCCATGCCAGTAATGGCTGCGGCTGCCTCCTCCGTGGATGTGTATGTCACAAAACCAAACCCCCTCGATCTTCCGGTTTCCCGGTCCATGATTATCCTAGCTGAAGAATAACGCCGCATTATTTTCACACAACATGAGAAAATCTTTGTATAAATCTGAAAGAGAACAAATTGAAAAAAAAAAGACGCGTGCCTTCAATGACTTGGCCATAGCTTGCAAAAGCATCCCTGAGGCTGTGCTCATCTGTGCCATACGAGATTCCTGCAAGGATGACAAATCAGTAAGCGCAATACAGCAGAATAATGGTTTTGTACAAGCATCCGGACCATCCTGTGGCAATCAAATCTAAACTTATCCTATTACTCAGGAAAACAAACAAAGAGAAAATGGATTAGCAGTGTGGAGTGGAGAACTCGGGACCTCCTATGAAGAGCTTGGAGGAGGACATGCATCGAACCGCCTGGTAGAGCGGCGAGCTGGCACCCGTGGACCGCTTGACCAGATTGCCAACTTTCTGCAGGAACGCCATCTCCCAAATTACCCTGCAAATCACACGAATTGGGAGCCGGTAAGAGAAAATATCACTGGAACCTAGTGAGAGACAGGGGCGGACCCAGTATAGAACATTGGTGTAACTGGGTCAGATTCGAATACAAATAGCTTAGGGTTTAGGGTTCTTCGTTTCGCACACCAGGAAGGGAGGAGGAGGGGTGGGCGTACCTGGTGGGTGCTCGTCAACGGCGAAGGGCCCAGTGAAGACGGGCGATGCGCGCCGCAGCTCGCCCAGTCGTCGCCGCCAGGAAAGGAAGGCCACAAAGGGGAGAGGGGTAAAAAGAGGTGAACGGGAGAAAGAAACAGACGCCGCGGCCAACATCCGCGGCGCCACCTCTCGCTGCTTCTTCGCCGCTGGAGGCGCCATGAGAAGAAGGCCCGCCAGAATATGGGCCGAGAAGTCATGTAAGAAATCGGCCCACGAGGGCATCAAACAAAACAGGAAAACAAAAAAAATAGACAAATATTAAAGCAAATCTAGGCCATAGGACTTTTACTTAAAACAATGAAAACTGGTCGAGCTGTTTCAAATTATGAGAAAACATAATTTTCAAAAAAGAGTTCAAATTTAATTATATTTGTATTATTATAGTATTTTAAGATAAAATATTTAAACACACCAAACTTGAGTATGTTTGGATGCATTTTTCCTAGGGCACTTGTACTGTTGGAAATAAGGGTTCTTAAGCCCCTAAAGGTAAACCTCGTACGTAAGAACATATGAGGTCCTAAGGGCGATTATAATAGAACTCAAAGGTAGTCAATACAGAATAAACAATTACTCAAACCTATGTAGATACATTCACACCATAGCAAAAGATACCCGTATACATATGGGCAATCTATAAATAATAAACAAATATTAATCTCTCTCTCATCACTTATTATCCTTCTCTCCATGCTTGCTTGAGGACTGATTTTTACTCAATTGTGGGGCCTAATTTACTACCTTCTTTCACTTTCGACATTGTGCAAATGGTAACAACTATAGATCATTTTATATTGTTTCTATCTATATGGACTACTCGGTCAAAATACATTGGTCTTGCCTTTAGTGTCCTAAGCTAAAATGTTTCAGACCACATTCTCAAGCTACCTTAGCAAATAAAAAATTTGACACGAGAGGCGAAAGGCACCCTCCAGCAAATAAAACATATCTTTATTTCACTAACTTTCTTTATAATAATGTAGTGACCAAGGAATGCAAGCTTGCATACAAACTTCTTATTGAACAAGTAGCCTCTTGTTTGCCTTTCTTCTCAATATTCTAACTGATAAATCCTTATGCACTTTTCATGATTATGCAGGTCAACAACCAATGACATTACACAATTGCACTTGCATCTCTTTTGCTTATTTCAATCTTCGCATGTCATATCTTTTCATGATTTATATGATATGAGCTTGACTTTGTCATCTACAATAAAAGTCTATCAAAAATTCAACAAGATCATTAGTCCTTTAATTTTTTATGTCATTTAACCACTGAATTCTACAACAAGCCTAGATGCACTTTCAGCGGGTCCTCGCACTCATGCAGTCATGCTGGTGGTACTCACTTAACACTCGGCTATCAAGAGAAAAAAGTTGGCATCGTTCTACATTGTAAGCCATGAACCTATATTTTCTTTGGTTATCCAACATTCGACCTGGTCTCTCTCTATCTCTCTCTCTCTCTCTCTCTCTCTCTCTCTCTCTCTCCATGTGTGTTACTTTTCTTGTAGCCATACTCAGTATGAGCTCTCACGTGGATGTTTGATTGACAGTCATTACACTTGGCATTACTTTAGTGTGTCTTATGTTTCTCTGAATCATATCGTCTAGCATTTTTGCAATGAAAATTTTAAAACTTAGAAATAAATATACATAGAAAACTTTGCTTATAAACCAGTCGATTATCCTTGGCAAAGTCAATATGTAGAGCTTTTGCCATTTCATATGCATGTCACATCAAAGCTCATTTTAAAAAAAATGTCCTATACTAGAAATGTCATCAAGTTATTGCTTGAAACCAAATTTTCTATGTCGACGAGGAAATTTATTGATGGTTTTCAACAAGCTGAAATGAAACCAAAAGGGCAGTTACAAAATATGTAGGAAAATATATTTCAAACTTGTGGGTGTGAGGTTTTCACAAAATACAAAGGGAAATAAATAGTTTCCTTGTCATATTCCTAAGAACACACAGAAATTACAACCCTAGTATAAACGCTTCAACCCTCTCCAGCTCTTATAACCCTAAACTTATCCACCTCCCTCCCTAGCTCTTGTCCACGCCGAGTCCCCACCAACTATGCCCCTCTAGACTGTCGCTGATCGTTCCCCATCCTTAGTCCATCGCCAGACCCTCGTGCCCATCCAACTCCAGGCTATCGCCCTAAGCATGTGAAGCTAGATCCAACTAGAGCACATCCTCACAACCCATATCTATTAGAGCTCGCCGCCCGTAGCCACACATTGGGCATGTAGCCTAAATATCAAATTTAGCTATGTATAGCAGAACATGTCACATCCAATGCACATCATCGTCATCATTTTCAAAATCATGTAACTTTTTCCATAGTCCCGTGTCCAAACTTTTAGCTACTATGAAATGTTATGATTTTAAATAATAGTTTTAAATATTTAATTCTATTGATCTTTTGAAATTACTTTGAAACTCAATGACACAAATTATTATTCTATAATGTAAATAGTGTTAAAAAATAGTGGTATATCTTTCATTTGCTCAAACAATACTTGTATTTTGACTTGTTGAAATAGTAAACTAAAAATTTTAATTTAATAAGAGCTAAATTCATATATTCAATATCCATTGAATTTGTTCATTAGTTGTAAACAATAGTCCTAAAATGCAGACACTTACAATGAGAGAAAAATTGGTTGCATTTTGCATGAAAACCAATAAAAAATCTAAAGCATCATGTAAATGGAGATATTGTTTACGGCTCGGCCCAATCGACACCTACTTCAAGTCCACCGATGGTTGAATTTATGACCAACTATCGATTGAATGAAGAACATATACTACAATAGTACTAACTCGTTTTAGCAATGCAAGGCTTGGAATGGAACCCAAATGCAATTCCAACATAGAGTTCATCGTGTGCTTGGGTTTGATCCATCTTAGTCTCTCTTCTCCAAATACCAGTATAGTGCATAGTCTGCCCTAAAGCCTGAACTCGTAGTGAGATATGTGACATGACATAATAAGAGGAGTGTCGGCCTCAGACGTGGACATGGATAAAAGAAGGAGTGCAATTGATATAGTCATGCATGTCTCTAATTTCATTTTCTATGTGGTGGAAGAATGCCTTCAGTTTAGGTTTGGTACAACTCAAGAAAAATTGAAGATTGCAAGAGCTCGAAAGCAAGGCTGCTATACTCCAGACCAAGGTTGTCCATTTTAATGTCCAAGTTCATTTTCTAAATAGTTCACCTCTAGAATCAAATGTTGGATAATTGGGAAAAGAATGAATTGTCAAGAAACCAGCCATTTGAAGTGGGGCGTTATCAAATTTCCTAAATATGTTTTATACAATTTCCTCGCTGACTCTTTCTTTAGCTTCTTTCCTTTTAATTGTAGACGAAGATAATTGTCAGGATCATTCGTATGATTAGTTTTTGAAGATATACAATGGCAACTCTTTCTTTAGCTTCTTTCCTTTCAATT
Source organism: Panicum miliaceum (assembly GCA_032594955.1). Taxonomy (NCBI): domain Eukaryota; kingdom Viridiplantae; phylum Streptophyta; class Magnoliopsida; order Poales; family Poaceae; genus Panicum; species Panicum miliaceum. Next base: position 32,941,838 of record CM064066.1, on the reverse strand, counting down.
GTAGACGAAAATAATTGTCAGGGTCATTCGTATGATTAGTTTTTGAAGATATACAATGACAGTAATATTGACTTTTCAACTTCTATGCGCCGCATTTAGTACAACATGTAAGTAACAATTAATTATTATCTTTTTCAATGTTATATGCATATTAGATGGACTTTATTGAACTTCATTGTTAAACAACTTTTTTGTATAAAAATTTACAATGTTTTGATTCCACAAGACCCGTTTTTTACTCTAATGGAAAAGAATGAAAGGGGTGCTTATTGAAAAGAACACACAATAAAATAAGTTATATGTTAGCAAAAGAATGTAAGCGCTATGTTTGCAACGATCAATTCCCCATTATCTCTATTTTTTGTGTTGCAAGATCGAGGAAGAGTGATGCTTACTATGTGAAATGTGAAAATACATTTGCTCCATAATAGATTGTGGACCCTCATATTACCCTAGAGATCTTGTTTCTTATATACACGGTGACAAATATATATATCGGGTTTTCATCAAGATGATTTAGAATTTATGATGTAGGTGAATCACTTAATTTATTGCATTTCAGATATTCTTAATTTATGTGATTGTATTTGTATTTTAGCCATGCAAAAAATAAAATGGAACAAGGTATTTTGCAAAGCATATTGGAGATATTTACACCAATTAAAAATATGGTCCATTATTATGGTTGCTGGAGCGCTCCCTTCTAATGCAACATTTCTTGTGTATTCAAAATAAAATATCCCTCTCCCTCTGTTTCTATGTCAAACCCAACATATTTAATTTTGGGATGTCCGAATAATACACATATATTCAATGATTTCTTTTTTCATATTTCTAAATTTTCCAGTATTTATATAGAGAGCAAAACATTCAATTGTATGCAATAATTATTTTTCTCAAAAGAAACAATGTATCATGTGAATAAATTTTTTGTTGCACTCATACTAGTTGCATTTGGTGTTTATGGGTGTGAGCAGAGACTTTTTGCTTGATTTTTATAGGAATTTTATATATTCATTTTGGTAAATTTTTACATTTTTCTAGTGTATAACCTATTATTGAAAGAATCTAGAAGCAGGGTATGGGCCCCACAGGTCGGAGCGACGGGGCATCAGTTGCACTTTACGGGTAGAACGGTAGAAGCGGCCTCCGCGGGTTCTACTGTGGCACGGTGTTAGCACTCTAGATCTGTTTGGATCCACATGCTCGTTTAACTGAGTAGATCTAAAAGGATAAGTTAAAACTCTTCTAACTATCTGAATATAGCTAATTCAAATTAACCAGGTAATGAATTAGATGGATGAATCCAAATGAGGTTTACATAAGAACTGAGTTCTAGCAGCAGCATGAAGGCAGGGACAAGGTACAAACACAGGCCATTTACATCCTCCTGGACAAAAAAGGGGAAAAGGAAAACTCAATCTACTCGAGATTTGTACATCACACCTGGGAATACCAAGAACCAAAACACATATATACGTACTGCAGGCGAATACGAACAATTCCCAACCTGCCTATGCTTGTGCACGCTCGTATCGCTTTCAGTCTATCCAATGGAACGGGAAGCAACCAAACCAGAGGAAAGTGGTAGAGATGAACTCGCGTGCGCCCATGATGCGCAGCATCAGGAAGCTGCTACTACAGCGGATCAGCCGGCGAGGACGACGGCGTGGGGCGGCGGCGGCGGCGCGGCCGCCGGCGGGGCCGCGAAGGGGAGGCTGCGGAGGACCAGGAACCGGACCCGGCGCGGCAGGATGCGCCGCGGCGCCGCGGCCGACAGCAGGCGCTCCACGGCGCGCGCCACCGCCGCCGTGTACTCCTCCAGCAGCGCCGCCACGATCGCCACCAGGATCATCTCCCGATGAGCGGTGGTGCCTCTCGCGAGTGTGTGCGCCGGGGGGGGGGGGGGGGGGGGGGGGTGGTTGTTGCGATGCTGGTGGGTTCTGTTGCCTCCGCTCGTCTCAGCTTCTTCCTCTCCGGATCTATCTCTGCTGGGCGTGCGTGCTGATCGTCTCTCGAAAAGGCAAGCTGACGAGTCTCTCAAGCTGGATGCGCTGATGCCGCGCGCCTTCTACTTTACACTTACTCCAGTAGTCCAGTGTAGTAGTGAACGGCGATCTTATCCGGTTTGGTGACGTGTGGTCCCGCGCTGCTACGGAACGGATCTTTGTCCGTTCGGTGCTACTAGTGTGCTAGCTGCTAAGCGTCTATTTGGATTCCAGGTACTAAATCAAAAGTAATTTTTAGGAACTAAAGTTCCAAATAAAGTGAATAAAATGGCTAAAAATATTTTAATCATATTAGTCTCTAAACAGAAGTTAAAAGAAGCTAAAAAGAGCAAGAGCAAATGACAGAACCTACCCCTCATTTACTCCCTCACATCGTTCTCGAACCCTCCCTTCACCTCCATCCTCTCGCCCACTCGGTCTCTCTCGCTCTGCCCTTGGCCTCTGCCGTCGCTCCCTACGCTAGCGCCACCACCCACGCTCCTCCCCCCTACCGCCCACGCTCCTCCCCCATACCGCCACCGACGCCTCCACTTCTCTCTACGCCGGATCCACCATGGAAGGGCAAGGGGTGGGTACCATGACTTTTTTTCTCAGGGAAGTTCTTCGTCGCCGGCTCCCCACTTCCACGCTGCCACCGACGACGAGGAGTTCGGAATCTTTTCACAGCCACCGTGGGTATCCTAGAGCTCTGTATAATGTGCTTGTTCAGTCATATGGTTTGATGTCCACGAAGAAGATGTCATTTGTAGAAGTATTAGGTCTCTTTTTTGGATGTGTGGTTGTCCCCAGGGTATGAGACAGGCTGAGAATCGATTTTATAGGTCAAAAGGAACATGCAATAGGAAGTTTGAAAAAGTATTACGTAGTGTAAAGAAGCTTACAGGTGATATCATTAAACTATTAGATCCTAAATTTACTATGTGCATCCGAGATTGCAATCTGCCCGGTTTTCTCCGTGCTTTGACACACCCATCCAAAATACGCTATGGCCTAGAGATCACTATACGAACTCGTACACATGCACATTGTTTTTCTATAAAGATACATACACATTGTTACTATTGGTATTGACGAGACATGCAAAATATCAAGCTCTATTTGATCCTTAATAGACGGGGTACAACCACTTCCGCTAACTATACTTTTATGACTAATGCTTGGTACGGTTCTCACATGCCTATCATTTTTCTATATCCATGCATGGCATGATTAACTCAGGCGTAAACAAAAACGAGCCTCTGTTTTATATACAATATGATCTATCTCGGAAGCGTGTGCACTTACACATTTGGTCTTCCCAAAAGAAAAAAGTGTTAGATTCCTGGGCCAGTCGACAATGAGCACGCTATCGACTTGCTCCGTAAGATTCTGAAGGATATTTAGGAAGGATGAACACATGACGTGCATTGCTCGTCGTTTCCCAAGATGATAAAAACGGAGTGACACGGGAGTGAAAGCAACGATGCCGGACTAAAAAGGGTGTTTAGGCCCAGGGACTAAAGTTTAATCATTTTCATATCGAATCTTCGGATGCTAATTAGAAGGATTAAATATAAAGTAATTATAAAACTAATTATATAGATAATTATATAGATAGATGCTAATTTGCGAGATAAATCTATTAAACCTAATTAATTTATCATTAGCATATGTCTACTGCAGCACATATTATCAAATTATGAATTAATTAGTTTTAATAGATTTATCTCGCAAATTAGTTTCTATCTATGATAATAACTCAACTTTAGTCCCTATAACCAAACACCCAAAATAAATATCTTGGGCAGCCATGAGCCCATGAGCCATCACCGAGCCCATCACGTCGTCCTTGCTCTCTGTACTTATTGATCTAAGCTAGCCCGGCCCGCAGGCTGCTGCTCCGTCAGTTATCAGGAAAAGTAACAGAGACGGAAAACAAAAGGGGCAGACAAGATGGTTCATAAAGTGGAACAAGGAAAACAATATGGAGGAGGATGGATCATGTATATTACTTGTTAAATTTATTCATGATTCGCATACATATTTTTTTATCAAGAACATAATTATTCGGACTACTCACGTATCTTTATTTTTCCAAGCACATACTCATAGACTGATTGAGTTGTTCATGCATCCCTCGTGTTCAAAATACTTCACATTTTGGACATAATAAAATACTTCTGGAGTTGCTCACCCAGAAGAAACCATTTTCATATATATCCTTACAAGGCTAAGATCTTGTCACATATTTTGTCAACCTTCTTCAATAGGGAAATTTTTGGGTAATATTAGACCCACAATACAATAAGTCCCCATACTTGAAGCATCATATGCAAACTTAAAAGGTGAGGAAAGACAAGTGGAGCATACACTCGAAGGGTTTGGGCATTTAAAAAGTACTAGTTAAATGTCCGTTCGTTGTTACTGGCAACAAAAATTATCTCAAATAAACAAACATCGTGTAGCTAATACATAATGTATGTTCATAGGCACATACATACCTTGAACTTAAACTTCGAGTTCAAGTTTTTTAGCGTCACCAAAATAATGGAGGTCGGCCCCTGGATTGTTTTGGAGGTGCCATCAGCAGGACATGCAGGATTTGGACAACTTTTTTATGTGCTCTATGCTTCTTTAGACTTCTATGACAAAATGAGGACAACTAATTAGAATGGAACTCATCTGTTTCCATGCGCTCCATTACACACTCATGCAATTGAAATCAGATTGCAACAAACGTATTCACATTCACATCAAGAACAATACAATCCTTCGGTTACACAGAACAACTATTGCAATACAGTCCTTCAAGTAGCCAAACAATTCCACACATTGTTACATGGATTCAATTAAACCAAAGACTTTGTAACATGATTAGCAATATAACAGGTATCACAACATAACTAGAGGAACAATTCATGCTTGCTTGATTACTCAAGTAACTAAAAATTCCGCACGTCCTAACATGTCACTACAAATTCTCCACATATCTTAATATGTGATTTTACAATCTGTCCTTTCTGATTTTATATCTCATAGGCAATTACCTACAAAGTCTTGGCTGATAACCACAACTAGAAACCTGCATATCGGCCAGTCCTTCAGAGTTGAAATTTATTCCTGGAGAGGATCGGAAATCACGCCTGCAACAAGGCATAAGATTAGTAGAGTGACAGATGGCTTCTGTTGTTTGTCAGGTTAGCTGTAGTGCTATCAACTACATCTCTACGGTTTTGGGTTCTTCTCGAATGGATCTCAACTAGGATGAGTTCATAAACGAGGTTGCCATCCTGTCGCATGTAAGCCATAGAAATGTTGTGAATCTCTTCAGATGCTGCCTTGAGACAAAAGTGCCCTTGCTCTTGTTTCCAGAGGAACCCTCTACAACCAAGATCGCTGTCATGGAACAATAGGTTGAGGATTGCGACGGAGACGAACCAAAGCTATTGCCAGTAACAAACACAGAATCCACGCAAGCAAAGCAGAACCGCGCCCTCCTACATCAAGTCCACCATATACTTCTAGATGATATTCTAACATCAAAGGAACCAGACTTTTTGGAGCTTCAAAGCACATCCCAGTCGATCGAACAGGATTAACTACCAAGGTGCAAAGGACAATAGGATACTTGGATCCTACGTACTATTACACGAGGCGGCTCACTGAGAAGAGTAGTGTTTACCGTTTTGGGGTCCTTGTTGAATTGCTTACCGGGAAGAGACCTTCATATATCCTCACAGGACAAGGTCCTGTTGCACATTTCATTGGCTTGGTCACATCAGTGGTCAACATTTTGGATTGGCAAGTTACCGAGGAGGAGGGTAACAGGTTGAAGAAGTCGCTGCATGCACTGGCAGCGACATGTGTGAAATTGAATTCAGACAAACGTCCAACCATGAGACAAGTGGAGATGGCGCTCAAAGGGGGTGTTTGGTTCCAGTAGAGCTAAATTTTAGCCCTAACATGTTAGATATTTGGATACTAATAATTATAGTAGTATTAAACGTAGACTAATGATAAAATTAATTGCATAACCTCTAGGCTAATTCATAAGACGAATCTATTAAGACTAATTAGTCTATAATTTGACAATGTAGTACTACAGTAAACATGTACTAATAATAATGAATTAATTAGGTTTAATAGATTCGTATTGTGGATTAGCCCTAGGCTTATGCAATTAGTTTTATAATTAGCTCAGATTTAGTTCTTCTAATTAACATCCGAACATCTAATGTGATGGGCTAAATTTTAGCCCTCAGTATCCAAACATCCCCAAAATCTCTCCTTTCATCTGGATGCTGCACACGCTGTCTTAGCCCCTTCCCCTTAGGCTGTTTCTTGACTGATAGGGATGATTGCCTATTGTATCAAATGAGCCATTGCCTTGTTGGATGGAGCACAGCTCACCCCAATATTTACAGAGAAAGTTTTTTTGCAAAAGAAAGAGAAGAACAAGAAAAAGTATAGAAAGCTTATTGAACCTACAACAGACAGTTTCGGACTAAATATCCTTAATTTGTGAATTGAGACACCATCATTAGAGGTCAAGCAATATTTTACATCCCTTCTCTATCTCTTGCGGGTAACTTAGAGCAACTCCAGCAGACCCTCTAAATAGCTCCCTATCTCAACTTTAGAGGGTTAAACGAAAAAGATATACTCCAATAGACCTCCTACTAGGCTCTCTGGGAGGCCTCCAAATTCCCTCCTCCACCCTCTATTTCTAGAGGATCTCTAGAGAGCCCTCTATTGTAATTTAAAATTGAGGGCAATTGTTGGAGTTGAAGGAGATTTGAATGCCCCCAAAAAATAAAGATAGCCCCAATTTAGCATTTAGAGGGTCTCTGATTTAGAGACTCTGGAGTTGCTCTAAGACAAGCACCTATTTTTCATGTTTTATGTGTATTATTATCTCCTGACCTTATCCTTCTGAAAGTTCTTTCTTTGTTGCGGTTTTTTTCCTCTTTTGTTCCCTTCATTCCAAATTACAGTTCACTTTACTTTTGTTCTAAGTTAAACTGCTCTGCTTTTACCATATATTTTTACTAAAGCATGTCAACATCTATATTACCAAATAAACACTATCAAAATAATTTCATGGTGGATTTAATGAACTAATTAAGTGTTGGTGTTTTTTCTTTAAACTTGGTCAAATTAGAAAAATTGACTTATAATTAAATCAAAGTGAACTATAATTTAAATCGGGTGGAATATATGATCATATATACTCATGTGTTGCTCTGAGTTTCATAATCACTTCTTTACGTTTTCAGTTGAAGCAAGTGACCGACCGGGACATCGTGTACATATATACTACTTTCATTTGCATGTCGTTTTCGCACAAGAGTAGGTTTACACGTATGATTCGTTGCAAATTACTAATTTAAAGAGTGTACTACTGGCACACGTAATAGCAAAGGAAAAAAAAAACAAGTTTGACTTGATCATAATTTGGCTAAAATGCTAGAAGGAAAAACTAACGATGTATATACATCATCATGTCACATCAGTGGGTAGGACGGGCGGATGGCGATGCCGCAGAGCCCCTCCGGCTTGCCGGCGACGTCCTTCCTCATCCTGATGTACCCGCCGTCGCCCCAGCCCTCCCCCCACGAGTTCTTGACGATCCAGTACCTGTCCCCGCCGCCGGGCTCCTGGCCGTACCCGACGACGGTGACCCCGTGGTTCAGCTTTGTCCCGCACGGCCCGTTGTAGACGCCCTTCCTGTAGTGCTGGAAATTGGCCCCGCCGGCCTCGATGGACACGGCCACCGGCTGCGCCGCCACGGCGTTCGCCAGCGCCGCCTCGCTCCGGGTGGCCACGCGGCGGAGTCCCGCGATGCTCACCGCGTTGTGCGAGAGCTTGGCCCTGTCGCAGTCTCCCGTGGCCGCCGTGTACGGGTAGTCGTCCTCCGTGGTGATGCCGCCGTTGTCGGCGATCCACCGCAGCGCGCGGTAGCTGATGCCGCCGTCGCAGCCTTCGTCCAGCGTGTCGCAGTCCACCAGCTCCTGCTCCGACAGGGACACCAGCTTCCCCGTCCGGATCTGGTAGATGCTCTCGACCACCGCCACCGTCGAGAAGGCCCAGCACGACCCTGCACGATCCGATGATCCAGCAACCGATTCAGAACAAGATGGCTCATGGCTGTCAGTAACCAACAATCCATGGGGAGCACATGCAAGCATGTGGATAGCGGAGGCCGGAGGGACAAGCATGCATGCGTGTGTTAGCTTAAGCTTTCCGACAGCTGAGCATTGATTGGTGAGCAAATTAATGATGCCAGGTTGGAATGATGATAGGTACCGCATCGGCCTTGGTTCTTCACCGGCGTGACGGCGCCGCTGTCGCGCCAGTCGACGCTCGCCGGCGCGCCGTCGGACACGTTCGCGTACGCCGGCAGCCGGCGGCCCGCGTCGACCGGCCCCGCGCGCGTGGTGATCACCGCCGGCGCGTCCTCGTCGTCCTCGTCCGCGTGCAGCGGCGGCGGCGCCGTGTACATGGCCGCGAACTCCTGGTTGGTGAGGTCGGTGAAGGCCGTCTCGCCGAGCTCGTACGTGAGCCCCGCCGCCGCGGCCTCGGCGTTGGTGGCCTCGATGTAGGCCACGTTGCGCGCGTACACCCGGAACCGGCGCCGCTCCTCCGCGGCCGTGGCGTAGGACCGGTTGTACTCCGCCTTCCAACGCCGGAACCGCTCCTCCATCACCGGGCTGCCGGCGGCGGCGGCACGCCCACCGTGGACCGTCGCCGCCGGCAAGCCGCAGCAGCCGTGGAGGAGGACGGCGAGCAGCAGGAGGAGCGCTCGTTTGGAGGAGGACGCCATGGGTGACATGGGCTAGCCGGCCGGCCTAGCTAACCCCGGTGGTTTGCGCTTGTAGTGGCAGGATGAGACAAATGATTGGGATGTGGAATAATAATTCATAAATGTGTGGTGCTAAGATGGATATACGTGTAGGATTGTGAGTGGAGAGGGGACGGACAAGTCAAGCCATGCTGCAGCTGCTTGAGCTTGAGAGAAAGAGAGAGAGAGTCTGTCAGTCAGTCAGACACTCCAGTTCAGCCGTGTGATTCAGATCCGAAATCCAACGCTCCTATTCCTCGCCCCTCGGGTGGTGTGGGGGTCAAGCTGCTGCAGTGCAGCGGCGAACCGTCCAGCTCGTGCTCCTTCCTGATACCATCTGTTCATGTGGTTGTCCTTTTTTTTATCTCAACTGCTTCTTGTCAATTCAGGCGCAGAAACTTTACTATTATCGCAGTTATATCGTACCACGGATTAAAACTGACGTGTTAAAATTAAATGCTAAACTTTAACGTCTATTAGCACTTATTCTTTTGCTAAAGTTCGTGAATTTTGATTAAATTTTAACCCACCTTATTAGCACTTCCGTTTGGATAGAGTAGTCCTAACGTTGTTCAATCCACCTTATTAGCACTCCTGTTTTAATGGAATAATGCTAAATTTTAGCATCTTTTGACATTAGCACTTGATCCAAACATCCTCTAAGTCTAAATTTCTGAATGCTCTTTTGTCACTTTGGTCAATTTTTTTGCTGCTTTTTTATCCCCAACCAGAAGCCGGGGAATCTGGCCCGGCCAAAGCACGGCACGCCCCGATCCGCGTAATGCCCGAGCTCCATGCCATGCTTGGCCGCTCCCTTGGCCCGTGAGTCGTCACGGCACGACCCGGTTACAGCTAGATCGGCTAGGCTCATGTAAGCGCTAGGTATAAATAAAAATCAGCACTGCCCAGTTTCTCCTCTCGGTCTTCATCTGAGTGGGCAGCGACCGGCACGCGGATGCAGCCAGCGGCCGGCGCATGAGCAAAAAGTGGTGGCCAACGCAGGACGGCCGGGCTGGCATAGCACGGTTAAATCACCGTCCTATCGTTACTGGGCCACCGTCTCAGCCCGTTGATGAGCACGGCATGGCACGACACGACACGACACGACACGGCATGGGTTAGTGGATCATGCCTGATCGGGCCATGCCGAACCGTGCTGTGCCCAATCGGGCTCGGGCCGTGCCATCCGGTTAGCGATCTATACCTCAAAACAACATATTACCAGTTTGTCATGTCTATTCTGCTCCTCTCTAGAGCCATACCTGACTGGTGTGGTTCGGTTCCTCAGTGGAAATATCTGAACTGGAGATGTGAACGACGTTAGGCTCGAAGTTCATATACTGGACAGCACATTAATGAAAGTGAAATACACTGACATGAAAATTTGGGTACACTACAGTACAATAAAGATACAGTACAGCTTGAATCTAAACAAGACCTCACGCGTACTGTTCCAAAAATGCCCCACTGGGGCTGAGTAACAAGTGGATAACTCTGTGGCTCCCCCTCGCGTCGCTCCCGCAAGGCGACCGAGCAGGTCTCCGGAAGCTCAGCGGCCGGCGAGGAAGGCGACGGCGGGGCGAATCGGACAGTGGGGTGCTCGGGCACCGGGGCGGGACGACACAAGGGGCCCATGGCCGGGTGGCGCGCCGGAGCTTAGTCGGATGTGCCACCGGATCTGTCGCCCCCGGCCCTCTCCGGCATGTGAGGTGCGGCGGCGCGTGGCGGCGGCGCCCGCCGACGGCGAGTGCGGCGGCGGCCTCGACGCGGGTCGTGAGGAGGAGGAGCCCGGCTGCGCGCGCCGGCTGCGCGGCCATCGACGAGGAGGCGGAGGGGCAGCGACGCACAACGACTGACGACGTGGCTGACCGACAGCGGGCGCGGCGGCCTTGCTGCTCCGGCTTCAGTGGCTCGGCGCGCGAGGATGTGGCGGAGGAGGAGCGGCCCCTGAGACGGTCTAGGAGTGCGCCGTGTACAGGGCGTGCGCAGCGGAGGTGGAAGTACGCGGCATGGCCAGTGGAGGCGCGGTGGCGGCGCCGCCCCGGTTGGGTTGCCGTGGCTGTGGCCCGGGGGTGCCGAGCCGTGCACGCGCAGGGGGTTGGGATGCTCTGGGTGAAAGCCCTCGCCGGCGTTCTTGCCAGTGGATATGACGGCGGCGCCCTAAGGCGTCGTTCTCCCCATTGGGGGCGTCATGTTGGAGATATAAACCTGTTGCACGGGGTTCTCTAGGTGAAAATTCTATTCAGTTCTTGGACGAGTGACAGCGGTGCCTTTGTCGTTGTGCCCTCCTTAGAGGCGTCGTCTCTAGAGAACCAACTCGGCTTTGGCATTGCTGGTCCTTGGTCATGGACGGCAACAACCGGCGATGGCAAGTCCGCCGCGTGGCAAGCTGGACGGGTGTTGCTGAGCCCACGGGGAGGTGTTTGTGGTTATGGTAGCGGCCGAAGGTTGTCGCATGTTTGTCGGTTGTGGCTGCTTGCAGCGGACCGCGGCGGCTAGCGTTGCTTGGCAACGGTCAATGTGGCGTGGGACTGCGTCGGAGGACGGCGCTTGTGGCATCGTCATCGTGGGACGACTTGGCTTGCAGCGGACCGTGGTGAGTCGCTCAGCTGGGCTGGGCTACCTGGTGGGGTACATCGTCGGAAGATAGCGCAAGCAACTGCTCTGGCTCTCTGACATGGCGGTGGAGGTTTTGTGCGTGGGTGAAGCAATGAGGTGAGGTCGACCTGTCACGACGGCTCGGCTGATCGATGGAGTTCTGGGGAAGCGGGGCAACATTGCTCACCACCCCGACGATGATTTTTGAAACAGATCTGTGACATGGAGTGCTGAGGCGAGTGTGGCGAGGCCCCCGCGTGCGGTGATTTTTCGAGGCGACGAGAGGTGGAGTCCAACGGCAGATGTGGCGAGAACCCCGCGCGTTATGTTTTTGTGGTGGCGACTACGAGGCAGCCTGCGAGAGGTCCGGATTCGGTGGTCTCATTTTGTCAGGTGGAGTGTGGTGATGCAGCGGTACCACGAAGGAGGATCCCGTATGACGGTGGCCTTCTCGGTGTGGTGCAGTCTGCTTCTGTCGACACAAGGTTACGTTGCAGGTTTCGGCGATTATGTGAGCGTGATTGTTGGTGGGTGCCGCGTCCGACGGAGCGGAGTTGCTGAGGTCCGTGTCGATGTCCCAATCCGACCGAGCAGAGTTGTCTCGTGGAGATGCGTTGTGCGGCTTGCGTCGATGTCCCAATCCGACCAGCCTGAGTGGTTTGCGTTGAGTCCTTTTCGCCGGTGTTGTTTTTTATGTTTTTTTTTTACCTGGTTATGTCCTTTCAGGGATATAATCTCACACTCGTCGAGTGTTGTTCATTCTAAAAAATTCTAAACAAGACTGAATAAAAGCACGGACGGACGATCGATCAGGGGACACGCAGAAAAAGACGCACGCACGGCCTACATGGTCAATCAACCGGTGAAAAGATATCAGAGGAGAGTTTGGTGCTAGCTCGTTTCCGACAACAGCCGTGGGCAATAATACTTGGTACCTTGTCATGATTCATGACCAATGGACTCAATTATTCTAGGCAGATTTGTTGAGTGGTTTTTTTGCATAGACGGCCGGCCGGCCATTCTGGTACCTCAGCTCGACAGCTCCGGAGGCAGTGAGAGAGTTCTTAATCTAGTATTTGGTAGAGCCAACCTGACCCTTGGCGACAGTTCCTAGTAGGGTTTGTCTTGTATTTGCCGGCACATATCCTGATCAGCCTCGAAACCGTGCAGATCTTCTTGCCCGTCCACAAGATATGAACAAACTCCGGCTTCCTGAGCAGCAGATTGCTCATCATAGGTCTGACGGCTGTATCTAAGATCTTACGGGGAAGACTGGCCAAGGTATGCGGCAGAATTATTCTGGATTTGACAACCTGCTATTACACATATGCATGCAGCACAAGTTCTACACAACGAACATGACCACCACTGAAGTATTGACCAGGCTCCAAATGATCACATGATGCTGTACAATTCTTTCAACAAAGGCTCCTATAAGCTATAGACAAAATACAGCTACCTATCACCTCTCCAGTAGTTCTGACTTCTGAGGCTGAACATCTCATCATCTACTTGTGATTACTTTCAGTGCTTACACATAGAACACTTGCCCAACATTCAGTAGGCTCTCATGGGGAACATTGAAGATGACACTGTTCTCCCTGCAGATCTTCCTGAGGAAAGCATACATGTAGTTGATGGCGATCTTCTTGAGGAGCCCCGAGTCCCTGCGAGCCCTGATGATCGTGTTCCCGAGGATGTGCACCACCCCGGCTTCCCTGCACGCGTTCAGGAACGCGATCTCGTCGCCCACCGTCTGGTACGTCTGGCCCGACGGCATCTCCTGGCTGTTCCCTGTATGGTTTGGGGACTGCACCTGTATGATGGAGTCATGGGATGTGTAGCTGAGATCCATGTTTGAACCGGCGTTGATGCCATTGATTCTTGGGTTGGCGTTGCCTGCCTGGTTCAGCTCACGGGTGCTGTACTCGTCAGAGTCCGTGTACTCTTCCATCATACTCTCCAGCCGGACAAAGAGCATCAGGCTGTTGAAGAGCATCTGCTCGAAGTTGTCATCCTTCTTGTGGATGTCCTTGTAGCCATACCGCGCCACGCACCGGAACATGTGGAAGTTCTTGGGACCGATCCGCTTCACAAGGAACCTTTCATCAGGTGGCACAGTGTAGACAGGAAGGTATTTCACGCAGACGAAAACCAGAGTGGAGTGGATGGCCGGGAGGTTGGTGATGAAGTGCGAGAAGATGTGAGGAACGCCACTGGCCAGCTCAGTATACACCAGGCCCACACCAGGCACCCTGACCAGACCAAGGCTTGGACCAAGGCCTAGGATCCATGCCATGGACACCTTGCTGTGCATCTCAAATTCGTAGCGCTTGAGTGTACCGTAGTGCCATACATACATGATGATGAGGAAGGCACCGGCAAACACAAGAGGAACCCATCCACCCTGATCGATCTTCCGCACCACAGCAGAGAAGTATGGAATTTCAACAACCAATGACAGCGCGGTGAAAAGAATGACCAAGCTCCAGTGGCTGCGCCACACCAGCAGCATTATGGGGACCATGAGAAATGTTGTCACAAGCATAACCATTATCACAGCAGTACCTGTTCACACAACATTCATGTTAGCAACTTTAGCTGGAATATTAAATGCAATAATCAAATTAGTACACAGAGACAGATGGGGAAAGATGTTACCATATGCATTTGCTATCTGACTTTGGTTTTTAAATCCAGCAGTGACAGCAATGCAGAATATCAAAAGGATCCAATTGATATCAGGACTGTATATCTGGCCTAGATACTTCTTGGACGTATGGATGATCCTCACTCTGGGGAAACAACCTAGAGCGAGTGCTTGCTTGATAATCGAATACGTCATCGATATAGTGGCTTGGCTAGCAACTACTGCAGCAGCTGTTGCAACAATGAATGATGGCCAACGTACAGAATCTGCACCAAATACTCATGTCAATGTGCATTCGCATAGACATGGAAAATCAAGAATCCCTCTGTCTGACATTACCTGGAAGGGAATAATAGAAAGCATGGATGACACTATTTCTGTTCTGAGCTATATAGGCAGCTTGGCCAGTATACTGCAAAAGAAGGCATGGAAACACAACCACGGTGAAAGCAATCTGCATACCAAAATGTGATGTCGTCAGCAGGCAAGCAAAAGGATATATTTTTGTACTCATGTTGAAAAGATCTTGTACAAATGTAGATTCGCCTCTAAGAGGGCTCCTTGGCTCTCAAAAGAAAATGCATAGCGAGTAACAGAGATAGGCAACAAATTGTACCTGAATAGCTTGTACAGGGAAATATGAAAGATCAGCAAACAGTGCTTCTGTCCCTGAAGCATGACCCGAAATTTCAGTTCTTGTAATTGCCATTAAACAAAGAACTAGAAGATAATTAGGCTAGAGGTTCTGACCTGTAATGCTGAGCATGATTCCTCCTAAAGAAGCCCAGCTAGTCTTCCCTCGCTTAAAGTACCGATAGACATAAATAGGATTAAACGCCTTGAGGACAGATCGATCGTATTTGGAGATGTTTACAGCGCCCAGGATTCCAATGAGAATGAACCAAACAAATACTATTGGTGCAAAAAGCCAGCTGACTTTATCAGTGCCAAAGTGCTGCATGCTGAATAATCCAATCAATATGACCACAGAGACGATGACAACCACATCTGACGGGAGACAAAAATGTAAGAATTTTTTCTTACCAGTAAATGTAAGAATTCAGTCATCAACAAACTAATATAAGTATCATGATCACCTGTTTTCTCTACCAGACCACACTAAGTGAAACTATTCATTGTACCAATTACCACTACAAAGATTATAAAACGAAAGGAAATTTCCTAAATCACAGTTAACCTAACAGCTTATGAAAGTACAAGGTAGATGCTAATAAAAGCAGGAAAAAAAATACTAACTTCCAGGTTTCACATGTACCATTTCTCATTTTGGGCTCTTCCACTTGTATTCCTCCAGTTGCAGAAAGAACTGCACATTGCAAGGAAAACTTAAGATCAATCACTTGCGCACAAGCAAAATAGCAATAATCACAAAAAATAGTACTATTAAAGGAATGGAAGGACAAACACATTTATTTTTCCTTGTCCAATGTTGCTAACTAATCACTACGCAAGTAGGCAATGCAATAGCTATAGAGGGGGAAACAGAACATCACCATGGACTAAATTTTTTCCCATTTTTTTACCCGAAATTCTTTTCCCATCTTAAAGCACAGTTATAAAATTTGACTTCATGTGGATGTGGGGCATTAACTAATTGTAAAAGAAGTTAAAGTGTTTGTTGGAGGGACTGTTCACAATATATGTCAAGGGAACTGTCAGCATCATTCCTCGGAGGATGTTCAGTCTCCAAACCATTTTATATAATACTAGCGTTCGGTATGCCAATGAGAATTTTTTGAACAAACATATTGTTTAGCAGTTCACATCAAACTCAAAGTTATAATAATATAAGTTCTCATAACAATATTAATTTCAGAAAACCTGGTGCTAAATCAATTGGTGAAACGTATAGATTTTTCCTAAAAAAAATTAAACATAGATATACTCACCTGATATGGCAGGAGTGAGGATTCCATCTCCAACTGCCATACAAGTACCAAAAAGAACGAGAATAAGAATGGCATTCTTTCTGAATTGGTGCCCCTCTAACCATCTTTTGATCTTTGCAGCAAGAGATTTCTCATCATATGTGTGGCGGCTGTATGTTGTTAGGTCTTCATCTGTTCGATGCTGATTAGGAATAGTGTTTATCTTTGCATGCCGGCAAAGCAGTGAATAAAGAGCAAATGTTCCACCTGGCATTACAATTAACCTCTATTATGTTGATATTCATGATCACAGAATTGTAAGCCACACTGACTCTGAAAATTTATAGCAGTGTCAGTGTGCCATACTAATATGCCGAATTATTATCAAGTACTGAAACTGACAGCATGCTGTAGCACACAAAACTTTGCGTCTCACAACCAAATGGCCCCAATGCTCCATACACATACTGGACGATATCTCTTTCCGGAAAAAAGAGACTTTCCTATCAGGTTTATCATCAAAATATTTGCTCTTAAATACGAAGGCAACTAATCTGTTTCAGGGGCACTAAGCTTCAGTTTGCTTTCAAAATTTCAAAATGTTAATGCTAATCTGATAGAAGTATGATGCATTTTGACTTCTGAGCTCAACCAATGAAAGGCTTAAATGATTGTAGTGTTGCGTGGCATGAATTAAAACAAACTGCGGAAGGCATATGAATAAGAAGATTTGAAAAAATAAGCACCGAAGGAGAATTGTCAAACAATATTACTGCTGACACACTAGCATAAAGTTCTACTGCAACAGTAGCTGAAGCAACTTTGAGGTCTCGAAGTGAAAGCTGACCATTTATGAAAATCTTTGTTTCTTTTCTTAGGAAGAAACAGACTAGGATTTGCTAGATATGGCCATATCTTAAGTTCCTAACTGTGTAGCACAAGGTGTCTTTGTACTGCAATCTTCAAATTACTATAGAACACAATACGTTTTGGTTTTGCTGCATCCTCTTAACAAACTAGAAAAATCACCATATACAGTTTGATCTTTCATAACTGAAGCAGAACTTTCAAGGAAGCAAGAGCGCAGGATGTATTCGTACCTTGGCCATTATCGTTTGCCCTCAAGACAATGAAGACATATTTAACAAGTGGAATCAGAGTAAGAGAGTAAATAATAAGCGAGAGTGCTCCAATGACTTGTTCCGTGTCTTCTATTTCATGAGGGAAAATGTTGTAGAAGACATATAAAGGTGATGTGCCTAAATCTCCAAACACCACGCCAAGGCTTTGGAAAGCTAGTTGTAACAGTACAAGTGTCGGGTAGGTCTGCAAATCCGAAAGGGAAAACAAGAAGACAGCAAGCTTACTGAAGATTCATTTGCAAATCAGTTACACATGCTCAATATCAGCACAATGAAATATAGGCTGTGAAATGACAAAGATCTTTGCAAATAAGTTACACATGCTCAATATCAGCGCAATGAAATATAGGCTGTGAAATCACCTTTTCCCTGTACATGTTCCTTAATCTCCCGGCCTCTGCATCCATGGGCTGATCGAGATTCCTTTCCAGCTCCCACATTGTCCCCCTACCGGTATGCTCATTTGTTGAGCTAGTAGTCTCCATGGTTTCAGACGAATCAGCACCACCGTCCTGTAGCCTGCAGGCATTCGGAACATATCAGTCTGTTTCCAAAGCTATCAGGAACACGAGCTCTGAACTAGAGCAGAACTGGAAGAGATAAGGAGGCCAGTTTTAAACTGTCTCAAGATCAAAGTTCCATAAACTTGAGAATTAACAACCAGAATTCAGGAAATCTGAGATTAACACGAAGTTGTTTTAATGCCTAACAGCCACAGCTGATCAACGTAAAGCCATCCAAAGAACGAAGTTGATTTCCACTATCAAACCTGAGCGCACAAATTCCGAATGACGTAGAACAGTGAAGCCGGAGAAAGGGTCATCAAATAATTTCAGGTTCACAAACAAAAAAAAAACAGGAATATGATCAAATTTTGATGCCATTTCCGAGGTATGTACCTAATGGAAGACAGAACATGTTGCTAACCTTGAAAGCTCAGGACAAAAACCCCAAAGAATCCCGTGATTCCAGACTCGCCAAGATCAGAACTTGAGCCGATTCGCGCGCTCCCAACATCAACCCAAGCACCCGGCGACGAGCCTCCGACCCCCCCGAAAGCACTCCAATCGAAGGCGGGGTTTCAATGGCCGCCTCGGACTCCTCCTATTCACCGCTGCCCAGAGATTCGCGTCCGGGACGACGGAGGAGGACCGGACCCGCCCACACGGACCGCACGCGGAGAGGCGCTGCCCGCCTGCCCACCTCCTGGTGAAGAGGATGGGAACAAGAGGCAGAGGAATTCAGCTCGGACAGGGATGGTGGGGGGAAAAAGATTGGTTTTTCTAGGAGAATAATCGGCAGGTCTCTTATCGGATTGCAGGGCCGATGGAGTGGACAGAAATTCGTTGGAACTCGTCGCAATTTCGTTCGCGTCAGTTTGCGCTCAATGATTGAGGGGGAGCAATAATCTAATGGCAGGTGCGCTCAAAAGTCAGATCAAGCATCTTAATCGCATTTAGTCGGTAGTGATCTGTGATGTGATTTCCACATCGCAATAATAGTAGTGGTGGCGAGTTTGTTTGTCGCGGGTGGCGTCAGGCTAAACATGGTACCCGCATGTGTTTCCCATTGTGAGGCTGATGCGAGCTGCGATGATGCAGGCAAAACTCGAGCTGTATGTGCCCTGATTAGGTAATTAGCTGGAGAAAGTGTACTGAACGTGCGTGTAAGACAAAAGTTAGCTGAGGTAACTGCATTGCAGCTAAGGCCTATGGGGTGTGCTGCTGAGCTCGGCACCAGCGTCTCCAGTAGTATACTCCCCGTGGTATCATGCACATTAATATATAAGTTTTTTTTTCTCGTTGATGAAACGAGTGAGGAAAGTATCATCGCTGAGATACAATCTGGACAAAAGATCTTAGAGATAAAGTTTGAGCACTAAAACCAACCAATTTTAGACTGCACAATGGCATTGGGAGAACTTTTGTTCATATGATATGTTTTTTGGTTTTAATTTGGACGCATCTAAAGCGATGAATTGCCTTGAGACTCTAAGAAACAACCCCATATACCATTCTTTGAGCGGAAATCATCATGTCCTTGTGGGCTGAATTATCTTCCACCCCTCTCTTCTCAACAATGGGTGTTCTTTTGGCCATATTTATTTATTTATTTTGTTCAATGTAGCGTATATCCAATAGTATTTTTGGATTGGTTAGGCAGGTTTCTACTTCTCTTCTTAGATTTATTTGGTGTCATATTTTGATTTGTTCTATTCATAAAAAATATCGATCTACTAATACAATCAATTATTTTCAATTTTTTCAAAGTGTTCTACTCCTATGATATTTTCAAGATTTTTTTATCAAATTTTATTTTGTTGTATTTATGAAAAATATTATTCTATGTGTACAAAAATTACTTTAGCTATACAAAGTTTTAGTTCACAATTGTATTTTTAGTGTTCTATTGATTTACAGTATTAACATTTCACAACATGTGACAGTGTTGGTTGTATACTCATAATGTTTTGTCCTAATCGTACAAGCCGTTCCATAACTTTGTATGCTTTGTTCTAAATACATGAACTCTGAAGCTGGTTATATGTGTGGGCCAGAGGACTCGTACTAACCCTCTCCCTCTTGATCCAGCCATTTCTTCGCTTTGGTAGTAATCACCCAAAATCCAATGGAGAACCGGTCAGTGCGCCGTACCTATACCCTATATAGTGCTAGGCACGCCATAGCCTCATTTTTGGGTTAGGAAAGAGAAGAAGGGGCCTAAGCCAAGTCTTAATGGAGGTGTCATGAGAGATTTATATCATTAAATTCTATGACACATCAGCACTTTTGCTAACTTGCAAGCTCGTTACGAGGAATGAGAAGAAGAGGGTTTCATCCCCATAAAATTCAGTAGGCTCAATTACCAAGTCTCATGAAACACGATGAAACTTCCACTGAGAATGTCATCATTTCATCGCAAAACATATTTGATCACAACATTATGTAAAATTAAATGCTACAATATATCGGAGAAAAAAATCATGAAACCATGCACTGATAGAGACGGTTTCATTTCATTGTAAAGCTGAATGAAATTTTTGATAATTGTGCAATAAAAATATGCACTGAGACTGAACTAAGCATGTCAGGAGCCATACACTTTAAAGGAAAGCAAGATTGTACTCCTTTTGCCGGGCCTGTTCTTACATAAGCAAAAGGGTCCCACGTAAGGTCAAGTTGGTGAGACATATATTCTAGTTAAGGTTTTTTTTTTGTTTCAGCTCAATAGTTTTACCAAGCAAGCCAAAGAAATAGGCCTACCAGATCTTGTCAAGCTATATGCATCATTAATAATATTTTATCAAAGAAGACTAGCAAAGATAATGCAAGCCTACCATTAACATGAAAATATTAGTCTAATTAGTCTAGGAAAGGGGGATTCTGCTTTACTGTTAATGACTGCCTACCTAAAATGTAGGACGGTACCTGACAGTCTTTTCTTGGCTGCAACAACGGTACTGGCAATCCTGGAACGCAAAGCTTCCCCCGTGGAAAACAACCTGACCGGAAAATGTCCTGCAAAGGGGACGAGAAGTGGAGAGGAGAAACCTGATCGGAGTTGGGTTGAGCAGCATCACGACGGACAGCGACAGGGACCTGTACGCCTGCAATTCCACTTGCAATAATGCACCACTAAAAAAATCCTGGAGTTCGTTCACTTGGAAAGAGACGTGCGTGTGACTTGACTCGCAAACAAATTACGTGTGGCCCACCGAACATACTTTTTGTAGCCTTCGTACATCATCCCAACCCAATATTTCTATATGGGCCGCGACGGTGGCGAAGCGCAGCATGCGGCCCAATAAACCACCCTCCTCGGCCCAACGGACACGTGATCCGCCCCCCTTCTTGCTTTTTTGCGGTATTTTTTTATTTTTTTTCTGTTGCCTTAGAGAGGGGGCCAGAGGTTAGAGTAGCATCTGCGTCATTGTGCGATAGGCACCGGGAGGCAACCTCCGGCTGGACCGCCCTCCACCCTAGTGAGAGCGCGTCCGACGGGATTCGAACCCGGGTTGCAACCTCCTGCATGTATACTATATTTGCCACTCTAATTGATGCGCATATGTTGTTTGTTTATTTCCCTAAAAATCATGTATTTCATTAAGAGTGGCTCCTAGTGAGATGGGTTTGAGTCATGAGCACCCCTTTAAGAATCCTTGCACTAGTCAGTACTCCTTCAACTAATTAGTTTATTCTAAACAACATTTACTTAAAGTAGTACATTAGCCTTTTACTTTATAATACGATTTCTATCAGTGTACGTTAAGCCAATTTCATTCAATACAAGCTAACGCCAAAAGTCACCGCCCAACACAGCCACAAAGGAGCCAACGAAAGATCCACAACCATGGGCTATGCATCTATGTTTTTCGAAGGAAAACAATGAATCTATGTTTTTTGAAGGAAAACAATGCATCTATATCTGTGGCATCACTCGGACCTTTTGCCTTGTACTTTACCCAAATGGCCTATGAAAACTTAAAAGGCCAAAAGACAAGGAGAGCATATCTAACGACGGCGATCAGTAGAGTACTTGTACTTTATCCAAATGTACCCTCACTCTAATAGGGGACTTACATTTATATCATACGTCATCTGCCTCTGTATATCTTGCAGCTTGCCCATGCGTCGATTTTAAGCCTCGAGCATCTCCAACAATATCTAAAAAATAAAGTCCCAAAAAACTAGTTTTGAGAGCTAGCCAAAAAAATTTGGGAGTCAAAATCACCCTCTCCTCCAACATTTAATCTAAAAAGTTGCCACCTCATCAGGGTACACACCTTTTTCCGTAACAAACTAATTACCGTTTCCCGTCGGACTAACCAATTGCCGATAGCCTGTTTGACCACGTACGTACGTACATGGCTACCAGCTGATCGCAAGGCCGAGCACACCATGACCTAAAAAAAAGGCTTCTTGCAGAAGTTGGCCGGCGGCTGCGTACGGCGGCGACGCGGCTAGTACTTTTGTCTACACGCAGCCAATAGGGGAGATGCACGAGTGTGCGGCGAAGGAGAAGCCTGCGGTATGAGTTCGTTCTTTTTCAGAGTCTATTGGATGAGTCGTCGTCGGATGATGATGACGAACTCATTCTTGGTCCTGCTCGAATCGTAAGTAATTCACGACCTGCACGAAAGAATGGTGGTTCAGCCCGGACATATAGTTCTTTACCGGAATAGAGAAGGAGAGCACTCCAGAATGTATCAGGATTATTTGGCGGATGATCCTACATACACCCCAACTATATTCCGACGGAGGTCTGTAGAGTTCATTTGGTACAATTGAGATATGTGGTGCATTTTAATTTCGATTTCTTAATATTTTTATTACTGTTTGTACAGGTATAAAATGAGATGAGATCTATTTTTACGCATAATGTATGCTGTAGAAGATCATGATGATTACTTCGTGTAGAGGAGGATTAATGGTCTTCATCGGTCTCCATTATTTGCGAAGTTAGCTGAAAACGAAGCTCCTCAAGTGAACTATAGCATCAATGGTCACGATTATACAATGAGTTACTATCTTGTTGATGGTATATATCCATCTTGGGCGACATTTGTAAAGACTATACCAAAGCCACACGGCAATAAGTGAAAATATTTCGCCAAAGCATAGGAAGCAGTAAGGAAGGATGTGGAACGAGCTTTCGGAGTTTTACAGTCTCATTTCGCCATTGTCCGTGGTCCAGCTCGATTTTGGGATGAGGAAACTTTAGGAGACATCATGAAAGCTTATGTCATCATGCATAACATGATTATTGAAGACGACGGAGAAGTGGACCCTAAGGAACGTTTCGAAAACGGTGGAGAAAATGTAGAACCTTCCCATGGACATCATCCTGATCTTGAAGAGTTTATTGAGACACAAAAAAATTAGAGACAATGAAACTCACCATCAACTACAAGAGGACCTCGTGGAGGACCTATGGCAACATCATCCGAATCAATATTAAGTTCTATTTTATTCAGTGTTGAATAAAAAGAACAATGTTTCTAATTGAATTATTTTGTTAAGTTTTATACATTGATATGTACTTCCAGATTACTTATCCTTCCTTCCAGCAATACTATTTCCTCTGTTGTGGTTACTGGTCCTTTGATGCAAAAATAATAGTTTGATAATTGTCTGACGATCTATTGAGGCAAAACATGTTGCCAAACAAAGCAATAATATAAAAGTAAGAGCAATATATAGTTGAAACCTGTCCACACAGAAGATTGAAATATGTTTCTCCAAACTGAATAGTACAAAACAATAATAGCTGAAAGCACGGCTATGAGACCACTCTAAACATATATTAAATTGAACTAATAAGGGAATCTAAATAAGTTTTATATCAGATGTCACTCCAACTCCAATAGAGTGCCACTCCACATCTTCTCCTCAAAGGCTTGCATGACCAGCTATAGAGTGCCACTTCCACATCGCAGCAAAGCATTCGTATGCTGCAATGCATTTCACAATAAACAAGTTAAAATAAGCAATTGTAGTGTTGCAGTATGCAATCTCAGGTTAGCAAATTTTGTGTTACACAACTTACCTGTCCAGCGGAGCTAATTTGAAACCCGACGAGCTATAATCTCATCTTGTAGGCTCTTGTAGTATTGCTGCTGCGAGAGAGGCAAGGAAGGAATGTCCACTGTCATGAAATTCATTTTCCTGTATCTCGAGACTCTTTGCTTCATTTGCAGCTCTCGCTTCTTCTGCTTGAACCTTCTCTTTTCTAGCTCAAGCCTCTCTTTATCTAGTGCATATGACTGGTTGTATCTCTCCTCTTTCTTCTGTTCTTTCTTTGCATCAGACTCTTTTCTTTTTTGCCCACAAATGATCCAAAGCTTCCACGCAAAAATCAGCCCCACCTCGCTGCAATGCTTCTTTGGCCTTCTTCTTACCCATTGGTCGCTTCCGAACATCAGCATCTGGAGGCCCATTCTCGCTGATAGCATTGTTGCTACTGTCAACATTGATGGGATTGCATGTTCCCTGACTTGGATCTCCATTTGTCTTTTGCCTTTTGTTACCAGGTTGCTTCTGATCTGCCATTTGCTTACGCTTCTCATGCCACTTTGGTTGATTACGCAACAGATTCCAGCAATGCAAGAATTGAAATGACTTATTGTCTTTGTCTTCAGCCTTAAACAAAGTCATTGCCTGGACAAGCTGCACAAATAAGGTAAACATATTTAGTACATGTCTGAAAGCATGAGTATAATGGATGACAAAATAATAATGCATATCAATTACCTTGTCTTGAAAAGTAACCCCACTCTGATTTCTAAGCTCAATCTGAGTTACACATCCGCAAAACTTGTTCACATTCTCTAGAATAGCTTTCCATCGATGCAAAAAGTGAACTTTGGCTGCGGTTTGATGTCCGCTCCTTGTTTGAGTGGTAGTAGTCATAAACTCTCATCCAAAATGTACCACAAGTTTGATTGGTTCCTTGCACTGGATCTGCCCTTATGTTCAACCATGCCGACACAAGCAGTGCATCCTCCTTCTCATTAAATTTTTTTGACCTTTTCTGGTTTGGTCTTGCTGAGGAAGTATTCTCAACAACGGGCGATTGCTCAGCAAGTGATTGCTGCTCCTCAGGCAGGATACTAAAGTCATTCATAGATAGGTCATTGCGGCCATGGTTCAACAGGTTACTAAAGTATCCTTCTCCTTCCACTGTCAATAGTACCTTAAAAATGAGTGAGCATTCTCAGCAAGCAACAAGATAGAAAACATGACAGATTCTTTTTCCTGATTTTCCCAAAAAATATCTCTCTCTGAAAGTGGAACATCCAAGTTCATCTACCTTTATGAAGTTCTAGCTAGTAGAATTCTTCTATTCATTGACAACTAGAAATGAAACTGTTGACACCAGATTTTGACAGGTGTTGAATCGGCGTCAGAAGAGGAAGAGATTGGCCGATGCGGCTGATCTAAAGGCTACAGTGAGAAATCGGCCGATTGAGGCTACAGTTGGGAATCGGCCGATTGGCGATTGCGCCAAACAGATAGGGAGGGTGAAACTATTGGAACCACAACAGAAGATCCCGGTCAAAAGTGGCCTGATGTTGGTCAACGGAACGATGCCGACTCGGTCGAGAAGCAATGGAAAGAATCCTGATTGGATTAGGAGATGGCGGCAGAAGATTCTGCGGGAGTCCGTTTCCTTTATAAAATATTATAGATATAGTAGTTTTCTGTTTAAATCAAGTTTGTAACAAGTCGTAATCGATCAGGAGTCCTGATCCTAGGGTATAAATAGGAGTCGTCGGGGCTTTGTAAAAAAAGAATGAATCAATCAACAATACAATCTACTTTTTCATAGCACTTTACTTTCAAGTCGGCGACTTCGCCAATACTTTTTCTTCTTTCACGAGTTCGTACGGATTGGCAGGGCTGCATCGACTCGATCTCCGACCAATTGGTAGGTTCCGCTTATCTAATAACATCTGAGTTTTAACCTCGGGCGCATCGCTGTGGTTTCGTTTGGATTTATTCACCAGTTATCGATATTTATTAGAACTATAGGTTTTACCTGTTGTTCTAGTATTATCACCAGTTATCCAGCTTGAGATTGAAACTATCGGCTTTATCATCGCTTTTCCTCGTTCATTGTCATACAACCGATTAGATCTATTTCAAGTGTTGCATCTGTAATAATTGTTTAAGTTGCTCCAGCAGTTTTTGTTGCAATTATTACGTGATCATCGGCTGATCCATAGCCGGTCATCTTCACAGCAAATCTGCCGATTCGCCGACACGCTCTTTCGGGACAGATCGGAACCTCAGCCGATCGGAACGCCCGGAATTTAATACTCTTATTTCCTTATCAACTAACAGGTCAGATTGACTGGCACGCCGAGCGAACCGCACCAGGGCGATAACCCGAACAGGAGCTAAGCATATTCTCCCGGGTCGTGTGTCCAACGTTGAAGGTCATCGGCCGATTCCTGGCCGATTTTTATTGCCAACACACTTTTGGCACGCCTGGTGGGACTAACCTCAAGATCCAATATGTCAAAGAACACTGAAGTTTCCGAGAACAACATCATAGAGGTCACAGAAGCAGATCTCAAGGACGACCAGAAAGAAGAATTCGCTAAACATCTAGAGGATTACAAAAGGATGTACCTGCAGTCTTTCAGTCGTATCAGAAGCGGGGAGGCGATCAAAAGAGCTCCTCTTCCAGTTCCCCGCCATATCACAATTGCTGAGGATTCAGGCAAGATGTCCGATATGATTCAACAGTTCGTCTACCAGGCTTTCATCGACCAATCCTCAGTAATGACCAACACGGTGTATAACGCCATCATCAGTTCTCTGGTCAGCGGAGCAGCTCAAGGATATCAGGGGCCAGCATACGCCCCACCTATTGTACCTCCGGCCAGAAGCTTACCAGGCACGTCCCACTCGGCTCCTCAGCCGATGTCGGCGCAACGCGAAGGATACAACACTTCGTTGCCTCCAGTGTCTCCAAGGTATAATGGTGCACCATGTCTCCCATCGCAAGCGCCGCTTCAGCCTGTCCAGATTGCTTCTGTGCAATCGCTGCCCTCAAACTCAGTGCCTTGGGGGGCCTCGACAACGACAGCTTTTCCGGATCAATCAACCGGATATGGGAGCTATCCGATCCAGGCGCCGTTCCACTCGGTCGTTCGGCCGATGGTCCCTCAGTATCAACCAACCCCATCAGAAATCGGTAGGGGGGCAGGCGCTGTAGAAGCACTCAGAAGCACGGCGCCGATGACGATGTACGATGGGGTGGCGGATTTGCTTCGCCATCAACTGTCAACTGCTCAGACGGCCGTGATGCAATAGAATCCGCCACATGCTTCGATCCATCACCTGGCCGTACCGCCGCCAATCCTCCAACATATGCCGACACCTCGAACAGCTGTTCATCAGCAGCAGGTGGATTGGACGGCAAGAATAGCGGAGGTAATTCAGGACCAATTTGGGTTGAAGCCGAAAGTGCAGACTTATACATACAAGACGCCATACCCATCGGCCTACGACCTGCTGCCGTTTCCCCACCGGTACAAGGTTCCTGACTTTACCAAATTTTCGGGGCTGGACGACACTTTTACCGTGGAGCACATTAACAGATTCATCATCCAGTGTGGGGAAGCCGCCACGCAAGATGCTCTGAGAGTGCGCCTGTTTTCATCGTCGCTGTCTGGATCGGCCTTCCAGTGGTTCACCACTTTACCACCCAATTCCATTGTTACTTGGGCCGATCTAGAAAAGCAATTCCATAAGTACTTCTACGCAGGAGTACATGAGATGAAGCTCTCAGATTTGACCATCCTCAGGCAGAGGAGTGACGAACCAGTAACTGGATACATACAAAGATTCAGAGAAGTCAGGAGCAAATGCTATACTCTGGCTCTGACCGATGCCCAGTTGGCCGATATCGCTTTCCAAGGCCTCTTGCCACATATCAAGGAAAGGTATGCCTCACAAGAATTTGAAAGCTTAAGCCAGATCGTTCACCGTTTGGCCGGTCAAGAAGTGCATCCGTTTGAGCAGTGGAGGAATTTCCAGAAAAAGGTGGCATATCTGGAAGGATCTGAATCGGAGGAAGAGGAAGAAACCGACCTGGCAGAATGGGTCAAAGGGAAGAAGCCAATATCGTGCCCGTTTGGAAAGAAAGAACCGGAAGCGTTCGGCTTTGACGTATCAAAGGCTGATAAGATTTTTGACTTGCTACTCCAGGAAGGGCAGATCAAGCTATCACCGTACCATACCATCCCTTCGGCTGATCAGCTCAAAAAGATGAAGTACTGCAAATGGCACAACGCTACATCTCATGACACAAATGAGTGCAAGATCTTCCATTAACAGATACAGTCGGCCATTGAGCAAGGAAGACTCAAGTTCGAAACCCCGGCAAAGCCGGCAAAGCCGATGAAGATTGACCAGCATCCTTTCCCGGCCAACATGGTTGACACGGGAAGAAATTCACTTCAAACCAAGGTGCTGACATCGGAATCGGCTAGAAGGAGCGGCGCCGTAGATCCCAGGAAGCAAGTCACGGTGGATCAGGTCAAAGGGAAAAGGCGGGCTGAAGACGAGGGCGAAGGATCAGAACGATTGCGTAGACCCGTCACTTCCCAATTCTTACTCAGCAAATATCGGCGGCAGCAGGAACGGTCAAGATACCACGATGAGATGATACACCGACACGAGGATCATTGGCAATGTCCGTTCTTCATCCATTGCTGGGAAAACGACCTCAGATTGCCGTCAGCCGACACCTGTCCTGAGTGCAGCGGATCAAGTCGCAATGATCGCCCGTTTAGAAGAACGCGCTCCAGAGATAGGGGATCAGAGCCGATCAGCAGAAATTGGCGCGAACAAGAAGGGCGGCGCCTTTGAGTGCATGATCGACTGGGGGGCAGAGCTGACCGGTATCACCGGTCGAAAGGCAGGATCAACCAGCAGGAGCGACTGGGGGGCAGAACCAGCGTACACGATCGGCTGGAAGAAATGGCTGATGCCAGGGTGACGGATGAAAACCCCCTAGGAAGGGAACCAGACTGGGAGCACGCCAAACCGTCGGCCAGACCAGTAAACCCCAGGTGGTGCCCTGAGGGATTGTCTAAATCTCAGAAGCGGAGAATCCAACGCCTGCGCCAATGGGAGCAACAAGAAGAAGAGCAGAGGCAGGTGCTGGATAAGAGAAACGCCAGGTCTCGGGTCTGGCGCCCCAAGAAAAACAACAGCAAGGAGATTGACAATCAAAAATCGGCAGCTGATGTCAATATGGTGTTCATATTGCCGATGGAGTTCATGGCGCCTGCCGATCGAGATAAGACGACAAGGATGGAAGAGCAGATGGCGCAGTTGGTTTTGGAGCCAATGACAACCACCTTTGAGAAACCAGAAGACGAAAAACGGCAACATCTCAAGGCATTATTTCTCAAAGGACACGTTAACGGACGACCCGTTACCAGGCTACTGGTGGACGGAGGCGCCACAGTCAACATCATGCCATATGCCATGTTCCGGAAGTTAGGCAAAAGTGATGAAGACCTGACCAAGACGGACATGATGCTCAAGGACTTTGAAGGCAACGTGTCTCCCGCCCGTGGAGCGCTCTGCGTCGACCTCACCATCGGCAGTAAGACCCTTCCCACTACCTTCTTTATTATCAATGGTAAGAGGTCCTATAACATATTGCCCAGTCGCGATTGGATACACGCGAATTGCTGTGTCCCATCTACAATGCACCAATGCCTTGTGCAATGGGTCGGCGACAGTACAGAGATAGTCACCGCCGATTCCACCTACAGTGTTGCGGCGGCCGACACGCAACAATGGAGCTGTGAACATGTCAAGTGTACATCCGGCAGGACTTGGGACACTGATTTCCTGAAGGTGTCCGATTTTGGTCTACAGCCGATCCAAGTAGTCGGCTCTGAAGATTCAGAATAGATGGATCAGTTCGCCCGAGAAGACAGAAAGCTTGGGCATGGATTTACGTCGGTAGATTCATTGGAGATGGTGGATCTAGGAGATGGTAGCAAGCCAAGGCCGACGTATATTAGTGCTAGCTTGGATCCCGGATACAAGTGTAAATTGATAAATTTGTTAAAAGAATTCAAAGATTGCTTCGCTTGGGAATATCATGAGATGCCTGGTCTAGACCGGTCCATTGTTGAACACTGGTTGCCTATAAAATCAGGATATCAGCCATATCAGCAGCCTGCACGACGGTGCAACCCCAAAATTCTACCTGATATAAAGGCCGAGATTACAAGATTGATTGAAGCAGGATTTATTCGGCAGTGCCGTTACGCCGAATGGATTTCTAACATTGTACCTGTATATAAGAAGAACGGAAAGTTGCGCGTATGCATCGACTTCAGGAACCTAAATCAGGCTACACCAATGGACGGATATCCGATGCCGACGGCCGATGTCTTGATAGATGCTGCCGCAGGACACAAAGTCATCAGCTTCATGGATGGTAATGCTGGGTATAATCAAATATTAATGGCTGAAGAAGATATTTTGAAGACAACTTTCAGGTGTCCGGGCCACCTCGGTTTATTCGAGTGGGTTGTAATGACCTTTGGGTTAAAGAACGCCGGTGCTACATATCAGCGGGCCATGAATTATATCTTTCACAAGCTCATTGGTGCATCGGTGGAAATTTACATCGACGATGTTGTGGTCGAGTCAAAAGGTCATCAGGAACATCTGGCCGATTTACAAGAAGTACTGGAGTGCACAAGGAAGCACGGGTTGAAAATGAACCCGAACAAATGTGCATTTCGGTGCATCGGTCGGGGAATTCTTAGGATTCATGGTCCATGAGCGTGGGATAGAGGTTAACCGGAAGACCATAGACCGCATCAACAAAGTTGTAGTCTCACAGAATAAAACTGAGCTGCAATCCCTCATCGGCAAGGTCAATTTTATTAGAAGATTCATATCCAACCTGTCCGGGCGTATTCGAGCTTTCACCCCTTTGTTGAAATTGAAGCCCGATCAGGAATTCGTGTGGGGAGAAGAACAACGCAGAGCGTTAGAAGATATCAAGCAATATCTGGTTTCACCTCCGTTGTTAGTCCCGCCACAGTCTGGTAAGCCGTTCAAATTATACTTATCGGCTGATGAACAAGCTATTGGATCGGCGTTGGTAGAGGAGTTCGAAGGGAAAGAACGGGTGGTATATTATGTCAGCAGAAGACTCCTGGACGCCGAAACAAGATATTCCCCGGTGGGACGACTGTGCCTGTGTTTATACTTCTCGTGTACCAAGCTCAGACACTATTTGTTGTCGGCAGAGTGCATAGTCGTATGCAAAGATGATGTGGTGAAATATATGCTATCATTGCCGATTTTGAAAGGAAGGATTGGAAAATGGATACTGGCTCTGTCAGAGTTCGACTTAAGGTACGAATTGGCTAAGGCTGTCAAAGGTCAGGTCATGGCCGATTTCGTGACTCAACATTGTGGACCGGAAATTGCTGTCATCGAACCGGTGTCATGGACTTTGTATTTCGATGGTTCTTCGTGTGGAGCCGGATCGGGAATCTACATTGTTCTTGTATCACCTCGGGGGGCAAGTTATGATTTCTCTCTTCTGATAGAAGCATCCGCAACCAATAACCAGGCGGAATACCGAGCCGTCCTAAAAGGTATCCAATTATTAAGGGAAGTCAAAACTGATGCAGTCGAAATTTTTGGAGATTCCGTGCTTATTGTAGATCAGTTAACGGGGAAATCTGAATGCAAAGATGATATCTTAAGGATTTACTATGAAGATTGCCTCCAGCTGTTAAAGGAATTCAAGTATGCAATAATCGAGTATATCCCCAGAAATTACAATGAAGAGGCCAATAAGCTGGCCCAACACGCGTCCAGATATCGGCCGATTCAAGGAGCTATGATTTTGGAGCTCGCGGCCGATGATTGGCGAAAGGAGATTGCCAATTACTTGAAGGATCCGTCCCAGAAGGTGGATCGGCGAGTGCATTTCCAGGCCACAAAATATGTGTTACTTGAAGACGATTTGTTTTACCGGACGATTGATGGGGTTCTTCTCAAATGCCTGGGAACGGAAGAAGCAAAGGTCCTGATGGGAGAAATCCATGAGGGCGTATGTGGAGCCCATCAATCGGCTCACAAGATGAAATGGATGATCAGAAACAATGGGTATTACTGGCCAACGATCCTTGAAGATTGTTTCAGATATTATAAAGGTTGCCAAGACTGCCAGAAGTTTGGCAATGTGCAGCGCGCACCAGCTTTGGCTATGAATCCGGTAATCAAGCTGTGGCCGTTCAGAGGTTGGGGAATAGATCTCATCGGGTAGATTCACCCTCCATCGAGCAAAGGGCATAAGTTTATATTGGTAGCCACTGATTATTTCACTAAATGGGTGGAGGCAGTTCCATTAAGGACCGTGACATCGGCCGATATGATCGAGTTCGTTAAGAACCACATTGTTTATCGATTCGGTATTCCTCAGACTGTCACAACTGATCAAGGAACGATGTTCACCTCAGGAGAATTTGGAGAATTCGCCGCCGATATGGGTATTAAATTGTTGAATTCTTCTCCACATTATGCTCAAGCCAATGGCTAGGCCGAATCGTCCAATAAGGGGATAATCAAGTTGATCAAGAGGAAGATAGAAGAACAACCCAAGAAGTGGCACATGTCTTTGACTGAATCTCTATGGGCTTATAGGATGGCTTGCCATGGGGCCACTAAAATATCTCCTTATCAGTTGGTATATGGTCATGAGGCAGTTTTGCCTTGGGAATTAAGGACGGGGTCAAGGCGTATATCGCTTCAGGATCAGTTGACGGCCGATGACTATTCCTTCCTCATGAAGGATGAGCTCGTTGACTCGGCGGGTCAGCGGTTGAGGGCCCTGATTAGCATTGAAGAAAACAAGAAAAGGGTGGCCAGGTGGTATGACAAAAAGGTCAAGGTTAAGCAATTCTCCCAAGGAGATCTGGTATGGAAGTTGGTGCTGCCGATAGGGTCTAAAGATCTCAAATTCGGTAAATGGTCGCCCACTTGGGAAGGGCCGTATAGAATCGGCCGATGTGCTCCGGGGAATGCATATATACTAGAAACTATCGAAGGGGAAGAATTCTCAAGAGCCTTAAATGGAAGATATCTGAAGAGGTACTATCCAAGCATTTGGGTAGGTGCGTAACTTGCAGTAAGATGCATCAAGGCATCCTGGCCGACTCCTATCGGCTTTTGTCTACATAGCCGATGTAAAAATGACATCGCCTTAAGGAGGAAACATTTTGGTTTGGTCTGACCGATTCATTATTCGGTGAAAACAGCAAAGTACATGGCCGACATGGTACAAGTCGCCCTTAGAATAAAAAGTACCAACATATCTACTAATCACGCTTTTTCTTGAACTCTCTCTCGATCCGGCCTAGTTTTATCAGAAGGCGGATGGTCTTCTCCTCCAGATCCTCCATGGCGGCTTCAGCCTTGACTTGATGAGGGAGTGGATGGCTCCTGTCGAGAGGTGGTTGGGATGTTCCTGCCGCGGCATCTTCAAGGGCAACTGAGCAAGGGAGTGGATGACTCCTTTCAGTTGGCGGTCGCTTGGTGCAGTTAGCGTCTATTTGGTCCCAGATTTTCTGGACATCAGCAGGAACGTGACCTTTGAGTTCTTCAGAGTGAGCTCTTATCAGATCTATATCTGCCTGTGATAGTGGTTCGTCAAAATGCATAACTTCAATCGCTCGTTCCAGACTGGGACTAAGGCGCTTTGGCTAAAGAAGGGATAAACAACTACCGAATATCAGAGTGATTGAGATGTCAAGGGGAGAAATAGAAGAAGATTCATACCTGGTTGACAGAGGAGGAGGAAGATGAGGAAGACATCTTGATGTCCAGCTTGGGAGGATAGAGATCGAATTATTGGAGGAGAAGGAGATGGGTGATGCAGACGCCTCTAGAAACGATGTGGGATCTCGTACTTATAGAAAGAAAGAGGTAAGGAGATAGTAGGATGCGTCCTATCAGAGTAACAACGTTCATAAATGCAAAGCTGCCAAAGGAGGCGGTCCAAGTTTGAATCGACGCATCAACATTAAGAGGGCATTAAATGTTTACAAGATTCTTTACAACCCAAGGAGGGGAATGTGGAAGGACTTTTCCTTTCTCTCTCCCTCTTTCTCTCTTTCTCTCCTCAGGCACGACGGGGGTGGAGAAGGACGGCGATGATGATGGTAAGAGAACAAAGGAGGGGGAGGCGAACGCCGGCCACAGGAACAAGGCAAGGGCGATATGGAGGAGGATGACTACCTCCGGCCCTTCCCTTTTAAAGAGGCGCCTCGTGGAAGCCCAGTCGACAAGGTGTAACAAACGGCACAGGGGCCCACCACGACCGCGGCGTCAGCGCGAAAAACGGGGTGACTTCTGACTTCCCGGATAAGCCTCAACGGGCCGCGTCCTCATTCAATACTCGCGTTTAAATTTCTCGAATCTCGTAAAGGCATCAAAACCAAAAAGGCGCAAAAAGTGTGCTGACAAATCCCAACTCGGGAACCCGACTGGCGGAGGCATCAAACAGAACCAGGGGAGAAAACGCTGATGAGCCCCAGCGACCCTCGCCCAACCTGCTCAGGCAGCGATTCGGGTCATCTGAACCTTCTCGTCCGATCCGAACCTCGAGCCATGCCCACAGAATCTCCATCGAGGAGAGGCCAACGGGCCACCTGAGTTGGTCGGACGACTCGGGCATGTGCTGGGAGGTGGGTCGTGGAGCAGTGGAATGCCACCTGCGGGCTATGCCGACCCCGTCACAAACGACATACCCAGATTCCACTCACACGCCCAAAATTTTGCCCGGGCACACATGTTAGCAGCTCACCGAGCCCGTCACTTGAGCCATCGAGGCAAGTGACGCCAGCTCAACCCCTCCGGTCGTGGACAGGGTCACCTCCACACTTATTCGCACGTGACGCCGTCGACCTGACTACCTTCCTTTGCGGCGAAGCCGCGGTGAGTCGGGGTACCGCGTTCTCACCTATAGGGGACGACAAAATTCCAGCCCCCGACCGGACTCACGATCGGGCGGGGCAGATACAAAGCACTCCAAAATAAACATGTTTTATTCCTGCTGAATAAATATTGCAAAAGTTCAGTCGGCCCATGGCCGTTACAAAGTACAAAAAACCTGTTACCACCACAAGGGTGGTAACACTGGAAGCATTGAGGGGGGCTGCTATAAGTGCAGGAAGACTGGGAGGAGCATCTTCCTCGCAAGCCTTCTTCTTGCACCCCCTTCTTCAAGGGCAACTTGGCGGGGATGACGGCAAGCAGTCCATCTGCCGCCACCGCCAACCGAACTCCCTCGCCATCTTGAACGACAGTGAGGAGCTCTTCCCCATCTCCAGTCGCCTAGGAAGGACAAGCCTCCTCATAAAGCGAACAGGCGGTGAGAAACATGGGGAAGCTGAACCATCTCGGGACCTAGGCGACCCTCAGGGGCGCTCCCGGCAGCAGGCATGAACAAGGAGTTCCTCCTCGTTTTGGGGCCCGGCCGGTGGAAACACTGATGCATCCGCCACCCGAGGCCAGCTCTCCCCCGGTAGTCAACCAAGGTGCCTGGGGAAACGGCTCGTCCGCCGACCGGAAATGGTGGCCTACTTGCACACCCGCTCCCCTCGATCATCCGAGCCGAGCATTCGGAGGACCGAGCTTGGGAGAGGGCCGCATATGGTGTTGCCCGCGTGTTATCCCCTACCACTCGCAAGCGTTCTTCTAGCACCAGATGCTGGAAGGAGCCACCGACTCTGTCAGGTGGATGCACACGGGCTGAGAGCAACTCCATTATACAAGACAAGGTTCACCCACGACTTAGGTTCTGGATAAATTCAAAAATGGAGCCTCGGAGGCTTCCATTTATAGCCACCCAGGCACCTCCCTGTCTCACGAGCCGGCTTCGCCGCGTGGCGTGCAACTCCGCCCCCAATGGGATCTAAACCCTCATGGGGGAAACAGGGAGGAACTCCTCCGCGGTAGGCCGACATGACAGATTGGGCAAGCCTCGATATTCCACACCGAAACCAGGCGGCTGGTACCGCTGCGGCGCACTTATTAGACTGTCAAGACCAAGGCACCCTCGATTGACTCGCGGTCGCAAGTGGAAGCCTCCCCTGTGTTGTGTCTCTCTGCGGCTGAGGTAGAGCGATGCAACCTCTCACTCTAAGCAAAAGGACGGCGCAGTGAGAATAGCGCCTTCGCGATTAAACAAATCCCAAAGCCGCTCAGGGGCCTCTAACGGGTCCAGGGACCCGGTGTCCCCAGCGGGCCCACTTCCCACTGGCACTCTGGATAGCCTGAGACCGCACATGGATCAAACGACCGCCCTCCTGGGCCGTGACTTCCTCCAGGCCGCCCAGGCCCACGGTCCCGACCGGCCGGCCTATTGGCGGGAGCCTCGACCCGCGTCCCCAACACGGGGGACGACCAAGGCTTAGGTCCGTTCCATGGTCCTGAACTAAGGGGCCGACCGGACTCCACTGTACACGTATTGCTACCCCCGACTGACAAGGTCGGGGGTCAGCCAGGCCTTGCGCACTGACGGTCCTCGAGAGCAGGTGATAAGGATAAGGGCGGACGCCGGGGTCAACTTGCCGCACAGGGCCAACCACCCCCTCCACGGGGGCTATAGTCCCCGTTGCTGCCACAGCAGAGGGACACTATTCTACCTACCCGTCCTCACGAAAAGACTAGGCGCAATGTCATCATGACATGACGGACACGCCTCCGTCACGATGAAGTGATAGGGCGTGGCGCTAGGGTTGGGGCGTGACTGCCGTACCGTACTTATCGGCGCACGCCCGCCTCCCTACCGACGGAACATGATGAAGAGGGATAGAACAAGATGGCCACTCCACGACGCAGGACTCGGACGGTGGCTGCCCAAGGACTCCGACTGGTGAAGTTGGTGATCCCGACTAACAGAGCTGATGACCCCGACCGGCGGGGCTAGGAACTCTCTCTATCTCTCTCTTTACCTCTCTTTTTTTATCCTTAGTTCCCTGTAAAGGAGACCCACCTTTGGACTATAAAAGGGAGGGTCAGACGCCTAGGAAAGGGGACCGGACTGAGGTCCAAGAGATTCATCCTCCACTCGAAAGCATGTAACTCCCCAACTCTCACGAGCACCTGGGCTCAAGCAATACATCCGACCAACCTCCGACTGGACGTTGGGCACATTTGCCATAACCAGTATAAAGCTTGAGTCATTGTGTGCTAGGCCACCTCCGATCACGATGCACGATACACACTTAAAGTAGGTTTAGCTATCGGCCAACCGACAACACCAAATTGGGATACCTTAAAAAGGATCATGCGTGCAAGATTTGTTACTTCTTATTATGCCCATGATTTGTTACATAAATTGCAGCAACTAAAACGAGGAACTAAATCTGTTGAAGAGTACTATCAAGAGTTGCAAATGGGCATGCTTAGATGTGGTTTAGAGGAAAATTCTGGATATTTTAGCTTACAAGGAATACAACTTTGTTACTCATTTATTTCACCTTGCTTGTAAAGGTTAAAGGGAAGTGCAGGGACACCGAGCAAGCATGAGAACTAACATTTCTGTAGGTCGTGCTAGCCCGTGGCCACCATCCAACACTGCTACACCACCATCACGAGCAACCCCACAACTTTCCTCGGGCAGCAAACCACGTCCTACAACGAATTCTGCAGCATGCCCGAGTGAACCAACAAGAGGAGTGGCGGCTGGACCTTCCAAGAGCTCATGCTCCGTAGCATCCATGGGAAGGAAAAGGGATATTCAGTGCCTACGCTGCAAGGGCTATGGCCACGTGCGCAAGGACTACTCAAGCACACGAGTGATGGTTGTGCGAGCTAATGGTGGGTATTCCTCTGCTAGTGACTTAGATGAAGAAACATATGCTTTGCTTGCTACTAACAATGTAGGGGAAGGATAAGTCTCCCACCAAGACGAAGAGCACAATTGGGGCTAAGGCTGCTGAACACTATGAGAGCGTCGTGGTGCAACGTGTGCTCAGTGCACAAATGGAGAAGGACGAACAAAATCAGCGCCAAACTCTTTTCCAAACGAAGTGCGTGATCAAGGAACGCTCTTGTCGTGTGATCATAGATGGGGGAAGCTGCAACAACTTAGCAAGTGCTGAAATGGTGGACAAGCTTGCATTATGCACAAAGCCGCATCCGCAGCCCTACTACAATCAATGGCTTAAATAACAACGGTAACACAGATGGTGAGAGTTAATTTTTCGATTGGTTCCTATCATGATTCTATTGACTGTGATTTTGTGCCTATTCAAGCATGCTCGATGCTGTTAGGTAGACCACGGCAGTACGACATTGATTCTTTGCACCATGGTAGAACTAATCAATATTCTTTTGTGCATATTGGCAAGAAACTTGTTTTGCATCCAATGCCTTTTGAAGCTATTTAAAAGATGAACTTGCTAAAGCTAGCAAACTAAAGAACCAAGAGCAAGCTAAGAGTGAAAATCAGATTGTGGCTAATGACTTTGGAAAGCATAAAAAGAAAAACACCAAATCTGTTCATATAATAAAAATGAGATTAAACTGAAAGCGTCATGTTTCATTACTCCCAAATCTCATTTGGATGATATTGATGCTAGAACTACTGTTTGCTATGCTTTAGTTTGCAAAGAAACTTTGTTCTCACTTGAAGATACGTCTATTGCTTTGCCTCTTGCCATCACTAATCTTTTGCAAGAGTACACCGATGTTTTTCCAAAGAAGGTGCCACCAGGGCTGCCACCAATTCGAGGGATTGAACACTAAATTGACCTCATTCCTGGGGCCTCCTTGCCTAATCGTGCGCCACACAGGACCAACTCAAAAGAGACAAAAGAGATTCAGCGGCAAGTGCAAGCATTACTCGACAAAGGTTATGTGCGTGAGTCTCTTAGCCCTTGTGCTTGTGCTGTTCCTATGCTTTTAGTTCGTAAGAAAGATGTGTCGTGGCACACGTGTGTGGATTGTAGAGCGATAAACAACATCACAATCAGATATCGCCATCCTATTTCTAGGTTAGATGATATGCTTCATGAATTGAGTTGCTAAATTGTGTTCTCTAAAATTGATTTGCGTAGCGGTTACCACCCAATTCGTATGAAGCTAGGAGATGACCAGAAAATAGCGTTTAAAACTAAGTTTAGCTTGTATGAATGGTTAGTCATGCAATTTGGGCTCACTAATGCACCCAACACTTTCATGAGATTGATGAATGGAGTTTTACGCGCTTTTATTAGCAGATTTGTGGTCGTATATTTTGATGATATTTTGATCTATAGCAAATCACTAAAAGACCATCTTGATCATTTGTGTGCTATTTTTGATGCTCTATGTGCTTGTATGGTAACCTTGAGAAGTGCAGCTTTTGCACAGATAAAGTCTCTTTTCTTGGCTTTGTTGTGACACCGTAGGGAATTGAAGTTGATCAACCCAAGGTTGATCCCATTCATAGTTGGCCGGTTCCTGCAACAGTCACCCAAGTGCGAAACTTTTTAGGACTTGCTGATTTGTACCATCGCTTTGTGAAAGACTTCAGCACCATTGCAGCCCCGCTGCATGAACTCACCAAGAAGAGTGCAACATTCACTTGGGCTGCACCACATCAGAATGCTTTTGACATGTTAAAAGATAAATTAACATATGCCCAATTACTTCAACTTCCATATTTCAGCAAAACCTTTGAGCTCGAATGTGATGCTAATGGAATTGGTTTGGGTGGTGTGCTGCTACGAGAGGTTGGCAAACCTGTAACGTATTTCAGCGATAAATTGACTGGCCCACTTTGAACTATTCAACTTATGATAAGGAATTGTTTGCTTTAGTTCGAACTTTGGAAATATGGCAGCATTATTTATGGTCCAAAGAATTTGTTATACATTCTGATCATGAGTCCTTAAAACAGATTCAAAGTCAAGCAAAATTGAATCGTATGCATGCGAAATGGGTTGAATTCATCGAGTCTTTCCCTTATGTCACAAAACACAGAAAGGGTAAAGAAAATATCATTGTTGATGCTTTGTCTAGACGTTACTCCCTGCTGTCCCAACTTGAGTTCAAAATATTTGGCTTGGAAACAATTAAAGCACAATGTGTTCATGATGATGATTTCAAGGATGTGTTGCTGAATTGCAAGGAGGGAAAAACTTGGAACAAATTTGTCCTAACTGATGGGTTTGTGTTTAGAGCTAACAAGCTATGCATTACAGCTAGCTCCGCGCGTTTGTCATTGCTGCAGGAAGCACATGGAGGAGGGCTGATGGGATATTTTGGAGTGAAGAAGACTGAGGACATCCTTGCTGGTCATTTATTTTTGCCCAAGATGAGGAGAGATGTGGAGAGGTTCGTTGCTCGCTGCACAACATGCCAAAAAGCTAAATCACGCCTTAATCCTCACGATTTATACATGCCTCTTCCTGTTCCAAGTGCACCTTGGGAAGATATTTTTATGGACTTTGTTTTAGAATTGCCTAGAACAATGAAGGGGAGGGATAGTATCTTTGTTGTAGTGGACATATTTTCTAAGATGCCTCATTTCATACCATGCCATAAGAGTGATGATACTACAAATGTTGCTGATTTGTTCTTTCATAAGATTGTTCACTTGGTTTGGTTGCATTTGAGAAAGCATAGATTTCCTGATTTGAGAAAGTCTAAGTTGCTTCCTAGAGCTGATGATCCCTGTAAAGTGTTAGAAATGATCAATGAAAATGCATACAAACTTGAGTTGCCTGCAGATTTTTGAGTTAACCCCACATTTAACATTGCAGATTTGAAACCTTATTTGGGAGAAGAAGATGAACTTGAGTCAAGGATGACTCAAATGTAAGAAGGGGAGGATGATGAGGACATCCCTATCATTGGTACAACCACGTCTACTACACAACAAGGATCAATTACTCGAGCACGAGCACGACAACTAAATTATCAGGTAAAGTCGTTCCTTGCTTTC
Organism: Panicum miliaceum; assembly: GCA_032594955.1. NCBI lineage: Eukaryota > Viridiplantae > Streptophyta > Magnoliopsida > Poales > Poaceae > Panicum > Panicum miliaceum. The sequence goes on along the minus strand of CM064066.1, from coordinate 32,901,231 downwards.
CAAATAAGTTATTCTCCGAATGGGGTGTTATTAAAGTCTTGTGATGACTTTCTTATGATTAGGAACTTGAAAGCCAAATCGGATTGGAGAAAGGACTACAATGATAACAAACAAGTGGAAGGAGGTGTCAGACCCGGGTACACGGGACTGTACACGTGGGACACTTCTCCCAGGATACGGGATGGGACATGGCTCACGCCTTACATCTGTTGTAACTACTCGTAATGCAGTAGGATTACTCGTAGAGTAGTGAAACTAGTCGAACACGGTAGGAAACTAACCGAGAAGTACTCGGGTAGGACTCCTGGGCTTGTATCCGACAAGGACTTCCATGTAAACCAGTCCCCCCGGACTATATAAGGGAGGACAGGCACCCCCTCGAGGAGAATTATCATCAAAGGCAATACAAACCACACAGGACGTAGGGTATTACGCTCTCGGCGGCCCGAACCTATCTAAACCTTGTGTTCTTTTGCACCTTCGAGTTCCTAATCTCGGCGACACCCTACCTACAAACTCACCACCTCGGGCGTATCCCTCGGTGGGCGTGGCGGTAAAACACCGATAGCTGGCGCGCTAGGTAGGGGAGGTCATTGAGCATCCACCGGAGAATTCGATGGCATCCATCAACTTCACCAGCATTGTGCTCGACGAGGGCACGGCTTTCATCTTCGGCTCCGGGATCTGCTTCACCAATGGTTTGGGCCTCTTCATCAACTCCAAGCAGCAATCTAGACGACTTCATTGAAACCCTCGACGACGTGCTGCTTCCCGATCTGGCCCAGCAGATCGAAAAGATGTCCATTTTCAACGCAACTTCGACTTGTGACGCACCAGATCTACTTGGGTCAGATTCAAACCGATTTGAAAAGACCTCACAATCTAAGTCCCTCCGACTTGGAGGAGGATTTGGACCTGCTACTCAAGATCAAGGATGTGGGCACCACCGCTTGCCGGGAGGCCCCCGTTTTTGACATCTACTCGGATTCCGACGAAGAGTAATCCCTGTGCAGTACTACTCCTTCAAGCCGGATCCAAAAAGGACTCGGAGACGAGGGAGCCACCGCTCATCGGGTGGCCCCCACCCTCGAAAACCACTCGCAACCCGACGGCCACACCGAAACGTTTTCGGGCAGCCTTCTGGTTTTAGCCATCACATCAATGCCGCAAGGACGTTTCATGTACTGGAAGGGCTTTGAGCCCTCCGAACTACTCGATTATGAGTCCCGCCTTGTGGCCTTCACGCAGGAGCTACCCTTCCAGGAGGGTAGACCCCTCTCTCCCATTGCGGAAGAAGGAGAGAGTAGCACAGACCTACTCGAGTACAGCCTTAGGGCTAACCAGTCGCCGGATCATCAAGTCTGCATGGCCTCCCTTTACAACGCGGAGGAAGACGAGCTGGGCACCCAATACGACAACGAACAACTCGAGGACGTCTCAGCCGACGAGCCCACAGCTGATGCCCCCCAAGATGAAGACGAGGAACACCGAAGGATCCGAGGGTAAAGAACGCCAAGCGCGCTCAACGCAGGCGCAACGCACAGAATCGCGCCCGCGCACCAAGGGATCTCAACGACTCCTTTGCAGCAGTTGTGGATCGTGAGTACCGTACCCGATCGACGCTATTGCAGAAGCAGCACTCCTCTCTCAACCACTCCCATCCAATTCTCAGATACAAAGGCTGCAGTACTTGACCCAGCGTGCGTTTGTGCAACTCGATGGGCAACATCCAGTGTCCTCCACTCGGAATCAGCTCTCGAGGTTTGAGCTCCATGGTGATACCGCACTGGTCAGTCGCACTCCTGGAGGAGGCCACGGGGGTCGGAGGAACCACAACCGCCAGCGCAATGAGAGCCACCCGTCTGCGCGTGGCAACAATGAACAAGAGGTACAACAACCCCCTCGCAACCACCGGGGCGCAAGGCATCAAGGCCAAGATCCACTCGAGGCCAACCTTCACGACGCCCCCACGGTCGACTTTAGGCAGAAGATTAATGAAGGCCGCGATGCGCGGCTTGTTATTGCAGCAAGGAGAAGGGACCGTACTCGCAGGCACCACGACGACGACGACAGCGACCGCTTTCCCGCCTTCACCACCAGCATCACCGACAAGTCCTATCCAAAGAACTTCAAACCAGTTGGAATCCCTAAGTATGACAGTATTTTGGACCCGAGCCAGTGGATTCGTTGCTACTCTATCGCCATTGAAGTTTCAGGGGGATCCAACTCTACCAAAGCACTATACTTCCCGATGGCTCTGGAGTCCGCGCCCCTCACGTGGCTTGAAAGCCTCAAGCCAAACTCCATCGACTCGTGGGAAAACCTCAAGCGGGCCTTCATCGACAACTTCTAGGATCCATGATCAGGGCGGGCACTCGCCATGACTTGTCCCAGGTGAAGCAGGAGATGAATGAGACCCTGAGGTACTACACAAGGCGTTTCTTCGAGACGCGCGCCACCATCGTGTAACACCTCAGGTGTTTAAATTATGAAATAAGTCTCTTTAGCTTAACACGGTGCATAAATAATTAAGAGAAGTTTCAACGAAAGGAGTTTTCAAAATAACTTCTAAACTAGAACCCAAATGAACTTTGGCCTGAAACAAAACTTGTGTAACTTTTTATTTTGAACAACTTTCATGTTGAAGGATTTTCAAGTTGCAAAACAAAAATTTGAGAAACACTTGGATTTGCAAACCAGTCCCTGCCTTTTCTTCTATTTCGCTGCAGACCCTTCTTCTCCGCCTCGCCCGACCCTCCGACGCGCAGCCGCTCGCCCGACCCTCGCGTCGCCCAACCCTTTCCTGTCACCCGACCCTTTCGTTCGCCCGACCCTCAGCTTCGCTGCGGCCCTCGCTTCGCCCGACCCTCGCCCGCCGCGCCGTCGCCGCAGGCCACTTGGCCGGCGATGCCTGACAGCGCTAGGCGCCAAGCCAATGCCTGGCCGCGCCCGCACGCTTGCCCGCACGCTGCGTTCCTCCCCAGTCCGGGCACGCCACGCGCGCGCCGGCGACGCGCGCCCCTGCTCGCCGCCCGCCGCGCCCAATGGGCAAGTCGCGTCGTGCCCGTGTCTCCGCCGCGTCTCGCCAGTCGCCACGCTCGCAGCCCGGCAAGAGAGCTGCTGCAGCTCGTCACCCAGCCCGCGCGCCGCGTGATCTCCCGCTCCCCACGCCAAATCCTCAGCGCCCAATCCACTGCCCGCGAACGCCGCACGCCGCGCCGGCCCTGTTCGCCGCCCGCCGCGACCAATAACGCGCCCCCGTCGTGCCGCCCGCGCCCACGCCTCGCAGTCCAGTTCTGCCCCTCCTCCCGCCTCTCTGTTGCCTACAAAAGGCCGCACTAAGCCCCCTCGCGCGCCCAGACACCAGAACGCCATCGCCGCCACCATTACCATCGTCGTGCCAGCTCACCGTGGAGCTCACCTCTCTGGCCACCCCTTGCCAGAGCTGAGTCTTCCACCACCACCATAGCACCCCACCGCAGCTCACTGTCCCACCCATCATCGCCCAGATCCATCGGAGCACCGCCAGCGCCGCCCGCGCCGCCGCTGCTCCTTGCTGCTCCGTGGACAACCCACGCCGAAGCTCCTCCGTCCCAGCCAAGCTTCGAAACAGGTTCCCCTCGATGCCGCGAAGCTCATCGACCAGCCCCTACCCTCCCCTCCTCGCCGGAGCACCATCGCCGACGTTCCGCCCCGCCGCCGCCCCTCTGCTCCGCGCCGACGAGCCACCTCCGGCCAATCCCAACCCGGACCAAGGCCATCCCGAGGTAGCTCTCACCTTCCTGGATCTCCCCGACCCTTTTTCCCCTCGCCGCCGACGAGCCCCCTCGCCGGAATCTGGTCGGCCACCATGCCAGCGCCGCCCAAGGACCACATTGCTTTGATTGAAATCTTTAAAAGAGTCTGCACGCAAGTTTCGAAGGACCCCTCTGTAAAGAAAGTTTAAACTTTAAATTCAAAAATAGCGAACTTGTAAAATTCATTTAAAATCATAGAAAAATCGAAAAAATACAAACTCAACTGTTCTGGAATATTTAGATGAAAGTCTACAACTTTTGTTACATGATTTTCTTCAGTTGCTTGCTAAATCTTGATATAAATTAAATGGAAGATTTAATAGACTTTAATTGTACCCACTGTTGTAGACAAAGTCTAAACTTGAAAATTTAATAGTAGATTAGTTGCTTGATTTCTAGGCCAGTGTAAAAAATATTAGGGCCAGAACCCATCTCTAGCTAAACTTCTTAATAAAACTTGTTTATGACATGAAGTAAAAAAACTAAATTATAACTGTTGTTATGTTGTGATTCATATGGTGAAACTTTTTAAGAACTGTTGTATTAAGGCCTAAATACCACAGAAAAAGTTTAGAAACTTTTTCCTTTTCGTAACCTTTTTATATAATTTTGTGGTAGGAAAAATTACACTAATTCAAATAATTAGTTTCTGTGCTTGGAAAATGTTCAAATTTTTACTGTAGCACACCATAGAGTAGCTCTTGCTGTATAAAAAGTTTCATATATAGAAACCCTGTAAAACATCGTGTAAAAATTAATCTTTATTAAACTAGGTGTATCTTGTCCTATTTATTATGCTTTGTATCTTGCTCAGTAAAATCTGAAAAATTTATAGCAACACACTGATGGATAGATTAATTCCCTGTAAAATGTTTGGTGTCAATACCCGAATGGTTTGTTCGGTATAAAAATTACTAGGTTCTAGCAGTGGCTGTGTAATGCATTTTTCATAATTATTCAACTGCGTGAAAATGTCTGAAATCTTTACAGTGCCTTTGTCTCTGCATAATGTGCTCGAAATAAAAATTTCATCACCAGAAGTTACCTAATCCAGAAGTTGTGTTTAATCCATGTTGTGGTTAGAAAATTTAGTTTCCAATATAACACAACCCCCTTCTTGTTTAATGAAGTTAATAGTTAAGTTATACTCTATTAACAATTGCCCAAAGAAATCTTAACTAAGTAACTTCCCAACAAAATCGATGTTTTGTGGATTGCAACTTTGTCGTGAAGGAAAATAATCGTCTTATACCATCACTATAACTTACACTTGTGCATTCATATAGAATCGACTACTCTCGCCGACGGAACGTACGAGCTGGTGCTCGCGTCCGAGAGTGAGCAGCGTGAAGCTTAAGTAAATCTAACTGAAGCTCTCGAAGACCCGAGCCCATGTTCGGACGAGCCCCAAGCTAGCTTTTTCCAAGAAGGCAAGCCCCGGAGCATGAACCCTATTTTTCTAAAATTATGCAACTTATTACTCTACTTTACTTGTGCATTAAGTTTGTAGGAGTTGAATGGAAACTTAGTTGCATGATCCTAGGTACCCATGCTCTGAACACTAGATGTAAGGTTCGATAGAATGCTATGCTAATAGGACTCAGTAAAAGTCGAGTGATTTCCTGTCACTCGCGAGAATATAGGAGTTGAATGTTTACTACATGCTGCAATCATAAGGTCGACGGACGGGGCTATGGTACGATGTTTATGTTGATGATTGAGGCCCCGTTTGTTTAGTGAAAAATGCTAAGGCCGCAGTGTGTGGTAGTGGTGGTAAAGTCTTTGAACGTACTAACCACATGCCGAGAATATGGTAATCGGTAAGTTTAAGTACCTAATCGGACCGGCAAGTGGACAGCATCCCACCATCTCAACTTCGGTTCCATGCGCGCACATGGTGGGTACAGAGCCGGGCTCTGTAGTCTCGGATGGTGGCCCTGATCCACAAACCAGGAAGAAAGGGGAAAAGTTGCACATGTGACTCTGGGAGTAACCACGTGACGTGTGTTTAGGTTTCGCTTGCAAGGTTAAGAAATTCGATTCGAATCGTCCGTTTCTCGCGGTTATTGAGACTGCTTGACCCTTTTACCATATAGAGTAAGAAGAGGAACAATGATGATGATTAATCTTGTTGGATGCAAAATAATTCTTCCACCATGTTTGATGTTGTATAGTTGCTCACCTAGAATGGTTAAAGAAAGCTAGAACTTGGAGCTAAAATCTGAAAGTAAGGACCTACTTATATATGCTTTTCGGCAAAACAAACCCCTCAAGCCAAAAGCCTTGCATGTCTAGGAGTCGGCTAAGTATATTCCACTAGTCGGGTAAGCCTTGCTGAGTATTAGTATACTCAGCCTTGCTTGTGGCTTGTTTTCAGGTGAAACTTTCGAGGATTTGATTGCTAGTTTGACTTGGCCTTGTACCCTTCCTCCTGGTTGGTCGGTGGAATGGGATACGCCCCCGGCCAACGGTGATAATGCCGAGTGATGTCTCGTACGGGCTTCATCGAGACATCCTGTATCGTCGAGTAGTTGTCGTTATTATTCCGCTGCATTGAACTCTGAAGAACTCTATTATTTTGAACTCTGAAGTACCTTGTTTTACGAATTTGAACTCCATTGTAATAATAATTTATGATGAACCCTGTGGTGTAAAATTTGTCGAATGTTGTATACTCTGGGCTCACCTTCGTGTGAGTACATGTATGTGTGGTTTTAATCGGCAAAAACCGTGGTTGTATCGGGAGGTTACCCGACAGACCAATGGATTATTCCGTTTGAAGTGCGAGTTAGCCCGGATTGCCCTTGTGGTGATGGTTAGCGCGCTTGAGCCGGATTAATTCAGGTGGTTCTGCCACACATCGCCAACATCACCGATGAGGATGTCATCCGTTGCTTCCAAAATGGCCTATTCTCGAAGAACACGTACCACGACTTCAGGCGCAACCGCCCGACTACTGCTGTGGAGCTGCATCACAAGATGGCACTGTGGGCTGACCAGGAGGACGAGGAAAACGACCGTTTTCCCAGACGCAACCACGACAAGCAAGGCAATGGCAACGGCCACTTCGACAAAAGCCAGCGGAACCACTCGGGGAATACCCAAAAGCGCAAGCCAGACCATGAAGTCGCGCCTGTCAAGCGCAACCCGCGCGGCAACAAGTCGGGGAACAACGACTCGGAATGCGAGAAGATCATGCACAAACAATGCCCGATACACCCGAAGTCGCGGCACATGCTCTTTGAGTGCGTCACCATCCGCAAATCACTCAATGCACCGACCCCTCCCTCAAGCAGGAAAGCAAAAGGACAAGAAGGATGATGAAGGAGGTGACAAGTCGGGGGCTCAAGACTTCCAGGATCCGAAGAACGTCGTCAACATCATCTTCGGTGGAGATGGCGGATTCCCCTCCAAGCGCGCGCAGAAGCTAACCCTGCGCGAAATACTCTCTGTGGAGCCGGCCACGACAAGGCCTCTAAGATACAGCGAGGTCCCGATCTCCATCTCCAGAGATGATTAATGGACCAGCTTCCCCGAGCCGGGAAAATTCCCGCTCGTCCTAGACCTTGTCATGGTGGGCTCACAGCTCACCCGAGTACTCATCGATGGTGGAAGCGGCCTCAACCTGTTTATTGCGAGTACTCCCAAGAAGATGGGACTCGACATCTCCAAGATGCTCACTCCCAGCAAATCCCCTTTCTACGGCATCGTCCTGGGTAACGCAGCTACACCACTCGGGTCAGTGGTCCTGCCAATCACCTTTGGGACAACAGACAACTACCGCACCAAGTACATCAAGTTCGAGGTGGCGGATTTTGACTCGTCCTACCATGCCATCCTTGGTAGACCGACACTAGCCAAGTTCATGGTCGTGCCCCACTACGTCTACCTGCTACTCAAGATGCCAGGCAAGACAAGCGTACTCACTCCCTGGCGACCTGAAGAAGACGCATGACTGCGACCAGGAGGCGATCGAGTACGCCACGACTTCACGCGTGCCAGAGCTATCTGCAGAAGTACTCGCGGCCGCGCTGAAGCTGACCAATACAGAGATGGACATCTCCAACCAGCGGCCAATCCAGTCGAGGGTGAAACCCAACCCTAGCGATGTCGGCATCAAGACCATCTAGCTGCAAGAAGGCGACTCGTCCAAGACTGCTTTGATCGGGGGCGGCTTAGGCGACAAATAGGAAAGCGCGCTCGTCAGCTTCCTTAGGGCCAACTGTGACACATTCACGTGGAAACCAACGGATATGCCAGGGGTGCCCCAGGAGTTGATCGAGCACTGCCTAAAAGTCGACCCTAAAGTCACTCTGAAGATGCAACGACTACGACGCTTCGCCGCTGACAAGAGGGAGGCCATCAAGAAAGAGCTAGCAAAACTACTCGCGGCTGGTTTTATTAAAGAAGTGTACCAACCCGAGTGGTTGGCTAACATTGTACTTGTATTGAAAAAGAATAATAATGAATGGAGGATGTGTGTAGATTATATTGATCTCAATAAACACTGCCCGAAGGACTCCTTCGCGCTCCCACGCATCGACCAAGTCATCGACTCCACGGTTGGCTGCGTCTTACTCTCCTTCCTCGACTACTACTCGGGCTACCATTAGATACCTCTCAAGGAGGAAGACCAGATCAAAACGGCATTCATCACCCCCTTTGGAGCATATGCTTATACTACAATGTCTTTCAGGTTGAAGAATGCAGGAGCCACCTATCAACGGGCCATCCAACTGTGCCTTGCGGATCAACTACACCGCAACGTTGAAGCTTACGTGGATGATGTGATCATCAAGACCAGATCCCACGACGAGTTCGTCACTGATCTCGAGGAGACTATCAACAGCTTGCGACAGTTTCGATGGAAGCTCAACCCGACAAAGTGCGTCTTTGGCGTGCCTCAAGGCAAACTACTTGGGTTCATTGTCAGTCACCGCAGGATCAAAGCAAATCCAGAGAAGATCAACGCCATCACAGCCATGGAAGCTCCAAAGATGATCAAGGACATCTAGAAGCACATTGGTTGCATGGCAACTCTGAATCGATTCATCTCCCGACTTGGAGAAAGGGGAACGAGGAGGCAAACCAAGCGCTACAAGATCTCAAGCACCATTTGCAGTCGCCACCCATCCTGATGGCTCCCCAACCAGGCGAGAACCTGCTACTCTACATCTCTGCGACTACTCACGTCGTCAGTACGGCAATCAAGGTGGAACGACAGGAAGAAGGCCACGCCTTTGGGGTGCAGCGACCAGTTTACTTCATCAGCGAAGTCCTCTCTGAATCTAAGGTTCGTTACCCGACGATTCACAAAATACTTTACGATATACTCATCACTTCCAGGAAGCTTCGCCACTACTTCGATGCATACAATATTCTGGTGGTCTCCGACTTTCCATTGGCGGATATCCTCCACAATCGGGACACTATCGGGCGCATCTCCAAGTGGGCAGTAGAGCTGGGAGCCCTCACACTCGACTTCAAGCCCCGGACAGCCATCAAGTCGCAGGCACTAGTCGATTTCTTGGCGGAGTGGCAAGAAAATCAAGTAGAAGCCCCAACCAACCAGCTAGAGCATTGAAGCGAGGAGAAGGGACCGTACCGGCAGGCGCCACGATGACGATGACAACGACCGCTTCCCCACCTTCACCACCAGCATCACCGACAAGTCCTATCCAAAGGACTTCAAAACAGTCGGAATCCCCAAGTACGACGGTAAGCAAGACCCGCGCTAGTGGATTCGATGCTACTCCGTTGCCATTGAAGTTTCAGGGGGATCCAACTCCACCAAAGCTCTCTACTTCCCGGTGGCTCTGAAGTCTGCGCCCCTCACGTGGCTTCAAAGCCTCAAGCCAAACTCCATCGACTCATGGGAGGACCTCAAGCGGGCCTTCATCGACAACTTCCAGGGATCCATGATCAGGGCGGGCACTCGCTACGACCTGTCCCAGGTGAAGCAAGAGATGAACAAGACCCTGAGGTCCTACACATGGTGTTTCTTCGAGACGCGCGCCACCATTGCCAACATCACCGACGAAGACTTCATCCGTTGCTTCCAGAACGGGCCCTTCTTGAAGCACACGTACCACAACTTCGGGCGCAATCGCCCGACTACTATTGTGGAGCGGCGTGACATGATGGCACGGTGGGCTGACCAGGAGGGCTCCCCAAGCGCAACCACGACAAGCAAGCTAGTGGCAACGGCCACTTCGACAAAAGCCAGCGGAACTACTCGGGGAACACCCGAAAGCGCAAGCCAGACCAAGAAGTCACGGCCGTTGAGCGCAATCCGTGTGGCAAGAAGTCGGGGAACAACCAAGCACAATACGAGCAAGTCATGCCAAACATAGCATCATACACCCGAAGTCGAGACACACGCTTTTCAAGTGCGTCACCATCCGCAGGTCACTCAATGCACCACCCCTCCCTCAGGGAGGAAAGTGGAAGGACCAGGAGGATGATGAGGGAGGTGACAAGTCGGGGGCTCAAGACTTCCAGGATCCTAAGAACGTCATCAACGTCATATTCGGCGGAGACGGCGGATTCCCCTCCAAGCGCGCGCAGAAGTTGACCCTGCGCGAAATACTCTCTGTGGAGCCGGCCACGACAAGGCCTCTAAGATACAGCGAGGTCCCGATCTCCTTTTCCAAGGATGATCAATGGACCAGCTTCTCTGAGCCGCGAAAATTCCCGCTCATCCTAGACCCTGTCGTGGCGGGCTCAGAGCCCACCCGAGTACTCATCGACGGCGGGAGCGGCCTCAACCTACTTTTCGCGACTACTCTGAAAGAAGATGGGACTGGACATCTCCAAGATGCTCACTCCCAGCAAAGCTCCTTTCTATGGCATCATCCCGGGTAACGCGCCTACCCCACTCGGGTTAGTGGTCCCGCCAGTCACTTTTGGGACAAAAGACAACTACCGCACCGAGTACATCAAGTTCGAGGTCGCGAACTTCGACTCGTCATACCATGCCATCCTTGGCAGAACGGCACTAGACAAATTCATGGCCGTGCCCCACTACGTCTACCTGCTACTCAAAATGCCAGACAAGACAGGTGTACTCACACTCTGTGGTGACCTGAAGAAGTCGTACAACTGCGACCAGGAGGCGATCGAGTACGCCACGACATCATGACCTGAAGAAGTATTCGCGGCCGCGCTGAAGCTGACCAACACAGAGATGGAGATCTCCAACCAGCAGCCCAGCCAATCGAGGGTTAAACCTAACCCCAGCGACGTCGGCATCAAGGTCATCTAGCTGCAAGAGGGCGACCCGTCCAAGACTGCTTAGATCAGGGGCGGCTCAGGCGACAAATAGGAAAGCACGCTCATCAACTTCCTTAGGGCTAACCGGGACATATTCGCGTGGAAACCAGCGGATATGCCAGGGGTGCCCAAGGAGTTGATTGAGCATTGCCTAAAAGTCGACCCTAAAGCCACTTCGAAGAAGCAACGACTACGACGCTTCGCCCCCGACAAGAGGGAGGCCATCAAGAAAGATCTAGCAAAACTACTCGCGACTAGTTTTATTAAAGAAGTGTACCACCCCGAGTGGTTAGCTAACCCTGTACTAGTCTTGAAAAAGAATAATAATGAATGAAGGATATGTGTGGATTATACTGATCTCAATAAACACTGCCCGAAGGACCCCTTCTTGCTCCCACGCATTGACCAAGTCATTGACTCTACGGTTGGTTGCGTCTTGCTCTCCTTCCTCGACTGCTACTCGGGCTACCATCAGATAGCTCTCAAAGAGGATGATCAGATCAAAACGGCGTTCATCACCCCCTTTGGAGCATACGCATACACTACAATGTCGTTCGGGTTGAAGAATGCAGGAGCCACCTACCAACGGGCAATTCAACTGTGCCTTGCGGCCCAGCTACACCGCAACGTTGAAGCTTACGTGGATGACATGGTCATCAAGACCAGATCCCACGATGAGTTCATCACTGATCTCGAGGAGACATTCAATAGTTTGCGGCAGTTTGGATGGAAGCTTAACCCGATGAAGTGCGTCTTTGGTGTGCCACAAGGAAAACTACTCGGGTTCATTGTTAGTCACCGAGGAATTGAAGCAAACCTAGAGAAGATCAATGCCATCACAGCCATGGATGCTCCAAGAACGATCAAGGACGTCCAGAAGCTCACAGGCTGCATGACAGCATTGAATGATTCATCTCCCGACTTGGAGAAAGGGAACTACCCTTCTTCAAATTGCTCAAGCTCCACGACAAGTTCAAGTGGACCAAGGAGGCAAACCAGGCGCTGCAAAATCTCAAGCACCATTTGGAGTCGCCACCCATCCAGACGGCTCCCCAACCATGTGAGAACCTGCTACTCTACATCGCCTCGACCACTCACGTTGTCAGTACGACAATCGTGGTGGAACGACGGGAAGAAGGCCACGCCTTCGGGGTGCAGTGACCAGTTTTCTTCATCAGCGAAGTCCTCTCTGAATCTAAGGTTCGTTACCCAATGATTCAGAAAATACTTTACGGTATACTTATCACTTCCAGGAAGCTTCGCCACTACTTCGATGCATACAATACCCTGATGGTCTCCGACTTCCCATTGGCGGATATCCTCCACAATCGGGACGCTACCGAGCGCATCTCCAAGTGGGCAGTGGAGTTAGGAGACCTCACACTCGACTTCAAGCCCCGGACAGCCATCAAGTCGCAGGCACTAGTCGGTATCATGGCGGAGTGGCGAGAAAACCAACTGGAAGCCCCAACCAACCAGCCGAAGCATTGGGTCATGTACTTCGACGACTCACTCAAGCTCGGTGGCGGTGGTGCGGGAGTACTTTTCATCAGCCCGAGAGGAGAACAGCTCAAGTACATGTTTCAAATACTATTCGAAGTCTCCAATAACGAGGCTGAGTACGAGGCATTGTTGCACGGGCTACGCCTGGCAATCTCCCTGGGCATCAAGCGACTACTCGTCTATGGTGACTCCTTACTGGTGGTTCAACAAGTTAATAAGGAGTGGGACATCAACAAGGACACTATGGACGCCTACGTCATGGAAATACGCAAGCTCGAGAAAAAGTTCTCGGGGCTAGAGATTGACCATGTGGTTCGCGACAACAATGTGGGCGCGGATGTGCTCTCCAAATAAGGTTCTGATCAAGCTAACGTCCCACTGGGAGTTTTCGTTCACGAGTTGCATCACCCTTCCATCAGGGCACCGGACTCAAGTTCCATCGCTCAGGGTCCCAAGGAACCCGACCGAGAGGTCTTGATGATCGAGGTCGACTGGAGGGTGGCCTTCATCGACTATATCCAGGAGCACAAACTACCTCCCGGCGTCGACCCAAAAAGCGCTGAGGCCACTCGCATCCTACGATGCAGCAAAGGGTATGTTCTAGTCGGGGGCACTCTGTATAAGCGTGGATCGGCGTCAGGCATACTCATGAAGTGTGTCAGCACAGAGGAGGGCAGAGAGATACTCCAAGAGATTCACGAAGGCGTGTGTGGGAACCAAGCTGCTTCACGCACACTAGTCGTCAAGGCGTTTCGATCTGGTTTCTACTGGCCGACTGCTTTGGCAGATGCTGAAGCACTCGTTCGCCGGTGCATTAACTGCCAATTTTTTGGCAAACAGCCTCATGTTCCGGCTCATAACCTCATCACCATACCACCTTCATGGCCGTTTGCATGCGGGGCCTGGACATGATAGGGCCCTTAACAACTGCGCCAGGAGGTTTCACACACGTGTTGGTGGCCATCGACAAGTTTACAAAGTGGATTGAGTACAAACCAATCGCAATGCTCACTGCGACATCTTACACCGCTTTGGTTTCACCAACACCATATTCACAGATTTGGGATCCAATTTCCACTCGCATCAGTTCTGGGATTTCTGTGAACGTAGCTCACCCGCGGGCAAATGGCCAGGTTGAGCGCGCCAACGGCTTGATTCTTGATGGATTAAAGAAAAAACTCTATGACGAGAACAGCGAAAAGGGCGACAAGTGGATCGATGATATCTCATCAGTAGTCTGGGGGCTTCGCACTCAACCAAGCAAAACCACAGGACAGTCACCTTTCTTTCTCGTATACAGGTCTGAAACTATATTACCAGCTGACGTGATGTGGAAGTTTCCACGACTGGAGATGTTTGAAGAAGGCAAGGCTGACACTACAAGACATCTCGAGCTTGACTCAGCTGAGGAAATTCGATGCAACGCATTATTCCAATCGGCCCGCTACTTACAAGGACTTCGTCGTTACCTTGACAGGAACATTCAACGACGCTCTTTCAACGTTGGAGATATGGTTCTTCGATGACTCCAGGATGATACCGGACTACACAAGCTTAACTCACGATAGGAAGGACCTTTCATTGTGCACAAGGTTACCGGTCCTGGATCTTATCGCTTACAGTACCCTGATGGCCAGGAGGTACCAAATTCTTGGAATATTGAACATCTACGTCAGTTTCATCCCTGATCAACTGGGGACATCTTCTATTGGTGTCTGGAGATTGATACTACCAGTACAACTTCATTTTTACCGGTTTACGACTGGTACTACGCACAAGTTTACTGAAGGGGCCTCGCTCCCATACTTCCAGTACCTAATTACTAGTTTCCGACTAGTCTCTTCGGTTTCTGAAGGGCTTCTGTGCTCATACTTCCAGTACAACTCCGTTTTACCGAATTACGACTGGTATTACGCGTAAGTTTACTGAAGGGGTCTCGCTCCCTTATTTTCCAGTAACATATTACTAGTTTTCGACTTGTACACTATGTTATTGGAGGGGCCTAGCTCCCATGATTATAATCCTAGTCAGGATCGACTCCGACTAGATGGCTTCATCGACTGTTTAAGCACCAGCGGCTACTTGCCCAATGCCTGGGCTCGGGGGCTAGCGCCATCGCTCTGCTATGACTACTTCATCTGGCTCCTGGCTTGGGGGCTTGATGGGACAAAGCACTCAGCGTGCCTCAAGGGACAGCTCTCATGCTTACATGTTGGATGTTGTACAATTCCTCGCCAATATCCAATCCAAGAGGCTTTTTAAGATCTATCTTGGGTAGATGTTTGTTAACCATTATTTTAGGAATTTTATTCCGAAATAAGAGGTTTGTTCACATTATTACCCAGAGAACTTATTTAGTCATTGGCTCAGGGCAAAAAAGATGATTTGAGAGGTAATTTTGGGTGTTTTCGGGATGATATCTGTTTAACCATTTATTCAGGGAATTCATCTTGAAAAAAGAGGTTTTCACATATACTACACCAATTTGCCCATGATTCACCATCAAATCTTTACCGTCACATATCGCATGCCACGACTCTTTGGATCCTAGATTCCAAAACTTGTAGGTTTGGACTCAAGGCTCGGGGGCTGCGGGACACGTGTCATCAGCGACTTATTTTTCAAATCTGCTGGAAGATAAGGACAAAAGACTCAAGATTAAATTGATCCTCAACCTGATTCTACGAGTCAACCTAAGGCTCGGGGGCTACTCCATATGGAGTCCGAGTTTAATCGCACCCCATATAAAGAAGACTAGACAACTACTCGGGGCATGAGCACCTCACAGCCTTGACTCAGCCGGGAAAGTACTCAGATGACACCTTCAAGATGAAGTTCGGGAGAACTCGAAGACGCCTTCAGAAGTAATCAAACGCCTGCAGTACTCGGCTACGAAGAGCTCGGGGGCTTATCAGACCCGGGTACACGAGACTGTACACGTGGCACACTTCTCCCAGGATACGGGATGGGATATGGCACACGCCTTACATCTATTGTAACTACTCGTAATGTAGTAGGATTACTCATAGAGTAGTGAAACTAGTCGGACACGATAGGAAACTACCCGAGAAGTACTCGGGTAGGACTCCTGGGCTTGTATCCGACTAGGACTTCCATATAAACCTATCACCCGGACTATATAAGGGCGGACAGGCACCCCCTCGAGGAGAATCATCATCAAAGGCAATACAAACCACACAGGACGTAGGGTATTACGCTCTCGGCGGCCCGAACCTGTCTAAACCTTGTATTCTTTTGCACCTTCGAGTTCCTAATCTCGGCGACACCCTACCTACAAACTCACCACCTCGGGGTATCCCTCGGTGGGCTTGGCGGTAAAACATCGACAGGTGGTATGAGGAAACGAAGGATCGGACCAAAGAATCAGACTGCAAGTTCGGACAGCCTGTTCGGATCTCTAGGAACTGACAACTTCCACGGGACATAATTCTCTGCTCCGAAGGGTATTGGTGGCTCATGTGCACTTGATGGAAAGATCTTAAAGCCTACGTTCAGATGGATTAAGAAACACTGTCAGATTCCATCGGAGTCGCCCAGCAACTACAGAGAGATGTTCGGACCTCTAGTCTTGGGCTGACAGCCTTGTATCAAGTTAAGCCCACTAGGGGCCCATTCTATGTTAGGGTTTATACCTTCCCACGCCTCCTGGCTGTCTCCCATGTATAAATACATGCTCCAGCAGCCAGGAGAAGGTTGGGTCTTGTTTTGTTGTAAGTTTAGCTTCAGCTACTTCCTGGTGAGCATTAGACCACCCGTTTGCTTGATTCAAGACCCCAATTCGTGATTCAGTTTCAGCCTTTGGCTTGATTTTCATGAGTTATTTGCCTGTTCATCTTATTCTTGCTTGTTCTTGGTTGCTAGCAGGTTCAAAGGTGTTCTTGGCACAACAAGAACATCACAATTGGAGACGGTGTACCTGTTGCTAAGGCACAACCCTTGTGAGGGTCGTAGTCGGATAACCAACGTCGAATCCATCATCAAATTGAGTTATCCCCGGCTCTTATCGAAGATCAGCAACAAATCCTAGCGGGTTCTATCACTATAAGTGCGTTTTGGATTCTATTCAAACCATGATGTTACTTATATTTTATACAACAAAACAAGATCCAATATGAATATATTTTAAAAATAAAACATTCGAAATGTATTGATTCAATATTTTGGTATGCATGTTGAACATTTTTTAATACTATCTCAACATTTCCACATAAAATGTTGAAGTAGTTTATTGAAATTGTTGAACTACATTTGTATAAATGTTGAGTATAAAGTACACCTACCACCTCCCTTGTACGACATCCGCCCGAGCTTGTTGCTGCGCATTCTGCTCTACTAACTGTTGTGGTGCTGCATGCAGCTCACAGGATTGAAAATCCAAGCTTTGCATTGTTGGGCTGGGCGACAACGTAAAGCAATTATGGGCCATGGTGGGCTGTGGGTTAGATAGCTTTCCATCTTCCGGAATATAGCACCCCCTTACAGTACGACCCTACAGTACTTACGATTGAAGCAAGAGCTTCGGAGCCCAACTTGGCCCTGCGTGTGGGGCCCATGCACCCACCCCACCTACCTGCGTCAATGTGCCTTATCTACCCTGCACTTTGCGTTGGACATGAGTTGATGCCTTCAGAACAGCAAAGTACTGGATGGTAGTGCCATTAATGAGACCAGCTCGATCAGGTCGTCTTACGGTCTTACCTTGAGGGCTGGCAGGGGGCATGAACGCCCGATTTGAGTACGCTCCCCAACTGCCGCTGCGTTTGTACGCCCCCACATGATAGATCGTTCCTGTCATCGCACGCAAGTGAACTTTAAGTTTATCTGGATTCCATCGTGTATTGCTGTGTTTAAGGATGCAAGGGTACCAATAGTATTTCTTAGTCAGCTAATTAATTACGATAACATATTATTTTAGCTCATTTCTTCTCCTAAATTATTTACGTAGAATATCGTTCTAGTTCATTTTACCAATATTTTGGATCGATGCAATGACCTAAAATATATATAACTTGCATCTTAGTTGTGCCACGATGCGAAAGTCAAATAGGTGTTGTTGAATTCGGGGATCAGTTTAGCGGTCGGAACGGATGTACCATTCTGTTCACTTCTCGACGAATAGCAATGTACTCCTTTCGTTCTAAATTATAAGTCATTTTGAGATTTCTACATGCATACATTTTGTTATATATCTAGATATGTAATATATCTAGATATATAACTAAAATGATTTATAATTTTAACGGAGGGAGTATACAGTATACGGTTACATGAAAAAAAATGGATGATGATGTCTTGTCGAAATTGAGAGTGCAAAAACAGTGGCGACTACCTTTGGCCGAGATTAGCATGGAGTCATGGATGCATTCTCGATGATGTGTGCCTCACCCTCTGCGTAGTATTTGAGGGAAACTCGATAGGCTAATAATCCAAGTACTTTTTCCGTTTTAAATTATAGGTTATTACTATACACCTAGATACACTCAACATCTAGATATATAGCAAATATTATGTATTTATTGTCAAAACGATCTATAATTTGGAAATATAATTAGGAAAGTGTAGTTGTATATTTGGTAACTCGGAGATGGATTGAGATATATCACAGTCATTTTCTTTCCTATTTAATCTATTCTAACAAAATCCTAGAAATGGTAACTGCTGGTAGGTACCCGAACCTAGCACTGACCAGATTTGGCAATGCGCTCTGGCAAGAAATGGCCAAATCCTTTTCCTTGGCAGCATCCCGTCGCTAATGAGCAGCCGAGATACCCGTCAAGCGCCAACTGTTAGCTCGCATCATCAGGGGCGAAATCCGGCATGAAATTAATCACCTCCTAAGACGTAGGAGTAGCATCATCTCCGCACCCTGCAGTTTTAGCTGGACTGCCATGGACTAGACTGAGCTGTTTGACCCAATCTTTTCTCCAACAAACCGCCACTGCAGAGAAAGGCAGCTGCTTGAATTAGAGAGAGAAAATCGCAGGAGAGAGAAGAGGAGATGAGGAGGGTCCCCGTCCTGTCCTAATAAAAAAATCTTCCAGCTTGTTGTTTCCTCGTCATTACTGAACTACCGGGTACCAAACCCGGCGGCGCTGGAAAGGAAAGCCGGCCTCCTTCCCCTTTGCTGCGGCCTGCCGGCCGGGAGAAAGGGGAGGTGCTCGTCTGGGCGCGCGGGGCGGGCTGCGGAGTCCGGAGGGAGAGGGGGCTCCAAGGGGAAGGCCATGGCGCGGAAGCACGGCTGGCAGCTCCCGGCCCACACCCTGCAGGTGCACTCGCTCGTCGATGCTTCCTTTCTCCGCCTCCTCTCTCTTCAGTTTTTTTTTCTTTTGGATCGGGTGCGATTCGTGTATGTGTGTTAGTAACGAGCGGAATTCGCTGTGGAATCCGTCCCTGTGCGGTTGTGCTGCGGGGGATTCGCCGCCCTCTGTGATGATTTCGAAGATCTGTCGAGGGGGAGGCCTCTGGTGGTTAGTGGTTGGGGTTTCCCCCCACTTGTTGTTCCTGTGTCTCCTTAGTCGAGAGAAATGATTAATATGAATACGTGACGAGTCGGGTCGGTATGTGATTCTCACAGTGTGGCTGCAAATACTGTGGATTATAAAACTGCTGCGCTGTATCCGCTAGGATTTCTAGCGCTATGGTTGTTCAGTCACCAGGACTTTTGATCTAACAGAGCAGGGCTATATGTCTGTAAATACAATGATACACAGTTATATGTATGTGAAAAAGCAGGGTTATATTTGGTGTCCTAACTCCTATGGTGGTTGTAACCTTGTCTGTAAAGCATCCTAGTGGTATCCAACACATGCCACGTTGTGTACTCTTAATTCCTATCTTAATACAGTGCATTCAGGAAATTAAAAAACAGAGCAGGGCTATATGTCTTAATTCACAATGGCTTTTTGATTATCGGTAGGTTGGGAGGTGGCAGAAATGTTTCACTGAACACTTATTCAATGCATCGAAAAATACTCGGTCAGTTGCGAGTTTCGATGAAATGGCAGAAAAATACAACCTCTTCTCTAGCTCTGCATCTAGGGAGCTCCACCTATGGTTGGTTCACTCTATTTATCTGAGCAAGGTGAAATGCCTTCGTGCATTATAGATTTAATATCGAACAAAGTGTTGATGACCCATACTGCTCTTTTTATATTTAAGCAGTTTGGCCTAGAGACTCCACAAGTGCCATTTTTTCCTAGAGTTTTCTCACTTTCTCATGTGTCATAATGCAGAGAAAAGACTGTTCTCTACTAGTTCGTGATCTCACTCGACATTGCTAATAATCTTTTTAGACAACTGTTGTAGTTTTCGTACAGCTTTCTAATATCTTCTGCTTGTGTATATATTCACATGGACTTGATTCTTTCCAATGGAATGAAGATAGACTTATCTGATTGTAATTTATTTCTAATGCTCTGGCCATGGAGAAAGAATGCTTATATCTAGCGTTATGATATACCCTACTCAGTGCCTAGATGACATACATATGCACACTTACTTTTATTTCCTCTACCAAATTAAAAATTATACTCATGTGCAGTAGCTATTGTGTTTCTCTGCTCTATACTTTTCTGGTTCATAGTTCATACTATGAGTTTAAATAGCTCCAAACTAGTTCCTAAATTTTGAAAATTTTGGTAACTGACTCGTCATCTCATTTCGATAGATTGTTGCAATTACGGTTTTCTTCCTTCTGGTGGTTGCGTTTTATGCCTTCTTTGCGCCGTTTTTGGGAACACAAGTCCTTGAGTATATCGTGATCGGTGTTTATACTCCTGTGGTAAGCGGTCCTCTTGTTAAGTTTTTTTCCTTCATATTGCAAAAATTGTGGCGCCATGAGAAATTTGTCCTCCGTGCATTACATTCAGGCACTTGCGGTTTTCATCCTTTACATCCGATGCACAAGTATAAACCCTGCGGATCCTGGGATCATGTCAAAATTTGAGGATGGATTTATCAATGTACCTGCTAACAGTGCTGGAATCGAAGGAACGAATTTGCCCCAGAAAGCAAACAATGCTACTGGAACAAACTCTCCAACATCTACTTGTAGAAGCTCTCTGGATGGGCATTCTAATCAGAGAGGTTCATCTATAGGGGAGACAAACATAAATCTAGGATCACAACAACCAAAGAAAAGGTCAAGCTGTTGGTTGCTAGGTGGCCTTCTGTGTGCTATATTTATCAAGGAGGACTGCCGGAAACCTGATGACTCAGAACAACAAGCAAATGGTGAAGAGGCTCTGTTTTGCACATTATGTAATGCTGAGGTATGTTGATTTAGCCTTTTCACTTTGCGGCATTGTCTAGCCTGTGTTGTTTAATTTTGCTTTACAAAATAAACTTTTCAGGTTCGTAAATTCAGCAAACACTGCAGAAGTTGTGACAAGTGTGTGGATGGATTTGATCATCATTGTCGGGTGCCTTTCTTGACCTGTGCTAGAGTATTACCTGTATTATTTCATTATGTATAGCTAATATAGTATATCCTTGCAGTGGCTAAATAACTGTGTTGGGCGGAAGAACTATTTCACGTTTCTTGCTCTGATGGCAATCAGTCTTATCTGGGTATGCAGTATGGATTTGCTATGCACCCATTTTCTTGAGTTCATGTAGTTATAGGGTTTGTGTAAATTTGTTGCTTTCCTTGTAGCATGGCACTAAATGTTGAAATCTCCTGTATCACAGCTTGCAATTGAATTTGCAGCGGGCATTGCTGTTATAGTACTCTGCTTTGTTGATAAGAATGCATCAAGAAACATCCAAGACAAGTTGGGGAATGGCTTGACTCCTCCTCCATTTGCTGTTATTGTGGTAAGTTCCCGTGTTAAATAGTTGTAGGCTGTAGTGTATGAGAATCTCCTCTTGATTATAAGTCGTTTGAAGTAGCAAGTTTCAATATCCAATTATGAAACCCAAACTGCTTTATTTTATTTTCTTTATGCTGTGTTATGATGCCTTAATTCATTGTTTCGAAGTGGCAGGTTGCAATCTGTCCTAGTATATAGAAATTCAAAAATTATGACCAGCAGCACCTTTTACCGTCAGGAATATAATCCGTCCTGCTTAGGATCCTGGAGTTATATTCTTAGCCCTTCTAAATTTGTCGACACAACTTTCTTTTGGCGGACATATTGACACACTTATTATAACACATGCTACCATATTGGACGAGTGTGCAATTCTCTAATGGTTCTTTCAGGTTGAAATTAAGTGTTTTAGCTGTTGGTTGACATCAATTTTCTTTTATGCAGGGCATATTTACGTTACTTTCATTGGTGGCCTGCATACCTTTGGGGGAACTTTTCTTCTTCCACATAATATTGATAAGAAAGGTTTGCATGCAATTCTAGTGGAACTGTTTCATATGGAAAGTTTTATCTTATTTGCTCAGCTATGTTCCCTTTTTTATGTTGTGTATCAGGGGATCACAACTTACGACTATGTTGTTGCAATGAGAGCTATGAGTGAGGCAGCTCCAGAGGACGAGGAAGGAGCAAACATCATTTACTCCCCATCAAATTCAGCGACAACTGGGTTCAGTGTAGGAAGTTCACTTGGTCTTCACCATAAGGGTGCTTGGTGTACACCTCCAAGGATATTTATTGATCATGTAAGCTCCCCCTGCTTTAAAAAGCAAGTATATTGCTTCCGAAATCTAGTCAATTAAACAAGTGCATAGTACAGATTGAAATTTAATAAGAACTCCATTTTAGAAGGAACATAGTTATAATGTTAGAAGCATCCCTTCAATCACGCTAACTTGAGTCATACTGAAACTATCAATCAGGATGAAGTGATCCCGCATTTGGATCCTGGAATGGTGCCTTCAACCGTGGACCCTGATGCTGCTGGATATGCTGATAGAGCAAACAAAGCCAAAAAGGCAGTTAAAATCAGTGCTCGGAGCCTTGCAAAGCTGGATAAAAATGAGGTAATGAAAGCTGCTGCAAAAGCTCGGGCATCATCCTCTGTTCTGCGACCAATTGATACCCGTCGCGGTCATGAAGCTGATGCTGTCTCCAGTGGCAATGCAAGCATCAGGAGTAGCGTGAGTGTCGACTACAGTGGCACAAAGGAATCAAATAGTGAAATGAGACTTTCTCCACTTCAGAATTCATACCCCCAAAGTCTAGCAAGCCAGGACGACTATGAGACCGGCACACAAACTGCGAGCAGTTTAAGTAGCCCAGTCCACATCCACAAGCTTGCCACTCACTCTCAGTTCAGTACAGCGCCTCACCCTCCACCACCTGAAAGGCCTGCACCAGGGATGATGCGGCCACCTGTTCCCACCTCACAAATAACCAACCCAGGGATACCGCGGCCACCTGTTCCCACCACACAAATAACCAACCCGATGTTCCAGTCAGCTACATCTTATGTCCGAGAGAACCGAAGGGCCTCCGTCGTCTGGGATCAAGAGGCTGGTCGGTATGTGTCGGTTCCTGCTCAAACAAGAATGGGACCTGGCGTCGAGCAGGCAGCAAGAAACCCGCGTTTCTTGGCAAACCCAAGTGGCGAGCCAAGCAGCCATGGGAGGAGCCTTGCGCCTGGGAACACCTCATCCTCAGCGATGCCATCAGGGCAGCCGTTGGAGAGGCTGACGTATTCTGGGCAGTCGATATTCTTCGGTGGCCCCATCCTGAGCACCCCTGGCATCAACGCACAGAGGAATGAGGCAGCTGCAAGAGCACGCCCCGAGGGAAGCAGAGATCCTAACGCCCAGCAGCGTGACATCAGGGGTGAGAAAGCACGGACAGGCTCCTTGCCAGTGTTTGCTCCTGGAGCGTTTCAGAAGAACCCGCCGTTTGACAAGTGACTTACTCCCCTGCTCATGATGTTAGTCTGAAGTGCCATGCCGTTGCGCTGGAACACTGACAACCTGAAGAGTTGACACTCGACAAGAGTTGAAAGGCTGCTCTTCTGGGGTTGCCAGACGGACGGATGGACAAGCAACTGTTGGAAAGCGGCTGCTGGCAGGAGATAACAAAAAGCACAAATGTCGCTCGCCGTCTGTGCTGACTTTTTTTCAGTGTTGGGAGAGTGATGCAGTGACTGATGTAAAATGTCTGTGTTAGGAATTCATCAGATGTTTGATGCGTGCGTGCGTGACAGATAGGAAGAGCTAATTGTTTCCTGATGTCGAATGCCGATTTGCAGCTGACTTTGTGTAGTGTTCATTGCAGTCACCGTTTGTGTGCGCCATGGCATCCTATTCGACATGTAAAAAAGTACGTGCGTTCAGGTGTGCTCCCGGACAGCGCTCGTTTGCTTCATGGTGTTCTTGAATCTCGACTCTTCAAACAGCATGGACCCTTGGGTGTTTTCCTCCCATTTTGTGTGGTGTGAACCCTCTGTATTTTGTGGTCGTCGTTGTGTTCGTCCAGGCAGGGTGTTCGCTGCTGTAACTGTGCAGTGACATCTGCAGATATTGTAGCAGCACAAATAGAGGAAGAGGAAGAAGGGGGCGAGCAGATAAAACCTCCTGTCGCTAAAACCCTCTGCTTTGTCCCGTCTTCAGACTCGCCGCCTCGCTTCCCCCTTCTCGAACACAGGGATACCTCGGCGGCTCACCGCGCCACCACTCCCCTCCCCACCACCACCGCAAAGGCACCCAGCAGAGGGGACTCCTCTGCCCCCGCGCCCGCCTGCGCGGTGCGCGCTCTGCCTCCCGGCGCCCACTGGGGTCGTACTCGCCGGCCGGCTGTCGCTGCTCGGCTCCTGGCGTGCCTCAGTCTTTGTTCCTGCGGCCGCTTCGATGTACCTCACCGCCGTTTCCTTCGCCACCGTAGCCGGCTTCTCGTCCTCATCCAGGCAGCTGCTGCCCAGGCCGGCCAGGGTCGCCCCCCGCCGCGGCCTGGTGGTGCGGGCAGACGTCAAGGTCATATCTACCGGCGAGGCCTGCCGCCGCGGGCTCGCCGCCGGCATCGACAAGCTCGCCGACGCCGTTGCGGTCACCCTCGGTCCGAAAGGTGGGGGCTTTCCTTCGCTTGCTTCTGCTCTGCTTCTCATATGCTTGCCTCGCTCTCGCATCTTAATTTTCGTTCCCGTTAGTTTGCAACTTTGCATCTTGCTGGGAAATGTACTTGTGAGGTACCGATTGTGTGGCGAATTGAATCTTATTTGCCTTAACTTACGAATTTCAGAGCCATTTCGACCTAAATTGCTCAGGTTAACTGCGCAACATGCTCTTCAGCTTAAGTACATTTGGTGCAACCAATCTGATTGACAAATGAAAATTTGGTGTTGCTTAGGTTGTTTGCCTTATGACATTTCGTTGCAGAGTAGCCCATCAAGATTTAGGCCTCTTATTTTATTTTTGCTACTATGTTCCTCCCCAACATTCTCCAATTTCATCACGTATTTACAGCTACTCCAAACTCAGAATCTCAGATTGGTTTACAACTATTGTAACCTTGTCATACAACTGCCAATTTCTTCCAAATAGGGTAGCGCCATCTAATGCTTCGCATGGAATTTTTTCTTGCTCCAAGATTAGTTCACAATAACTTGATTTACTGGTTGAAGGGCAAATGATGCCTTTTATGTTACTGCTAACTGTCAAAGGTGTAATCTTTGGAGCACTTCAGCGGTGAAGGTGCTGTTTATGCTGTTGGGTTCATATCTCATACTGTCGGAGTTCTTCACTACACGGATAATTTGTTTGTTTATCTTGTAGTGCTATTGATTGTTGAAAGCTTAGAAGTTTGTTGCAGGGAGGAATGTTGTTATTGATCAAGATGACGTCCCTAAAGTAATTAACGATGGCGTTACAATTGCCAAGGCTATAGAGCTCCCAAATGCGCTTGAGCATGCGGGTGCCTCACTACTTCAAGAGGTAAGGTGCCACATTTCTTATACCCTTAAATTGGTTAGTGTGCTGCTTGTTCACTGGACATGTGTTAGCCAGATAGCATCCAAGACAAATAGTGCTGTTGGCGATGGAACTACAACAGCTATTGTTTTGGCTCGGGAAATCATCAATCTTGGGTTGTTGGCAGTTGCCACTGGTGCTAATCCAGTTGCCTTGAGAAGGGGTATTGACAAAGCTGTTCATGAGCTAATCAAGATCTTGAAGGGTAAATGTATTCCTGTGAGTACAAAGGAGGACATAAAAGGTAATCTTTATGTTCCAGAAAGTGAGGATTCATGTGTACAAACATGTGGAAAATAAGAAAATCAAAAAGGAAAAAAAAAACACCCACTAGCCTACTACTACTGTCTAGTGCTAAGGTGGTCACAACTAAAGCTCAAATCGTGTATCATATGTCATTCTATATATCTATAGAGAAAGGAGGAGCTCTACATTGATTTGAATTAGAAAAAATAAGACTGCACTCCAGTATATGCTCGAAATGCCGAGAAAAATACAAACCATCTTTTTTTCCCTCACTGTTCCTTCTCAAATGCATTGTTTTGAGGTATGAAATGTTATGTTCCTCCTCAAATGCATTGTTATGAGGTATGAAATGGTATGTATGTGTATGCATTCCTTTTGAACTAATCTGCAGCTTCAAACTAGTAAACTACTCAATGCTCACCATAATAATTCAGAATTTCATTTTCAGCTGTTGCTTCAATATCTTCTGGCAATGATGAATATGTTGGCAATCTCATTGCTGATGCATTGGAGAAGATAGGTCCTGATGGTATAATAAAAATTGAGTCATCATCTTCAATATATACTACAGTTGAGGTGCAGGAAGGAATGAAGGTACTTTTATGTTGTCATAAAGATTCTTTTCCCTAAACATTGAAATTTATATGCGAACAAATTTAAAATAGATAATGGCTGTGCTCCAAGATCTATCAAACAGATACCAAGTAATGACTACTTAAAACAAGTTAACAGGGAAAGAAGTCGCTTTGAATCTTTTTTTTTCTCGAACGCGAAGTCGCTTTGGATCATATCTTGCTATTTGCCCCCCCCCCCCCTCCACACACACACATATATATATATGTGTGTGTGTGTGTGTGTGTGTGTGTGTGTGTGTGTATTGGTGATAACTCAGATTATTATTCTCTATGTGATTCTTGCAGATAGACAAGGGATATGTTTCTCCACATTTCATCACAAATCATGACAAGGCGATTGTTGAATTTGAAAATGCAAGAGTGCTCTTAACTGATCAGCGTGTGAACGAAGTCCAGGAGATACTTCCTTTACTGGAGAAGACGACACAGTTGAGTGTCCCTTTATTAATTATTGCTGAGGATGTATCACATACAGTGTATTCAACACTGGTTCTTAACAAACTGAATGGATTGCTAAATGTTGCGGTTGTTAAATGTCCTGGTTTGGGAGATGAAAAGAAGGCTATTCTCCAAGATATTGCTATCATGACAGGTGAATATATAGAACTAGTATTTTGAAGGCTTCATACCTTAATATACAGATTTTGGTCTGATAGAATGTGGTATTTATTAGAGGTACTTTTACACATTTAGCAGTTCATGTTGCATAGGCAAAGTTTCATTTTCTTTAATTGACTGTTACGCTCAGCATTTTTGCAGCTTTCGCTAGACTTGCATGGTATGTTGCTTCCAAACTATGTTCTTCTAGAAGTCCCTGAGTAGTTTTCTTCAATTGAGCAGGTGCAGATTTCTTTGCTAGTGACCTTGGCTGGGGTCTTCACGGCATTACTTCTGATCAGCTAGGTATGGCTCAGAAGATCACCATAACTAGTGAATCAACAACTATCATTGCACATCCTTCGATGAGACCAGAGATTGAGGCCAGAATCATGCAATTGAAGAAAGATGTTGAGGAGACAACGAGTTCCTATCTAAAAGAAAGGTTCTCTGCAAGAATTGCTAAACTCTCACGTGGTGTTGGAGTTATTAAGGTGTGCCACATTTCAGTAAACATGTATTCTGATAGTATTCATATTAAATAATGAATCTGAGCTTGATGTATGCATCATGTAGATTTTCAGGCAGAGAAGTGCGTAGTACAGAAATCATTTTGGTTCTGATATTAAATTTGTTAGTTTGTTTCTGGAGATTCAATGGGAATCGAGTTATATTTCAGTATAGGATTTTATGATGCAGAACTCATTTTATCTGTGTTATGAAATCTGTTAGTATATTTCTGGAGATTTGAAGAGAGTTGCATTCTATTTCAGGTTGGGGCAGCCACTGAAGCTGAACTTGAGGATAGGAAGCTGAGAGTGGAGGATGCAAAGAATGCAACTTTTGCAGCCATTGGTGAAGGCATAACTCCTGGCGGTGGTGTGACATATGTTCATTTATCAAAGCATATTCCCAGTATCATGGATCTCGTGGACGACCCAGAAGAGAAGATAGGTGTAAATATAGTTGGGAAGGTGAGTTTGTCTGTCCATGACATTTGCTGCTTTTTCCACAGGCTCAGAAAATACTTGTAACCCTTGCACAGCATCCTAACTCTGAAATTTGTCCAATGTTTGTCTAGGCACTTCTTGTACCTGCTATGACGATAGCTCGCAATGCCGGGGTTGACGGTTCAGCTGTTGTAGAGAAACTTCTTGCCAGTGAGTGGCGAGTTGGGTACAACGCGATGACTGACAAGTTTGAAGACCTTGTTGCTGCTGGTGTGGTAGACCCATGCAGGGTCGCCAGATGTGTGCTTCAGAATTCAGCCTCTATCGCAGGACTAATTCTTATGACCCAAGCTATGATGTTTGACAAAATAAAGAAGAAAAAGTCCCCCATCCCGGAGATTCCTGGCATTCCACCGTTGCAGATAAGCCAAAAGGCCAAGGTTTGAGCTGTGGCATGTTATGCTGTCAATGAGTAAGGTTTCTGGAGGATGCGAGATCCTTTTGGCCCTGGTGTGGTCCATTGGATGAGTTGAGCTAGGAATCATCTAAATCTGGCCCCTTGAAGATGAGCATGAGATTGAGCCGCCGGTTGTGATATGGAGGGAGTCGCATTGGTTTCGACTGCCGCCAAAACCATGTGTGTAGGACAGAGACCAGTAGACCACATGTAGATGTACAGTCATCATATTTAGCGGTAGGTGCGATATCCTTTGCGATGTCTGCATAATTTTGCAGTGGTGGATGAGAAGGTAGCTAAGCAATCAATTTACGAATCTTTAGCAAGTTGAGAAGGCAGATTGAAGATGATGACTTGCACTTCATAGTACATCTTTGATGGTTGAAGATGTTGACCTGTTGGCAGATTGCAGATACAATGAATCCGCTGCGATGTCCGCAGGCACAATCAGTTGTTATCACTTGTGAGTCGTGACTCGGAGAGGCCTGATTGTATTTTTCTTGAAAACTACAGAGAGGCCTGATTGTTGTTGAGAGAAACTTGCAGCTTCATTAGTTGCCCGTCACGTGTCAGCGGCGAGATGATTTGCCGGGAGCATTTGGTTTGCAGCAGTCGGCTAGATAGAGCAGAGTAGATGACATCCGCTGGCCGGCTGCCGGTCAAGGCCCCCCGGCGTTCCGTTGCGCTCGCGTACCCGCGCCTGGGTCAGAGGCTCCGCGCCATTACCCCCTGACGCCCTCGCTAGGAGATTGGTCCCGCCGCCGGCGGTGCCACGGCGAGACCGCGGAGACTGTCGGGGTCGCCCGGAGCTCACGCCGAGACTTGCGATGCGATCCCTTGCGATCAGTCCGCGACACTAGCGGGGTGACCACTCATTCCCGCGCGCGTGCCTAGCGACTACTAGTATGTAGCTAGCTGCATTGGAGTTGCGCATTGGCTACAGTCTGGAGAGAATGGAATGGAAACGAACACAAATGGCTTGTGTTTGCTACAAGGGCCTAGGCTGCAGCTTATGATCTCAACTCTCAAGCAGCAAGCATATATACTCAAGGAATCCATGTTTGACATCATGTATGCTAATGCATAATAAATAGAGGTAGCTGGGCCATTGCACATCTCAGCTAACCTTTCTGATGCTGTCTAGAGTGGCTTTTCTTTTTAGGTTTGTGTCTGCAGCCAAAGCCATTGATTGATGAACTGACTAGATAGTACCATTGAGCAGTACAGCTGTTTGATGAACTGAGGATGGGACGGTGGACGGGTGTTCCGATGTGATGACTACACTGAATTTGGGAGCAGTGTTTCTGACTAGTATAAGTGCATGGGATTTCGTTGCACGAGAAGATGCAAATTACTACTACCACTAGCAACTCCTTATTGGTATAGCAAGCACATGTAGTCATCGTATTTGGCGGTAGGTGCAATACCAATTGTGATGTTTGCATATTTTTGCAGTGGTGGATGAGAGAAAAGATAGCTGAGCAATCAACTTACCAATGTTTTTAGCTGTTTGAGAAGGAAGAGAATCGGTCGTTTTGAGGCTTGTACTTAATAGTAAATCTCTGATGGTTGAGCATGATGACCTGTTGGCTGATATAACATCGAGTTTTACTTTTGAGGATTTGGTTGGTGATGCTAAACTGTTGCCGCTCGCGATGCTTGGCAGATGGCAGCTACTGAATGTCTGAATCCGCTGCGACGGTTGCACCTTGCAGGTGCAACCAATTGTTCTCACTCGCGGGCTCAGCGAGGCTTCATTGCTGACAGACACTTGCAGCTCTCATCGTCCCTCGTCGATCGGCAGCGGCATGAACTGCAATGAACATTTGGTCCCGCAGCACGAGATGGTCTCAGCTGACCGGCCGCCGGTCAGGATCACCAGGCCTTCAGTTCCGTCGCATAGCGGCGCCGCGGTCGGGGCCTCGCCGGCACCGTCCGTCGACGGCCAAGCTGCGAGGCAGATCGCGCTGCCGAGCACCAGATGGGAGCCGTCGGCCCGCCGTCGCCGGTGCTGCGAGGCTGGGGAGACGACAGATCGCCCCTGGCCGAGCTCACGCCGCGCGTTACGATCCTTTGTAGTTAGCCTGCGACACTAGCAGCCTTTCTGGTACCACTCATTCCCGCACGCGTAGTTAGCGACTAGGGACTACTAGCAGCTAACTGCCTAACTGCAAGCGAGTTTGCGTATTTGCTAGTCTACGCTCTACAGAGAATGGTATGGGAACGAAGAAAACAGATGAGATGAGCCTTGTGTTGCTCTCTATATATAGGGCGGGGATGCACGGAGGCTTTGGCGTGGCCGCCGACGCCACCAGCGACGCCCCGTGGAGGCCTCGGAGGAAGCAGAGAGGAGAGGATGGAGGAGACCAGGGAGGGTTCCTCCCGTGGGAAGGACGTCCGGAGAGGAGGGCGTGCAATAGAGGATGCGGACGACAGCAGCTTGTTGAGGGAGAGAGCGGCGAGCTAGGGTTTAGGGTTGAAGGAGTGGCAATTTATTTGAAGCGCGGGTCACCTCAGCCATCCGGTTCGATCCGATGGCTAAAAGCGATGCGTGTTTGGATGGGCTGGGCTGAAAGAGTTAGATGGGCCGAAACTGGTATTCTCAGACTTCACTGTATTTTTCAAATAAGTAACAAAGACACCCTTAAGAAATAACTTACATATAAACTATCTTATATACCATACTATATTTTTTCATGTACTAGACTAACTATGTGCTATTGTGTAGGATTTTTAAAAAAATTCAAACTCATTTACTATTTTCAATAGTTTAAATGAATTTATGTGTGCTTACTGAAAATAAATGCAATTTGAACTGGGAGTACCTCACATAAGATTTAAAAATTCTGTAAAAATACATTTAAGGACGTATGTTTAATTGACGTGGCAACATATTTTTAGCCTATAAGCTTGTAATAAAAAACTTAATTAATTTTAATAAAGTAGGAGCATACATTATTCACAAAATAATACATCTCTCACATAGTTTACTTATAACTCGGCTGAAACTTTAAGATTTGAATGTATTATAACATTTTTAAACTCGTATGCATCTAAAATTTAGACACAATCGTATTCCTACCATAATATTAGAAAATATAAAGTTACATCACAAATTGTTATGCAAAAATATATTTTTATATTCTCTACTTGAATAGAAGAAAACAAGCCATATGTAAAAGATCGAAGAATTAGAAATTAACATACAAACAAATGCCATTAAATGAAAGATCATGATTTTAGAAAAATTCAGAAAAAAGAAACATAAATTTGGAGTTCATATGAGGAAGAAATACCAATTACAAATTTTAATTTAGTATTAAAAATAAAAAATGAACCCTAAATGTGTTCTTCAAATGTTAATACCAATTACAAATTCTAATTTATAAAAAGTTAAATGATTGTTGGAGGTAAATCTTGTAATTTTGAGTCTTACGAGATCACGTTTTTAGATTTTAAGGTAGATGTTTGTGCTACATCATGAGTTCCACTTGAAATCATAGTCAATTACTTTGTGAGTCAATTCCCTGTGAGTTGCACATAAATTGACAAGGAAATTAGTATTTTCCTATGAGTTCCAGAAAAACCGACAAGGAAATTGCAATAATCCTGTGAGTTTAGGAAACTGATAAGGAAATTAGCATGTCTCTGCGAGCCTTCATGGTACCGTCAAAAAAAATTCTCGGCACACAGGGAAATTTCAGTTTCGAGTAGTGTAGGCTGATGGGCTTGCTCTCAAATCTCAACTCTCAAGCAGAGCATGTATTGCCTTGTCTTGTTATGGCTCCGCTTACAGCTTTACTACATGACAACTACTGCAAAGAGACTGGAGCCTCTGATTAGGAGCTTAACACTGCTCAATGGAGGAGGACAGTATCATTGGGCAGTGATGTTTGAACTTCCTGAGTGAGGACGGCACGGTGGGTGATCCGATGTGATGACTACATTGGATCTGGGAGCACTTTCTGACAGTTCATTACGTCGAGCAGATGCAAAATTACTGCTGTGTACTACAAATCTACAAGGGTTTGGGAAACAGATTGTTTGCTGTGCTACCTGATAACTTTAAGGTAGAGGTGGCACTTTTCCAAGGGTTTGGGAAACAGTTTATTACTTCGAGAAGATTGTTTTCAATTCATATTACGATAATAATGATTAGTAATAGGATTCATTTAGCATAGAATTGTGTATTCTAATTACTAATTAGACATCCTGTTCAACACAACTGTGACGAATGAGCATGGCAGTCATGCTGCGGATTTGTGCAAATCAAATAGTGGTATGGGCAGTACATGTATTTGAAATTTCTAAAATTTAGCTCAATTTTTTCTTATGGCTCCCAGCTAGGTTTCAATACTTTCTCAATTTGTTATGAAATTTCCAAATCGTAGCAAAGTGGGCCAATCACATGTAGTAGAGGAGAATAAATCAGATGAGTCTCGGAACAGCAATGGAGGCACCCTTTAGGCCATGGCAAAAAAGCAAGAATGCACAGCAACTTGGAGTCTCAGATCTATTGACCATGTGTAGGTACTTGTAGATACTAGGTTTAAAAATATTATTAGCCTTCCACATTTTTTTACAAATGCAATTCCGATCCATGAGTCGAGCATTGCTCCCGATGGTTTTTAGTTTTCTTGATTGGTCCACTTCTATGATCGATTTGGAGTACGTTGTTATCGAGCAAATAACTCTTTCCTTCTATACTTCCGTATGTGTATGGAGCAAATCGATTAGATCCCATGAATGCTTTTCTAGTAGTGGTGTTTCTAAATGGTTGAGAGTATAGTTTTCCATCCGGCCCACGGCCCGAGTTTTTGGCCCGGCATGGCACGGAATCAAACGGGCTTGGGCTGGCCCGGCACGATTAAGCCACGGCCCGACCAGACCCGTGGGCCGGCCCGAGCACGGGAGGCTTGCTAAGGCCCGGGAGCCCGAGCGCCCCTCCATATATAAGGGGAGACGCCCGGTCCCCAAACCCTAGCGGCCTAGCCTCCCACTCGCCTCGCCAGCCGCCTCTTCGCCTCCCCCGCTCCCCTCACGCGCCTCCCCCTGCCCCCCAAACCCTAGCCTCGCCGTCGTCGCCGGCGTAGATCCGCCGCTCCCCTCGCCTCCTCCGCCTCTCCTTACCTAGATCCGGTTCTCCTCCCCCTCTGCTCGCCGGATCTAGCTCCTCGGCGCCTTAGCGGTCCTCCTCGCCTCCGCCTCCGCCTCGCCGTTCCTCGCCGGATCCAACGCCAGCAGCCCTTCTCCTCCCTCTCCTGTTGCCGGTGACGGAGATTGAAGAAGGGGAAGGCGGGGAAAGCCGAGCGGTGGCGATGCGAGCCAGCGGTGCTAGATCTGGTGGCCTCTTCTGCTCACCGGCCTCCTCGGCTCCTCTGCTCGCCGTCAGATCTGCTCCACCTCCCTTGTTTTGTTTCTTTGCGACCTTCTTCGCCTTCCTCTTCTCCAATCTCCCTCTCCCTCTCCCTCTCCGAGTTTGTGTGGTTTTTCCAAGCTATCTCCGGTGTATCAGTGTATCGGTGTATCAGTGTATGTTTCTGTCTATGTGTATGTGTATGTTTGAAACTTCAATTT
Organism: Panicum miliaceum; assembly: GCA_032594955.1. Classification (NCBI taxonomy): domain Eukaryota; kingdom Viridiplantae; phylum Streptophyta; class Magnoliopsida; order Poales; family Poaceae; genus Panicum; species Panicum miliaceum. The sequence continues at coordinate 32,867,299 of CM064066.1, read as the reverse complement.
TTACTTGTGAAATTGAAATGGATGGTGAAATTCCGCGAAGATGAAGTGGTGGAGAGGATGACGGGCTGCGGGTCGGCACGACATGCAGAGCCCGAATGGGTAATCGGGGCGCCCCGGCACGGAAAACAGGCCTTCGTGCCGTGCCTGGACCGAGGCCTCGGCACGTGGGCCGGCCCGGCACGGCACGATTAAGTAATCAAGCCAATCGGGCCGGGTCTAATCGTGCCGGGCCGTGCCGGGCCGGGCGGCCCGAATGGCCAACTATGGTTAAGAGCAAAGGCTGCATTGCAATATTGAAGGGAAGGTAGTGGAAAAATAATTTCTTTTCATTTGTATATGATTTCCGGCTTTAAAACTTAGTACTATCACGACTGTTCCCTCACGATGAACTGTTAGTTTCTACATTCATGATGTAGTAATGTCTATTCATGCCCGTTGCACTTGTGTAGGCTTGAATTGTTTAGTCTTTAAGTACTTTGACAAAGGTATAAAAAGTTGCATGATTCTTATTGCAGCTAATAGGGCAACATTATTGCCGGCAAGGTGTATGTTTTTCGAAGTAATTTGAAAATATCCTACTATTCTTTATTCCACTCATATTTCAATTGCTGAAACAAAGTGTGATTCAAAAATAGTTGTTGTTGACGTCTCTCCTTCACTGTTGCAGTGATGATCGATAGAGTGGCGATGGTGATCTGTCATTATGCACATGAAGGTGATGGGGTAGTTGTAGCATGCCAGCCGCTTAAAGAGATCGAGATACGGAACGCTAGCTATGGGAGCACCGTGATGTGGAGAGGAACCGAAGCTTTTTATGTTTCATCCGTGGCTAGTTGTTTGAGGGCTAGAATATTGTATATAAACGAATGATGTAATGAATTGTAAGTATGATTAAACGATTTTGTAAGCGGTTCTCTCTTCTTCGGGAAAGAAACAAATAGATAGGACAAATTAATTGTTAGCGGATTTTAAGACTTTTAAAAGAGCTGGTAACAACTAACAGAGCAGCCATATTTTTATAGGCTAATTGATTGGGAGTAACCATATGAATCATCATTGTAAGAATCATTGTCAGAGAGAAGTTTCATTTTCATGAGTTACTCTATTATGTAATCTAAGTCAGAACAGAAGAGCTGGATGATAGTACAAATAAGAAATAGTTGATAATATACTCTCTCTATTTTATTTACATATCGTATTAGGTTTATTCTACGCCAAACTTATTCAACTTTAACTAAACTTATAGAAACATAAAATAAATATCTATACTACCAAATACATCAACAATCAAAATATATTCTATAATAGATTCAACGAAACAAATTTGATATTTTAGATGTTATTATATTTTTATATAAATTTAGTTAAAATTGGATAAGTCTGATGACAGGATTAAGTACCATAGGTACCCCTAAGCGCGGTCCTTAGGGACCTAAGCGCGGGAGCCATCTCAACCAAGATGGCCTGGCCCACGTGGCGGCCTCACGATCCATGACACGACGGAGGAGGTCGGGGACCAGGCGAGCCCCGGAACTGGACCCAAGCCCAAGGCAACCTGGGGAAGGCGCGGGGCGGCATTAAATGCACCAACCTTGACAAGACGTGCATGCACGTCCTCCCGCCGACAGCCGGGGTAGGGGCGCCGCCCACGAGCCGGAGGAACCGTGACTGGCGCTCACGTCGGTCACGCTCCCTACATAGGGTGACGGGACAGCCTATACCCTGTCACCCTCTGCCGTCAGGCGTAGGGACCATGCAGCGAGAAGAGGAGCAGGGCGTCCGACCTCCTGAGGCCGGCGAGGGAGGCATGGCGTGCCAACCAAGTAGGAGGCCCGCCCCGGCACATCAGGACGGAGGCGTGCCGCAGGAAGGGGCATGCGGACCCAATGACGTGTCAGGCGGCGCCACGATCTGGGCGGATAGATCACGATACGGGAAGTGGCGGAGCACGTTCCACCAGAGGCACCCCCAGACGGACACGTGTAGATCAGCCGACCTCGCTCAGGGGCGTCGGCCCTGGGGCTCGGGACACCCCCTTCTCTCACGCAATGTAGTCCAGCCCACCACGTATATAAGGCGGAGCTAGGCCTTCTCTCTAGGAGACGACACGCAAGAACACACGCACGCACACCGCTTGCAAGCGCTCCGTTGTAAGCACCAAGCATTCGAACGTGAGGAATACGAAGAACACCACCTCATACTGGACGTAGGACGACTGCCCGAACCAGTCTAAATCCTTGCCTTCGATTGTTAGCCATCGAGCCACGGAGAAGCGTGACGCTAAGGTCCTGTTTGGCATGGCTCCAACTCTGCTTGGAGTAGCTCCACTCCAAAACTCCAGGTGGAGCTAGTTCTGGGTGGAGTTGGAGTTCTATAGATGTGGTGTTTGGCTACGAGGGTGTTCTCAACTCCAAAAATTATGGTTTTCAAGGTGTATTGACATCGTTGCCCTTGGTTCGCGGGACCCACATCTCGTACTCCGTGTCCCCCGACATCGTCGTCGCAGCCGTTGTCGGTGAAGCAGCACCGGAGGTCATAGCTCATGATGCGGCCGTCCACGCTGCGGCTGGCGTTGACAAACGGGAGCGTGGCGACAGACGACAGCTCCGAGCAAGCGTCGGGCGATGAGCCATCGGACCAGCGGCGCGCCATGGGGCCGCGTCGGCCGGACCAAGCTGGCGGCACGCCTTGGGGCCGCGGCAGCCAGACCAGCGGCGGCCAGGGGCGGGCGTGGTGCTGGCAGGGGCGGGCAGCGGCTCTCGGGGAGGAGGGGGCGGCGCTTGGCAGAGGGCCCGGCGGCACTCCGGGAGGAGGGGGCAGCGCTTAGCACAGGGGCCCGGCAGCGCTCTAGAACGAGGGGGCGGCGCTCAGCGGAGGGCCCAACGGCGCTCCGAGAGAAGGGGGTGGCGCTCGGCAGAGGGCTCGGCGGCGCTCGGCACAGGGCCCCGACGGCGCTCCAGGAGGAGGCGGCGGCGCTCGGCACTCGGCACAGGGGCCCTGCGACGCTTTGGGAGGAGGGGGCGGCGCTCGGCGGGAGGGAAGGGGAGGCGCGACTCGCGTGATGGGCGGGGGCGCTGAGGATCAAGACGGGCTAAGGAAAAGAAAACGAAACATCTTTTAATAGGTAGTATTGGTGGTAATTAACCCAGAACTCTATGTCTAGATCCATATTTGAGAGTTTTGGAGCTGCAAAAGAGGTGCTCCAAAACTTCAACCCGTTTGCACTACAGCTGCAGAGCTAAGGACGCTTTATGGAGTTTTGGAGCTGTATATTTAGTAAAAAATTGGTTGGAGTTGGTGGAGTTTAGCTTCAGATCCATGCCAAATAGACTCTAAATTTGCTCGTCGGTGAACGAAACACCGATATCTGACTTAAGATAAACCTAGAAGGATATGTAAAAAAAAAGAGAAACTATTTAGTAGACAGTATATGATTTGTTATAAACACATGCACGCCGCACGTGTACTCGATTATAATCTACAATAATGCACGTTCATTTTTTGGTAGCAATTCATCCCTGGACAAACAGGTTGAAAAGTCCATGGCCGATCACTCCGTCTCCGCGGCCCGCCTCGGGGCATCCGCGAGGCATGGGCCCGCCTGTGCATGCGACGCGGCGCTCCGGGAGGACCGGGAGCACGAGCGCACGACACGAGTCAAGCGCGTCGCGAAACCTCTTCACTGCCTTCCGGATTCCTTGTTCCTTTTTCTTTTCTAGATCATCGCCATCATCAGTTTGAAAAAAGAAGAACCAGTCAAAAAGATTTTTTTTTCGTGGAGGAAGAGGAATCGATCCCAAAAGTATAAATAAATTAAATATATGAAAAGAGGATAGGATATAATAAAATGCCAAAACAACGCCGGGCCCCACTCGAAGCCGAAGCGGTTGCGAAGCGCAGGAACCGAAGCGTAATCCATCGAGAGAAATCCGGCAGATCGCCGCCGCCCTCTGGTAGAAAAGCAGAATCCATCGCCTTCCGCCCCCTTCGCTTTCCTTCCGCAGTCAATCCTAGTACTCCAGTCCGCGCCGCCCGCCACCGGCAGAATCCATCTGCACCGGAGCGCGCCGGTCGCTTTCGCTCGCCACCAACCGCGCCCACCACGACGGCGTCGGTCATTGGCGAGGAGGAGAAAACCCCAGCACGGCCGCTCCCCTCCGGGTTCATCGGCACCTCCGGCCTCCGGCTTCACGCGCGATCCATCCCAAGTGCGAACCCTTCCCTCCCTCCCTCTGTCTACTTGCGCTAGCTCCTCGCTTTCCTTCGGTTACATGCACCAGCTCGATGGCGTTTTTCTTTCTTTCTTTTTTTCTTGAACTGCCATTTTTTTTAGGGTTTATGATTGTTAGTTAGCTTCATGTGGTGCACGCGGCGCGATCCCAGCTCCATCGCCGTGGTCCTGACCACAACCATTGCCCCTTCTTCCCTTCCTTATTACCCGGCTCGCTGATTGCAGATTTATTTTTGGTGCTCGGCATTGCAAGAATTTTTTTTATTTTGGTACTAGTTTAGTCGGACCAACTTCCCCGGTTTCTTCCAGGTCGTATCTTGGTGTGCTCCTTTTTGTCTGTCGGCTGAACTCAACAGAACAGCGCCGTGCCGCGTCACTTTTGTTCTTTCTGCACTTGCTGTGGTCCACTTGGGTAACGTAGCATTAGTTAAATTCCCGCCCTCGTTTTATTCGCCTTTCTTCTAAGGCGATATTCTTCCTCTCTTCGGTTAAACACCGGCAATATTCTGATTCGTTCCTTTGTAATGTGCGGTTGATTGCGTTCTATATATTTGCGAGTCTCTAGCCTGTATAAAGTAATTAATTGACACAAAGCATAACCTCTGTCCATCTTTGTAATGTGCGGTTGATTGCGCTCTATATACATACGAGTCTCTAGTCTGTATAACAACCAATTTATGTGCCGATTGCAGCTGTTTCTCACTCATTTCACCTGTGTGCGTGTGCAAGGTCCATCGGAATGAAGCGCGAGTGGCCTGCCCTGTCGTTTAGGCAGGATGCTATTGGCAACATGGCAGGAGCGATCTTCATGTCCAACACCCTCACAAGGGAGCAATGCTTCAAAGCGAGCATTTTCGGCCTGCCGTTGGAGTATGAACTCTTTGTCAGCAATGTCAGAAAAGGGATGCCTTTGTTTCTCTTTGACCATACTCTGCGCAAGCTTTATGGGGTCTTTGAGGCTGCCTCCGACGGAGGGCTCAATATTAACAATGCTGCATTTCGCTCAACACAGCGCTCGTATCCGGCACAGGTAATACACAACTAATATGTGCCTCTTGGTTAATCCTTGTCTTCTCACTTCAGATCTCTTTAAACAACAATTCCTTATGAGTTCAATTTCTCCTCAAGTGTTCCTTTTCTGAATATATGTATGCACATCTACACGTGAGGGTGGCTGTGCTAAGTTGAACTTGCTAAGCTGAGAATAATGTAAGCTTTGTAGGACCAGGAACTTAATCTTAGCAAGAATAATGTAAGCTTTGTAGGACCAGGAACTTAATTTCTTGACACTACACTACATACCTTGGGTTTTTTCTTGTTATTACTATTAGAATTGTAATGCGCCTTTCACTTTTGTAGGCAGAAGGACATATGAATAGAGAACACCCACGTGGCCTTTACATTTTGTGAATTTTGCACATTATATCAGCTAACAAGCTTTAGAGCTCTATACTTATGATTATATGATTAAGAAAAAATATCCGTGCGGTTTTGAGCTGTTCTTTTTTCCCCCAGGTTCGTATCAATATTATATGGAAGTGCAGGCCACTAAGTGAAGATGAGTTTTCCCCTGCCATAGAAGACAACTACTATCTGCCAAAGAGGTTCTACTTTGACCTTTCCTACGAGCAGGTTTGCTGTACTACCGCTTTGTACTATAGAATGTTACAAATGTACCTTCTGATTGCACGTCTATGACAATGGAAACTTCTATTGACTTGCAGGTTGTTCGGCTATATGAGTTGTTTGACAACAGGAGGGTACAGCTCCCAATTCATGAATATTCAAAAAATGAGAGTTTGGAAACAAACCGCTCTAGCAAAAGGAGGCAGGACAAAGAAAGCATGACTCCAGATGTTCCTCGTTCTATTGATCAATCACGCCTTTTGGTTCCCAACATTTCAGAAGTTGTAAGAAGATATTCTACTGCTACAAGCATGCACACAGATTTACCACTTAGTGTTGAGACACACCCAAACATGTCCAAGCCCCTGGGAACAGAAATTGGAGCCCAAATTGCTTCCGCCCACAGGTGCCATGATCAGATTGAATTCCAATCTCAGAGTGAGCTTTTCCCAGCTGCTGTTATGACAGATGCTGTTTCAACTCAAGTATCTGCACCTTGCTCTCAAACTTCTAGGCACTACCAGTTGGTTCCGAAGCAGCCATATCCGTCACCACAAGACTATCCACAAAATATCTTACGTTCTGGATGTACAACTCAGCCATACCCATTATCTAGTGGTTATTTGCACAGTGGCTCGTTAACTTCTGGATATGCAACTCCGAATTCAACTTACAATGGAAGGAGTCATTTGAATCCATCTTTTGCTCCGTATGACAATTTATATCCTGGTTTGTCTCTGTCAAATCTACAAAGTAACTCTGACTATCAAGTTCATTGTGACATTTGCCTTAACCAAGGACGCTCCAGTGCACATAATAGCGGCATATATGAATGTGAGCGGCAGCGTTTCAGTGAAGAAGCTCCAACACGGGCAAAACTGAGTCTACAATGTATTCCAACATACACTGAAGTTCTTGAACGTGATGGAAAAACAGTACCAGCCATTGATCAGAAAAGGAATTGTGCTGATTACATTCAGATTCCTTATTGTGATGTAGACATTGAAAATGATCAGATGAGATATGGTGGTCCCCGTAGTAATGCTTCGTCATCAGATCTTGAAAATGATATTGTTGATTCACGGCATACACAGCATAATATAAGAGCTGAAAGCAAGACAAAGAATTGGTGTAGCCCTCCACAAAGAAGTGTTTTTTCTCGCTTAACACTGAACAAGCAACTATCTTGCCAAGAGTCCACAGGTCCTACGCTCAACCAATTGGTTTCTTCTCTTTCTCAGAAGACAGAACAGTGGAGCCACAAGAATAAACCAATTGCAGATGGTCTTGTCATACCGTTGATCGGGGAGGAGGCTATGGACCGTTCTCATGAAGAGCTGAACCTGCCGAGTCAACTAGAGCTGGGAGAGGAAAGCATGGAACCACAAGTTCCTTTCTACAACTTCAAGAGGCGAAGTGAAGCGGGGAAGGTGGATGGAAACTTGGGAAAGGAAATCAGTGGGAAAGCGAAGAGAAGAAAGCTTGTGTGCCCTTCCTTCGAAGAAAACAATGCTTCTACAAATGTTGGAGAAGAGCTTAAAGGAAATTGTACAGAAGACAGGAAACAAAACCATCTGGACGTTAGTGAAAACCATTTTGGCATTGACCTAAACATACCCATTCCATCGGTAGATAGTAATCTTTTGGAGGAGGATAACAGAATGGCAGTGCGTCCTAGTGTTATCAAGGTACTGCATGAAATAGAAGCAAACAAGCAGCTAAACTCAGATGTGATGGAGGCAACAAAAGAACAAGATCCGTCCGGTGCATCCACACAAAAGATTTCAATCGATCTTAATGTTGCTGAGTTGAATTCAATGGATGAATCGAAACTGCAAACGAATTCTTGATCAGGCTTCCTTGTTGCTGCAAACACTTGGTAACCTCAAAAGTGGGAAGCCTAACAACACTGAAGGGGCTAGGTCAAGCGTTTCCAGTGAAGACAGGAAAGTAAACATGGCGTAAACTCTGATGCGGGACACCAAATATGAGTACAAAACGGGGGCGTCCATCTTGATTAGAATATCTGTGCTAGCACAAGATGTAAGTTTATACGGACAATTAGTGCCGTTATACGTAGGGACGGTTTATCTTTCCCATGATAACATTTTGTAATTTTGGGGGAAATGGCATATTTCTGGAAGGGTGACTGCTATTACAATAAACTACCACTTGTTGTATTAACTTAGAACCTAACTTTGGCCAAAGACGATGACATATCCAGTTAATGTCTGATGCAAGCATCTCTTTTTTTTACCTTTACTGTATGTGCATATCTTTTCTGTGGATTTGGTGCCCGTCTGCTACTGCAGTTTAGCGACAAGAAGTTCCTGATACTTTTTCTACAGAGGATGTGGAAATGAACAACGTTAAAACTTTGCTGAATACACTTGTTCTTAGCATAGCTGCTGCTTAGTAGCTCACACAGATTCGGACATAATTTCTTACCTCAGCATTATATCTTATCAGGCCCACTGCGCATGACAAAAGCGAAATGACATCATCGCTAGTGGGCCAATGTCACAGCAGATGTACAATATTTGAACATTGTCTCGTGGAGATTTGCCCTTGTTTTCTTCTACCTATTTCTCCTATCCTACGTCAGAGGGTATCTTGTGTTTCTGTACAGCTTCTCCGAGGAGAGACAACAAGATGACTCAACTGTATGTACATCACAGCCCACAGCATCCTCATCATCTGACAGAGCCTCCTGGGGTTGTAGGACTTGGGGGCGTCCGTGGGATGACAAACTGATCGATAATGCGCACCGCATTAATCGGGTCGAGGCCTGAGGCAGACCTCCATTTGCTTGGGAACTTCCTGGTGTAGCTCATCTGGAATGGCTGCTTAGGTTCCATATCCCAGTCTGGATCCAGCATCCAATCTTTTGGCACCTGATTCATTCACAGTATTGAGTTATTTATGACAATAGCACAGTTGTGTTTTTAAAAAAATATTGAAGTCTTACCTTGTCTACAGCCAGGGTGAAGACCTCAAGGTCTCCATTCTTCTTGATGTGGAACCGTGTGAACGCCTTATAATTTGCTATGCGCAGCGAGGAGAAGGCCTCATCGAAATGGATATGGAACCAGTTTATGCATACATATAAGTAGCTCCCAAACACCAGTGATACAACAGGTGTCGACAACACCCAGAAGTACAGGAAAACACAGACGTAGTAGATGATGGCACCTCCCCGGGGAAGGGACTCTATTCCTTTTCTGCAAATTGTGCTTCTTGTTACCGCCATGACCTGAAGAGGGAGTATATGGCAGATAACAGTACCAACCATCAGAAAGGATCTCATTGTAGTTTACAAAGATGAAAGATTACAAGGATGAAAGAATACCTCTGGGACGTCAAATGCAGACATGAGGTACTTAATACATGCAGGGTAAAGCCCAAAGGTCCAATGCTCAAGACGAGCGCGAAGTCCTGTGGGGTCAGGGAAATGCTCGCTTTCCACTTTGCGATACCATTCATAGAGGGTATGGTAGCCTGATAACAAGTAAAAGAACAAACTTTTTTTTTACATTGTGGATGAAGATAGGAACATAATAACACATGAGGCCACCACAAAGAATATACAGTTGTTGCAAACTATTACACTATCCAGGGGATATGAGGACAAGAAATGAAAAAAAGGATCAGCCATTACTATCTGTCTTGCTCTCCTCCAAATTGTGGCCAAGCTACTTTAGACAAAAAAAAAGTTTATTCATGTGAAATAACACTGCAGTTAGCAATGAAGCTAGGTGTGCATGGCATCAATGATGGATCACTTTCTTTGAAAGGAATGGGCACTGCCAATTAATGATAACGTCACTATTTTTTCAAAGGAACAGCAGAAGCACTAAAACAATACTTGTGGATCACTGTGGACCTACAGTGTTAAAGAATCTGACTGGACTGACAGTAACTTGTGCACCTGTCACTATCATCTTATACTTGGGAATTGGGATGCAAGGTCACAAGGGTTCAAGCAGGGGACACAGATTCACCAACCAATGATGCACGTGAAAAGAAACAAAAAAGGGCCCAACCTGATGTTGCTAATAGATGGTTGCGGATGCAGATTTCAATAGCTAATTCCATAAGTAGCATCAGTAGCACTGCCGAAGTTATATGAGAAGCAGCATGAAGAAAACCAAGCAAAGCACGTCTCCTACGTGACAGCTTTGTGGGTACAAAGAAAAATGATACCATCAATAAGGTGACAACACCAGCTAGGGATACATAGGACCGCTCTAGAATCTCAAAAATAGCATTCCACATTGCAATGAAGAAACCATTGACACGACCAGCCCAGGAGTCTTCATGTAAGATGCGAAATGAGTCACACTGCATAGCACAACATATTTGCATCAGGCCGCAAATAGTAGTAACTGAATCAGTGTATTAGTGCTTGTGCAATATCCATTGCTTAGTAATCTAGTCTATTGCTACTTTCTTTTCATTATATGATCTTTGCAAATTCCCTAATTGGACAAGAAGAATATAACCCTATTTGTCGGTTCACAGAGATTTGTGGGAGGGCAGAAAATTGATATAATTTTAGTCCACTTCTACGCCAAAAAAATCATAACATTGTATAAATCTTATTAGAAATATGTCCACAAAGTCTCAGAATATGTCTAAGTCTCTAAAACACCTTCAAGGCTGGCGGATGAGCTGGCTGGTCCTATGAACATCACCACTTATTACAGGATGGCAAGAGTTATCACAGAGCCCTTACGTATTCTGTTATTTGATATCCTTAGTGTCAACTCTAGGTAGCAGTCATAATCATAGATGAACTTGTACTACCAAGAAGAAAGGGACCATGTATTAATACATAGGAGAATACTATTTCTCATGCATTTTAGCATTTGTGAGCATGAAAACCAAATGAAATTTTAAGCTTTTACTGTAACCAAAGAAAGCCAGTCTTCTACCAAGAACTGCACAGTTCATAAAGAGCAAATTTATCTAGTTTCTCTCACCTGAGGAAACATTGAGAAAACAAGTACGAAGTACACAAAACCACCAATAACATCAAACTGCCAATTTTTCCTTCGAAACTTCAAAATATTACCAAGCGCAATCTGGAGAGACACGCAATGAAGGAAAGGGTCACTTGACAACACAAAACCCTCAAACAACATGGCCAATCAAACGCTTCTATGAAATGAACTACTAATAAAGTAAAAATGGAGTAAAGCTTACCTTACTAGAATCATTATAAGAAGGATATGTAGATTTTGTTTCATACTTGTTCCCATAAAATGCTCTGAAGTTCTCAAAGACATGTGTTGGATGCAAAAAGGCCCCACCACAGCCATTTACAAGTAAGTGATGTACATGAACTGGTTCTTTTGACTCGACGCAAGAATGTCGCATATAGTGGTGCAGGTCTCCAGCCATCCGCAGTTTGCATCTCCCTCTGAGGTACTCCCGTATTAAATATGCAACATTCGCTCCAGTGTTATCGCCCCAGTACCAATCAAGGAGCCAGTTTGGTTCATGGGTTATAACAATTACGGAATCACTTTCACCGACCTGCATACTTCCAGTGGTAAATATGAAGTCACTAAAAACACGTCCTGTAATCTTCAATGTTGTCTGCTTATGATGAAAAGATCTTCTAGTAACATGTTACTATTGAACCATCAAATTTAAAATAAAAGACATAGCACCTATCACAAAAACAAGTTGCTGACCGAATGAAGATCAGAGAATGAAATTACCTTCTGTCTACACAACTCAGCAAAAAACTTGAACTGGTAGACATCAATATCGCCATGAAGAGCTTGGTCAAGGCCAAAAACCCACCAGCCATTGGGAAGCTTCAATGCAAAATAACTCTTCTTCTGAGGTAGGAACCACCCACCCAACCAACTCTTATGACAGATATACCTCATGAATGTGTGTAGTCCATCAAACCAATCTGTTCATAGCCGTGTAGGTTTAGTCACTCGGATTGTTTGAAATATCAATCCGCAATGATATTTTGGAAAATATGTTTGACATTTCCATGTTAACAAATCATTGGCATAACATATTCAGAAATAGGCAAATGACAAGAAACATATACAAACATCGTTGCACATGATTATATGGCATGCTTTTATACAGAAGGCGATAATTACCATGGTTTCCGGGGATCATAAAACATTGTGGTCCACGATATCGCCTAAGCTCAGAAACTCCAAGAGGAAGTTCAGGTTTCTCCAGTGCTATATGTTCAGGCTTATACCAGGCAGGAGGCTGGAGAGCATACTCAAAAGGGCAGAAAAAACGCCGTTCATACGAAAATGAGGATGGATTTGGATATCTGTAGATATAAGCAAGGGGGACTCCCATCATATAGGTAAACGAAATAATAATGGAACCTAAAGTATCAAAATGTTAATATAGCATAGCTTGAATGTCAACTTGTCAAATGTCAAGAACTAAATGAGTTTTTACTGGTTATTTAGAGTCAGTGCTAATGAGAAACATACGCAAGGTCTCCACCAATGAGTAGCAGCTGTCCACGGGGAAATGTTTGCCTTGAATCATCAGATTTTATGACTAACAAAGGTTGAGCAAGCAATCGTGCTACAGCATATGTAGAGTTGCCACCATCGCCAGTATCCGCAATGAAGTCAAACCAAAGTTCATCTTTTTCATCAAGATGATCGTATAAAAGGTCGTGGCTGTTAGCTTCATCAGGAGTTTTATTCATAGCAGCCTGGTCAAGGTTAGGAAAAAAACTGTCAATAACTGCCTTAAGACAACCATAGACTCAACCTGCTAGTGCAAAAATAAACCCCAACTCGCAAAGCAAAATCAGTAGTGATTTTAAATCACTATTATTATGTGCCTATCAGGGAAACAAATGCACAAGCAGAAACCAAGGAAAATGGGCACAGCGGGGATGCGAAGAATTGATGTACCTGCATCATACGCATGTCAAATCTACCAACAAAGAGAGTCACAGATATCATGAGGTCAAAGACAGTTTTAAATAAATCAGTTGATGTCCTGCAGAACAAATTACCAACTTGTAAGTAACTTCTTCTTTATTAAGTGCAGTATAAGAATTATGTATTCGCTAATAACATACCCAGAGTACCAAGGAACCATGTCCTCAAAATCTGGTTTCAACTGCTTCTTCAATTTCTCATACTCCGAAATTGTCAAAGGATGAGTTAAAGCCCATCTGCACATCAAATCAGAGAGAGAAATGTGGAATGAGCCCAAAAGTAAACCAATCAAACATAGATTTCAGTTTCTGTTATTCAACAGCAATTATATGGTTACATACTAACTATTTGTGCATGCTTAGTCGCCTCTTTAACTACAATACACATAGCAACTAAGGTGATACAATGATAGGTACCACTTGCGAAGTACCCTAATTTATGAGGTGATAACATGGGAACCACTGTAAATATGATTTCACACATTTAGTTGCCTCCTCGATTACATCAGTATCCTCACATGCATAGATAGTGCAACTAGGTTGAATGCTACCGTGTGCAGAATACCCTAAGTTAGAAAATACTAATATGAGAATATGTTACTCCTATCATGATGTTACTGCACCACAGAGATACTGTTCTAAAGCATTCATAATGTAACTGATAGGATAAGCTGAATCAATGCTTTTGGCATTTCCCAAGTTCCTCCTGTAAGAAATTCATCAAAAAAAATTCTTTTTTGTGGAAATGGGGAAGGCTGAAGTGCTCAGAGAGTTGTCATACCCTGTTGAACGCTCTACAACATAATTGGCAATGTAAAGACCAATGAATGTAGCCCACAAAGAGTAGACTGGTGAAATTTCATTGGAGGACCCAGATCCATTGGAAGACAACTGGAGCAGACAAAGACAAGAATAAACTTAAAACGAAAGAATGAGTATAATTATTTGAAGACAGACAAGAGGTATAATAATACTAACTTCTCCATAAATAGCCCATTTAGAGAGAAGAGGGTAATCACTAGCAGAACCAACTGGAGCAAACCAGGAGGAGCAAATCTGCTCTTTAAATTTATGCATACGTAATAGCCTTGAAATCAGTGTGTTGTCATCATGCTTTGTCCAAAGTGAGAATGCAATCCAGCTAGCAGTTCTACGGTCAATAGATTTATCTCTTGTAACAGTCCTGTTACCACAGTGGCTGTAAAACACACAGCAAGCTATGCTTATAACCTGCAATAAGATACAAGATATATAAAAAACGTAACCTAAGAAAAACAAACACACAAATAACTAAGAAAAGATAAGTGAAAAGGAAGACAATAAACCAATGTAGCTATGGAACTTACCGCACAGTTTTGTATTATAGTAAGCAGCTCTGGCTTTTTCTCTGCCATGCGAGACACAAGACCCAAATACCAAAGGCCAAGAAATATGATATGGAAGACCATCAAGAAAATTAGAGAAGAGATATAAATTGTGAGAAAGAGGGAAAGATTCATCCTCAAATCCAAGCCCATTGACTGAAAACTGGGCAGATGGTATAGTGCTGCCAAGAATATCCAAGCGATATACCTGCATTTAGAAACAGCTTCAGAGAACCAAACATCTTGTTTTACTTAAGAGTACTAGTTCAAAGACCAGAGGTTCATGCTTACCATCGGTTGAAGTTTGAATAGTTTGGTTTGATGGTCTTCCTAATAAAAGGTGATGAGAAGAAATAGAAGAAGCCAATTAAACAAGCATACATGGACCACCATTTAAAATTCTTGTCCAACTTCATTATAAGGTTTTGCAAGTTATCCGAGGAAATGAAGAAAACCCAACAAGCAAAGACAGCAATCATGAAATGTCTTGAGTGCTCATGTGGGTATGGGTATCTATGAGTCAGGATGTTTCTCATCCTCTCCATTTTGAGGGATTCAATCAGACGGCCAGAAGGCTGCTTACGGAGTTTTTCTTTACCCATAAAAATATTGCATCCCAAGTCAGTGATTCATGTTCCTACTCAGGGTAACCATTAGTGTACTTTATCTCTTGAGAAACGTCTCAGATTTGTGTCCAGATCTGCATAATGAAATAATTAAGATGTCTACCCTCATCTGACAGAATAGGATAACAAAAAATAAAAAATGCAATTGATAAATTCACAAAGGCATGGCAACAAAGCATGTAGAACAGAAATATAAAAATTCACTACTGCAAGAAAAAACAAACAGCCAAACAATGATGAGAAAATAAACTGAATTTTAGTATGCTGACTCCCTTTCTCCTAACATAGAAAAACATATCGGATTCTGGTGCTTGAAATTGACTTTTGGGAATCCAATTGATACTGCTTTGTACCATGAACACACAAGCATGACATATTAGAATTTATCTCACTTGCTAAGCATTTTGACACAATCATCCATTCATTTAGCCATCAGAGCTACATTGTCCATCTGTTGTTGCTCACCGCTCCCTAGAAAATAAATGTCACTCACATAACAAGACAGAAGAATGTTGTTAACTCAGTACATGGTCAGATACAGCTAGAAGGATGCAGGGTACATTTGCAACTGTTGAAACTCACAAAACTAAATCATTATATAGTCATAGTATATATCCTAAAAGGCGCGCACCCCATGCTACATCATCCAAGATGGAAATTAGACAATGAAACAAAATAACGCAAGCAAACAAATATAGGTAGGCAAACTGAAGAAGCAGACAAGCAATCAACAGACCGCAAGGAAATGGGGGCAACCATTGCAACAAACAAAAAGGAAAGGAAAACCTACTCATAACTGCTTATCCACAGCATGACAAACAAGCTAGCTAGCTGCAGCTGAAACTTGGCACAATACTTCATCGCTACTACATATTTTCATGAACTTGACTAGGACCCCTAACAGTGCAACACAGGTAAACTGAACTAAGAACTGAAAGTCTGAAAGAACCCATTCTCTATTAAGACGTAGTTCATGGAACGAAGCAAAGCCCAAAATTCAGTGAGACTGTGCAACCGGGCAGATATAATCATACTAATGCTCGGAAACAAAGGAGAAGAACAAACAAATCTGCCAATTCGAAAACATCACCAATTCACCACAAGGAACAGTTCCACCCGTTGACAGAACAAAATCACATGACTTAGGGAATTTCAAGCGGACAGAGGACAAATTTGACCGCACGCGCGGATTTGACAACGAACTGGATAGATGTTTTTTTAAAAAAAAATACATGCGCTTTATGAAATACGATTTCAATATACAGGGCGGCGCGCGCAGAAGCACAAAGATCGCACCTTTTCCTCGAAATTCGCCAAGGAGCCGAGATTTCCAGATTCCGGAACAACACAATTATCAAGAAAGCGGGACCAGTAAACTAGATTTTGTAGATGAAAAAAAAAGAGGAATGGGGGGCCAGAATTAGGGGAACTGAAGCAGAGAGAAGGAGTTGCCCTGCGCTCGCAGCCCCGGAACCGCCCCCAAGATCCGCACCTACCCGTCCCTACGAGGGGGCCGGCGAAGAAACACCACGGAATCGCAACACGAAACGAAACGGGGGATTGGAATTAATAAAGCTTGGAGAAACCGAGGGGGCTGTGCACCAACCTGGGGCCGCGGCCGCGGGTAGCTTGCCGGGGCAAGAAAGAGGAGGGGTTTCCCGTTTCGCAGCGAAATTCTGCTCGAATCTCCCACCGAATCCGCTGCTGCTCCCTCGTCTGGGGGAGGCGGAGGGAGGAGCTAGTAACTGACACGAAATGGCAAGGGGAAGAAATTTAAAATGCTTGTGGCTGGTCCTCGGCGCAGGTGTGCCTTACGGTTTTGGTGCGGTCCAACGAGCACGATGCCACGAACGGAGAGGGACAGAGGAGCCACGGAGGAGAGGGGTTGGTGCTCTGGTCAGCTGCGGTTTGCGGGAAAGATCCCGAGGCTTTTGCTGTTTTGTGATCTGGACCTCGATGTACTGGTACGTACATTCGCTTCTTGGCGAAGCATAGATGCCCCGGCTGCTTGCGCCGTCAAGCTGCGGATCTCCTCGGTAGAGGCGGCGGTCGCGGTCGCGAACACGTCGTCTCGCACTGACCGTGCGTTACTGGTGCCAGCAGCAGCTCGCTGGGCGCTTTTCCATGGGTCAGCTGTGCAGCGACACATATGAGCCCGAGACGCCACGCGGCGAGGGGCTGATGGGAACGCGCACGACGGTGCTGGCGGCCTCCCCCCAGCGCTGTGGGGAGGACGGTGGGTGAATCGTTCAGACACTGCCCAGTGGTGCTCGATCGACCACGCGTCCACGCCGTTCGGCTCCGTCTTCCCTGCTCACGCACCGTCGAGGGACACGGCGTCGGGGGGAAATTGCTTACCGCCGCGCATCGCCGTCCTGCCTCTCCAGCAGCGCCCACATCCGGTTCTCGCGCGAGAAAATAAAAAGGAGCCCCCGGGCGCCGTTCCGCCGGTTATAACAACGGTGCTCGGTGCATCCGCCCGCTGGGGAGTTGTCCTCGAGATCCGTGAACGGACAAGCAGTTTTCTGCTTGAATTTGATAACCCCCCCCCCCCCCCCCCCCCCCCCCAAACACCCCCCAGCGGATGTACTGACCTCTGTGTGTGTAACAGAGGTTCTAAAAATCATTCTGTGTTTTGACAAGTTTAAAACTGATAAATATAGGATGATGCATAAACAAGCATATTACTTGCACAACAAAACTATATAATGCATCATGTCTATATATTTTCATATAGATAAATAAACAAAATTATTTCACTACGGATAGTTTGAGTACTTGTGCAAGTAGTAATTAAATTAATTCACCACGAGTTATAAAAAACACTGTAAATACTTTTTCCACAAATATATACGCGTTTATATTTATTCAACATTTCTTACTTTATTTGTCTTGCACAAAATCTATGTATCATCAAACGATTTTGTAACTGTTTTACATAGTACACAAATGTATATGGGTACTTGCTAAGCAATTTAGTGAGTGCCCACTATGTCAAAAAACATGTGCGTCTATTGAAATGCAGAAAAATATCTACACGTGAATATTTAAAATTTCTGAGACCTTCTGCAAGAATACTCATGTGTTTTTTTCCAATGCACAAAACTATGTGCATCAGTACATTAAACAATTATGAGATTTTTTGTGTGTACAGAATATGTTTTATTGAAAATGTACATAAAGACATGTTGAGTTTTTCTAGGAAAAAGGTTGTGTAGGTGGATCGGCAAATAATTTATACATATTTTATTTGAATATATTTTGTTTCCATATGTTAGCACCATCAAACAACATATCTTTTTTTAACAAACACAACACATTGACAATTGCGTGTTACATACAGCCGAGACCCGAGCTGATCCGCCCAGCTGAGCCAAGTCATTGGGCCGAAGCAGCAGGCCTCTTTTGCTTTCGGCCCACGATCCACCCCAGTGACATCATGCTGACGTAAGCATGCCACGTGGCACGCCCTGGTGCTGCCACATGTCACTGTGGAGTGTTTTTCTTTTCCGAAATACTTTATTAATTTTAGAAATAGTTTTTTCTTAGAAAATTCATAATAAATCAACTGGACCTCCGAAAATTATGAAATTATTTTCATAATTCTTCTAAAATCATGAACTATCTGTTAGAGTAGATCTTGTTGTGATTTGGATCTTATTTGGTAACTTTTGTGTTTAGATCCTTGCCCTTACTCGTATTTACGAATAGGACCCGACTACGAGGAGCTGGCCGACGGCGAGGACCACCCGGAGGCCCAGGAGGACTACAAAGAGCCGCCAGGTTCGCGCCCATCTCCGAATTAAATATCTTTGCTCCCTATTGTGTGCGATGAAATGAACCTGCATAGCCTATTTATTTTTCGTGAATCCCTTGCCACCTCATACACTTTATATATATAAGAAATATCTAGCTATGCTTTGCATGTGTATATGTGGGATTGGATGAATAGTCTTGGCGTGAGTGGAGTTACACCTCTGAGGAGTTGGTGCATAGAGCTTTTTAGCCGGGAGCGAGCGAATTTAACTCGATCTTGGATCGAGGGCTTGGGGTGTGTATCTTGGCACACCCTACGGAGTACCTGTGGGGTGAGTACAACTTTGTGGTTATTTGGTTCAGTGGTTCAGGAGTTGTGGGCACCCGTAATGGGTGCACTTGCGGACCATTACGGTGGAGACATATGTGACGAAGATGCTCGCTTCGGCAATTGAGGACCGGGTGAGAGTAACTATGATTTGTGGGACTATGTTCAGCGTGCACACCATTTACCCATTATGAAGGTGGGCCCAGTCCGGGGCTAGCAAGTACGGTACCAAGCCGGTAGGAGGATCAAGTATCGGTCCAAGGGGAGGAGGTGCTGACCTCATGTCCCCCGAGACGCAAGGGAGGCCAAACAATCCCGGGGCGACCTTTTGCGGGAGGATGCGTCCAAGACCCGGGAAAGCCGGATGGTACTGAGGCTACTAGTTTCTGTTTCAGTAGACCGGTGTCTCGTTGTTCAGTTGGCTGATCCTCGCCTGGCTTCAATTCGAGTGGGTCTAGGTGTACAACCCCTGCAGGGTGAAAACTATACGTATAGCCGCGTCCTCGGTCATGGACAACCCTACTTTTCTGTTCCTCTTATTAGATAGTGTTACTCAAGTTTTCTACCTCCCTCTAGTGATGACTTCCTGCCTAGGGCAGTTGAGGTGCGAGGAGCGGGAGTCCTCACACCGACTTGGTGGTTTTGGAAGGTGTGTGTTGGACCGGGAGTCTAGGATGCCGGAATGGCCCGAGTTCGGAGTTTGGAAGATGATATGCTTGTTATTACGCATGCATAGGAAACCCCAACTTATATACTTGAACTTTTGTTATACCCTTAGTATAGTCCACTTTAAAGCTTGTATACGGATGGTGACGTGGACCTATCTCATTCCTTGGGGATAGCCTGGTACGATGCAGGATCCGATCCGGAATTCGACCCCAACGATGACGGTTGGTACGATTGAAGCCCGTGCTACGCTCGAGTTTGCCTGTGGAGGAGATTTCAGAAGATTAAGGATGGGCCAGAAGCCAAGCTACCGTTTCCCATTTTCTGTCTGTTCACTTTAGCCCAAGGGGCTTGTAATGGACCTCGTATTGCAAATCCTATGGATTTATGTAATAATTAAACTCATATTTGACCTTATGCAAAGTATAACTATAATATTATGCATGAAATGAGTTTTGTATGTGATAGCGCTTGATCCAAGAACTATCACAATGATACAGAGAGTCGGATTCTCAATTTGGAAATCCGGTTCGTTTCACTAGCAAAATTGGTTTCATAATTTTTGGACTAACAGAGAATTAATTATGCAATTAACATGATAGATAAATATTTAATAAACTGGGAAATAATGTATCTATTTTGGGAGCAAACATATTTTTAACAGGTAGAGGACATCAAGACAAAACCAATTTCATGTCAATCGGAGCTATATTAAAATTTATATGAATTATGCAAGATGATATATGCTTAAGAGACAAGCCTACTACTGTGCTGCTGCTACAGTACCGAAACGTCCGCACCTCCGTCCGCGGTACAAGGCTGGTTGAGTTACATAAACGACTCTGTTCTGTGTGGAAATTAGAAGTGAACAGCGAACCGGGTGGTGGGTGGCGAACTGTCCGCCGTAGAAAATTCTAGGACGTATTTTTAGGCAGAAGGTCTGTGTTTCGGCCACGACTCGCGGACTGTTCGGCCTTAGGTCGCGGACTGTTCGCTCGCCAGCCGAGGTTCACCGACGAGGTCGCCGGCGACACATCCGGTGATGGTTTTGAGTGCGGTTTGTTCCTATGGGCTCCTAAGGACACGGGGAACTCAATTTAGCTAGTAGATTTGACATGCATGGAGTTTACAAAGCTCTATGTCATCAATGGTGAAATGCCATGGATGGGCTAGGGAGCTTGATTGAGGGCAAGAGAAGGAAGGGGAACAGCGAGGCGAGCTCACCGTCGACAAGTAGAGCACGAGCAAGGGGTCACTTGTTGGCGTAGAGCGGCATCAGTGTAGATCTTGTCGAGCTCATCCTTGAGGTCTTGGGGAAGATGAAGAAAAAGCTTTGGGATGGCCTTTTCCTAGGTCTCCAGTGAGGAAGAAGTCGTCGAGGTGGTGGAGGAGCTCGTCGGCATCATCCTCCACTGATCCTCCGGCGAACTCCGTCGAGGATATGGTGGATTTGGTGGGGAAATGTGAGTTCTTCCTCCATAGCTTGGTTGGGGGAGAAAGCAAGGGGAGGGAGAGGAGGCTTCTGTGTGAGAGAGAGCAACAGGGAGGAGAGGGGGCACCAAGCGGCAGGGCCTGATGGGGCGCGTGGCACAACTTCTCTGCATAGAGGATAGGTACATAGAGGCTTCAACGGACATGTTGGTTCTATACAAAAACTTCTTTCTTTGCTCCAAATTGCAAAACTGATCTTCCAAGCCTCCAAAAATTCCACCAATATTTGTGTTGATACCAGAAACCAAGAGCGACCCATTTTGCTTGGATTTTGTAGAAAAGCTATTGTAGATTTGAAATGAAAATTCTTCCCGTAATGCTATTTTTGGATTTTCGGCTGAGGTGTTTGGCATCAAGATGGTTTGCTAAAATCCAAGAAAAATCACCTAAATTCAAGTTTTGTAAAGTAGTATTTTACTAATATAACTCCCAACATAAGTCATATAATAGAAATGCATGTTGCTTCTCAAAGCATGAGTTTCAAATGTATCAATAATTCAAAACTAAATTCAAATTCATTCAAATCAAGCACAAAATTTTTGTAAATGCAATCAAGAATGTTCATGATGCAATGCTTAACATGTTAATTACATTTGGATCATTACAAAGGGGGTGAATAATATCTTGGATATTTATTTTTAATAGGCTATTCTAGCTCCGAGTAGAGGCTCATGCGAAGCATTATGACTGCGGATCTGAACGAATGCAATCACCAGCAAGAGAGGAACAACACAGGTGATGGCGAGGAATGAATTTGGGCACGGCGTGGTCGAGCGATGGTGGTACGGCTACAGTTGCGGTCCGGAAGGCAAACGAGGACAGTCGCGAAGATAGAATTTCTAGCTTAATTACTAGTGTGTTTTAGTGTTTTTGCATTACTATAATGGTTGTGTAGCTGCAGAAATATATGAGGAAATCATGTGATACTGACTATCTTGTTTTAACACATACTCCCTCCGTCCCAAAAAAATTATTATTTTAGAAAATTTCAGACATATTACCCATCCTAAGAAATGATCTTGTTGCCTCTAATTACTATAGCAATTGTGATTGAAAATTGTGTTGTTTATTTAATTTTCTAGAAATGCATATACGTTGGAACTAGAAAAGTTAAATCTAATAAGCATTTGTATGTGTTTTTCTATACAATTTTTTCTCGATACTTGGCATTGCTTTAATTAGATGGATCTTAATATAAGCTAAACAAACACTTTTTGTGGGACAAATTTTAAAGGTTAAAATAACAGTCTTTTTATGACTGAGGGAGCATAATCATGATATATGACTAAGGCGTAGTCCCAGATACTTATGAGCTAAGAAATCAATCATTAGTTAGGCATACATGACTATGGAACATCTTACATCAATCTTCAGAGTTTCTAAGTTTCCCAAATGTTTTTTTTCTTTTTGTCTAGTTCAATCGCCCTGCACGTTATCCATTTGTCTTGCACGCTACTGCAATAATGGTGGTGGCGTGCAAGACTGAAAGTTTCTCATTGGTGTTCATGTCTTGTTCTTATCAGAGAGAGAGGAGGAATGGTGCCGCGTGAGTCTTGCTCCTGCCCCATACGAGGACCTGGAAAGTCCAAGGGTCACCGTGCAAAACAACCACCATGCCAAACTGCCAAGAGAGGAGAGAGTGAATCGCCAAAAGCTGCCGGCCCACTAAGAGCAGGTACCATAAGCTACCTCAGCTTGTCTTATAGGGTGTGTTTGGTTATCCGGCTAACTCCTAGTCAGGCGCACAAAGTTAACTAGTAGTCTCAGATACCTTATGAGCTAAGAAATCAATCGTTAGTCAGGCAGACATGACCATGGAACATCTTACGTCAATCTTCCGAGTTTCTAAATTTTCCGAATTGTTTTTCCTTTTGTCTGGTCCAATCACCCTGCACGTTCGTTTCACTTGCACGCCACCATCATGGTGTTGGTGTGAAAGACTGAAACTTTCATCGGCCTTCGCGTCTTGTTCATGTCAGAGAGAGGAGGACGTGTGAGTCTTGCCCCTGCCCCATACAACAACTATGAATATGGAAACTCCAAGGGCCGCTCTCCAAAACAATTACCGTGCCAACTGCCAAGCCAAGAGGTGAGAGAGGAGAGAGTTCACCGCCGAAAGCTGCCGGCGAGTAACGATAACAGCATGCGCGACCGGCGTATCGCCGCAAGAGCAGGTGGGGCGTGGAAGAAGTGGAGGCGTTGGAAGCTTTCAGGCACGTGACGCCTGACCCCAAGATTCCACCAGAACAAACCACCGCCGACCAATACGAACGCATCGACGCAAATCAAGGGTAATAGAATAATACCTATCTATCATAGAAACAGTTTTTTCTTCAAAAAATTAAAACAAGAAGGCTCTCGATTTAATGTAATGCGAGAACCTCTTGGTTTTAAATCTTTAGCGCAACCGCTGCTAAAAAGAATTAGAAAGAGTTTGAGGAAAGAATTGTGATTAAGAAAATAAAAAAAATCTTTTATATCAGCCGTGGTGATCCTTTGGTTTTGGATTAATGTTAGAGGATAGGGAATTTTGATAGGGGAATGAGAAATCCATGAAGAAATTAGTCTTAATAGTAGAAACAAGGTTTGAAGGAGTGGATATATGACAGTGAGGAAAACTTGCCGATGGAATGACCTCGATATATAGCTCAGAGCCCTGGTGATGAACTGTGGATCCGACGAGAACCAGTGATGGATGATACGGATGCCATTGATCCTATATTCTGCCCTATATTGCTTTTGAGAGTTGAGGTTCAAATATGATACTCTAGAATATAGATACAAATGCAGATAGCCTCAATCATGGATGCGAGACAATTATGGATCCTTGATTCAACTTTGTCACTTGAGCTAACATTGAGTGCTACATTCTTGTTCTTGTGACTAAGTGACTTGGCTACCTTGGCTACATCCCTCTCAACCAACTCTTGATGAAGAATTTCACCAAGAAGTAGATTAGGTGTCTTTATCTTGAATTTGGGATCTCTTCTAATCATTGTTGCAAGAGTAGGATTCCTTGGTATGAAAGCCCTAAGCAACTTCTTTGTCACCTTGTGATCTTCCCACTCCGTGCTTCCAAGAGATCTAATGTCCGACACAAGGATCATTAGTCTATCATATATTTGCTTCACGATTTCTTCATCATGCATGATAAAGTGCTCTAGCTTTCCTTGCAACAAATCCATCTTGCCTTCTCTACCTTCATCGGTCCCCTCATGAGCTTCTCTCAATATGTCCCAAATTTTCTTGGCTACTTCAATATTGTGGACCTTATTGAATTCTTGGGCACAAAGGGAACTTGTGATGACCCTCACGGCTTGCGCATTGCGGAAGTAGTCTTGAGCTTGTTCGGCCGTGGGTACACCGTTCGTAGGAGGAGTCACACGTACAACCACAAATAAAGGGGTGAAGCCCGTAGAAATACATTTTCATGTCATAAGACTACTTGGGATAATCCGTCCCATCAAATAAAGGAGTTTTTCCTAAGTGGACCGATTCAAACTGAGAAGTAGGATATTGAGATGAAGCATAGTTATGAGAAACTTGATGTAACCCGAAGAAAGGATGCTTCTCACTTTCTTCCTTAATTTGCTTCCTCATCAACTTCTCGGCTTCCTTCTCAATTTTGGCCTTCATCTTCTCTTTTCTCCTTCTTCTTGCTTCCGATGTCTCACCCTCGCTTTCATCACTTGAACTTGAGTCGGCATCATGAATGGAGGGTGGACGGCTTGTTTGCCCAAAGGGATTTCCGGCACCGTCTAACCCAGTACTGGCATCGACTTGAGCAGCAGCGGCGTTGGCACCATCCCCAACTATAGACATCTTGATATCCCTTAGTGGTTAAACCTTAATCAAAAGATTAGGCTCTAATACGAGTTGAAAGGATCTTGCTGATGCCTAGAGGGGGGTGAATAGGCGTATCTGAAAAACCTAAAAAATTCTTCGCAGCAATTAAATCTATCGGAACTTCCGACAAAAGGAAAGTTCTTGTACGAAATTCAAAATTAAACTTGAAATTGCAGAATCTGGCTGAATCAAAAGATGCGCAATGATACACAGGGTCGGAACTTCCGACCCAGCTAAAATCAGTTGGCTGAGAACCCCTTGTCCGAAGTTATAGGGAACTTCCGATTAGTGTCGGTACTTCCGACATTGAAAGTGCATTTGGCCCCCTAAGTGGGTTTTGGTGTTGATGACATACAAAATTAAGGAGATAATGAGTTTATCAAGTTATGGGCAGGTTAAAATTCAAGGAAAGAAAAAAGAGCAAGAAAAGATGCCAAATTTGCTTAAAAGATGGTGTTGAGCTTAAAAGAAGGTCTTTTAATATTTTCTATTTTGAATTTGAGTATAGGAAATACCGAACTATTAAGAGGGATGGGAATGGATAGCATGAAGCTGTCAAAGTGCTTATTTGAGATGCTAATCATCAAGAAAAGACACAGAATCACACACTTGTGCACCTAGTTCTCTGATTGTTCCAGTGTGTCCGAAGTTCCGACCCTGTGCCGGAAGTCGGAAGTTCCCAGTAACTTCCGACAGGGGGTTCTCGGCCAACCAGTTTTAGCTGGGTCGAAAGTTCTGACCCTGTGTCGTAAGTTCTGACAATCACTTAACCAGTGCACTAACGGCTAGTTTTTGGGGTTCGGATATTTATACTCTCTCAGCCCCTTCTTCACTTGCTGCTGACCTAACCCGAGATAAACACCTTCAAGAGCATTTACTACTCCTCCCCGATTCCTCCTTGAGCTAATCCTTTAGTTGATTTGAGCTAGGCCTTGGGTGAGAGCAAGATTGAGGTGTGAGACTAAACCATTTTAAGTGAGAGGGTAGCCGTGTTCATCTCAAGAGCACTTGAAGTATCTTCATCCTTCGATTCACGTTTGTTACTCTTGAAGCTTGCTTCTAGATGGTTTGGTGTCGCCCGTGTAGCGTTCTCTCGTGTGTGTGCGCCCCAGGAAATTTGTATTACCCTATTCTTCGTGGATTTTATAGTAAGTGACTCAATCCTCCTTTGTGGTTGATTGAGTGTGGTAAACGGTTAGTAGAAGACCCGGCTCTTTGTGAGTTCCTTAACGGATATGTAGCTTCCATAGTGGAAGTGATTTCGGGAACAAATCTCTTGTGTCTTGTGCTTATTGCATTTATTTAGTTCTTGTTGACCTAGAGTTTATTTTGTGCCGATCTATGTAATCGAGTTGTTGTGCTTGCAAAGATCACCTGCAGAAGTCTCCTAGTATTGTCGTTGTCAAGATTAGCGGATCAAGACTAAGACTAGTAAATTTCTTTTATGCGCGTAAGGCTTCAGATGGTGGCGTGAGAGACACGGGGTTTAGACTGGTTCTGGCAAGGAAAAGCCCTACGTCCAGTATGAGGAGCTGCTCGTGTTGCCCACACGGGGTCTGTAGTAGGGGTTACAGGAGGGCGAGAGAGGGAGCTGGTCCCAAGTCTCTTGGGTGTGCACTGGTGCTCTAATGGTGAGCGTGTGTGTCTTCTCCTCGCCGGATAAGAGAGAGTCCCAGAGTCCGAGTCCTCTGTCTCAGGGCCCCCGGTCTCTGTTTTATAGCGCAAGGGAAGCTCCGGGTTACAGATGAGCCAGGCGTGAGGATAAAGTAAAATATAGAATACAAGGGGAAGGGCCAAGTCCCCGGGTCGCCGCCCCCCGCTTCGGCCTTCAGCTCCTGTCAGCGCGTCCACCGGAAGAGGGCGGCTGCCTCCGGATCCTGTCGACGATTTCCCTGGTGGCCACTGCCGCCAGACATGATGATGGTGTTTGGTCGTGGCATCCGTGCCCGTCGGGGAAGGCGCCGCGGTCCCAGGGTTCTGTTACCCTTCTGATGGCCCGTGGGACGCGGACGTCGCGTCTCTGTCGTCGGATGCGCAGGGCGCGAGGACGGGCAGGGCTTCCTCCTGTGCCGGGTGGCGCAGGCCATGAGTGCCCTGTAGCGAATCGGGGAAAGCTGCAGCCACTGTAGCCTGTGCTGGGCGGTCGTGCTTGGATACTTGTGGCGGGTCACGTCGGGGGCGCAGGCGCCTTTCTGCGCGCTAGAGTCGCGACGCATTTATGGCGAGATCGGCAGGGGGCCCATGAGATCCGCACTCCTATCTTCCAGTCTGCGCCCGAGGCTCGATACTCGCCTTGTGGGCCCGGGTGAGTCCGACCCCCTACGCCCTGGGTCGGGCGAGGCTGAGCCTTGTGGCGAGGGGTCGGGCGCTCCCGACCCTGGGACCGCGGTCGGGCAAGGCGGAGTCTGGCCGTCGAGGTGTCGGGAGCGTGCGACCCCGAGGCACTTGGTCGGGCGAGGCGGAGTCTGGCCGTCGAGGGGTCGGGAGCGTCCGACCCCGAGGCACTTGGTCGGGCGAGGCGGAGCCGAGCGCTCCCCTCGCATGTGGGGCCAACGGCGGCCGCCATTGCCGCAGGTGGGCCTGGGCCTTCATTGTTGTTTTAATGGTCATTAGGAGGTCGTTAATATTTCCCCCCGACAGTAGCCCCCGAGCCTGTGGTGGAGCGAGGACGCTCCTCCGGAGGCTGTTATCGTCGTTTGTCGGGAAACTCTGCTCGTCGTGCAAGCTGCAGTTAATTGGGGACGGGAAGTGTTGTTTGTTCGGCTTGGCCGGGGAAGTTGACCAGACATTCTCGTTGTTCCGTAGGACGCCTTCCGTCCGGAGACCCCAGGTCGTGACGATTCGTGTGGTCATTGGTTGCGAAGCCAGCTCCCGAGCTCCCGCGCGTTGCAGGAGACCAGTCGGGAGGCCAGATCGAGTTTTGAACGTTACCCCTCAAGCGTCCGTTCGCTGAGACGGAGGGGGTGAGCCATGCCACGCTATCCTCGCCGGACGAACTGTGGTGCTCTGTTGGCGCTAAAATCGGCCGGATTGGAATCGGCCGATGATCTTCAGCGTCGGACACACGACCCGGGAGAATCTGCTTAGCTCCTGTTCGGGTTATCGCCCTGGTGCGGTTCGCGCGGCGTGCCAGTCAATCTGACCTGTTGATTGACAATGAAGTAGAGTATTAAATTCCAGGCGCGTCGATCGGCTATGATTCCGTTCTGTCCTGAGGAGCGCGTCGGCGGCGAATGGGCCGATTTGCTGTAGAGATGATCGGCTATGGATTAGCCGATAATCGTGTAGTAATCGTAAAGAAAACTGCTGAAGCAATCTAAACGATTACTGCAAAGGTGACACTTGAAATAGATATAATCGGCTGTATGATGATAAACCGAAGAAGAACAATGACGAAGCCGATTACTCTAATCTCAAGCTGGATAACTGACGATAATACTAGAATAACAGGTAAAACTTGCAATTCTAGTAAATATCGATAACTGGTGAATAAATCCAAATGGAACCACAGCGATGCGCCCGTAGTTAAAGCTCGGATATTACTCGGTAAGCGGAACCTACCAATTGGCCGGAGATCAAGTTGATGCAGCCTCTCCAATCCGTACGAACTCGTGAAAGAAGAAAAGTATTGGCGAAGTCGCCGACTTGAAAGTAAATTGCTAGAAAAGTAGAAGTATTGTTGTTGATTGATGTGTTGATCCTTTTTTCAAGACCCTGACGACTGCTATTTATACCCTAAAGCTAGGACTCCTGGTCGATCACGACTTGTTACAACCTTATTTAAATTACTATATCTATACGAACTTTAAAAAGGAAACGGACTCCCGCAGAATCTTCCGCCGCCGCCCCCTAATCCAATCAGGATTTCCTTCAATTGCTCCCCGACCGACTTAGCGTGCCCCCTTTGACCAACTTTTGACCAGGATCCTCTGAAATAATCCCATCCTGTTGGCGTAGGCTGTGTCACCAATCGGCCGATTTCCAACTGTTACCTCAATCGGCCGATTCCTTTGTGTAGCCTTCAGATCTGCCGCATCGGCCAATCTTCTCCTCCTGACGCCGATTCAACACGTGTCAAAATCTGGCGTCAACACATGCCCCCCAGTTTCGGAGTAAAATATAACTTTTTCTTCGAAACTCTTTCTTTAATCCTTTCCTCCGAAATGGGCGCAGTAAAAATCTCCCTCCGTTCCGCGGCACAATGATTGCAATTTCCTCGAACTGAGCGCGCGAAACGACCGCTCCTCTGGAACTCGTGTAGACGGCGCGGTAAAAATACTATCTTTGCCCTCGCTTCCCTGATTTTCTTAAATACTGGCTTTCTCCGCCTATCCTTCCCCATGAATCTAGCATTCTTTTCCATCGCACCACTGTTCGTCTTCCTCCAAGCTCTACCGATCTCCAAGCGCTTCCCCCTTTCCGGCGATTTCATCCGCGGCCTGCTCCGACCCCCAATGGCGTCTCCATCGGCAACCATTCCATCTATAGAGGCTCCATCAGCTACTCCTTCGGCGGCGGCGGCCCAATCGGCGGCTTCCCCAGCGGTGTCATCGGCGACGATGGCCTCCATCCCAGAGGTAAATGCTCGAAATTTTTTCCTTTTCGCCTTTTTACTGCTTCAGTATTTTCCGGACCCTCTCTCAGTTTCTTCCCTTTTCCCCTTTTTTAGGCACTTAGGCACCGAATCACTATTCCCCTCTCAGAATCCCCTGACCTCATCTGTTTGGGCCCTATGGGGAGCCCTGATCCAACGGACCTGATCAGTTTAGAAACCCATAGGATCCCTTTTAAGCAATCATCTATGGATTTAGATCACTGGGTAGGCACTTTCAGATCCTGACCA
Organism: Panicum miliaceum; assembly: GCA_032594955.1. Classification (NCBI taxonomy): domain Eukaryota; kingdom Viridiplantae; phylum Streptophyta; class Magnoliopsida; order Poales; family Poaceae; genus Panicum; species Panicum miliaceum. The sequence continues at coordinate 32,837,576 of CM064066.1, read as the reverse complement.
AATGAAACACCCGGGTGGAGAGAATGGTACCAGAGGGTAGCCGGGTCTTGGAAGGTTCAGTGGGAAGAACTCAAAATCGGCCAGTGCATAGACTTATCCCTGTCTCAGATGGAAAGGAACGAACCTCTGGTTATGGCAGTGTCTTACTTCTGGTCCGATGCACTTAACGCATTCCTTTTTGGACACGGACCCATGACCCCGACCTTGGCCGATGTCCTGCTGCTGACCGGCCTAGATGTTTCCTCCGCCGATATCCCCTTCAATTATCTGTTCAAGCCATCTCATCGGCTGGAGACCAAAGGAATCGGCGGGTGGAAAGGATACATCAGTAAAAACATGAAGACAGGGACAGTCTCCCAGAGGGAGCACACTGCCTTCTTGATGATGTGGCTGGAGAAACATTTCTTCTGTGGCAGAGCGGTCGGCCCCTCTTCCAACACTCAAGCTTTGGCAGAGGCTCTTTCACAAGGATCGGCCATCCCCCTCGGTAAATATTTGCTGGGATCGGCATACCATCTGATGCACCAAATCGGCATCAAGCTGTCGAAAGGAGAGCCGATAGGGAATCCAGACGGTCCTTGGTGGTTCATCACCCTCTGGCTCAATCTACACATGAGCAAGGTCTCTCAGCAGCGGATAGAGACAAAGACCTTTCCCAACATCGAATCAGAGGAGAATCCATCGGTCCGTCGCCGCTGCAGATCTTTTGGAGAAGCGGTATCGGCCTTTCCTGGCTGCCAATTCACTGCCACCCGCACAGCTGAATACTTCAGATGCTTCTACAATAGCCTTAGTGAAGAGATGATCAGCTGGCACCCATATCAGGCAGTAGAGCCGATTTTCGAATTGCCCGTATGCTACGATTTCTCCACTCATACCTTTGACAGAGTGTTAATGGACGTCTTGATCAAGCTGGGGATTCTGCCGGCCAACTTCTTCTCAGGAAAGGACTCACCCACCTATGAGTTCTACTGCCCGTCGGCTGCGGCAAGGCAACTGGGTTTTGGCCAACTGCCGATTCGAGTCTATTTCGCCGGCCAAGCAAAATTCAGAGACGGACTAACTTCAAGTCTTGACTACAGCCGGTTGTGCGATTTAGTACCCGACTCCAGCACCATTGACTTGAACGGCTGGTCAGTTGCCTCTTTCACCACCCAACAGTATAAATTATGGTGGGCAGAATGGAAGCAGCATCTTTTCTGTAAATCTCCATCAACTTACTGCGACATTCTGGACCCAGAGAACATCGACCCAAATGCAGCGGTATGTCCTTTTCTCCTTAGCCGATTTCAATGTTGCATTATTATCTCGTTGTTAACTTATGTTTATCCCTTCAATCTGAAAGCCATGTTCCCCCGATGCGGAGCCGAAGCGGCCGGCCGATTGATAGCCATCACCAATACACACCGTACCCACTCATCGGCTTCCATGCTCCATCTATCAGAGATATCTCCACCGGCCGATCAAGACGAGCGCCCAAAAGACCAACATCAAAGATAACCAGCCGTCGGGTGCGAGCTCGCATTGGATCGGCCGATTAGGCGACAATAGCATCGGCTAAAATCTCCCGCATCGGATCGGCTAGCCAGATGGCAGCAGTATCGGCCGAGACTCCCCGTGTTGGATCGGCCGATCAAATGGAGATGATACTCGCCGAGGCCTCAGGTCCTTTACCCCTACCAGTTGTCGAGACGGCCGATCCCCAAGTCACCGCCGAAGCCGGGGCCGCTGCAGCTTCACTATTAGTAGAAGCTGTCCAGGTAACCTTATTTATCTCATATATTCCCCCAATCTTCTACTGACATCAATTCTATTCCTTTGCCAGGCTGCACAAGTTGTCCCACCGCAGTCCCCGCAACTATCGGCCACGTCTCAAGTGGGGACTGAGATTACAGCAGCTCCTGTTGCCGAGGTACACGATCTCTTACCCTGCATCCTTAATATTCAGAAAACTTAACCAATTTTGATGCAGGTCGACTTGGGTACGCCGATTATAACTCCACAGCAGGGATCGGCCGGGAGACCCACAGAGGCATGGCAAATTTCCATTACCATCTCATTTCATTTTCCCATAGTATTTTCACGGGAATTTATGTCTTTCTCAGGAAGCCGGTCCAAGCGGAGCACTGATAACGATCGAATCTTCTTCTTCCGGCGAACCGAGTGCACCAGTCCCTGAAACAAGGGAAACACTTCCACCGGCGCAGGCAAGAGAGATTCGTTTCAAAGAGGTAACAATCTTACCATCAGAATCGGCCGATTTCCTTTCACCGCTTGCTTACCCTTTACTTTGTTCCCTTACAGGAGCAAGATACTCCCAACAATAGCATCTTTTCCTTTGCTGTCTCCTTGGCCGATGAAGAAGAAATCGCCTCACACGCAGTTCCATCGAGCTCTACCTCCAACGATGTCCGCTCTAAGCTCGAAAGCATTCGTACTGTCCTCCAAGGTGACATCGGCCGATTGGTGGAAGATGCATCGCCGATCCGACGACTTTTCAATGAGGTCAAAGATCACATCCCGGATGAAGTGTCAGAAGACTTGGGGTATGCTGCCTATATAGAGGGCATGCAGATTTCGGTCTCCAGGGCGCTGCAACGTATGGCCGATCGTGCTCAGATGGCCAAAACTCAGGAGGAGGTCGACTCATACAAGCACCGGGCTCAGGAAGTACACCACAGGATCAATTTCCTCGAGAACTGCCGTCCGGACATCGTCGGCGCAATAGATCGGCTGAAACGGAGTAGAGCAGAACTAGCCAAGGAGATGGAACAGATAACCAAAGAGATAGCCGCTGAAGAGAAAAAGCTCCAAGAACTCCCAACCATCATCGGCGAGCTGAAGCAAGAAAGACAACATCTGGCCCGTGAAACAATAAGACTCCGTCGCCGCGTGTAAGAAGTACCAGGATCGGCCGACAATGATCAGAGAATAGTAGACTCGACCGATCAAATTAGACGACGAGCGATCGTAGCTATAGATGCTTTCCTTGGGCTGTAAAAAATATGTTAAACATTATTGCTCCTTTAATATCAGTGCGCCGATTTGGTTTTGAACTGCCGTTTCAGTCTGCCTTGCATTTATGTACGTATTTACTCCGATAGGACGTGTCTCACCATCCATCCACCTCCTCTTCATTTATACGCAGACCGTTTACCATCTCTGGAGGCACACGCATCACTTATCTCTTCTTCTTCTTTTACTGTCCCAACTGAACGGCAAGATGTCTTGTTCGTCCTCCTCATCCTCTTGCTCTGTCAACCAGGTATGAACTCCCCGTCTACCTTTTTCTTAAGCATCTCAATCGCTCCGATACTGGGTAACTCCTTTTATCTCTGTTTAGCCAAACCGTCTCAGCCCTGACCTAGAACGAGCGATAGAAATCATGCATTCAGAAGAGCCATTATCACAGGCAGATAGAAATCTGATAAGAACTCATGCTGAGGAACTCAGAGATCATGTTCCTGCCGCTGTCCAGGAATATTCGGACCTCATAAGTGCTCATTTTTTGGTCCGCAAACGACCATCTTCCAACAAAAATTCTTCACTTCCTTGTAAAGCTACAACTGAAGTCGCCATGGAAGATCTGGAAGAGGAGAAGACCCGCCTGCTGAAAGAACTCTGCAACCAAGCTAAAACTGGAGCCACTGCAGAGGACTTGAAAGAGAAAAGGCTCACCCTCATGATAAAACTAGGTCGCATCGAGAGAGAAATCCAGCGTAGGCGTAATCAGTAGACACACCAGCATTTTTATTCTAAGGGCGACTTGTACCATGTAGCGATATGCGTCTTGACCCTGTTCTTATCTCCCATGGCAAGACCGCTTCATGACCATAAACCAAATGATAAGGGGATATTTTAGTGGCCCCATGACAAGCCATGCGGTATGCCCATAAAGATTCAGCCAAAGACATATGGCACTTCTTAGGTTGCTCTTTTATCTTCCTCTTGATTAGCCTGATTATCCCCTTGTTAGACGATTCTGCTTGGCCATTGGCTTGAGCATAGTATGGAGAAGAATTTAATAATCTAATTCCCATATCGGCGGCGAACTCTCCGAATTCTCCAGAAGTGAACATTGTCCCTTGATCGGTTGTGATGGTTTGAGGAATGCCAAATCGATATATAATATGGCTTTTAACAAATTCAATCATATCGGCCGACGTTACGTTCCTTAAAGGAACTGCCTCCACCCACTTGGTAAAATAATCTGTAGCCACCAATATGAACTTATGCCCTTTGCTAGATGGAGGATGAATCTGTCCGATGAGATCTATTCCCCAACCTCTGAACGGCCACGGCTTAATTATTGGATTCATAGCCGATGCTGGTGCGCGCTGCACATTGCCAAACGTCTGACAGACTTGGCATCCTTTGTAGTACTTGAAACAATCTTCAAGGATGGTCGGCCAGTAATATCCATTGTTCCTGATCATCCATTTCATTTTGTGAGCCGATTGATGAGCTCCACACACGCCTTCATGGATTTCTCCCATCAGAACCTTTGCCTCTTCTGTTCCCAAGCATTTGAGAAGAACTCCATCAATCGTCCGATAAAATAAATCATCCTCAAGCAACACATACTTTGTAGCCTGAAAACGTGTTCGCCGATCTACCTTTTGGGATGGATTTTTCAAGTAATCGGCGATCTCCTTTCGCCAGTCATCGGCCGCGAGTTCTAGCGTCATCGCTCCCTGAATCGGCGGATACCCAGAAGCATGTTGAGCCAGTCTGTTGGCTTCTCCATTATAATTCCTGGGGATATGTTCAATTATTGCAGATTTGAATTCTTTCAAAAGTTGAAGACAATCCTCATAATAAATCCTCAAGATGTCATCCTTGCACTCAGATCGTCCTGTTAACTGATCCACAATGAGCATGGAGTCCCCAAAGATCTCGACTGCATCAGCTCTGACTTCCCTTAATAATTGGATGCCTTTCAGAACAGCTCGATATTCCGCCTGGTTATTAGTTGCAGAGGCTTCTATCGGCAGAGAGAAATCATAAGTTGCCCCCGAGGCGACACAAGAACAATGCCGATTCCTGATCCGACCCCACACGAAGAACCATCAAAATATAGAGTCCAGGGAACTGGTTCAACGGTGGCAATTTCTGGTCCACAATGTTGAACTACGAAATCGGCCATCACTTGACCTTTGACGGCCTTGGCCGATTCGTACCTTAGATCAAATTCTGACAAAGCCAGGATCCATTTTCCAATCCGCCCCTTCAAAATTGGCAATGATAGCATATACTTCACCACATCATCCTTGCACACGACTATGCATTCTGCCGATAGCAAATAGTGCCTGAGCTTAGTACACGAAAAGTACAAGCACAAGCATAATCGCTCCACCGAGAAATATCTTGTTTCGGCATCTAAAAGTCTTCTGCTGACGTAGTATACCACTCGTTCTTTCCCTTCAAATTCCTGTACCAACGCCGATCCAATAGCCTGTTCGTCAGCCGACAAATATAACTTGAACGGCTTACCAGGCTGTGGCGGGGCTAACACCGGAGGTGAAACCAGATACTGCTTGATATTCTCCAGTGCCTTGCGCTGTCCTTCTCCCCATGTGAATTCCTGGTCGGGCTTTAATTTCAACAGAGGGGTAAAAGCCTGAATACGTCCTGATAGATTGGATATGAATCTTCTGATGAAATTGACCTTGCCGATGAGGGACTGCAGTTCAGTTTTATTTTGTGGGGCCACCACTTTTTTGATGGCGTCTATGGTCTTGCGGTTGACTTCTATCCCACGCTCATGGACCATAAATCCTAAAAATTGTCCGGCCGATACACCAAATGCACACTTATTTGGGTTCATCTTCAGCCCATGTTTCCTTGTGCACTCCAGCACTTCCTGTAAATCGGCCAGATGATCTTGGTGACCTTTTGACTTGACCACGACGTCATCTATATATATTTCCACCGATGAACCAATGAGCTTGTGGAATATGTAGTTCATGGCCCGTTGATATGTAGCGCCTGCGTTCTTCAAGCCGAAAGTCATAACCACCCATTCAAATAAACCAAGATGGCCTGGGCACCTAAAAGCCGTTTTCGAAATATCTTCCTCGGCCATTAATATCTAATTGTACCCGGCATTCCCATCCATGAAGCTTATGACTTTGTGGCCTGCGGCAGCATCCACCAAGATATCGGCCGTTGGCATCGGATATCCATCCGTCGGCGTAGCCTGATTTAAGTTCCTAAAATCGATGCACACACGATATTTTCCATTCTTTTTGTATACAGGCACAATGTTAGAAATCCATTCGGCGTAGCGGCACTGCCGAATAAATCCTGCCTCAATCAACTTTGTATCTCGGCCTTTATGTTAGGTAGAATCTTGGGGTTACACCGTCGTGCAGGTTGCTGATACGGCCGATATCCTGATTTTATAGGTAACCGGTGTTCAACAATAGACCGGTCTAGTCCTGGCATCTCGTGGTATTCCCAAGCAAAGCAATCCCTGAACTCTTTCAATAAACTTATCAATTTACATTTGTACTCAGAATCCAAATTGGCACTAATGTATGTCGGCCTTGATTTGCTGCTATCTCCCAAATCTACCATCTCTAATAAATCGGCCGACGTAAACCCATGTCCAAGCTTCCCATCTTCTCGGACGAGCTGATCCATTTATTCTGAATCTTCAGAGCCGACTGCTTGGATCGGCTGTAGACCGAAATCGGACACTTTCAGGAAGTCAGTGTCCCAAGTCCTGCCAGATATACACTTGACGTGCTCGCAGCTCCACTGTTGTGTGTCGGCCGCTGCAACGCTGTAAACGGAATCGGCATCGACTATCTCTGTACTGTCACCGACCCATTGCACAAGGCATTGATGCATAGTAGATGGGACACAGCAGTTTGCGTGTATCCAGTCGCGACCAAGTAGCATATTATAGGACCCCTTGCCATTAATAACGAAGAAAGTAGTAGGGAGGGTCTTACTGCCGATGGTGAGGTCGACGCAGAGCGCTCCGGGGGCGGGTGACACGTTGCCTTCGAAATCCTTCAGCATCATGTCCGTCTTGGTGAGGTCGTCATCGCCCTTGCCCAGCTTGCGGAACATGGCATACGGCATGATGTTGACTGCCGCGCCTCCATCTACCAGTAATCTGGTGACGGGTCTTCCGTTGACATACCCTTTGAGAAACAACGCCTTAAGATGCTGTCGTTTTTCCTCTTCTGGTTTCTCAAACGTAGCCGTCATCGGCTCTAACACTAGTTGTGCCATTTGTTCCTCCTCTGTTCTTGTTACTCTATCCCGATCGTTGGGCGCCATGAACTCCATCGGCAGTATGAATACCATATCAATTTCGGCTGCCGATTCTTGGTTGCTCGTTTCTTGATCGTTTTTCTTTGGGCGCCAAACTCGAGATTTCACATTCCTTCTCTCTGGCACCTCCCTTTGTTCTTCTTCTTGATGTTCCCACTGGCGTAGGCGTAGGATCCTTCGCTTTTGGGATCTGGATAGGCCATCGGGACACCACCTGGGATTCACTGGTTTGGCCGATGATCTGGCGTATTCCCAATCTGGTTCCCTTCCTAGGGGATCTTCGTCTGACACCCTATCATCGGCCATCTCTTCCAGCCGATCGTGCGCGCTGATCCTGCCCCCCAGTCCATCTTGCTGGCCGATCTTGCTTTTTGACCTGTTGCACTGGTCAACTCTGCCCCCGAGCCGATCATGCACCAAAACGCGCCGTTCTTCGCGCCGATTTCTGTTGATCGGCTCTGATCCTCTGTCCCTAGAGTGTGGCCTCGGGCGATGGTTGCAGCTCAATCCGTTACACTCCGGACAGTTGTCGGCAGATGGCAATCTGATATCGTTCTCCCAGCAGTGGATGAAGAACGGACATTGCCAGTGATCTTCATGCCGGCGTATCGTCTCTTCCTGGTATCTTGCATGTTCTTGCTGCTGCCGATATTTTCTGAGTAAGAATTGGGAGGTGACGGGTTTGCGCGGTCGTTCTGGCCCTCGCCTATTTCTTCTGATTTCTTCCGTCGTGATCTGCCTCCTGGGGTCGACAACACCGCCTCTTCTCGCCAATTCTGACGTCAGCACCTTGGTTTGACTTGAGGTTCCTTCAGCGTTAACCGTGTTGGCCGGGAAGGGATGCTGATCTATCTTCATCGGCTTTGCCGATTTGGTTGGAGTTTCGAACTTAAGCCGCCCCTGCTCGATGGCCGATTGTATCTGCTGGCGGAAGACTTTACATTCATTTGTGTCATGAGAAGTAGCGTTGTGCCACTTGCAGTATTTCATCTTCTTAAGTTGATCGGCCGTAGGGATGGTGTGATGTTGAGACAGCTTAATCTGCCCCTCCTGAAGCAGTAGATCAAAAATTTTATCGGCCTTTGACGTGTCAAAGCCGAATGTCTCTGGCTCCTTCTTGCCAAAGGGGCAAGATATTGGTTTTTTCCCTTTTACCCATTCTGCCAGGCCGATTTCTTCTTCCGCATCGGATTCAGATCCCTCCAAGTATGCCACCTTCTTTTGGAAGTTCCTCCGCTGTTCAAACGGTCGGACCTCTTGCCCTGATAATCGGTGGACGATTTGGCTCAGGCTTTCAAATTCTTGGGCAGCATATCTCTCTTTGATTTGTGGCAAGAGGCCTTGGAAAGCGATATCGGCCAACTGTGCATCGGTCAGAGCCAGACTGTAGCATTTGTTCCTGATTTCTCTGAACCTCTGTATATACCCTGTCACTGGTTCATCGCTCCTCTGCCTGAGGCTGGTCAAATCCGAGATCTTCATCTCGTGTACTCCTGCATAGAAGTACTTGTGGAATTGTTTCTCCAGATCGGCCCACGTGACGATAGAATTTGGCGGTAAAGTGGTGAACCACTGGAAGGCCGATCCGGACAGAGATGATGAAAATAAACGCACCCTCAGAGCATCTTGTGTGGCAGCTTCTCCGCACTGGATGATGAATCGGTTGATATGCTCCACAGTGGATGTGTCGTCCATCCCTGAGAACTTGGTGAAATCAGGAACTTTGTAGCGGTGTGGGAACAGCAGCGAGTCATAGGCCGATGGATACGACGTCTTGTAAGTATAAGTTTGAACTTTCGACTTCAGGCCAAACTGATCGTGGATTACTTCTGCTATTCTTGCCGTCCAGTCCACCTGCTGCTGATGAACAGTTGTTCGCGGCACGGGCATATGCTGAAGGGCTGGTATGGCCGGGTGATGAATCGGCGAATTTTGCTGAGCGGCCGATAGTTGATGGCGAAACGAGTCCGCACCCCCTCCGTACGTCCCTGCTGGCGCCCCCCTGCCGATTTCTGATAAGATCGGCTGATACTGGGAGACCGTCGGCCGGGCGGCCGATTGGTATGGTACCTGAACCGAATAACTGCCATGTCCGTTCGCTGGCTCGGGAAAATACGCTGTGGCTGACATCCCCCAAGGCGCTGAGCTTGTAGGTAGTGTTTGCACAGAAGCCATCTGAACGGGTTGAAGCGGCGCTTGCGATGGGAGACATGGTGCACCGTTGTATCTTGGAGACGCCGGAGGTGGTGGAGAGCTGTACCCCTCGCGTTGCGTCAATATCGGCTGAGCAGCCGATTGGGATGTGTATGGTAGGCTTCCGGCTGGCAGAGTAGTTGGAGGGGCATATGCCGGTCCCTGATAGCCTTGGATGGCTCCGTTGGCCAGAGAGTTGACGACGGCGTTATACACCGTGTTGCTCATCACCGAGGATTGGTCGATGAATGCTTGATACACGGACTGTTGAATCATCTCTGACATCTTGCCCGAGTCTTCAGCGATGGTGATGTGGCGAGGTGCTAGAACAGGGGCCTTCTTGACAGCCTCCGCGCTTCTGGTACGACTGAACGACTGGAGGTACATCTTCTTGTAATCTTCCAGATGTTTGGCCAATTCTTCCCTCTGGTCGTTCTTGAGATCAGCTTCTGTGACCTCGATGATGTTGCTGTCAGAGATTTCTACGTTTTTCGACATATCAGATCTTGGATGGTCCCACCGGGCGTGCCAAAAGTGTGTTGGCGCTAAAATCGGCCGGATAGGAATCGGCCGATGGGTCTTCAGCGTCGGACACACGACCCGGGAGAATCTGCTTAGCTCCTGTTCGGGTTATCGCCCTAGTGCGGTTCGCGTGGCGTGCCAGTCAATCTGACCTGTCGATCGGCTGGAGTTCCGATCTGTCCTGAGGAGCGCGTCGGCGGCGAATCGGCCGGTTTGCTGTAGAGATGATCGGCTATGGATCAGCCGATGATCGTCTAGTAATTGTAAAGAAAACTGCTGGAGCGATCTAAACAATTACTACAGAAGCAACACTTGAAATAGATCTAATCGGCTGTGAGATGATAAATCGAAGAAGAACAATGACGAAGCCGATTACCCTGATCTCAAGCTGGATAACTGGTGATAATACTAGAACAACAGGTAAAACTTGCAATTCTAGTAAATGTCGATAACTGGTGAATAAATCCAAACGAAACCACAGCGATGCGCCCGTAGTTAAAGCTCGGATATTACTCGGTAATCGGAACCTACCAATTGGCTGGAGATCAAGTTGATGCAGCCCTGCCAATCCGTACGAACTCGTGGAAAAAGAAAATATTGGCGAAGTCGCCGACTTGAAAGTAAATTGCTAGAAAAGTAGAAGTGTTGTTGTTGATTGATGTATATGTCTCTGCAAAGCCCTGACGACTCCTATTTATACCCTAAAACTAGGACTCCTGGTCGATTACGACTCGTTACAACCTTATTTAAAAACGGGAAAACTACTATATCTATAATATCTTTTAAAAAGGAAACGGACTCCCGCAGAATCTTCCGCCGCCGTTTCCTAATCCAATCAGGACTTTTTCAATTGCTTCCCGACCGACTTAGCGTCGCTCTGTTGACCAACTTTTGACCGGGACCGTCCGAAGTAGTCCCATCCTTTTGGCGCAAGCTGCATCACCCATCGGCCGATTTCCAACTGTTACCCCAATCGGCCGATTCTTTACTATAGCCTCCAGATCTGCCGCATCGGCCAATCTTCTCCTCCTGACGCTGATTCAACACGTGTCAAAATCTGGCGTCAACAGCCGGGTTCGGGGGTGAGGGCGGGCGGCCACTGGCATGGCGGCTTGCGCCGGTCAGGCATCGCCGGCCACCTGGCCGGCGTGTCGGGCGGGGAGGGGAGAGAGAGGAGGGGGAAGAAGGGCCTATTTGCGAGAATTTGAAAAGTTCCAAGGGGCTGGTTGCAAATAGGATGTTTTCTCCACTTTCTAATTTGAATTTCAAAAACTTTTGAACATGAAAGTTGTTCAGAATAAAAAGTTCTACAAGTTTGGTTTCAGGCAACACCTCATTTGGCTTGTGGTTTGAAAGTTAATTTAAAATTCAAAGGTATTCATATGTGCCCAATTTCAATTTGAATTTCAACTTAACTTGTTCTAATTCTTTTCACCCTTTTATTAGTTGGTTAAGCATAGGGTTGGGCTAATGACATTGCTTTAGAAATATAATTTATCGGTAAATCTTAGTGTGGACACGGGTGCACATACCAGTGGTTGAGATAAGAAAATCAGGGAAATTTTGGTTTAGGTAGCTCTCGGTTTCCCAGGTGGCTTCTTCTTCAGTGTGATGATTCCATTGAACTTTATACATTTTAATCACTTTCCTCCTGGTCCCTCTTTCTTTTCGATCCAAAATTTTAACCGGGTGTTCGACATACGAGAGGTCGGGTTCTACCAATATTTCTTGTTGTTCCACAATCTCGGTAGGGACTTGAATACACTTCTTGAGTTGAGATACGTGGAAGACATCATGGGTGGCCGTGAGCTGAGGGGGCAGATGTAATTTGTAGGCTATGGGTCCGCAGCTCTCAATGATTTCGTAAGGACCAACATAACTGGGAGCTAGTTTGCCTTTGATTCCGAATCTTTGCACTCCCTTGGTTGGTGAAACTCGAAGATAGACATGATCGCCAACTTCGAATTTTAGGGGCTTTCTCCTTTTGTCGGAATAGCTCTTTGGCCGGGCTTGTGCGGCTTTAAGATTTGCTTGTATTACTTTTACTTTCTCCTCTGTCTCGATTACCAGGTCGGGTCCAATTATTTTACGTTCTCCGGTTTGTGACCAGCTCAAAGGAGTTCGACACCTTCGTCCGTACAGGGCCTCAAATGGTGCCATTTTCAAACTCGTTTGATAGCTATTGTTGTACGAGAACTCTGCTAGGGGTAGACATTTGTCCCACTTCTTGTCATAGTGAATGACGCAAGCTCTCAGCATGTCTTCAAGAATTTGGTTTACTCTTTCCGTTTGTCCGTCAGTCTGAGGATGGTATGCTGAGCTGCGAATCAGTTTAGTACCAGGAGACGTTTGCAGTTGTTCCCAAAAGCGTGCTACAAACTGAGTACCACGATCAGAAATAATTGTCTTAGGTATTCCATGTAGGCAAACAATACGATCGAGGTAAATCTCGGCATATTTCTTGGCAGAATAGGTGGTGTGTACCGGAAGGAAATGTGCCGTCTTTGTGAGTCTATCAACGATAACCCATATGGAATCATGTTTCTGGGAAGTGTTTGGTAGTCCAACGATGAAGTCCATACTTATGTCTTCCCACTTCCAGGATGGTATAGGTAACGGTTGAAGTGTACCGGCTACTTTCAAGTGGCTAGCTTTTACTCTCTGGCACGTGTCACATTCTGAGACATACGTAGCAATTTCTCTTTTCTTTCTAGTCCACCAGAAGTTTTGCCTTAGGTCTTGATACATTTTGCTACTGCCGGGGTGGATAGAGAATTTGGAAAGATGTGCCTCATCGAGAATTTGCTTGCGGAGTTCATGATTCTTCAGAACGACTATACGACTTTCGAACCATAGAACTCCCTTATGGTCCTGGCGGAAACATTTATACTTCTCCTCACCTAGAGAGAGTTTTTGTTTGATGATCTTAATTCCTTCATCATGTAGTTGTGCCATGACGATTTGGTCGTGAAGAGTGGGATCAACTGAGATGTGATTTAGAGTGCCTTGGGAAACCATTTCCACGTTAAGCTTCCTCATTTCTGCACACAATGTCTCATTGTAGGATTCCATGGATAAGCAATGGCAATGGGACTTGCGGCTTAGTGCATCCGCGACTACATTAGCCTTGTCGGGGTGATAGTGCACTTCAAGGTCATAATCCTTGATTAATTCTAGCCATCTTCGTTGTCTCATATTCAGATTGGCTTGTGTGAAGATATACTTGAGACTCTTATGATCAGTGTAGATATTGCACTGTGTACCCATGAGATAGTGCCTCCATATTTTCAGAGCGTGAATGACAGCTGCAAGCTCAAGATCATGAGTGGGATAATTCTGCTCGTGGGGCCGAAGGGCTCATGAGGCATATGCAATCACTCGATTCTCTTGCATAAGCACACATCCTAGACCAGTACCCGATGCGTCACAATACACATCGAACGACTTGATATTATCGGGTTGAGCTAACACAGGTGCAGTAGTCAGATGCTCTTTGAGAGTGTGGAAAGCTTCTTCACATTTCTCATTCCATACAAACTTTACTTCCTTCTTTAACAGTTCAGTCATGGGCTTAGCAATTCGAGAGAAATCCGGGATGAAGAGACGGTAGTAACCGGCTAAGCCGAGAAAACTGCGAATCTGATGAACAGAGGTAGGGGGTTTCCAATCCATCACCTCTTGTACCTTGCTGGGGTCAACAGCTATGCCTTCGCTGGAGATCGTGTGACCCAAGAACTTTACAGTATCCAACCAGAATTCACACTTAGAAAACTTAGCATAGAGCTGATGGTCTCTGAGTCACTGAAGAACAATGCGAAGGTGCTTGGCATGCTCTTCCTCATCCTTGGAATAGATAAGGATGTCGTCGATGAACACTACGACGAATTTGTCAAGTAGGCAGGGGCATTTGTGAGTCCAAAGGACATGACCAAGAATTCATATAGTCCATATCGTGTGGAGAAGGCAGTCTTAGGAATATCGCACGGGCGAATCTTGATCTGATGATATCCCAAACGAAGATCAATTTTTGAGAAGACTCTGGCTCCAGCTAATTGATCGAAGAGTACATCGATACGAGGAAGTGGGTATTTATTCTTAATGGTTACTGTGTTGAGAGGCCAGTAGTCAACGCATAACCTCTGTTGACGCTAGATTTTGACACGTATTGAATCGGCGTCAGGAGGAGAAGGTTGGCCGATGAAGCGGATCTGAAAGCTACAGTAAGGAATCGGCCGATCGGGGTAACAGTTGAAAATCGGCCGATTGATGGCGCAGCCTATGCCAACAGGATAGGATTATTCCAGAGGATCCTAGTCAAAAGCTGGTCAACACGGTATGCTAAGTCGGCCGGAAAGCAATTGGAGAGGTCCTGATTGGATTACGAAACGGCGGCGGGAGATTCTGCGGGAGTCCGTTTCCTTTTTAAAGTTATTATAGATATAGTAGTTTTCCTGTTTTAAATAAGGTTGTAACAAGTCGTAATCGACCAGGAGTCCTAGTTTCAGGGTATAAATAGGAGTCGCTAGGGTTTTGCAAAAAAAACAACCAACATCAATCAACAAAATACTTCTACTTTTTACCAGTACTTTACCTTTCAAGTCGGCGACTTCGCCAATATTTTCTTCTTTTACGAGTTCGTACGGATTGGCAGGGCTGCATCAACCTGATCTCCGGTTATTGCAAGTTCTACCTGTTATTCTAGTATTATCACCAGTTATCCAGCTTGAGATCAGGGTAATCGGCTTCGTCATCGTTCTCCTTCGATTCATCGCCATATAGCCGATTAGATCTGTTTCAAGTGTTGCCTCTATAGTAATTGTTTAGATTGCTCCAGCAGTTTTTACAATTACCATACGATCATCGGCTGACTCATAGCCGATCATCTCTACAGCAAATCGGCTAATTTACCGCCGACGCGCTCCTCAGGACAGATCGGAAATCCAGCCGATCGACGCGCCTGGAATTTAATACTCTATTTCCTTGTCAATCAACAGGTCAGATTGACTGGCACGCCGCGCGAACCGCACCAGGGCGATAACCCGAACAGGAGCTAAGCAGATTCTCCCGGGTCATGTGTCCGACGCTGAAGACCCATCGGCCGATTCCTATCCGGCCGATTTTAGCGCCAACAACCTCAAACTGTCATCCTTCTTCTTTACGAATAGGGCTGGACATCCCCAAGGTGACGCGCTAGGGCGAATGAAACCTTTGTCCAGTAGTTCTTGGAGTTGAATTTTCAGCTCTGCCAATTCTTTAGGGGGCATCCTATATGGTCTTTTGGATATAAGTGCAGTGCCCGGTTGCAGTTCGATGATAAACTCAATATCCCTATCCGGTGGCATGCCTGGTAAGTCATCTGGAAAAACGTCGGCATACTCGTTTACCACAGGAATATCCTCTAGCTTAAGTCCTTCCATCATGTAAGCACTGGAATTCGTGCAATCCAGGAATGGTAGGTAAAGGGTGGTGGCTCCGTGACTAGGTGAATTTATTTCCACAGCTCGGGACGAGGGGTCCAGTGTGACTTTGTGCAAAATCATCCAATTCATACCCAAAATAAGATCTATGCCGTCAAGGGGTAAAAGAACCAAGTTTGTGTTGATGGTTTTACTACCCAACTTGACTGGTACTTGTCTGATCATTTGATTCAAAGCAATTTTACCACCCGGTGTTGATATCATATATGACCCTTTTGTGTGACAAACATCCAGGCCTACTTTTGCACCGAATTTTGCACTTATGAAACTATGCGATGCACCAGAATCAAACAATATAACTGCAGGCTTGTTATGGATAGAGAATGTACCCGACATTACTGGGGCTCCTTCAGGAAGCTCTGCAAGCGTGGTGAAGTTAATCCGTCCTTGCTTGACCTGCAGGGTCTGTCTCTTGCCCCTGTTCTTGTTGTTCGGGTTGGATCCCTGACCTTGGTTGGGCGGCCCAGACTGAGGGCATTCTCGTGCAAAGTGGTTGGAACTCCCGCATTTGAAACAACGATTCGCGGGGCTGGGTCGAAGAGACTATTGAAGAGTGGGCCTCGGACCATTCTGTGGAGGCATCGGGGGTCGTACCATGCCTGGCTGCTATGGGGGTCTGGCAATCCATCTCCCTGGCTGAGGGGCCCTTGGTGGAGCTGTGGGTGCGGCATTTTGCACGATGCGATACCTTGGTGGCTGAGCACTTGAAGGTCCAGCGGGTGCCTTTCTCTTCTTCTCTACCCGGTGTGCCATGATACAGTCTTCCTGGGTAATGGCCATATTGACCAATTCATTGTAGGTGTCAGCCCTGACTAGGTTCAGTCGCTCTTTGAGCTTGGTGCTTAGTCCTCTGCGGAAACGGTCACGCTTCTTAGTATCCGTATCAGCGTGATAGCCCGCATACTGGCATAGATTGTTGAACGCCTGGGCGTATTGCAGCACGGTGCGGGTGCCCTGGGTGAGTGCCAGGAACTCGTTCAACTTCCTCTCCATGAGACCCTCGGGGATATGATGTGCCCGGAATGCGGCCTTGAATTCGTCCCAGTCGACCACATGATCAGCCGGGAGCATCGCAAAATAGTGGTCCCACCACAGACGAGCGGTACCGCGAAGCTGTTGCGCGGCAAAACGAACTTTGTTGGCCTCTGAGCATGGGGCCACAAGTAGTGTGAACTTGGATTCG
Organism: Panicum miliaceum; assembly: GCA_032594955.1. Classification (NCBI taxonomy): domain Eukaryota; kingdom Viridiplantae; phylum Streptophyta; class Magnoliopsida; order Poales; family Poaceae; genus Panicum; species Panicum miliaceum. Next base: position 32,820,914 of record CM064066.1, on the reverse strand, counting down.
ATGGTGCGAATCCATGCGTCTGCGTCCAGGGGTTCCTCTGTCTTATGGAACAAGGGCGGCTGGGTCCCCAGAAAATCCGTATATCCTGCAGCTTGGGGGTGGGGGACATTTTGCCCACCCCGCTGGTGGTGTTGCTGTCCTTGCACCAGCTGACGCAGCAGCTCGGTTTGAGCGGCCATCACTTCCACCAAACTGGGCGGGGTTGGTGGCGATTGTCGCGATCTGCTGCCACCGGCACCAAAACCCTCGGGGTTGCCACGTGTTGATCCAACCATCTGAAACGCGAAAGGTTACCATCAGCAACGCGATCCATATTACTTCCTCAATTCATAAAGGATTAGTGTAGTCATAGACTTCCGAAATCACAGATAGAAGTATGGACAGAATTTCTGTTTGCTACGAGAAAAATCATAGCTTGCTGTGGGTCCATCCAAAACATCTCATACTTTGGCAGTAGTTAGAGAACTTAGGGATGCACCACTTTGGTATTTAACTCAGATGCTAGAACTATAGCTAAGATGGTCGAAAGGCTCGTCCTTTGCCTTACTGTCTCAGCTGTTTTCCAGCAGATCGATAGGTGGTGTTTTGCCTATAACTCAAACTAGCGAGGTCCAATGATGCTGAATTCCTGTGAGAACCACGATCACAAAATTCCTAACAGGTTTGGTATTCAACTCACAGCTCAGAAATGTAAGGAGACATGGATAAAATTTCCGACAAGTTTCAGCGATTGTGGATTTCATCGTTTACCAACTTACAACGAAATCACCCAAGTTTATCGCCGTTCCTTACATGCTGAGGGCATCCACATGGTTCAGGTGTACCCATCACAAAAGAGTTACTCAACTCCTAGTTAGCCTATTACAACACTTGCCAAAAGTTAGGCTACCCTATCGAGGAGTATATGCAAAAGTCCTCCTCGGTCATCGGCTAGAAATCGTCGAGGTTGTTGACGGACGACTCGCTGTGAGTAGGAGAGTGAGCTCCCATCGAAGGTGGCTGCAGTGCCTCACCCTCAAAGTCCATTCCTAAAATACCATCAATCTCCTGTGGCTCCTCCTCATCTTCCTCCATAGCCACCACGCCAGAAGGGGCATTCTGATCATGGTGCCACTGAATGTGCTCATTAGCATCCTCCAACTCAAGGTTCAGATCATGGAGCTGCTCCTCCAAGTGTGCTACCATGTCATCTCTTTCACCCATGAGAGTGTCGTGCTCCTGTACCTGGCCCTCAAGTTGACCAATCCGGGTGTCTCTATCCTCGAGTTCCTCACTGAGTTCCTTAATCTGCTCATCCCTGGTATCTGCCATCATGTGGTAGGCCTATGCAAGATCAGTGAGCTGCACAAGTGCCTGACTCTGGAGAGTCAGAAGTCGGTAGAGTGCATTCATGCACCGCACGGAGGTATCGATGGTCTCCTGGGCATGAAAGTCCACCAAGTACTGTGAGTGTTGCACCCTGTTGAGCCAAAAGGGGTCGTTGTCCTGGGCAGCATGAAACAACCCAATAGGAGTGAGCGTGACAGGCTCGGGGCACTGCGCACAGAAAGTGGTGAGCGCCCTCATGGCTGCAAGCTCCCAAGTATCGGCCAAACGGCGAGCAACAGCCTCAATCTCCAAGGCGGGCCACTCCGGGTGTAGCGGGTGCGGAAAAATGGTCACGTTGACACGGCACTGGGTAACTCCATTCTCTGCAAACTCCAGTCCGGCGTAACGTGGGGGAATTGGATAGCCCACGGTGCGCAGAACATCCCACAAAATAGAGGGAAAGCCCTCCCAGTGGAGACACTGCGAGTGAACGCGTCCATCCTCATCCACCATCATGGTAGCTGTCTCGGCCATCTGATCAAAAGATCAAATGGGTGAGGCCAAGAAAAAGTGTGAAAAGCACAGGGACAGATTCTGTATAGAGTGCAAAAATAACCATAACTTCCACAGTTCATATCCAAAAATTCTCAAATTTCACCAGAACACTCCTAAGGTATTTGTGCACCACTTTTCTATTCAAAACTTTGGCTGGATTAGAATATAAGATGGCTGTTCCCTTAAGGTCTCACTTCTCTATCTACCCAGAATTTTCAGTGAACAGAGGGCTAGAGTCTCGTGCATCAGGGAAAATCTACCCAGCCAAAAGTTACCAAATTTTAACAGCAGCTACCTGGGTAAATTTGGAACAAGTTTTGTGTTGTACTCTTTTGCAGAAAACTGTAGGAAGGGGGCCTAAAAATTTAAGGGGCAGAAGTGCTTATTCTGGACAGAAATCTGACATTCCATGGTTTCTGTTATTTCTTACTATCCATAAGTTCAGAATTTTTTTTTTCATTTTTGAACAGGAGATAGAACACAAAATTTGGAACAATTCTTTCAACATGAACTTTATCAGAAAAGGTCATTTTCTCTGATCAATAAATCTCTCTCTTCGGTCATGACAGATTTGTGACAGATTCGCTAGATAGTCCTTATGCAAAATCACGCTTAGATACGCAAGAACCTTACCACTCTTATTCAACGCATTTTCAATTTCAGATATATATGGTCATGATGCATGCACGTCCTATTCGTCCTCACAAAATAAAATAATTGCCCAATAACTTTTGGTCTTATGAAGATAGTTTCGGTGGCATACATGATACGCCTCTCACTATAATAGCTAGTCGAGATTTTCTAACCGTTCTTTAACTTATCGTAATCGCGGTTAGTGTACCTGCAGAAGATTGATAGAGCACATATATTTCATGAACCTTTCATGCCAGCACTCATGAAAGCGTCTGTATTCATTACCGTTTACTTATAGAAACGATATATGTACAATTTCCGCCGTACAGACGACGTTAACATACGCTATCGAGATAGCGTATTCACGGGGGTACCGTCTTTAGACGGGGGTATGAACAGCGATCGCCATACCCTGCGCCAAACCTTCTACTCCCAATATATTCAACTAACAGTTGGCATATTGGCAGCACCTCAAGTAAGCCACTGCTTGAGGGCAGCGTTCGGTTCGCATCACCGACAGGAAGGCCAAACTCTCTCAGTTGGCTGAGGATTATTACCTTCTTACCTTAGCGATGAGTGCGTCGTTACAGAATTTAAGGTCGGTTGTGCATGAAAGTAAGTTTTGACAGAAAGTAATGTGCTGGAAGTCAGTTGATAATATATAGAAGTTAGATAGCCACCTAGTAACTTTCCCATAATCCCTTAGGGCTTTACGAACTAGGTACCGTCCTTAGCGCACCAACGTATTTCGCAACACATCCTTTTTGTGGTCAAGTTTTAGGAAAACGAGTTTTTAAGGCTTGTCGCATTCTCTGGCGTATGCATTTCGGCTCTGGTGCCAGCTGTTACCAGCTGTGGCACCAGCTACGGCTCTGATACCAGCTGTGGCAGAACCACCTGAATTAATCCGGCTCAAGTGTATTAACCATCACCATTAGAGCAATCTCGGTTAACCTTACACTTCAAACGGAGTAATCCATTGGTCTGTCGGGTAACCTCCCGATACAACCATGGTAAAGCCGATCGAAGCCATACATACAAATGCTCATGCGAAGATGAGCCCAGAGAATACCACATTCCAGCAGATATTACAAAATTATCATAAGTGAGTATTACAAACCATGGTTGAGTTTAGTAACCAAGTACTTCAGTGATCATAACCAATAAGTTCTTCAGAGTTTAAGTTGCAGCGGAAATAAAATAACGAAAGCTACTCAACGATACAGGATGTCTCGGTGAAGCCCGTACGAGACATCACTCGGCATTATCTCCATTGGCCGGGGGCGTATCCCATTCCACAGACCATCCCGGAGGCAGAGTGCAGGGCCAAGTCAAGCTAGCAATCATGTCTTCGAAAGACTCACCTGAAAACGAGCCACAAGCAAGGCTGAGTATGCTAATACTCAGCAAGTCTTACCCGTGTAGTGGAATCTACTCCACCGACTCTAGACATGCAAGGCTTTTTGGCTCAGGGGTTTGTTTTGCCGAAAAGCATCTACGAGTGGGTCCTTACTTTCAACTTTTAGCTCAAGATTCTAGTTTCATTAACCATTCTAGATAAGCAGCTATCCAATATCATTCATGGTGAAGCATTAAATTTCATCCAATCGAATTTCTTAACCTTGCAAGGGAAACCTAAACACACGTCACGTGGTTACTCCCAGAGTCACACGTGCAACTTTTCCCCTTTCTTTCCGGGTTGTGGATCGGAGCTACCCTCCGAGAGTACACGAGCCCCACGCCACGGTTCGGCGCCGGGTCGTGACCACTCATGCACTCGCCATATGCACATGGGACCGAAGTTCAAAGGGTAGGTTGTCGTCCACTTGCCAGGCCAATCAGGTACTTAAGCTTACCGATTACCATATTCTCGGCATGTGGTTAGTACGTTCAAAGACTTAACCACCACTACCACACACTGCGGCCTTAGCATTTTTCACTAAACAGACGGGCCTCAATCGTAAACATCGTACCATAGCCCGTCTGTTGTCCTTATGATTGCAGCGTGTAGTAAACATTCAACTCCTATATTCTCGCGAGTGAGAGGAAATCACTCGGCTTTTACCGGAGTCCTATTAGCACAACATTCTATCGAACCTTACATCTAGTTTTCAAGCATGGGTTCCTAACATCATGCAACTAAGTTTTCATTCAACTCCTATAACTTAATGCACAAGCAAGAGAGTAATGGGTTGCATAATTTAGGAAAGGAATAGGATTATGCTCCGGGGCTTGCCTTCTTGTGCAAAGTTAGTCCGGGGATCGTCTGAACGTTGACCCGGGTCTTCAACTGCTTCAGTTAGATTTGCCTGGGCTTCTCGCTGCTCACTTTCGGACTCGGGCACCAGCTCGTAAGTTCCGTCGGCGAGAGTAGTCGATTCTACATGAATGCACAAGTGTAAGTTGTCATGATGGTAAACGACATGATTTCCTTCACGATAAAGTTGCAGTCTGTAAAACATGAGTTTTGTTGTAAATTGAGTTACTTTATCATTTGTGGGCAATCGTTATTAGAGTAGAATAGTACAATACGTAACTTCGTTAAGCAAGGGGGGTGAGTGTTCATGGGAACTTATGTTCCTCATGGAAACATGATTTAAGTGTAACTACTACAACGAGTAGTTTCTGGTCATGAAACCTTGGATCTAGGCACAACAGGAAAAGATAAGCTTACTGTAAAATTTTCAGATATTTTCATGCAGCAGATTAATTATAAAAAATATAATACATGGTTGCTGCTACATTCTTGTTCTTTTTGTACAGAACAAATGGTGCAAAAACTGAGACTAAGATTTTTACAGGGCTTTCATTTAATCATGCAGGAGCTACTGTAATTTTTATAGGATTTATTATGCAGTTTCCAGAGCATAGTAAATATGACATTACACACCTAGGTTATTCAAGTATTTATTTTTACAGGATCCTACACAGGGTTTTTATCCATGAAAATTTTTACACTGCATCCTCTACCATTTATTATCTTCTAGTAAAAATATGAGAAGTTTCCAAGCTAAGATACTATTTTCTTGTTTTAATGTATGTTATTAGCACATAAATCAAATAAATAGGTTCCTTTGAGATAAAAAGTCTCTAAATTTTTCTATGGTATCTAGGTACTATCATACAAGTACAGCAAAAGTTCCAGTAGGTGATTCATATCCTAACTGCAGGGACAATTAATTCTATCCAAACATGGTATGAAACTAAGTTTAATAAACAGTGCAGACAGAGATGGAATTTGGGCCTGATCTTTTTACATTGGCTTATATAACATGTAAATCTCCTACTGTAAAATTTTCAGGACCAGTACCTATCTACAACAATGGTTGTGAATAAAGGTCATTAAACAACCTATTTAATTTAGAGCATAAATTAGCTTGAATCTGAGGAGATGCATGTAACAAAAGTTGTGGAGTTTATCCTAAAGGTTACAGAACAGTTGAGTTTGCATTTTTCCAAATTTTCTACGATTTTATACGAATTTTACAATTTCACTGATTTTGAATCTTTCTCTTACATCTGGGTCCTTGGAATCTTACGTGTAGAACCTTCTAAAGATTTCAATTACTGCAATTGGGTTCTTGGGCGGCTCGGGTACGGTGGCCGGCCAAAATTCCGGCGAGGGGCTCGCCGGCGGCGAGGGGTGAGGGCCGGGGAAGGACCAGGGGTGCGAGGGCTACCTCGTGGGGGTCTTGGTCGGGTGGGGGACGGCCGGGAGTAGCTCGTCGGCGGTGGATCAGGGGCGGCGGCGGCGGTACGCGTCGACGGCGGTGCTCCGGCGGGCTTGGGGCGGTCTGGTCTGGACGGGGAGCTTCAGTGGCGCGTGGTGAAGCTGCTCCGGTACTTGGCTTGGGCGGAGGAGGTCGGAGTCGAGCTGTCCGCGATGGCCAGGGGCGGCGGCGGCGGCGACAGCGCGAGCGGCGGTGCTCCGGCGGTCATGGGCGGCGTTGAGCGGGTCAGTGAGCTCCGGTGGGTTGATGTGGTGGTGGCTGGAGGTTCAATTCGAGCGGTGGATGGCTGTAGAGGGCTGTCCACGAGCGGGTGGAGCTCGGCGGCGACAATGGCGGCGGCGGGTGTTCTCTGGTTGCTGGTAGCTCGCGCGGGCGGCCTGGGGCGGCTTTTATAGGGGCAGGAGGGAGGGAGGGGTGCCAGGCGACGCGCGGGGGTGATGGCACGGCAATGGCGTGCCACTGGCCACGGTGGGCGGCTCGGTTCACCGGCGCGGCGTGCGGAGGGCGGAGGCGCGTGACTGGGCGCCGGGGCTTTTGCGTGGGGGAGCGAGGAGATAGCGCGGCACGGGGGTTGGGGGACAGCTGCAGCAGCGGCTCGGGCGGGCGGCAAGCTCAGCGATGGGCGGGTCGCGGCGAGCGGTGCGGCACGGCGCGGCGCGGCCGTTGGGCGCGGCGGGCGGCGAGCAGAGGCGCGGCTGGCGTGGCGCACGTGGCGAGCTGGGGCTGGGCAGCGCGGCGGTGGGGGGGGGGGCAAAGCCGGGTTCGGGGGCGAGGGCTGGCGGCTTGCGCCGGTCAGGCATCGTCGGCCACCTGGCCGGCGTGTCGGGCGGGGAGGGGAGAGAGAGGAGGGGGAAGAAGGGCCTATTTTCGTGAATTTGAAAAGTTCCAAGGGGCTGGTTGCAAACAGGATGTTTTCTCCACTTTCTAATTTGAATTTCAAAAACTTTTGAACATGAAAGTTGTTCAGAAAAAAAGTTCTACAAGTTTGGTTTCAGGCAACACCTCATTTGGCTTGTGGTTTGAAAGTTAATTTAAAATTCAAAGGTATTCATATGTGCCCAATTTCAATTTGAATTTCAACTTAACTTGTTCTAATTCTTTTCACCCTTTTATTAGTTGGTTAAGCATAGGGTTGGGCTAATGACATTGCTTTAGAAATGTAATTTATCAGGGTTGTTACAATTTATCTCATATATTCTCCAAATCTTCTACTGACATCAATTCTATTCCTCTGCCAGGCTGCACAAGTTATCCCACCGCAGTCTCCGCAACAGTCGGCCACGTCTCAAGTGGGAACCGAGATTCCAGTAGCTCCTGCCGCCGAGGTAAACGATCTCTTACCTTGAATCCTTAATATTCAGAAAACTTAACCAATATTTGATGCAGGCCGATTTGGGCATGCCGATTATAACTCCACAACAGGCATCGGTCGGGAGACCCACAGAGGCATGGCAAATTTCTATTACTATCTTATTTCAATTTCCCATAGCATTTTCACGGGAATCTTCTTTTATGTCTTTCTCAGGAAGCTGGTCCAAGCGGAGCGCTAATAACCATCGAATCTTCTTCTTCCGACGAACCAAATGTACCAGTTCCTGAGACAAGGGAAACACTTCCACCGGCGCAGGCAAGAGAGATTCACTTCAAAGAGGTAACAGTCTTACCATTAGAATCGGCCGATTTCCTTTCACCGCTTGCTTACCCTTTACTTTATTTCCTTACAGGAGCAGGATACCCCCAACAATAGCATCTTTTCTTTTGCTGTCTCCTTGGCCGATGACGAAGAAATCGCTTCACACCCAATTCCATCGAGCTCCACCTCCGACGATGTCCGCTCCAAGCTCGAAAGCATTCGTACTCTCCTCCAAGATGACATCGGCCGATTGGTGGAAGATGCATCGCCGATTCGACGACTTTTCAACAAGGTCAAAGATCGCATCCCGGATGAAGTATCGGAAAATTTGGGGTATGCTGCCTATATAGAGGGCATGCAGATTCCGGTTTCCAGGGCGCTGCGACGTATGGCCGATCGTGCTCAGATGGCCAAAACTCAGGAGGAGGTCGATTCGTACAAGCACCGGACTCAGGAAGTACACCACAGGATCATCTTCCTCGAGAATTGTCGTCCGGACATCGTCGGCGCAATAGATCGGCTAAAACGGAGGAGAGCAGAACTGGCCAAAGAGATGGAACAGATAACCAAAGAGATAGCCGCTGAAGAGAAGAAGCTCCAAGAACTCCCATCCATCATCAGAGAGTTGAAGCAAGAAAGACAACATCTGGCCCGTGAAACAATAAGGCTCCGTCGCCGCGTGTCAGAAGTACCAGGATCGGCCGATGATGATCAGAGAGTACTAGACTCGGCCGATCAAATTAGACGACGAGCGATTGTAGCCATAGATGCTTTCCTTGGGTTGTAAAAAATATGTTAAACATTATTGCTCCTTTAATGTCACTGCGCCGATTCGGTTCTGAACTGCTCCTTCAGTCTGTTTTGCATTTATGTATATATTTACTCTGATAGGACGTGTCTCACCATCCATCTACCTCCTCTTCATTTATAAGCAAACCGTTCACCATCTCTAGAGGCACACGCATTACTTATCTCCTTCCCTTGTTTTACTGTCCAAATCGAACGGCAAGATGTCTTCTTCGTCCTCCTCATCTTCTTCCTCTGTCAACCAGGTATGAACTCCCCCTCTGCCTTTCTCTTAAGCATCTCAATCGCTTCGAAACTGGGTAACTCCTTTTATCTCTGTTTAGCCGAAACGTCTCAGCTCCGGTCTAGAACGAGCGATAGAGATCATGCACTCAGAAGAGCCATTATCACAGGCAGACAGAAATCTGATAAGAACTCATGCTGAGGAACTCAGAGATCATGTCCCTGCCGCTGTCCAGGAATATTCGGACCTCATAAATGCTCATCTTTTGGTCCGCAAGCGACCATCTTCCGAAAAAAGTTCTTCACTTCCTTGTAAAGCCAAAACTGAAGTCGCCATGGAAGATCTGGAAGAGGAGAAGACCCGCCTGCTGAAAGAACTCTGCAACCAAGCTGAAACTGGAGCCACTGCAGAGGACCCGAAAGAGAAAAGGCTCACCCTTATGATAAAACTGGGTCGCATCGAGAGAGAAATCCAGCGTAGGCGTAATCAGTAGACACACCAGTATTTTTATTCTAAGGGCGACTTGTACCATGTCGGCCATGTAATCTGTAATTTCCATTCAATAATGAATCCCAATGTTTCCTTCACCAAATGTGTAGACAGAAACCGATGAGAAATCGGCCATGTTATCTTGACATATTTTGCTGCAAGTTATGTATCTACCCAAATGCTTGGATAGTACCTCTTCAGATATCGCCCGTTTAAAGCTCTTGGGAATTCCTACCCTTCGATTGTCTCCAGAATATATGCATTCACAGGGGCACATCGGCCGATTCTATACGGCCCTTCCCAAGTGGGTGACCATTTACCGAATTTGGGATCTTTAGATCCTATCGGCAGCACCAACTTCCATACCAAATCTCCCTGAGAGAACTGTTTATCTTTGACCTTTTTGTCATACCATCTGGCCACCCTTTTCTTGTTTTCTTCTATACTAATCAGGGCTCTCAACCGTAAACCCGCCGAATCGTCAAGTTCATCTTTCATGAGAAAGGAATAGTCATCGACCGTTAACTGATCTTGTAACGATATAAGTCTTGACCCTGTCCTCATCTCCCATGGCAAGACCGCTTCATGACCATAAACCAACTGATAAGGGGATATTTTAGTGACCCCATGACAGGCCATCCTATATGCCCATAAAGATTCAGCCAAAGACATATGCCATTTCTTGGGTTGCTCTTCTATCCTCCTCTTGATTAGCTTGATTATCCCTTTATTAGACGACTCTGCTTGACTCTGCTTGGCCATTGGCTTGAGCACGACAACCTGCGGGACACGGTCCGTGTTGTCTGCGATGGCCTCGGCATCGTCCAGGAGGAAGGGGCGTGCTCGTTGGCGGCTCGCGCCCTTGGGGTGTACCGGCGGGCCCGCGAGATCGCTCGGGAAGCGCTTCACGTTGGCGTGAGGCGAGCTTTCGGCGTCTTCGGCTCCCACTACTCTGGCATCAACTTCGCCGGGATGAGCGGGGGATACGCCTCCGGCTACTTCGAGGCCGAGCTGGACGACATCGATGCGTCGGTGCTCAACCCAGCGGAGGCCTTGGCGAAACTTCTGGAGGATGAGGTCGTCCCGCCGGAGGACCCAGGGACGGGTTAGCTGCATCGGGCTTAGGCGCCCCAGAATGTAAATATGTTAGTTAACTTTGAACTTGTTTTTGTGATGGCCACAGGGGCCTTTTCTATAACTTGTCGAAAGACGTTTTCGATCCTCTTTCTTGTTTTTTGGGTTTGGAAAGTTTAGAGTGCGAGTCGGATGCGTCGGTAAGCGCTGATGAGCGAGGGCACCGTAGCCGCTGGGGCGTAGGTTTTTTCGCAGTTCGATCAGTCTTGCATGGGCGTCGTTTGCGCACTCTCTCCTTTTCACGCCCAAACGTTTAGGAAGAGGGTCGGTTCGGAGAAAAGGTGTTTTGAGAAGACGTCGAGTGACTTGGGCCAGAGCCCCTGATAGCCCCCGAGGGATATGCGACCCTGAGGCAGGGCCAGGGTCGGATATCCCTGAGCTCGGGACGAGACTCGAACGAGATCGACTCAAAATTGCCTTTTTCCGTGGACTAAAAAGTTATAGAAGTATGTATGCACAAACTTGGAAACAAAAGTTAAGGGTAGAAGCATCTTAGCTGTTCTATGTTCCAGGCGTTGTCGAAGATCTGCCCGTCAGGGGTTGCCAGCTTGTACGTGTCTGGCCGCAGTACTTGCGCGACGATGAAGGGACCTTCCCATGGAGGGGTCAGCTTGTGCCGACCCCTGTTGTCCTGGATGAGGCGAAGCACCAGGTCGCCGACGTTGAAGGCTCGGCCTTGTACCTTGCGACTGTGGTATCGTCGTAAGGCCTGCTGGTACTCTGCCGAGTGCAGCAGGGCCACATCGCGCGCTTCATCGAGCTGGTCTTCCGCGTCTTCGAGTGATTCATGGTTCCCTTGTTCGTCATACGCCTGGACCCTCGGCGATCCGTACTCCAGGTCGGTGGGGAGGATTGCCTCGGACCCGTAGACCATGAAGAATGGGGTGAAGCCAGTCGCCCTACTGGGGGTCGTCCTTAGACTCCATAGGACCGCGGGGAGCTCCGCGACCCACCGGTCGCCGAACGTTTTGAGGTGGTCAAAGATCCGTGGTTTGAGACCCTGGAGTATCATGCCGTTGGCTCGTTCAACCTGCCCATTCGTGCGGGGGTGTGCTACGACCGACCAGTGCACTCGGATGTGGTGGTCGTCACAGAACTGGAGGAGTTTCTTCCTGGTGAACTGCGTGTCGTTGTCCGTGATGATGGAGTTGGGGATTCCGAAGCGATGGATGATGTCGGTGAAGAACTGTACCGCCTGCTCGGACTTGATCTGCGTGACCGGTCGTGCCTCGATCCACTTGGAGAACTTGTCGACGGCGACAAGCAGGTGGGTGAAGCCCCCGAGCGCTTTCTTGAAGGGCCCGACGAGGTCCAGACCCCAGACCGCGAAGGGCCATGTAATGGGGACGGTCTGCAGCGCCTGTGCGGGCAGATGAGTTTGGCGCGCGAAGAATTGGCACCCTTCGCAGGTGCGGACCACGTGGGTGGCGTCGGCGACCGCCGTCGGCCAGTAGAAGCCCTGCCGGAAGGCGTTTCCAACGAGGGTTCTTGGCGCGACGTGGTGGCCGCAGGCTCCGGCGTGGGTGTCCTGAATCAGCACCTTTCCCTGTTCGATCGGGATGCAACACTGGAGGATGCCGGTGTGGCTCCGCTTGTAGAGCTCCTGGTCAATGATGACGAAGGATTTGGCGCGGCGCGCAATCCTACGTGCCTCCGTCTTGTTCGCCGGGAGCGGGTCGCGGATGAGATAGTCGAGGTACGGGGCTCTCTAGTCAGGCGAGGGGGGGGGGGGGCGGGCCCCGCTGCTGGGTCCGCATCGATCTCCATGACCTCGGGGTCGGAGGGGTCGGCCTCCGAGTCCAGGACAGGTGGGGCATTGCCGACCTCGTCTGGGTCGGCGCCCGAGCCCGGAAATGGTGGCGCGTTGCCGACCTCTCCCGGGTCGACGCTCGAGTCCGGGGCAGGTGGCGCGTCGCCGACCCTCTCCGGTTCCTGGTAACGGATCGAGTGCTTGAACTGGTCGCTGACGAAGACGCCGTCGGGTACGGGCTTTCGGCCGGATGCCGCCTTTGCCAGTTCGTCAGTCGCCTCATTGAAACGCCTTGCGATGTAGTTGAGCTCTAGTCCGTCGAACTTGTCTTCGAGCTTGCGGACTTCGTTGCAGTAGGCTGCCATCTTGGGGTCGTGGCAGCTCCACTCCTTCATGACTTGTTCGATGACTAGCTGGGAGTCGCCTCGGATGTCCAGCCGCCGGATGCCCAACTCGATGGCGATGCGAAGCCCGTTGAGGAGAGCCTCGTACTCTGCGACATTATTAGATGCAGGAAAATGGAGGCGGATCATGTACCTCATGCGCACGCCGAGAGGAGAGATGAAGACTAGACCCGCTCCGGCGCGGGCCTTCATCAACGACCCATCGAAGTACATCGTCCAGTACTCCTTCTCCGGCGCCGATCGCGTCTGGATCTCCGTCCACTCTGCTACAAAATCGGCGAGTACCTGGGATTTGATGGCGGTGCGGGGGGCATAGGTGATGCCCTGGTCCATAAGCTCGAGCGCCCACTTCGCGATCCGTCCCGTGGCATCCTGGTTCTGGATCAGTTCGCCGAGGGGGAACGACGAAACGACCGTCACCGGGTGGGAGGTGAAGTAGTGGCGCAGCTTCCTCTTCGTGATGAGGACGGTGTAGATGATGTTGACGCCAGATTTTGACACGTATTGAATCGGCGTCAGGAAGAGAAGATTGGCCGATGAAGCAGATCTGAAAGCTACAGTAAGGAATCGGCCGATCGAGGTAACAGTTGAAAATTGGCCGATTGGTGGCACAGCCCATACCGACAGTAGGATTATTCCAGAAGATCCTGGTCAAAAGCTGGTCAACAGGGCACGCCAAGTCGGTCAGAGAGAAATTGAAGGGGATCCTGATTGGATTGAGGAACGGCGGCGGAAGATTCTGCGGGAGTCCGTTTCCTTTAAAAGTTATTGTAGATATAGTAGTTTTCTTGTTTTAAATAAGGATGTAACAAGTCGTAATCGACCAGGAGTCCTAGTTTTCAGGGTATAAGTAGGAGTCGCTAGGGCTTTGCGAAGGACAATCAAATCAATCAACAAAACACTTCTACTTTTTACCAGTACTTTACTTTTCAAGTCGGCGACTTCGCCAATATTTTCTTCTTCCACGAGTTCGTACGGATTGGCAGGGCTGCATCAACCTGATCTCCGGCCAATTGGTAGGTTCCGTTTATCGAGTAATATCCGAGCTTTAACTACGGGCGCATCGCTGTGGTTTCGTTTGGATTTATTCACAAGTTATCGATATTTACTAGAATTGCAAGTTTTACCTGTTATTCTAGTATTATCACCAGTTATCCAGCTTGAGATCAGGGTAATCGGCTTCGTCATTGTTCTCCTTCAACCCATCGCCATACAGCCGATTAGATCTGTTTCATGTGTTGTTTCTATAGTAATTGTTTAGATTGCTCCAGCAGTTCTCTTTACAATTACTATACGATCATCGGCTGACCCATAGCCGATCATCTCTACAGCAAATCGGCCGATTTGCCGCCGACGCGCTCCTCAGGACAGATCGGAAATCCAGCCGATCGACGCGCCTGGAATTTAATACTCTATTTCCTTGTCAATCAACAGGTCAGATTGACTGGTACGCCGCGCGAACCGCACCAGGGCGATAACCCGAACAGGAGCTAAGCAGATTCTCCCGGGTCGTGTGTCCGATGCTGAAGACCCATCGATCGATTCCTATCCGGCCGATTTTAGCGCCAACACACTTTTGGCACGCCCGGTGGGACCATCCAAGACCTGATATGTCGAACAACGCAGAAATCTCTGACAGCAACATCATTGGGGTCACAGAAGCTGATCTCAAGGACGACCAGAGGGAGGAATTGGCCAAACATCTAGAAGATTACAAGAAGATATACCTCCAGTCGTTCAGTCGTACCAGAAGCGGGGAAGTAGTTAGGAAGGCTTCTATTCCAGCACCTCGCCACATCACCATTGCTGAGGACTCAGGCAAGATGTCAGAGATGATTCAACAGTCCGTGTATCAAGCATTCATTGACCAATCCACGGTGATGAGCAACACGGTGTACAACGCCGTCGTCAACTCTCTGGCATATGCTCCTCCGACTACCCTGCCGGCCAGAAGCTTACCGTACACATCCCAATCGGCTTCTCAGCCGATATCGACGCAGCGCGAGGGATACAGCTCTCCACCACTTCCGGCGTCTCCAAGATGCAGCGGTGCACCATGTCTCCCATCGCGAGCGCCACTTCAACCCGTTCAAATGGCCTCTGTGCAAGCACTACCTACGAGCTCAGTGCCTTGGGGGGCATCAGCCACGGCGTATTTCCCCAAGCCAGTGAACGGGCATGGCACATATCCGCTTCAGGTGCCGTACCAATCGGCTGCCCGGCCGACGGTCTCTCAGTACCAGCCGATTTTACCAGAAATCGGCAGGGGGGCAAGCACTGTGGAAGCATTCGGAGGCACGGCGCCAGCAACGACGTACGAAGGGGGCGCGGACGCATTTTGCCAGCAGTTATCGGCCACTCAGCAAACTTCACCGATTCATCACCCGGTCGAACCAGCCCTTCAACACGTGCCCGCGCCGCGAACAACTATTCATCAGCAGCAGGTGGACTGGACGGCAAAGATAGCAGAAGTAATCCAAGATCAGTTTGGACTGAAGCCGAAAGTTCAAACTTATACTTACAAAACGCCGTATCCATCGGCCTATGACTCGTTGTCGTTCCCGCACCGTTACAAGGTTCCTGATTTCACCAAGTTCTCAGGGACGGATGACACATCCACTGTGGAGCATATCAACAGATTCATCATCCAGTGCGGAGAAGCTGCTACGCAAGACGCTCTGAGGGTACGGTTATTTTCATCATCTCTGTCCGGATCGGCCTTCCAGTGGTTCACCACTTTACCACCAAATTCTATCATCACTTGGGCCGATCTGGAGAAACCATTCCACAAGTACTTCTATGCAGGAGTACACGAGATGAAGATTTCGGATGTAACCAGCCTCAGGCAGAGGAGCGATGAACCTGTGACAGGGTACATACAGAGGTTCAGAGAGATCAAGAACAAGTGCTACAGTCTGGCCCTGACCGATGCGCAGTTGGCCGATATCGCTTTCCAAGGCCTCTTACCGCAAATCAGAGAGAGATATGCTGCCCAAGAGTTTGAGAGCCTGAGTCAAATCGTCCACCGGTTGTCAGGGCAGGAGATCCGACCGCTTGAACAGTGGAGGAGCTTCCAGAAGAAGGTGGCGTACTTGGAGGGATCTGAATCTGACGCAGAGGAGGAAATCGGCCTGACAGAATGGGTAAAAGGGAGAAAACCGATATCCTGCCCCTTTGGCAAGAAGGAGCCAGAGACATTCGGCTTTGACACGTCAAAGGCCGATAAAATTTTTGATCTGCTGCTTCAGGAGGGGCAAATCAAGCTGTCGCAGCATCACACCATCCCTACGGCCGATCAACTTAAGAAGATGAAGTACTGCAAGTGGCACAACGCTACTTCTCATGACACCAATGAATGTAAAGTCTTCCGCCAGCAGATACAATCGGCCATTGAACAGGGGCGGCTCAAGTTTGAAACTCCCAGCCAATCAGCAAAGCCGATGAAGATAGATCAACATCCCTTCCCGGCCAACACGGTCAACGCTGAAGGAGACTCAAGTCAAACCAAGGTGCTGACATCAGAATCGGCGAGAAGAGGTGGCGCTGTCGACCTCAGGAGGCAGATCACAACGGAAGAAATCAGAAGGAATAGGCGAGGGCCAGAACGACCACACAGGCCTGTCACCTCCCGATTTCTACTCAGTAAATATCGGCGGCAGCAAGAACAAGCACAACACCAGGAAGAGATGATACGCCGGCGTGAAGATCACTGGCAGTGTCCCTTCTTCATCCACTGCTGGGAGAACGATATCAGGTTGCCATCTGTCGATAACTGTCCGGAGTGCAACGGATCAAACCGCAACGATCGCCCGAAGGCACACTCTAGGGACAGAGGATCAGAGCCGATCAACAGAAATCGGCGCGAAGAACGGCGCGTTTCGGTGCAAGATCGGCTGGGGGGCAGAGTTGACCAGTGCAACAGGTCAAAAAGCAAGATCGGCCAGCAAGATGGACTGGGGGGCAGGATCAGTGCCCAAGATCGGCTGGGAGAGATAGCCGATGATAGGGTGTCAGACGAAGATCCCCTAGGAAGGGAACCAGATTGGGAACACGTCAGATCATCGACCAAACTAGTGAACCCCAGGTGGTGTCCTGACGGCCTATCCAGATCCCAAAAGCGAAGGATCCAACGCCTACGCCAGTGGGAGCATCAAGAAGAAGAACGGAGACAGGCGCCAGAGAAAAGGAACGTGAAATCTCGAATTTGGCGCCCAAAGAAAAGCGATCAAGAAACGGAAAACCAAGAATTGGCAGCCGAGATTGATATGGTTTTCATACTACCGATGGAGTTCATGGCACCAAGCGATCGGGACAAAATGACAAAAAAAGAGGAAGAGCAAATGGCACAACTGGTATTAGAGCCGATGACGGCTACGTTTGAGAAAGCAGAATAGGAAAAACGACAGCATCTTAAGGCGCTGTTTCTCAAAGGGTATGTCAACAGAAGACCCGTCACCAAATTACTAGTAGATGGAGGCGCGGCGGTCAACATCATGCCGTATGCCATGTTCCGCAAGCTGGGCAAGGGCGAAGACGACCTCACCAAGACGGACATGATGCTGAAGGATTTCGAAGGCAACGTGTCGCCTGCCCGCGGGGCATTCTGCGTCGACCTCACCATCGGCAGTAAGACCCTCCCTACTACTTTCTTCGTCATTAATGGCAAGGGGTCCTATAATATGCTGCTTGGTCGCGACTGGATACATGCAAACTGTTGTGTCCTATCTACTATGCATCAATGCCTTGTGCAATGGATCGGCGACAGCACAGAGGTAGTAGCTGCCGATTCTGCCTACAGCGTTGCAGCGGCCGACACACAACAGTGGAGCTGCGAGCACGTCAAGTGTATATCTGGCAGGACTTGGAACACTGACTTCCTGAAAGTGTCCGATTTCGGTCTACAGCTGATCCAAGCAGTCGGCTCTGAAGATTCAACTCGTTCGAAAAGATGAGAAACTGGGGCATGGGTTCACGTCGGCCGATTCATTAGAGATGGGAAATTTGAGAAATAGAATCAGATCAAGGCCGACGTACATTGGTACCGATTGGGATTCCGAGCACAAAAAGAAAATATGTCAAGTTGACATGACCGATTTCTCATCAGCCTTCTGGCTACACATCTGGTGAAAGAAATATTGGGATTCATTATTGAGTGGAAGTTACGGATTACATGAAACAGTTCAAAACCGAATCGGCGCAGTAACATCAAAGGAACAGTAATGTTTAACATATTGTTTATAGCCCAAGGAAAGTATCTATAGCTGCAATCGCTCGTCGTCTAATTTGATCGGCCGATTCTACTATCCTCTGATCATTTTCGGCCGATCCTGGTACTTCTGACGCACGGCGACGGAGTCTTATTGTTTCGCGAGCCAGATGCTGTCTTTTTTGCTTCAGCTCGCTGATCATGGTGGGGAGTTCTTGGAGCTTTTTCTCCTCAGCGGCTATATCTTTGGTTATGTGTTCCATCTCCTTGGCTAGTTCTGCTCTCCTCCGTTTCAGCCGATCTATTGTGCCAACGATGTCCGGACGGCAGTTCTCGAGGAAGTTGATTTTGTGATGTACTTCCTGGGTCTGGTGCTTGTACGAGTCAACCTCCTCCTGAATTTTGGCCATCTGAGAGCGATCGGCCATACGTTGCAGCGCCCGCGAGACAGGAATCCGCATGCCCTCTATATAGGCAGCATACCCCAAGTCCTCCGACACTTCATCCGGAAGGTGATCTGCGACCTCATTGAAAAGTTGTCGGATCGGCGATGCATCTTTCACCAATCGGCCGATGTCACCTTGGAGGAGAGTACGGATGCTCTCGAGCTTAGAGCGGACATCGTCGGAGGCAGAACTCGGTGGAACCGCGTGTGAGGCGATTTCTTCTTCATCGGCCAAGGAGACAGCAAAAGAAAAGATACTATTGTTGGGAGAATCTTGCTCCTGTAAGGGAACGAAGCAAAGGGTAAGCAAGTAGTGAAAGGAAATCGGCCGATTCTGATGATAAGATTGTTACCTCTTTGAAACGAATCTCTCTTGCCTGCGCCGGTGGAAGTATTTCCCTTGTTTCAGGGATTGGTGCACTGGGTTCGCCAGAAGAAGAAGATTCAATCATTATTGGTGCTCCGCTTGGGCCAGCTTCCTGAGAAAGATATAAATGCTCATGAGAATACTATGGGAAAATGAGATAAGATGGTAATGGGAATTTGCCATGCCTCTGCGGGTTCTCCGGCCGATTCCTGCTGTGGAGTTACAATCGGCATACCCAAGTCGACCTGCGTCAAAATTGGTTAAGTTTCCTGAATATTGAGGATGCCGGGTAAGAAATCATATACCTCGGAAACAGGAACTGTTGTAGCCTCAGTCCCTACTTGAGACGCGGCCGATAGTCGTGGAGATTGTAGTGGGACAACCTGTGCAGCCTGGCAAAGGGATGAAATTGATGTCAGCAGAAGACTTGGAGGATACATGAGATAAATAAAGTTACCTGGACAGCTTCTACTAAGAGCGATGCTGCAGCAGCCCCGGCTTCGGCGGCGACTTGGGGATCAGCCGTCTCGGCCACTGGTGGAGGTGAAGGATCTGGGGTCTCGGCACGTATCACTCCCATCTGATCAGCCGATCCAACACGGGGAGTCTCGGCCGATGCTGCTGCCATCTGGCTAGCCGATCCGATACGGGAGACTTCAGCCGATGCTATTGTTGTCTGACCGGCCGATTCAATGCGAGCCCGCATCCGACGGCTGGATATCTTCGGTGTTGGTCTTTTGGGCGCTCGTCTTGATCGACCGGTGGAAATATCTCTGATAGATGGAGCATGGAAGCCGATGAGTGGGTACACTGTGTATTGATGATGGCTATCGATCGGCCGGCCGCTTCGGCTCCGTGTTGGGGGAGCATGGCTTTCAGACTGAAGAAGTAAACACAAGTTAACAGCGAAATGATAATGCAACATTGAAATCGGCTGAGAAGAAAAGGACATACCGCAGCATTTGGGTCGATGTTCTCTGGGTCCAGAAGATTACAGTAAATTGATGGGGATTTACAGAAAAGATGCTGCTTCCATTCTGCCCACCATAATTTATACTGTTGGGTGGCAAAAGAGGCAACTGACCAGCCGTTCAAGTCAATAGTGCTGGAGTCGGGTACTAAATCGCATAATCGGCTGTAGTCAAGACTTGAAGTTAATCCGTCTCTGAATTTTGCTTGGCCGGCGAAATAGACTCGAATCGGCAATTGGCCAAAACCTAGTTGCCTTGCTGCAGCTAACGAGCAGTAGAACTCATAAGTGGGTGAGTCCTTTCCCGAGAAGAAGTTAGCCGGCAGAATTCCCGGCTTAATCAAGACATCCATCAACTCTCTGTCAAATGTGTGGGTGGAGAAGTCGAAGCATACAGGCAATTCAAAAATCGGCTCCGCGGTTTGATATGGGTACCAGGTGATCATCTCCTCGCTAAGTCCATTATAGAAGCATCTGAAATATTCAGCTACACGGGTAGCGGTGAACTGGCAGCCGGAGAAGGCCGATGCCGCCTCTCCAACAGATCTGCAGCGGCGACGGACCAATGGATTCTCCTCTGACTCAATGTTGGGGAAGGTCTTTGTCTCTATCCTCTGCTGAGAGACCTTGCTCATGTGTAGATTGAGCCAGAGGATGATGAACCACCAAGGACCGCCTGGATTCCCTATCGGCTCTCCTTTCGACAGCTTGGCGCCGATTTGATGCATCATATGGTATGCCGATCCCAGCAAATGTTTACCGAGGGGAACGGCCGATCCTTGTGCGAGAGACTCTGCCAAAGCTTGAGTGTTGGAAAAGGGGCCGACCGCTCTGCCACAGAAGAGGTGTTTCTCCAGCCACATCATCAAGAAGGCGGTGTGCTCTCTCTGTGAGACTGTTCCTGTCTTCATGTTCTTACTGATGTATCCTTTCCACCCGCCGATTCCTTTGGTGTCTAGCCGATGAGATGGCTTGAACAGGTAATTGAAGGGGGTATCGGCGGAGGAAACATCTAGGCCGGTCAGCAGCAAGACATCGGCCAAGGTCGGGGTCATGGGTCCGTGTCCAAAAAGGAATGCGTTAAGTGCATCGGACCAGAAGTAAGAGGCTGCCATAACCAAAGGTTCGTTCTTTTCCATCTGAGACAGGGACAAATCTATGCACTGGCCGATTTTAAGTTCTTCCCATTGGACTTTCCAAGACCCGGCTACCCTCTGGTACCACTCTCTCCACCCGGGTGTTTCGTTCGGCCAGGATGTGAATGCGCCTACCCAGTGATCTAAATCCATGGGTGACTGCTTAAAGGGGATTCTGTGAGTTTCTAAACTGATTAGATCCGTTGGATCAGGACTCCCCATAGGGCCTAGACAGATGAGGTCAGGAGACTCTAAGAGAGGAATGGTGATCCTGTGCCTAAGGGCCTAAAAAGAAAGGGGAAAAGGGAAGAAACTAAGAGAGGGACCGGAAAATACTGAAGCAGCAAGGTGAAAAGGAAGAGATTTTTCGAACATTTACCTCTAGGATGGAAGCCATCGTCGCCGATGACGCTGCTGGAGAAGCTGCCGATTGGGCCGCCGCCGCCAAAGGAGCAGCCGATGGAGCCTCTGTAGATGGGGTGGTCGCTGACGGAGACGCCATTAGGGTCGGAGCAAGCTGCGAACGAGGTCGCCGGAGAAGGGGGGGCGCTTGGAAATCAAAAGAACTTGGAGGAAGATGAACAGTAATGCGGCGGAAAAGATGCTGGATTCGTGGAGGAGGAGAGGCGGAGAAAACCAGTACTTAAGAGAGATAAAAGGGGCAAGGGCAAAGATGGTATTATTACCGCGCCGTCTACACGAGTTCCAGGGGAGCGGTCGTTTCGCGCGCTCGGTTCGAGGAAGTTGCAATCAATATGCCGCGGAACGGAAGGAGATTTTTACTACGCCCATTTCGGAGAAGAAGGTTAAAGAAAAGAGTTTCGAAGGAAAAGTTATATTTTACTTCGAAACTGGGGGGCATGTGTTGACGCCAGATTTTGACACGTATTGAATCGGCGTCAGGAAGAGAAGATTGGCCGATGAAGCAGATCTGAAAGCTACAGTAAGGAATCGGCCGATCGAGGTAACAGTTGAAAATCGGCCGATTGGTGGCACAGCCCATACCGACAGTAGGATTATTCCAGAAGATCCTGGTCAAAAGCTGGTCAACAGGGCACGCCAAGTCGGTCAGAGAGAAATTGAAGGGGATCCTGATTGGATTGAGGAACGGCGGCGGAAGATTCTGCGGGAGTCCGTTTCCTTTAAAAGTTATTGTAGATATAGTAGTTTTCTTATTTTAAATAAGGATGTAACAAGTCGTAATCGACCAGGAGTCCTAGTTTTCAGGGTATAAGTAGGAGTCGCTAGGGCTTTGCGAAGGACAATCAAATCAATCAACAAAACACTTCTACTTTTTACCAGTACTTTACTTTTCAAGTCGGCGACTTCGCCAATATTTTCTTCTTCCACGAGTTCGTACGGATTGGCAGGGCTGCATCAACCTGATCTCTGGCCAATTGGTAGGTTCCGTTTATCGAGTAATATCCGAGCTTTAACTACGGGCGCATCGCTGTGGTTTCATTTGGATTTATTCACAAGTTATCGATATTTACTAGAATTGCAAGTTTTACCTATTATTCTAGTATTATCACCAGTTATCCAGCTTGAGATCAGGGTAATCGGCTTCGTCATTGTTCTCCTTCAACCAATCGCCATACAGCCGATTAGATCTGTTTCAAGTGTTGTTTCTATAGTAATTGTTTAGATCGCTCCAGCAGTTCTCTTTACAATTACTATACGATCATCGGCTGACCCATAGCCGATCATCTCTACAGCAAATCGGCCGATTTGCCGCCGACGCGCTCCTCAGGACAGATCGGAAATCCAGCCGATCGACGCGCCTGGAATTTAATACTCTATTTCCTTGTCAATCAACAGGTCAGATTGACTGGCACGCCGCGCGAACCGCACCAGGGCGATAACCCGAACAGGAGCTAAGCAGATTCTCCCGGGTCGTGTGTCCGACGCTGAAGACCCATCGGCCGATTCCTATCCGGCCGATTTTAGCGCCAACAGATGAGCTTCTGGATCTGCGGGTAGCGCGCCTTGGACTCGGACAAGACCTCACTGACGAAGTATACCGGGCGCTGCACCTTGAGGGTGTGTCCCTCCTCCTCTCGCTCCACCACCAGAGCTGCGCTAACTACCTGGGTGGTCGCCGCGATGTAGAGCAGGAGGGGCTCCCCGTCGGTTGGCGGGACTAGGATCAGGGCCTTCGTCAGGAGGTCCTTGAGTCGGTTAAGCGCCTCCTGGGCCTCGGCGGTCCACTCGAAGCGGTCGGTCTTCTTCAGGAGTCGGTAGAGAGGGAGCCCCCGTTTGCCGAGGCGCGAGATGAAGCGGCTCAGGGCCGCCAGGCATCCTGTGACGCGCTGAACTCCCTTTATGTTTCGAATCGGCCCCATGTCGCTGATGGCCGCTATTTTCTCCGGATTTGCTTCGATGCCGCGTACGGAGACGATGAAACCCAGCAGCATGCCCCTCGGAACCCCGAAAACACACTTTTCAGGATTGAGCTTGATGCGCTTGTCTCTCAGCCTTTCGAAGGCTCGTTCAAGGTCGGGGATGAGCTGGTCGCCCTTCTTGGACTTGACTACGATGTCGTCGACGTAAGCCTCAATGGTTCGCCCGATGAGGTCCCCGAAACACTTAAGCATGCATCGATGGAACGTAGCCCCCGCGTTTTTGAGGCCGAACGACATCTTAACGTAGCAATAGGGGCCGAAGGGGGTGATGAAAGAGGCTGCAAGCTGGTCGGACTCTTTCATCATGATTTGATGGTAGCCGGAATACGCGTCAAGGAAGCTAAGGGTTTCGCACCCGGCGGTCGAGTCGACTATCTGGTCTATGCGCGGCAAAGGAAACGGATCCTTTGGGCACGCCTTGTTGAGACCGGTATAATCAACACACATCCTCCATTTCTTGTTCTTTTTTCGCACAAGAACAGGGTTAGCTAGCCACTCGGGGTGGAACACTTCCTTGATGAATCCGGCCGCCAAAAGATTCTAGAGCTCCTCGCCGATGGCTTTGCGCCTCTCCTCGTCGAAGCAGCGCAGACCTTGCTTCACTGGCTTGGAGCCGGCCTTGATGTTCAAGGAATGCTCGGCGACTTCCCTCGGAATGCCGGGCATGTCCAAGGGTTTCCACGCGAAGACGTCGCTGTTCGCGCGGAGGAAGTCGACGAGCGCGCCTTCCTATTTGGGAGATAGGGTAGCGCCGATCCGTATGGTCTGGCCGTCGGAGCTGCTGGGGTCGAGGGGGACCTCCTTGACGCCTTCGGTGGCCTCGAAGGAGGTGGCCGACTGCTTGGAGTCGGGCTGGTCCTCGGCGCTCTCCGCGAGCTGGACCACCGGATCCTCCACGAAGGTGATGGCTGCGGCGTATTCGCAGCACTCTACGTCGCACTCGTACGCCTTCTGGAAAGACGTGCCGACGGTGATGACCCCGTTGGGCCCCGGCAACTTGAGCTTGAGGTAGGTGTAGTTGGGATGGCCATGAACTTGGCGTAGCTCGGCCGCCCCAGGATGGCGTGGTAGGTTCCACGAAAGCCCACCACCTCGAAGGTGAGGATCTCCTTCCTGTAGTTGGACGGAGTCCTGAAAGTGACGGGCAGGTCGATCTGCCCGAGAGGCATTGCCTGTTTCCCCGGCACGATGCCATGGAACGGCGCCTTGCTGGGGCGGAGGCGGGAGCGGTCGATCCCCATGGCGTCGAGAGTCTCGGCGTAAAGGATGTTGAGGCCGCTGCCTCCGTCCATGAGCACCTTGGTGAGGCGCGTCGTGCCGACGACGCGATCGACGATAAGCGGGTAGCTGTCCTGGCTGCAGGACGCGCCCCGGGTGGTCGGACCGGTCGAAGGTGATGGCGGATCCCAACCAGTCGAGGAAGGCCGGTGTTGCAGGCTCGGCCGCGTAGACCTCGCGGCGCTCCAGCTTCCGGCGGCGCTTGGAGTCGTAAGCCGTCAGTCCATTGAAAATCATGAAACAGCCGTCCACCTTGGGGAAGCCGTCTTCTTTCTCTTCGCCGTCCTTCTTCTCCTCGTCGGGCTTCCGTCTCCGGTCGCCCTTCACCGGGTTTCCTACAAAATACCTCTTCATGAGGTTGCAGTCTTTGTAGGCGTGCTTCGCAGGGAACTTGTGGTTCGGGCACGGTCCCTCGAGCAGCTTGTCGAAGAAGCCGGGGGTGCCCTTCGAGGGTGGCTGTTCCCGCTTGCGCTCAAACACAGCCATGAGGGGAGCCTCGCGGTGTTGCTTGTTCTTCATCCTCTGTTGACGGTTGGAGGTGCCCTCGTCGGCGTCCTCCTTCCGCTTGGCCTTGCCCTTGGAGCGGTCAAAGATTGCTCCGACGGCCTCTTCGCCTGAGGCGAAGCTGGTGACGATATTGAGGAGCTCCTCCGTGGTCCGCGGGCCTCGGCGCCCCAGCTCGTGGATGAGGGGCCGGCAGGAAGTTCCTGCCAGGAAAGCCCCTATGACGTCGGCGTCCGCGACGTTGGAGAGCTCGGTGCGCTTCCTGGAGAAGCGTCGAATGTAGTCCTGGAGGGACTCGTCTGACGCCTGGCGGCAGCTCCGAAGGTCCCAGGAATTGCCAGGGCGCATGTACATGCCCTGGAAGTTTCCCACGAATATCTCCTTCAGGTCATTCCAGCTGCGGATCCGACCCGAGGGGATATGTTCCAGCCAGGCTCGCGCCGAGTCGGCCAGAAAGAGTGGAAGGTTGCGGATGATGAACAGGTCGTCGTCCGCCCCACCGGCCTGACATGCAAGCCGGTAGTCGCTGAGCCATAGCCCGGGGTTCGTCTCCCCAGAGTACTTGGCCATGTTCGTTGGCTGCCTGAAGCGCGGCGGGAACAGCGCGTTCAGGATACGCGCGGAGAAGGCCCGGGGCCCCGCCGGGTCGGGGCTCGGGCTGCGGTCTTCTTCGTTGTCGTAGCGGCAGCCACGGTGGACGTGGTAGCTGCGGTCCACCCCCTCCTCCCTGTCTGCGCAGGAGCACCTCCGCGCGTCCAGGGTGTCGCGGGCGTCGCGGACGGGACCGACGCGCCGGTGAACGGACTGAGCCCCGCCTCCTGCGGGCGGCGGTGTCCGTCGAGCGGGCGCGGCCTGGTTCGCCCTAGGAGCAGGCTGGTAGACAGACTCCCCCCGCCTCTCGGGGGGTGCGGTGGGCGCTGCCCTGCTGGCGTTTTGCCCGCACCGCCGGGACGCGGAGCTCTCCGCCTGCTAGACGGCGGCGCACTCGAGCAGGTTGCGCACCACTCGGTGCGCCTGACGCTCCTCGGGCGTCACCGACTCGGGGAGTCGTTGGAGTAGGGCTGCTGATGCGGCGATGTTTTGGCTGGCGCGGGCGAAGAGCTGAGGGCGATCTTTGTCTGCGCAAATGCGCTGCTGGATGTCGAGCGCCCGTTGTCGTGCCCCGCCTTCGTTGCGGGGGCGCTCGACCTCCTGGCGGGGCGACGCGCGCGCCTCTGGCTGTCGTGGTCGCACTGGGGCCTGGGCAAGGGCTCCAATCGTAGCCGCGGCGCGCGGTGGGGGAGTCCGCTGCCTCCCTTTGGCGCCAGCATCATTGGATCCCTCGGAGTGCACGTCAGCCATGAAGCACTCGCGCGAGGGGTGGTGGCTCCCGTTGTTGGAGCCGGTGTCGGAGGTCGTCCTCGCCACGCCCACGAGCTTGTTGCTCGCGGGCGGCACGGTCATGGACCGCGCCAGGAGACGACCGCAGGTCGCCGCGGCATTACGCAGCCCGAAGGGCCGCCCCTCCGAAGGAGGCCCCTCGGCACGCGCCTAGCCGCTCGCCACTATCCCGGCGGCGGAGCCAGAGATGATGGGGCGAGCAGGCAAGACAAGGAGAGGGATCAACTCGATCCCCTCCCCGGTGGCGAGGAAGTCCAGACTCCCGAAGCGGACCAGGGAGCCCGGAGCGAAGCTGGCGTCGTGGTTGGCCATCTGAAGCCGGTGATGTACGCGCAAAGGTCCCCTACCTGGCACGCCATCTGTCGTTGTCAAGATTAGCGGATCAAGACTAAGACTAGTAAATTTCTTTTATGCGCGTAAGGCTTCAGATGGTGGCGTGGGAGACACGAGGTTTAGACTGGTTCGGGCGAGGAAAAGCCCTACGTCCAGTATGAGGAGCTGCTCGTGTTGCCCACGCGGGGTCTGTAGTAGGGGGTTACAGGAGGACGAGAGAGGGAGCTGGTCCCAAGTCTCTTGGGTGTGCACTGGTGCTCTAATGGTGAGCGTGTGTGTCTTCTCCTCGCCGGAGAAGAGAGAGTCCCAGAGTCCGAGTCCGCTGTCTCAGGGCCCCCGGTCTCCCTTTTATAGCGCAAGGGAAGCTCGGGGTTACAGATAAGCCAGGCGTGAGGAGAAAGTAAAATATAGAATACAAGGGGAAGGGCCAAGTCCCCGGGTCGCCGCCCCCCGCTCCGGCCTTCAGCTCCTGTCAGCGTGTCCACCGGAAGAGGGCGGCTGCCTCCGGATCCTGTCGACGATTTCCCTGGTGGCCGCTGCCGCCAGGCATGATGATGGTGTTTGGTCGTGGCATCCATGCCGGTCGGGGAAGGCATCCATGACGTCTTTTCTCGCTCTTTTTCATTTCATTGAAGTTTAACCTGTCCATAACTCGATAAACTCATTAGCTCCTTAATTTTGTATGTCATCAACACCAAAACCCACTTAGAGGGGCAAATGCACTTTCAACTATGCACTTTAAGTTGGCTAGCAAACATGCTCGTGCATTGCTATAGGTACTTCCTTCCACGTTTGTCCGTGCCTTTCTCCTTCCCTTGTTGCGTTCTCCTTCCCTTGTTGCTGAGCCTCTATCTAGCTCGTCACTTTCTACAAGAGTAAGATAAGGTGATCACAATTCCGTGTCCGAGAAGACTTCAATCCTAACGCGAGCTTTATTCGCTTCCAATTCCATATCCGATGAGAAGTATAATAAATTAAAGTCAATGACGGATCAAGGAAACGATCCGCTCTTTAGAAATATGTAGGGATTTGTAACACAAACAAATATAGTTATTTTTTAATAAATTTCTTTCAAATTCAGAACCTTTTGTTAAACTCTTTACACATTTACCTCAATTCAATTTTATAAACAAATCAGTATTAATTTGAGCATCTGCATTTTTTGATTTACTTTGAATTTGTTTTTCTAAGGACATTGAATTTGTTAGCCTGTATCACTGGTCCGCGGCATCCGTTCCGACCCACAACTCCACCCCTGGCCCTGGACCCAGCCCCAGTGTCTGACCGATCGTACCATCTTCTCTTTCGCCGTCCTTGCCCCAATCCGTCCGTCCGCCGCCGCCTCCATCTCCACCGATCCGTTAGATCTATGGCCGCCGCCGCCGCCCTCCCCAAGTGGGTGATGCTGGAGCGCTTCATCTTCCGTAGGGACGACCCCAACTCCTTACCTCAGCGAGCTGCACCACCTGCACTGGCGCTCGCTTCCAAGTTTCCTTCATCCTCGCGGAGCCCCCGACCCCCTCGCGCATCTACCTCTCGTGGCCGGAGGGCCCCAAGGATGAGGAGGTGTGCCACCTCGTGGCGGCGCACCGCGACCTCGTCCTCCTCAGGCTGGACTCGCTCGTCGACGAATCCGTGCCTTACGGGGAGGCTCGGCATGAATACTTCATCTACATAGCCGCCCCTACCTTTCAGGTCCTGCCCTTGCTCAGACCGCTGCCCCAATGCATGGAGTATGACCCTGACCTTGGGAGGCCAATGACGTACGCGTTTGCTCTGCGAGATGTTGGTCTCTTGTGCCATGGTGAAGACAAGTTTGTCGTGGCGAGTCTGGACTATGGACGTGTTCAGGTCTAACATGACATTGAAGATGCTAGCTGAGTTGTGGGTGCTCCGCTCGTCATCGTCCTGCTGCCACGATGATGGTGCTGAAAATTGGGAGAAGAAGCGCCTGCCGATCCTGTACCAAGAGGATGACAACTACGACCTGTGGTCCTGGGACTCCAATGAGGTCCCTTCAAGAATTCCTTGTTCTGGGTGAGTTATGCTAGAGGGATCTTGTTCTGTGACGGCATCCTTGGAGACAACCCCAAGATCTCCTACATCCGTTTTCATCCTGACAGCTTTGTCCGCGACATCCTAGCCGCATACGCAAGGAGTTGTACCGCAGCTTGTGCGTAACTGATGATGGTTGTCGGTTGGTTTTTGTTGATGTTGCTCGTCATGATGGAACTGGTTTGGGTCCGATGGCCTCTGGAACTGGGTTTACCATGACCTTCCGGACATTGAAGATGACAGGGGATAACACCATGCCGTGGGAGTGGATGGATGAGGCTGTGATCACTTCAGCTGAACTGTGGGCTGCAAACACCTCCGAGCATCTCCCACGTAAGGTTATGATTGTTAGCGCTATAGGATAAGCTGGTCTTACCGATTCCATCGGGTTGTTAGATCTAGAACCTGGTCTTTAGGCTAGTATATCGCACGCACCTGTTTGCCATGCATGCTACTGTTGTACATGTATAAAACTCACACGAGATGATCAATACAATCTGTTGATTGCCTCTCTATCTCTTTCAATGATGCTCCCGTTAGTGAGTATCGATATGCCCAATATTGTGCACGTTGTATTGTTTGGTTGGGAGATTGAAAGCTTCTCGCTTGTTACCATTGACGCGAGTGACAAGCAAGTGCTGGGCTCAGGTGTTACATACATCAAGTCATCGAAGGATGGCCTTTGTACTGATGATGCTGATCTGGTCAGGGCAAAGCCAGGCTTCTTCTCGCACTTCCTTCCATCAGAGTTCCCCAAGTTCCTGAATCTCAACAGGTAATTGCAATTTTTGCCACCCACTTTTACTTGCGCACAATTTTTGGCGCTAATGCAGTCTATTCCTTATCTGCTGGCCTTATTTTTTAACAATCTTATTCTCGAAACCTTTGAAGAATCTTCCATACATTTAAGAAGTACATGACGCAGTGCTAAAATAGTAATAGTAAGTGGAAATGCTCATATCCATAAGATAGCCACAAGTACTCAAAACGAATCAGGTAGAAGAGTGAATATCTCATATCTAACTATTTTGAATAAATAGTTCTAGTTCATGAGCTAATAGGCCCGTTGAAGCATCGTGACTATAAAGGCGACACAAGCGAAATATTTTAACAAATGCATTGTCGCTGTCCAGGGATGAACAACGAGGATGCTGAGGAGGAGTGGATTTAGAAGTAAGTCGGTTGAGCGACGGTGGGTCAGGACGCATCGCGTTAGTAGTGGCTGACAAGTGGGTTTTACGGTGTTTTTAAGGGATGTTCTTTCTAAATTGTAATAAGGTACTATTAAATAAATGAAATGTACAACTGCAAAAAGATGCAAAGAAATTGTACCGTACTGCCTACATTCTATGTCTATGACTAATACAGTAGTCTCGGATTACTTAACTTGTGAGCTAAGAAATCAATCGTTAGTGATACAAACAATGGCATGGAACATCTGGAGTTCCCAAGTTTTCCGAATTGCTCTTCTTTTTGTCTGCTCAAATCACCCTGCACGTTAGTCCGTTTGTCTTGCACGCTACCGCAATGGTGTTGGTGTGAAAAGACCGAAACTTCATCGGTCTTCGTGTCTTGTTCGGTGTTGGTGTGAAAGACCGAAACACTTCATCGATCTTATGTCTTTTTCTTGTCAGAGAGAGGAGGAATTGTGACGCGTGAGTCTTGCCCCTGCCCCATACGACGACATGTATGGATATGGAAATTCCAAGGAGCCTCCCTGCAATACAACCATCATGCTAACTGCCAAGCCAAGAGAGGAGAGAGTTCATGGCCGAAAGCTGCCAGCCCAGTAACGATGACAACATGCATGGCTCGCTACTTTGGTTGTCGTCTTTTTTGCCAGCGTGTCATCACCGCCGGAGCGGGCGGGCGTGAAAGGAGTGAAGGCGTTGGAAGCTTTCTGGTTAATGTTGTAGGCAAAATCTTGTAGGCGTGGAAGGAGTGAAGGCGCAGGTTTTTCCCAAGTCTACAAACCTTGTAGGCAAAATCGTGTCGTATTCATCGAGCATTAGTGCTCCAACGTTGAAACATGTTAATGTTAGTATTTCTTACTATCATAAATAAATCTGCAAGTGCACGTAATACTATTATAATATTTTATCTATGAGTATTCAGGGTTAAGGTTTTGTATTTATATTTCTAAAAAAAAATGGTGGTTTAAGGATTATTATGTTCAGATAATATCTTGATTAAGTATCCAAATTCTAAATAGGAGTAGTTTATAATATTATAAAGAGGCAGTGTGACATACTAAGAGAAACCAAACTTAAGGAAAAAGGACTAAACCAACGGAGAGATAAGAGAGCGGACAGGGATACTAATATATATTTCTATACTAAGCATGCTAACTTATATTATACACACGTACATATATTTAGGACTCAACTCTAGGCTGCCAAGCACTACCGAGAGATCGCAACATAACTGTCGGAGGAGCCACCAGCCCATCACATTAGCACTTTATGGACCTCTTACGGCCTACCCGAACATGGAGGATTACGAAGGACGGACAGAGTTGGCACGACCTGCTGCCTACCTCTGCAAACCGTGGATCGGGGTAGACTCGATTCAAATGTAATCTTTAGTCCAAACCCTACATCTACAGTACTGATTAATACTCTAGCCCCGCGAAAAACATCCATCTTTATCAGGAGTTCTAGTACTAGAGCACCCAGTTAAGGACGATGAACCGATGCCGTGGCACTAGATTTACTCGTCTAAACATGCAAGGTATACGATACAAGTATAAACTATGAAAGGATCACATGACTTGCAAGAAACATATGAACCAAAGATAAGTTTATTCCATATCTCAAAATCATACATGAAGGATACAAAACCATACCCAATTCTCCAAGCAGACTTGAAGACCCTAAAGTAGAACTGCTCTTCATCTAAACTCCACTAGCCTAGAGACTTTTACAAAGAAGAGAGAATGGCTATATCTTAATGTGTGTTCAAATGAGAGACACCCCCTTGTATTTATAGGCTCACAATAACGGTTTGTGACCGGTAAACTCGCGCCAAACCAGCGTAACCGACCTTGGGGAAGCTCCTAGAGATGACATGTGACGGCTAGAGGCAAGGCATGACAAGATCGGTTCGACCGACCTACGGTTGCTGCCTCTCACCACCGTCTTCGTTCGGGTCGCTGACAAGTGGGCCCTCTGGTCTTTGGTAGAGGTGCCCCGCGCTGTGTTGAGGTGGTTTTGTTTTGGTTGTGGGCTCTTTGATCCATATGATGTCCATGTGGCAAGTTCTGATTACTATTTGGGTGTGTTTCCTTACTATTTGGGTGTGTTTGCTCTTTGTTTTACTTATTCCCTACATGCATAAAAATCTCTAAGGACATGTGGAAAATTGTAGAATTATATTATTAATAAAAGATTATGTCAAATTTTGTACTTAACATTTTATAAAAAAAAATCAAGATTAGCCTATCTATCACATAACAAATTTTCCTTGGGAAAAATAAAACGAGAACCTCTCTATTTTTAAATCGTTAGTGCAATTGTTGAAAAATGAAAATAATAATATGGTTCTAGAAGAATTTGGAAATAGCAAGAGAGCGGAGTTGTCATGCTTTATGGTAAGATAGGAATTCTCTAGAATTAGATATTCTCTATGGTTGGATAAGGATGAGCGAAAATTATAGAGTTAGAATTTTTTAAAAAATAGTGTGGAAGTTGCCATATAGCAATACCACAACAACCATAAGCATATATAAATAGAGGTGCTGACCTCCCCTCTTGTCATACTATAGTCTCAAGTAGGAGGTGGTATGATAGCTATATAGTATGTTTGTGACATGATAGGGTAGCCATATAAAGTATACAAGAGTCTTGTATTTTATCAAATTATATTAAATAAAGAGTTGAGTTCTCTTGTATAGAGTTGGTCTCCTGTGTTGATGTATAGGCGAATGTCTCCTCGGTGTACTGTGATTTCAGAGTCCACTGAACAAGTGGCATGCTACTACTTCGGTACTGTTTCTCGAAAATCGGTGCTAATATTAGAAGCTCTAATTTCTCAACAGCAGTTGTTGCTAAAAAATAAATTTACAAATATGATAGAGGAAAGAATTGTGATTAAGAAAGTAAGAATGAGGTAAACCTTTTATCGGCCGTGGTGATACTTTGATTTTGGGAATTGGGTCAGAGGATTGAGGATTTACGAGTGGGCTAGGGGGCTATGGGGCCATTTTTGGTTGTCGAGATTAGAAGAAAGGTACAGGAGGCCGCCGGTTTAGTGATGATAAGAAACGTCGTGTAAGATAGCTGAGATGGTGGTGGCAGTGGATACTAATCCAAGAGATTAGGTGCAGCAGTGAAGTGGATCAGCTGGACACCATCGATCCTGTATTCTATCCTATATTGCTTTTAAGAGATTAGGTTAAGACACGATACACACTAGAATATAGAAATAAATGCAAATAGCCTCAATCATGATACAAGACAAGGATCGAATATTTGATGAATTGAAAGCGGATAATATTGGTCATAAATATTTCTTTGAGGATGTCATGCACAAATTATTAGTTAATCACTCTACCCTTTAAGTTGGATTTGTAACACAAATAATATAATTATTTTTAATAATTTTTTTAAATTTAGAATATTTTGTTAAATTTAAGTCGAACCCTTTACATATTTACGTCCATTTAATTTCATAAATAAATTGGTACTGATTTGAGCATATGTATTTTTATAATTTAATATAAACTTATTAGTCTCTATCACGGACGCGAGGTAAATGCGGATTGAATATGTAATGAATCGAACATGGATAATATCAGGCATAAAGAATTTTTTTGAAACTCTATTTGGATGTATGAAGTCTAGAATTGAGAATTGGTATTACATACATCTAATATCGGAATTGGAATTGGAAATCGAGTCCAATACCAGGCGGTATTCAACCTGTTGTCTTTCCTCCTCCGACAATTCCGACCCCTCCACGTCTGTATTCGGCTGCAATCGTCTTCCCCCTCATCTCCCTGCGTGCGGCCCCCTGCTTCGCCGCGCCGGCCCCCTTCTCCGCCGCTGTCCCGCTCCGCCGCGCGCGGCCTCCTGCACCATCGTGTCGGCCCCCTGCTCCTCTGCGCCCCTCCGTCACCCCTCCCTCTACTCAGATCGCGCCGCCCCCTTGCTCCGCCTCCGTGAGGCCGAAGAAGAAGAGATGGCAGTGGGCGGCGGTGGCCCAGAGGCCTCTTGCGCTCGATTTGGTGCCAACAAGCCGCAATCCGGCGATGGTAGAGGTCGTTGCGGTAGCACGAGGATGATTCAGTGATGGTTTGGGCAACCTCCGCCTTCTTACTCAACTCCGGCTACGGCTTCATCCTCAACTCCGGCCATTCGCGGTGCAGCGTCCCGCGCGAGCATGCCGTCCGTGAGGCGCTACGGCTAGCGGCCCTCCAGCTTCCGCTCCGACGCGGCCGCCCGCCGCTGCCACCGACCTCTCTCTACCCCCGAGGCGCAACCACGAGCACTCCGTAGCTTCCACTTCGAGGTCGACGACGGAGGAGCGATGTCCTCTCCTGGCCTCCTCTTTCAATTCTATGATTATACATCCAAACAGGAATTGAATTGTTTTGTTTCTTAAGATTCGCAGATCCAATATAAGGATCATCCAAACAATAAAATTTGAACTGTGACCATTTCAATATCATGGTTGTTTTAGTATTGAGCCAAATTCAATGTTGTTCCCTTCAATATCGACATCCAAATGGAATTTTAGAATATTAAGTACAAAAAATAGTGATATTTTATACTTAGCCACTTAGTGTAATAATTTGTACTTTAAGTTGAACTTGTATCATGAACCAATGAAAACTGAATTTTTATATAAATTTCTTTCCTATTTAGAACTTTGTGTTAAATTTAAGTCAAACACTTTCAAATTTAACTTAACTGAATTTTATAAAGAAATATGTATTGATTTGAGCATATGTATTTTTATGATTTACTTTTAATTTGTTAGAATTGTTTTGTTAAGTTACATTTTTTGTTGAATGTTTTTGTTTGTTTGAATTTATTAGAATACTTTAGTGATGTTAGAATTGTAAATTTACGATTTCTAGATTTATTATACACTTCTTATATTATTTTTCCAAATTAAGGTTTTAATTAGTTTATCACAATTCAATCTTTCTGACGAAGAACCGGGAAATCGTCGCCGGCCGCTTGTCCCTAACACCACAGAATTGGAAATGCAGTGGACCGCGTATGAGGGGAACCGGGTCACAGCCCAGAAACGCATTATACGGCCCACCAGAGCCCATGGCCCTTCCTTCTCGCGAGCGTCTCTTCTCGTTCTCGGATTCGGCGAGCGCCGCCGCCGGTGACCAGAGCACAGCCGCGGCCATCAGCTGCTCAGGCGAAATTCGATCGATCGAGTAGTGCCAGAGGCCGCTACCCACACAAACAGAAAACATCAAATGCGAGTTCGATTTGAGAGCCCAGATTTTTCTCGGGACTAAGCTCCTGCTCGCTGACGACCAATCCCCCGACCTCGTCTTTTCGCTTAGGAGGATCGACGCAGCTTGTCTTACCATCCCCACAATTCTACAGCAAGGTCATCATCTGGATCGACTAATATGGTTTTAGATTTCTTCTGCCTTGCCATGTTTCCCGGTTCCCCTCAAAAACATTCACTAGGGTGATTGATGTTCATTTGTTGTTTTTTCACTAGCTCAGGAACATAAGGATGGCAGCCATCCTGCCTAGAACCATCCGCAGGGCGGCGGAGGCGGCGCTATCACTACGCTCCGTGCCGCTGCGCGGCGCCGGTCACCTTGCGCGGTCCCTGGGCGGCGGCTCCGCTGCTTGCAGCGGTAAGTAATCGTTGACTCTCATTGCTTCTTGATTTTTCTGAGCCATTTTAAATTTTATTCGCTTTGTTTGTGTGGCCTGTGACTCGCTGAATGTTCAGATGATGGCACGGCTTCGGTGGAGTTCGTGCCGTGGCACAATGGCGGGGGCATCCTGCACAGGGCGGCCTCCGTTGACCCCACCGCTGTAGTGGAGGCCGGCGCCGTCGTGCACTCCGGTGCTGTCCTTGGTAAAGAGGTCGTTGTTGGTTCTGGAGCCGTGGTTGGGCCTTCAGTGTCCATCGGGCAGTCAACTAGGATCGGGTATGCTGATTCTTGGATTCAGTTTGAGTACCCGTGTGTACTCACTTTCGATTTAGAGATTTGCTGAGAATCAAACTTGTGTTCAATTGTGCAGGTACAATGTTGTCTTAAGCAATTGCTCAGTGGGCGAATTCTGTACTATCCACAATGGTGCCTGTATTGGTCAAGATGGTAAGCATCTGTACTCAATTAGTGTTTCAGATCATCTAAAACGGACATACAAGGTTGCTGGTAGCATGTTCTTAAAATTTCTTTCAGTCAGATGTACATGTTGACTTAAGATTATGAGGCACAGTTTCTTTTTCCTGCAAGCAGACCGCAAAATATCAGTTCTGTTTTGCCTTTTGGCTACTCACAAACCCTTTCTTGATTTTACTTTTTTTTTTAAAAAAAAATACTTGGTACTACATGGTAAAGATTGCTTTATTTACTCCTTTCAAAAATGTATTCATACTTTCTGATGATATGCTGATGTCAACATCTTAGTTGTGTTGCAGGTTTTGGATTTTTTGTGGACGAGGATGGAAAGGTTAAGAAGAAACCACAGGTTAGTGCTCACTGCTCACCATTGTCACTGTGGTAAAGTTTTTCTTTATTTCTTTCTGCAAAAGTTATTAATTAGTAGAAACCAAATTCAATGCTAGTGAAATGATTGTTGAGTACATAACTGAGGTTTTTTATGGCTTGTGTTAATACGAATATTCAAATTCATTATTTGAGAATCTTTATGTGGATGTGATTTGAGTATCAAATCAAATAATACATGTATACTGAAAAATCTCATTATTTTTCAGATGCTGTATGCAAGAATCGGAGACCATGTAGAAATAGGCGCAAACACATGCATTGACAGAGGCAGGTAACTTGTTAGCCTTACATTGGATAATTTTAAATGCTCAGAGGTGCTGCTGGTATCAAGAGAATGTGGTTGCGATTCTTCTGTTAGTTGGCCCATGATTTTCATTTAACTAAAATGTTGGGCTATCAGCTCTTTGCATTTGATTATATGTTTGGCTGTAGTAGAATTTTGCTGAAAAGTTTTGTCATTTTTTATTAACTGCAGTTGGAGGGAGACATTGATTGGAGATCATACCAAGATTGATAATCTAGTTCAGGTATCATCCCTCCTACATTGATTGGTTTCTTCTCCCTTTCCTGCGAAATGACAATTTCTCTTGCAGATAGGTCACAATGTGGTCACTGGAAAGTGCTGCATGATTTATGGGCAAGTGGGGATTGCTGGTTCTGTCACGTGTGTATAACTTCATTTCATTCGTTACATGTTTTTTCTGCTTAGGAACGTTACATGATTTTTCTGGGCCATTTTTCAAGTTTCACCCTGTGATGAGCATGCAGGCTGGGGGACTATGTTACATTGGGTGGTAGGGTGGCAATTCGGGACCACGTCTCCATTGTTTCGAAGGTGCTCTTTTCCCAGCTCTGTGCTTTTGGCTTTGCCCTTTTTGCACACCTTGTATCAAACTAGTTTGAATTCGACGGAACATTGTGTTTCCTTGTGTCCTGTTGTATTGTTGTATCCTGGCTACATTGCTCAGCCTCAGAGCACTCCTGAATCCTTTTAGCTCTTCCGATTCAATTCTGGTTGCAGTGGTGAAAACATTCTTTTCCTCACGTTGAGCAGCTGATTACAGCCTAATGAAACACTAATGGTTTCAGCAAATAAAACATTTGGACAAACAAATGTTGTCCCTTTAGTCCTATGATGAAAATTAAGCCAATGACACTGTCTTTTACTTGACCATCAGGCTTCTTTGTTTTTGTTGTTCTAACTCTTTCTGCAATCTTTTTGCAGGTTCGTCTTGCAGCAAATAGCTCGGTGACAAAGGATATTCAGAAGCCTGGTGACTATGGTGGATTCCCTGCTGTAAGCATTTATCAACGACCATATTAGTTTCAACTTTTGTTCCCTTCTTTGTACTTATGCGTTAATAATAACCTAATTCTAACAGCTCAATATGCATTCTTTAGGTACCTATAAATGAATGGCGCCGGCAAACTGCATACTTGCGCTTGTTCTCAAAGAAGGATGGTGTGAAGAGATAGCGTCAAGCAATCCACCCGTGCCAAACGTTTTTCCTGGCAGTGATTGTACTTGGCCAGTGGAAGTCGTAGTATCCCATTTTAACAGATTTGCGTGTATTTGGCTTGGTTAGGAATTAGGATTCAGGGTATAGGGTTTGGATCAGGTTCAGACCAGATCACCTGTACTACAGAACGAGGGGATAATGTGTTTCCACATTTCAGTTATGCAATGGCATTTGATCTTTCGAAAGATATTCTTATGGACTTCCGGTTGTTTAACTTGGCCACAAGGAAACTCTGCATCGTTATCGCATTCTTTTCAAGCTGAATGGCCATATATACCAATCAAACATTGCACATAGTTTACACAAGAAGCTGAACTGACATGAACGTTACAAAAGAGCAAGTTGAAGCCTACAGTGTAGTTTACTAGTTTCAGTTGTCGAAGCTAAGCTCGTAATAGGCGCCGTACTCGGGCCTCTTGGCGACGGCGCGATACCCCTCTTCGAAGTCCCGGTGCGTCACCACGCTCCGGTCGCCGCGCACCGCCCGCATGCCAGCCTCGAAGCACACCGCAGCGATCTCGGCGGGGCTCATCCCGTCGTGCCGCGCCGCCAGGCTCTCCAGGTCCACGTCGCCATCCAGGCTCATCCCCGCCGCGCACGCCCGGAACATCAGGACCTTCTGCCTCCTGTCCGGCAGGGGGAACTCGATCCTGCAGTCCAGCCGCCCCGGCCGGAGCAGCGCCGGGTCCAGCTCGTCCGCGCGGTTCGTCGCCATGATCACGCGCACGCCGTCGCCGGCGCGGCCGTCGCCGTCGAACCCGTCCATCTGGGCCAGCAGCTCCACGAGCACGCGCTGCACCTCGCGTTCGCCGCCCGAGTCGGCGGCGCCGTCTGACGACCGCGCCGTCGCCACGGCGTCCACCTCGTCGATGAAGACGATTGACGGCGCCTTCTCCCTGGCGAGCCGGAACACGTCGCGCACAATCCTGGGCCCCTCGCCGAGGAACTTCGCCACGAGCGCGGCGCCGCTGACGCGGAAGAACGCCGCCGAGGTGTGGTGCGCGACGGCCCTGGCGAGCATGGTCTTGCCGGTCCCGGGCGGGCCGCACAGGAGCACGCCGCGCGGCGGGTCCACGCCGAGGCGCGCGAACAGCTCCGGGCGCGTCAGCGGCAGCTCCACGGCGTCGCGGAGCGCCCGCTTCTGCGCCTCGCACCCGGCGACGTCGTCGTACGTGACGCCCGGCCTCTCCCCGTCCGCGACGAGCAGGGACGCCGCCGCGTCGGCGCCGTCGCCCGCGGGCACCACCTCGAGGACCGCGCGCGACGGGGACGCGTGGAGCAGCACGGTGGCCGAGGGCTTGAGGCGCCCGCGGTCGACGGCGCTGCCGACCCGCACGTAGTAGCCGCGCGATCTGCCGTCGTCGGCCGCCTCCTCGACGACGGCGTGTTCCTCGCCGACGAGCTCGACGACGTGGCCGACGACGAGGGGCGTGCCTCCCTTTTCGTCCTTGAGGGCGTCCTCCGCGGACCTCACCTGGCGCCGGAGCTCGGCCGCCTCGAGGCGCACGCGCTGCTCCAGCTGGTCCAGGCGGTCGAGCTCCCGTTCCAGGAAATGCAGCTGCTCGTACAGGTCCGCGTCGTCGTCGCCGACCTCGCCGTGGACGAACCTGTACACGGCCTCGGCCGGGGAGACAGGCGGCGGGTCGAGGTAGAAGAAGTCAGATGGGCACGACAGCGTTCGGTGCAACGACGGCGCTACGGCGGTGTCCGTGGGCATGGATGTATCCGTTCGTCCATGGAACGAGAGCGTTCGGTGCAACAACGACGGCGCGACGGCAGCGGAGGCGGCCATGGATGCAACCGTGCCGCGTTCGTCTCGCGTTGGACGCGCCGGGGACGCACGCAACGTGATTTGTAAGGCGGCAGGGTAGGGTATTGGAGTCCGACGAGAGATGCCGGTTCGAGACCGACTCGGAACAAGATCAAATTCGTGAAACGTGGGAAAACGATTTTTGGTCAACTAATGCAACAATTTATGGTTGGATATATCATTTTTTCATTTTTTTTCTATACAAAAAAACAGAAGGCTCGCGCAATTGGTATAAAAAGAATAAAGTCGACCACGATGGGACTCGAACCCACAATCTCCCGCTCCGGAGGCGAGCGCCTTATCCATTAGGCCACGCGGTCTTGATGCGTACAGTTTGTACAAGGTACTTTAACCACCTAGACATTGCTACTTGCTAGGCTACAAAGAGCCTTGAACTAGCTACTCTTTAGTTTTTGCCGTAACTAATAACCAGAGAAGTTTGCCCGACAAAGGCAAGATGTCTGCTACAAAGTGCATAAATGGCAACAAGATGAAGCAATTCCTGAGGAGAGTTCTAAACACATCTGAAATGTGCCCCAACTTCTTATCTGAAGAGTGAAGAGCATTGCTGTGAATCGCAGAGTTTTTCCTTTTTATTTTGATAGACCCCATGTGTAAATAGATGTGTCAAACAAAAAGTCTGTTTGTATAAGACCAATAGTTAATTAGTTATAACCGCCACATCTATTTACACATGGGGGCTCATATTGCTTACGTGAATCCAACGAATTGCCATGGTAGATAGTTTAGCAAAAAGCACAAGCGCTTAGAAACAACAAAAACAAAAGTATACAGGCACTTTCTGTTCAAGCAGTCAAGCAGAGTAAACCACCTGGGTTCAGGTACCAGCTGACCAAATGAAGGCCAATCCCTGGCCACCTTTGCCCCCTCCTCTAGAACCAGAACTAATTGTAAATTCTGATAACCAAAAAAAAAATATTTCTCATGTAACGTCACCGCATTAGCTACCGGCAAAACTACAGGATACAAGTTGCATGATCTGGTACAGAACACAAACACACAAGAAAAAAAAAAGATCCATGTTCTAATCACACATCAGTTGGCAAAATAGAAAGAGCGCAAGTGCGCAGGCTATTCCTTCTTGGTAGCAACCTTGCTGCCAGGCTTCACTGGTGACGAGAAGAGCGGGGTGTACTTGTGTTGCTTGATCACCATGAGCATAACAAAGGTGTTGGCAGCTAGAAACAAGAGGCCTGCAACCCAGAGCTGTACAAAGACGTTTCGGCCCTTGAATTCCAGCAGGTAAGCCCACATAAGCCAATGCAGTTGAGACCCCATCCACACTAGCATGCAGACGAGACCTTTCCACTTAAGTTTCATGCTGTTCCAAGGGATGATGAGGGGCAACAGGCAGAAGAACCACACAAAGTATTGTGCCGTCATCACCTACTCATTTAACAAACTGAAAGTCAATACCTCAAGGTACTAGAGTGCAAAACAATTAGAAATGTATGTATGAGACTATGAGTCACGGCATACCTTGTTAAAAGCAACAAATGCAACAGTTTGGAGAAACATGCAAAATGGAAGATCCCAAGAGAAGCGTGCGATGAGTGCCAGTTGCACGATCAGTTGAGGTAGAAACGAAGCAAGCCTCTGAATACTTGAGAACCCTTGTTGATGATGTAGATATATATGATAGAAATATATAGAGAAATTGTGCCTTGGATCGGTCCGAGTAAGATGGTAAAGTAATGCTTCATTTAGGAAGTCCCACCCATAAAGATAGAAGAAAACACCAGTCCAGGCAAAGAACATAAATCCTGATAGTAACCCAAATAGGATTGCATTTCTTGTTATAAAGTTTGAAAGGAAATCCCATAGAGTGGCCAGTAATGAAGTTGGTCCTTCTCTTTGACTGGCTTTGTTATTTTGCAAGTGGTGTTCGGAGCTCCACATTGTAAGAGTAGGCCTACCAGAAGGACCAGCATAACTCTTGCCGAGAACAATTACAAAAGGAATTGCATATATGATTGGGTATATTCTGAAGTGCACGATAAGTCCATACCAGAATGCTGCCTGCAATACTCTACCTGCAAAAGACAATTAAACTGTAACACGCCATGCTGATCTACCCAACAAATTTAATCATGGGCAATCTTTCTTCCTAGAGTTGAGATGAACATCAGTAAGTTCTTCATGATGATATTATCCAATGTAACTGCCGAGAAAATGACTAAAGTTGTTTTGTAGGAGGTTCCAATCAAACAAGACCTTAATGTATAGAGCAAACGTGATCACAAATTTAATGTCAACGAGAAAAAAGTACACAGATCACATATAAGAAGATGAATATTCCATAGTTCAGTGGTCAAACCCTGGTAAACTAGATGTCTGCACAAGTGACATAAATTCCAAT
Organism: Panicum miliaceum; assembly: GCA_032594955.1. Lineage (NCBI taxonomy): Eukaryota > Viridiplantae > Streptophyta > Magnoliopsida > Poales > Poaceae > Panicum > Panicum miliaceum. The sequence goes on along the minus strand of CM064066.1, from coordinate 32,778,741 downwards.
AAACTTCAAAACAACAAACAACAATTCAGTAAGTAAAGATTTCATTGACTATAAGTAAAACCAGGTATATGAATACATCACATACTGTGTTTAGAAAACAATCATATCCCAAGTTTGACATGAAAGAACAAAAAGGCAAACACACACAGTTATAAAAGCATGTATTATACCATGAGAATTGAGAGCACATACTGGACGCTTTCAATGGTATTATCACATTCCATTAATAAAAACTTTACAAAGGTAGCAATAAACTGAACAAACACCAAAATAGATTCAGAGCTTACACCCTTCATCAAACATATGAGAATCCAGAGCATCACAGCGCAGACTATTGGCTCGCAGTTTCCTCTTGTGCCAATGGTGAATGTGAAGGGATTGAACAGCCAAGCTATCACAGACCACATCCGCGTTTTCTCAGGGATTCCACGTAGCTTCAGAATGGTGTCTATGAATAATCCTACTAGCAAATCTGCAGAACAAATAATCATATATGACCATCAGAAAGTTTACCATGGCAAGTACAAGCAAAAAAAAAATCTATCCAGCTCAGCAGTCCCAAAATCATAATAAATTCCTGTAATTACTGCTTCAGTATCAAAAGCTCCCTTCCTAAACTAAGTGTTGAGTGTGTGACCAAGAAAAAAAAACTTTACTGCATTCAATCCAAATGCCACATCCTTCAATTGCAGATAAAGATCACAAGTTGAACAATATCTGTATTATCAGAAATATATAACTGATAGAAATGGGTACAAGAACTAACACACTGAAATCTTCCAAATAGCAATCTCAATTAGGTTGCAGAACAGGCATCCCGATTGCCAACATTAGCGAACCGTAGATCGAGGATACATTCCCGAAAATAAGCTAAATATACATACAAATATCTATTGAAATCAGTTACCATTGGCGTCACAACTCACAACTGATAGGGAAGCAAAGAGTTTTAGAAATAGCTGCATCGCGTGAGCAGAGCGGGGTTACCTGCGGCGGAGAAGAGGAGCTTGCCCCAGGCAGCATGGAGGAGAGAGTTCGGAAGAAGCAGGAAGGACAGGAGCGGAGAGTAGCGGTAGGTCGCGCGGGCGAACGGGGATCCGCCGGCGGCGACGGAGGCGGCGGCATCGGAGAAGACGAGGTAGTCGACGTCGGTGTAGCGCACCTCGAGGTGGGCATCCTGCCACTCCCCGAACACCACCAGTGCGAGCCGGAGCGCGGCAGACGCGAGCAGCACCCGCCGGAGTGTCAAGGCGCTGCCGGCGGCGGAGGCCATCGGGGAGTCGTCGCTGGAGCTGGGAGGCGGGGCCGTGAGATGCGCAGGGTAATAGCGTAATTTCTGCTCGGCTTTTGGATGTCACGAAGGCGCTCCTGGCCCGTTGGATCACGAATGAACGGCTTGGATGGCCCAATCTGAACGAGCGGCAACTGCTCCTGGCCCCACATGTCAGCTGCCTCTTTCCGGAAAACCCCCTGAAAGACCGTTGATTTCCCGTCCCCTTCCACACGGAGGTGGATTCCATCCACACCGTCGTCCGTCGCCCACCACTTTCCCCCCGCACCCACCACGCGGCGCCGCCCGAGCACGACCATGGCGTCGCCGTCCATCCCCGCCGCTCTCTGCCACCCGCACCTCCCCGCCGGCGGCAGCCTCCTTTCCCACCCGTCCGGGGACCCAACTTCGCGCGCCGCGCTCTCGTTCAGGCAAAAATTTCTTTCTCAGAGACCTGTTCCTTTCTTGTCGCCACATCTAGTTTCTGGGCGCCGCGCCGTGTAACTTTTTGTTGTGCCGGTCGATCCGTTCGTGGTTAATTATGGTTGCATTTTTGTCCAGCTGCTCATTCTAGAAACAACTATAGTTGCATCAAATGCTCAATGAACTTCTTCTCGTTTTCCACTAGGAGGAAGAAAAAGGCTAGCCAACTATTTGCTGATCTTGCTTAACATTATCTGTTTTCGTCTGAACTTCCAGTGTCCTGGTCCTAGAATCAGACGGATTTTTTGGCCCGAATTCGACAATCCAGATTATGATTAAATTCCATAACTTGATCAATGCTTGTCGCCAGATTGATTGCTTGTACTAAAATAATCGAATGTTTTTTAAATAAAGAAATTTAATCTCTATCTGTAATAGATTAGCTTGCTGAGCCACATGTATTTTGTGGTTAATTTTCGTGACACTAATGCTGTAGTTCTGTAAAATGATGATGCAGTGGTAGTTCATTCCATTTCTTCCTTCTGCAGGATAAGCGACATGCCATTGAGAAGGTGGCAGACAGGTCTTGGTCCTGTCTTGGCTGCGAGGAGTCCTGGTTTGGGCAACGTTGATAATCTGCATGAGGTGTGCACTTGCAATTTTGTGGAGATTTTTTGAGTATTTAGTTGAATTGCCATAAAATGAAGTTTGTATTGACGAATTTTTTTTCTTGGGCATGTGCTGTAGAGTTCAAACTTGTCAAGGAACTGGGATTTGGACGGTCAGATTGATGATGACCGTGATGTACTCATAGAATGTAGGGATGTTCATAAGTCATTTGGAGACAAACATGTATTGAGAGGTGTCAGCTTCAAGGTCGGCCCTTCTCTTTCCACTTTCATTCTTATATGCTTTCCATATCTCCAACCGGAACCAGCTATTGGCATACGTAGCACTAAAATGGCATAAGTATACCATCACATCCATATGTAATTCTCAATTCCTAGTTGCACACAATTCGTAATTGGAATATTATTTATTCTACTTTTACTCACCTCATTGCAGTTGCCCTGCATTCTTTTTACTTTTATCTTAGACTCTGTAGGTTTGGCTTGTAGTTATGATTCAAAATAATTTTACATTCTTGTGTAGATTAGACATGGTGAAGCAGTTGGGATAATTGGTCCTTCAGGAACCGGCAAGTCAACTATTTTGAAGGTTATGGCAGGGCTGCTGGCTCCAGACAAGGTTGTTTATCTTCTTAGTTTTGCCCCTGTTACAGTAGTACATCATTACACTGTCACTACAGGCTGGTCAACTGAAAGCTAAATGTGCTCTCTCATTTTTTTCGGCTCTGCGATAACATTTAGGGTGAGGTAATCATTTGTGGACAGAAGAGACATGGTTTAGTTAGCGACGAGGATATTGAGGGTCTCCGCATTGGTTTGGTACACTTTCCTTGGTACTTTGTTGAAGAAAGAAATGGCATGATTTCCTTATAGCTGCTTGTGCTTGAACATTCTGATATGGTATTTTGATACAGGTATTTCAAAGTGCTGCACTTTTTGATTCTCTCACAGTTCGTGAAAATGTTGGATTCCTTCTGTAAGGGAGATGCATACTAAAAGTCATTTTTCCATAAATTGGTTCATGTTCAGCTTTCATGTCTGATCCATCCATTATTTGCTTTAGATATGAAAATTCAAGCTTACCAGAGGACCGCATTGGTACATTAGTGACAGAAACTTTGGCTGCAGTAGGACTAAAGGTAAGTCAAGCTTTCATATGTATTTAAGTAAGCGCTTGTTTTCACAATGAGCGAGTATCTGGGTGCCATTTTGTTTTCTTCTGGAGGAGAGGCATATGATATTTATGCAACAGCCAACGCTTATCCCCTGCCCCACCCCCCACCCCCCCAACCCCAACACCACAAAAAAAAACACCCCTCACCTCACTTGGTACCTATTTGGATTATTTTCTAAATTATTTTTCTGTCACATTGATGAAGATGTTAGATATAGAATCTCAGTTGCCTGGTTGAAGTGGCGTCAAGCTTCTGGCGTCCTTTGTGACAGAAGGGTGCCACAAAAGTTAAAAGGTAAGTTCTATAGGACAGCGATTCGTCCGGCGATGTTATACGGTGCTGAATGTTGGCCTACAAAAAGATGACATGTCCAACAACTGAGTGTAGTAGAGATGCGGATGTTGCGGTGGTTTTGCGGGCACACACGAAGGGATAGAGTCCGGAACGAAGTTATTCGGGATAGAGTCGGGGTGGCACCAATTGAGGAGAAACTTACCCAACATCGATTGAGATGGTTTGGACATGTCCAACGGAGATCCCCAGAGGCGCCGGTGTGTAGTGGGGTTCTAAAGCAGGCCAAAAATGTAAAAAGAGGTAGAGGTAGACCTAAACTGACTTGGGACGAGTCGGTTAAGAGAGACCTTAAGGAGTGGAATATCTCGAAAGAGGTAGCTTTGGATAGGAGCGCTTGGAGACTCGCCATCCACGTACCTGAAGATCCGTGATCTTTGTTTTTTTTATGGATTTCATCTCTAGCCTACCCCAACTTGCTTGGGACAAAAAAAGCTATGTTGTTGTTGTTGTTGTTGTATTTTTCTATCACATTGAGTGCATTTCATGATGGGAAACTTCTCCGATGAACTGCCAACTATTATGGACATATGCAATGACACGGTACCTTTAGTCAAGAGCAAAAAAATAAAAAGAACTTTTGCAAGATGCTTTTTTGGTTGTTAAAACGAGAATCGCACAGTAAAGACATCATCAGTAGAGGAACTGGTCTGCTGCAATACAGTTACTGTTGTATCTTTAGAATATGTGAGGATCATGAAGTCATAATTAATCCTGTTAGGTTGGGCATAAACAAATGTTTTAGTATTTCTTGTAGTATTGTTGAATAAATTGAATAAAATATGATCATTTTGGGCAGGGTGTTGAAGATCGCATGCCATCCGAGTTGTCTGGTGGCATGAAAAAGCGTGTTGCTCTAGCTCGTTCGATAATATTTGATGATACAAAGGATGTAATCGAGCCAGAGGTATGTCCCTGATTGATTATGAGATAACAAGGCATGTTCCTCCTTTTATTACCTGATACACTATGAACCGGAACGACTGTTTCTCTTCATAAGTTTACACTTCTCAAATTTCTTCCTCTGCTAGGTCCTTTTATACGATGAACCTACAGCTGGGCTCGACCCTATTGCATCAACTGTTGTTGAAGACCTTATACGTTCTGTGCATATGACTGGACGGGATGCTCTAGGCAAGCCAGGGAAAATAGCTTCTTATGTTGTTGTGACTCATCAGCATAGCACAATAAGAAGAGCTGTTGATAGGTTAGAACAAATGCTACATTTTTCATTTCATGGTCTTCGTAGTCTATTGCTAGACTAGTATCTGATATTTGTTTTTCAGGTTGCTGTTTCTTCACGAGGGGAAGGTAGTTTGGGAAGGAATGACACATGAGTTCACAACATCAACTAATCCAATCGTTCAACAGGTTATGCACTAAGTTTTCTGATGTTTTTGAGCACGCTATGAGAATAGTCCTTAACTCTTTATTTAGCCAGTTTTAGCACCTGGCATTATCTGATATTTAATTCACTTGTGAATTGCAGTTTGCATCTGGTAGCTTGGATGGGCCCATACAATATTTCTGAAGACCCAGCCACATTAGTGACTCAAAGCTTAGGCGGTTTTGTATACCTCAGATCATCCCAGCACTATCTGGAGCATCAAGAATCTGAAATGCGCTTGCAGCAATGGTTGGGATATGTAAACGCATTCAGATTGCCATTATTCCTTTGAGCTTTTGGTATCTGCAGCATCATCGATCAGTCACGGCACCCTTTATTTGCGCATAGTAGTGATACCACCTGCTCAAATAAGCATTAGTTTCTACATCATTCTTTGGGTGAACTGCACCGAGCTGCTGACCCAAGCCAGAAGAACATTTCGGTCCTTTTACAAGTGACCTGATGTAAATGTATGTCACCTATAGCAGTATATCGATCCTCCAGTATTCTCAGATACTTGTGCGTATATGTTAATGCTAGTCCGAACGTTCAGAAGATGGTAGTCGTGTGTACCTAATTCGGGCACTCAGGTTGGTACGCAAATACCTGCTGATTTTTAACAAAGTCAAATGAGACCGCAGTGCCATGTGGCTAAAATGTGTGCGCTGCTTGCGCCTTGTGCCCCGAGCTTTTACATCCCACCACTCGAATGAAATGTGTGAGCAGGTCTCCAGGAACATGCGCACATCGAAGGACTATGGTAGCTCATATGCCACTGCGACAAACTCCAAAATTCACCATGAACAAACAAAGGTGAAAGGTAAGTATAGATCCAGGCGATGCCTTAAAGGCAAGCTTCTCCACTAACTTGTCAGATATCAACAGGATAAACAGCACCCAGAGTGCAAAAGTTCAGGTTCCCTCAAATAAAATTTGTGAAGCACTTCCGCAGCATTGAATAGGAAGAAAGAGCAACAAAACAACCAAATCTGAAGCTTTTATTTGACAGAAATCAAGATTTAAATCTAGCTCGATCCTGGCTTGGTTTCATTATGAGTTCTGTCATTGTTTCTAGACTGTTAGTCCCAACAATTGGTGCCTGCTATTGAACAAGTAGCTCCTCCTTTGCCAAACAAAAACCCGCAGCAGTGGTCAGCCCAGAACCAGCGTGTAACGGCATTGGAGACCCTGGTTTCAAGTCCAACAACCTTCAGACCTAATCATATAGACAAAACCAAGAATTAGAAAGCAGAACAGCACAAGTGAGCTCAAGGTTTTGCTGTGCTAGAATACCGTGCTTCTCAGAACCAGCAATATAATTGCAAGTATGGATTTACTGTTTACAGAATACCTAGCAACCCAGCATAGATATCCTTAAACAGGCATAGGCACACAGCTTAAAAATGGAACGAGAGATAGATTTTACAAGCTAGCATCAAGGTCTGTTTGGAGTCACAACTATCCCTTGTCGAAAAACAAAGTGAGCTTCACAGCTATGCTGGAAAAGTTAAAACCTCTCTAGGTTATCCTATACAGAAACAAAGGTCACCTAAGCATAACATTTCTAAAGCATCAAGAAATCAGGGAATGATAAAACGATCGGACAGGCATACATCGAACAATACAACATTTCCATTTGCACACTGTAAATAACAGAGTACTGAATAAAAATTTGTGTTCAGCATGAAAGATGATCAACTCAACAAAAATCGTTTTAGCACAGTGAACGGGCTACAAATGGTGACTAAAATCATTCACTCATTGCATTGCTCTCTCTATCATTCACCTGTAATTCCTCTGCCTCACTCTACGGATCAGTAACCAAAGGAGAGGTCAAATCACAAGACTTAACGCAATGGCGAGAGGTCTAACCGGAGCGGATTGAGAGCTCATGTCTGGCGGCGGAGTCGCTTCCGGAGCTTGCGGAGCTTGTGCTTGTTCATCTTGCGCTTGCGCTTCTTCTTCACGCTGTCCGCCCACACCTCCGCCGCCTCTCCGCCGCCCTCCTCCACAGGGGGGGCGCCCCCGATCGGATCTAGGCACGGGTGTATCTGGAGGCCCGGGTGGAAGGAGAGGAGGGCGTCGCGGAGGCTCGCGGGCGGCGTTCGGGCCGGCGTCGAGGCCGGGAGCGGAGGCGGCACCGGGGTCGAGATGGGGCCCTGCTGGAGGTGCGGCGGGAGGCGGGAGAGGAGCGCGTTGAAGGGGAGCGGCGGCGGGTCGCGGATGCGGAGGAGCAGCCGGCGGAGCGGCGCGGCGGCGGCGGCCATCGGAGACGTGCGAGAAAGAGGAGAGGGTTTCGTCGGGAATGGAGGCTGCCTGGGCTGACGCTTGTGTTGTGTTGGTCTGCTTGGATTGGCGTGGGTGGGCTTGTGGTGCGTCCTGGGCTCCAGCCCAGCTTGCTGCGGTACTATTTTTAAATTTTTATATTCAACTTTTTTTACAACTGTGTGTGTGTGTGTGTGTGTGTGTTTGCGAGGGAAACCTGTGACATTTCAGGTGTATTTGAACGGTTTTGACCTTGATTGAAGCTAGGCGACAACTACGAGCAATATTCATATAGTAGCTTTGGTGTCTACAGTCCTGCAGGTCTTACTTCTCCAACAACCAAGAAGAATTTTCAGCACACTGTAAACACTAGGGACCAATGGACTGGACCAGTGAACAGTATTTTTTTTTTTAAATAAGAACCAGTGAAGAGTTTGATCTCCAGTCCGTGCTACTCGTTCTATGTGATTATAGTGGCAGCTTTCGGACCAACCGAAAAAAAAGAACAACGTTATCTCAGACAACCCTAAGGGCGAGGGCAATACTAGAGGACCACAATGTCTATAAGGAGGACTGGGTAAGCAATAAAGCTGGATTTCATACGTTCTTCTTGACCTCCTCTCTTCCTTCGCACGTGGGAAACAATGAACTTCAAAAGTTATGTATTTTATTCTCTTGTGGTCGGTCCATATAGCTATGGACTACTTTAGCAATAAATGCTATAAAGACCACATGTGCAATGTATCTAGGCAATCCTAAGGGTGCATTTATTATATAATGATCACTTTTCCGTCACATTGCGGCTGCCTTAAGGCACAATGACACAACGGCACAAGCCATGCAACCCCTCTTTGGTATTTCGATGGGCCAGTCTCGTCTGATCATTCGAAAAAGTTTTCCTAGCAAACCAATATCATTTTTATGCAATTTTTTTCATCACCTGGAATGTGGTATTCTTGTTTATTTGACTCTCATGATGTTGGCATATACTGTATGTGAAGCTTTTACTTTCGTAACCTGCATTATCTGCTTGGCTGCAACATATCGTGTTTCACACTTTCGCAAGTTAAATTATTTACTTGTAAGAAAATCTATACATACACCATTTAGATCATCAACATTAGCTAACTTTAATTAATTAATTAATAAAAAGTCCACAACTAAACTTGTTCGGATGGATAGGCTTAATTTCCTCTCAACCGCCATGGTTTGGACTTCGGAGGGGGGATATTGAACTAGTTTTAGTGCCACGAATCGATGGGATGCGCCCCTTCTATATACAAACATTGCAAAAATTAGTGACCAACCAAGAAAAGCCAAATTACCTTCATGAATTTTAAGTACAATATGAACATCCTATAGAAAAAATTTTGTTGCTACCAGCAAGTAATTGAGTATTTGGAATAAGTCACCGCGTGATTGGTTTCCATAGTGTTCACTCACAACGCACAACCATCCGAGATCTGTGTAATCCAATATATATGCAAGGCCACATGGAGAAAAAAGTGAAAGATTGCAGTAAAATCTGAAAAGAATAACAGTGTATGAGATGGCACTTATCATGATTTCTGTGCTATGATAGAAATAAATATACCTATATCCTGCAAAAAATGATGCCTATTTACTTTCTCCATTTTTGAAATAAATAACATTTATGCTCTACCTTACTTTGAACAGAGGGATGATGGATTAGGAGTGGAGTTTTTGCGAAGAGTGGTATTCATCATGGACGACCTTGAGGAATGGCTGGAAGGCGGTGTGCTGAGGCAACGGTTTGGTGGTTTGGTATGCTGTATGCAAGGTAAGGAATGGCGAGGGAGCACCAGAATGGATGGTTTAACGTTGGGCGGAAATTGTGGTGGCCTCAACCGAGGGTATGGTACCAAGGACAGCCAGGAGGTGATGAGTGGCGGTGGGGAGCGTTACGGGAGAGACAGAGTCGGAGGAAATTTATATGGACACGGTTAGCTATTGCAGAAGATGATAAATTTTACCATTACAATGTGAAGGTAATGTTATATACTCTTTTCGTTCTAAATTGTAGGTCGTTTTGATGAATCAAGATACATAAATTTTACTATGTATGTAGACACAATATATATCTAGATGTATAGCAAAATTTATAAATCTTAATTTGCCAAAACGACCTACAAATTGGAACGGAGGGAGTATGTATTATTGCTAGTACAATAAGAGATATAGGTTGCTTTTCAGCCTAATTATATATATAATTAAGAACTGTTTATGTACCCTGTCCCTAAAAGGAGAGCATGTGCATACGAGAAGACAAAATTGGTAAACTCATCCATAGGCAAAAACATTTGAAACTAAACAATATATAAATATTGAACTGAGCATCCAAATTAAACCCTGATTGCACCGTTATGTTTGGATAATATTTTTAAAAATATTTTTTGATATGAAATAATTGATTTTGACTTCTAGAACAAATATTAGAACAACACGAATAAATAATTATTTTCTACAAATAAAAAATAAACATAACATATAAATAAATAGTATACAACGAAAAAATAAATGAAAGTTGTGAACATTTGATTGTACAGGACAAACAATATAAACTAAATATTATGAACAATCCTCGTCGCCAAACAATTTACCATGTGCTCGCGTGTGCTTTGTGCTGCAGCAAGCAATAGCTACAGTAAATTTTGCTTCTTGGCTGTTGCAGTCGCAGCCAGCCGAAGCAAGCAGATTGTTAGTCTACAAACTAAACAAATAATTTAGCTTTGCAAACGATTAATATGCAAAACTGAATACTGGTTGTGTACGCGAATAAATTATTCTATATGCAGGACATAATTATTTTTAAAAGAGAATGAAATATATCCACATAACGAACAAATTAATATATAAAGTAAATAAATCAGTCTACATCACCGATATAATGCAAACAAGTAGTTTAACTACGAGAGGAGAGAAGACAAGTACAAGTTTGTTAACATCTGTTTATATAAGTAAAGAGGGGTGATATGAATTATGAAAAAGAGAAGAATTACAAATAAAAAAGACTGCTTGCACAAGATTTAAAATACAAAAGGAAAGAAAGAAAAGAAGAAATATATAAATATAGAGGAATAGAAGGAAAAAATGGAAAGGAAATAAAAATTAGAAGGAAAGAAATAAGAAAGGAGAACAAAAAAGTGGAGAAACAGAAAAGGAAAAAACTATAACCAGCTTGGAGAATCGGCCCACAAGAAAAAGAAAATAAAAATGTACAACCCCCACGTTATTTAATACACTAAGCATGAATATAATTCGACTAATTTTAGTCAAATTTATGAGGTTCAACTTTTTTAAATTCTAAAATGCACCATAAAATAAACCAAAATACTTGTGCCACTAAATAGGATTGTCCCTTTTTAAAGGAAAATATTGTCTATCAGCTCTCCAGCAAGATTAAGGCCTCGTATCCTTCATAATTCCTACTGCCATTAACAAAACAGATCCACTTTAACGCTACATTAGTCGTGCATTCTTCCCTTAAAACACTGACATGTGGGCCCATACGCGCCTGGCAGATGCACTCGTCGCCGCGTCAGTGAACATGTCTCGTTCAGAAAGCAGAAGAGCCAAACTGCACATACATAATTGTTTTCCTCGAACAGATGTCAGACAAAATTTCGAATTGCATCGACAAATTGAGCTAGGTGCACCATAACAGTAGCCTACAATACATGAACTCATGAACACAGCCAACAGTTAACAAAATAGCAGAGAACACTTCCCTCCTCACAATACGACAGGATGATAGGGAGCCCAGAACACAAGAAAAGAGAATGGAGGGTCTAAACCAGTATCAGACCACACTATGATGCTCCTATGGAACAAGCCTGCTGTCCACCCCCACACAGCCTCATTAGAAACCTCGCCGCGATCGCTCCTCCGCAACATTCACTCGCAGGGCACGGCCATCCAAACTCTGTACAATCCAGGATGGAGAGTCATATTTTTTGGGTAAGAAAAACTTTAATTCGGCCAGGTTATAGAAAAAGGAAAAGATAGCATGGCCTCCACAGCCTCACTGTGATACTGATTATTTCAGTACTACTCCCTCCTTCCCAAATTATTAGTCATTTTGGCTTTTCTAGATATATAGATTTTGCTATGCACCTAGACATAACATATATCTAGATGCATAGCAAAAACTATGGACCTAGAAAAGCCAAAATGACATCCCGTTATTATGGTTATGCAAATGGCAGGGAATCGACACTGACCTGTCCATCAAGGGCGGCAATAGCATCATCCAATTCCTCCTGTGTTGCCATAGTTACAAAACCAAATCCCCGTGAACGCCCAGATTCTCGGTCATAGACAACTCTGGCATCAACCACTTTACCATGCTCACTGAACAACTGCACCAATCTAGAGTCATCCACTTGCCATGGCAGGTTGCCCACATAAATCCTGAAAGAAGAACCACCAAATTGTCTGGGAGGTCTTTCCACACGAGAGCCTCTAGGAGCTGCTTTATTTACAGTCAGAAGCCTTCCATTGATATCCTGTCCACATAAACAGGTAATCAGCTACACGTGTAACTGTACATTCTTAAACTATAACAAGGCATCTATATAGGATAGAATCACGAAATTCCGATATATAGCTAGCTGTTCGTACTGACATAAAACTGGGTTCCTTATACCACTTTAGCATGCTTAGCATATAGATGAAGTAAATTAGTATTGAAGTTCACTTACAACAAAACCTTCACTTGAACAGTATAAACACCATCATGTATGTCTAAAATCAAAGTCCTTACAGGCATGTCATGTGTGCAAGGGTTGCCCCATAGAGGAGGTAGGAGCACTTAGCTCCTTGTTCCAAGCCATTGCATGGGAGGGGAGCTAGGAAAGGATTCGTGGTCCATTTCAACTTGAAGCTCATGTGCTAGAAACATTAAAAACTATATTTTCCAACACCAGCTGAGAGAGCAGCTGCAGAAGCACAGGAGAAAGGTGGGAAATGTGCTAACTTTGTTACTTGTTTAATGACTTCTGGTTCTGCAAGTGGTTAGCACATTGCACAAACTTTCAATACGGATGAATTTAGTGGTGTACCAATTTGAGCCTCCATGCGTTAAGAATCAGAAATCCATACCCCTATGCCCTAGCAATATATTAATGTTTACATGAAGTATATTTATATGCAATCTGCGAACAGCATTACATGCATAACACAAGTGTGCAAATTTGGTTAAATGACTTGTAGCTAGCATAAGCGAACAGGCTATCTTAACCATAACTAAACCCAGAATCTGTCAAGAAAAATAGCTCCATCAAATACACTCACATAGCGATGGAACATCTCCACAGCCTTCTCAGCCTCCTCGACAGTACTCATTGTGACAAACCCAAATCCACGGCTCTGATCTGTTTCTCTGTTGTAAATGACCTGCACACGAACAAAGTAAGCTCATTTCAGAGCAAAAGAGCAAACTCCTTTTTCAAGTCAAGGGGAACAGGAAGTCAGAAAGACATATATTCGAAAGAGCTAATCATGAGTATCCTTGAACTATGATTATCATCTAAATATATCCATTAAATGCAGAACTGACAGATACAGCTAGGTAGGCACCTCCATAGCGTGAAGAAGCAAAGAAAAGGGATAAGCAACAAGTTCCAAGTGTAAATGTTCAGTGTCCTAGGCTGAAAATTTGTGCTAAAAGCTGCACAAGGTTTAGAACCCTTTTACTTAAAGGAACGTAACAGGTTTTTAATCACTTAGCCAAGATGTTGTTCCAATAAGAACCTGTAGTTGCAGCAACATCACAACGCACAGCAAGAACATCTCATGACGCAATACCACATTACAAGTATACAACATACTGGAACCTAAATATCTGAATGAACAAGCTCATGATTCAGGCAAGTATACCACAGTCGCTGCACGCCTGCAGCTCCCACAGTGCGTTTCAGCACTCACCGCATAAAAACATTCTACACTAACCGATTAAAAGTGATGCCGCTACAGAACAGAGGCCGCAGGGCAGTTTCGGTCGAGGCAATTTTTATGCATGGCGTAAAGATTAGTGAGGCGGAAGCAACGGTCGGTCTCACCTCCGAGACCTCGACGACGCCGGCCTGCTCGAAGAGTTGCGCGAGGCGCTCGCTGTCGACGTCGTAGGGCAGGTTGCCGACGTAGACCTTGACCTCCTCGGGCGGCTCGACGTACTCCCCGACCTCCTCCTCCTCGACGGCGGCGGACGCCTCGGCGGCAGCGTCCTCCTCCTCCTCCCCCGACGCGAACGCCTCCCCCTCCTCCTGCTCGGACTCGGCGGCGGCCGGCTCGGCGTAGTCGACGCCGACGGAGGACTCGAAGGAGTCGGCGGCGGCGAGCGGGGCGAGCGGCAGGCGGCGGGCGGAGCGGAGGCCGAGCGGGCGGCGGGGCGGGGTCGGGGCGAGGAGGACGAGGAAGGGGGAGGGCGACGCGGTGGGCTTCTGGAGGGAGGCGGAGGTGCTGGCGGCAAGGGCGCGGAGGGACGCCGCGACTGAGGAGGCCATGGTGGCGCCGCGCGAGGGGGGAAGGAGGGAGGGAGGGGGAGGGGATAAGAGAGGGAGGGAGGAGCGAGCCGGGAGAGGATTTTGGGGGTGAGGCGCCTGGACCAGGAGTCGGCAGGGCAGGAGCAGAGACGGACGAGGAAGAGGGACGAGCCGAGCCGATATTTTCCGCTCGGTTCCATCCTGTGGGCCGCAACCGACATGGGCTGGGCCGTGTATTTTGCTACTCGCATTTTAATCGGCAACCAACAAAAAGGTTCCCCAAATGGTTGTTAGTATTTGCTAAATTTCTATTCGCATCGCAGCACATCACGTCACCACATCAAGAAGAAAACATAGAAAAGGAGAAAATATGTTTATATATGCCAGTAGTACGAGTGTACCACTCGTGAGACCGTCGGTACAAGGTAATTCTGATGTGAAACCTAAGGTTAAGCTAATGCCAACTGTCAAGTGCCAACTGACTGAACTCCAAGTGGCAGCAAGCTTCAGAGTTCAGACTCTGCATCATCTGCCATCCCCCATCCATTTGCGACGCTTCACCTGCGTGCATCAAAAACAAGGCTTCGTCAGTTCACATATGACTCATGCCCACCGAGCTAAGTCCAGAAACTTTTCGGTGTGATTAATTCATATGTTTTCTTTTGCAGGTTCGGTGGTGTAGCAATGCAAGTAAGTTCAGAGAAATGTGCGAGCATAGTGCAAGTTCAATGTGATCAGATCAGAAACCTACCCGGCTACCCGCACACACAAGAACCGTCTCAGCAAGGTGGGGGAAGAGGAGTCCCCGGAGGCGCGCTTGCGGCCTGCTCACTGCAGATCACGCCATGCATTGGAAACAATCAGAAATCAACAAACCTATAACATCTACTCTATCCGTTACTCTATCCGTTCAAAAAAAGAATGCAACTCCCGCTTCTCGAGGAGTCAAACAATTTCAAGTTTAACCAAATTTATACAAAAATTTACTAATATTTATATCTCCAAATAAATTTAGTATGATATTTTTATACTAAATCTATTTGGAGATATAAATGTTACTACTATTTTGTATAAATTTGATCAAATTGAAATTGTTTGACTTCTCGAAAAACGAGAGTTGCATTGTTTTTGGGACGGAGGGAGTAACTGCATCAGTTTCTCCGGACACATACCGGATCCACTTGTCGATTATCGCGCTGTACTGGGCTGGTATCTTCCTCAGAACTTCCAGCGCGAACTGATCCTCCTCGGCTTGCGATGTTTCCCTTGACATTATCTCGGTGAAATCCACAAACTGCAAGAAATACCAATGGCAGAAATAGAAAGAAAAAAAAATCAAATCAAGTGCATGATAGAGAAAGGCAAAGTCCTCTAGCTGAGAACATTGTGTAACTATCGCACACCTGGAAATTATCGAACAAACGTCGGTTATCGTGGCGGTGGATGCGATCATCCCATGGCGCATCACCGACTCCGACGAGGACAATAGACAGAGGGAAATGACTGCAATAAACAAACCGTATAACAGCTCCATATCCAAGCATGGATCTTTGCAAGCAGATTGAGCTTTGTGGACAAGGAGAATTAGGTGACTTTTAAGAAAACATCAGGTGTCTATGTCTATCAATTAAGTGACAGTTACCTGGCATGTATGAGAGCCTGAAGAGTCCTTTCTTCAAGGTAGTTCATGGATCTTGCCTCAGTCGGGTAGCTTGCTGAATGAGCACCAGTACGTGTCGGAACCTGGGGCAAAATGAGCAGATACAAGCATAAAAATTTGCCAATAAAGCAGAGGTAAATCATCAGAAACTAAAGATGGACAACTTCATTCATATCTATTTGAAGAACATCGACAATGGGCAATGACCACACTCTTCATACTTTGTTTAGTCAATCGCCGCAAGAGCACAAATCCTGATGTTTCTCATTTCTAAGAGAACACAAAGAAAAACAGTAGCATAACACAAGAGGACCATACAAAAGCTCGGATCTTACTGCCATATGAAATAATCATGATTTTTAATTAGAGCATTTACACAGAAAATGGGATGCATACCTGGCCGTCAGCTATGATCAGTAGGATGTGGTACTGGTGCCTAGAAGCTTCAACAGTTCTCGTCGCCGCTTCTATGATCGGAGCTAGAGATGTCGGCCCTAAACCAGAACCCACAGGCCTGTCAGTCAAAAAGAGGGGGTAAGAAACGAAATGACTGAAAGATGCTTCATACCAGAGAGCCGAACGTGAGGGGCGATCTCTCTGTATCGCTGCAGTGCTTCTGAAACTCCGTTGCACGCCCGGCCATCTCTGTAGAAGTTGAAGACGCTTCGGTCGTGCGTCGTTGCTGAAAAGCGCGTCGAAGCAAATGAGGACACCACTACCCTCTGGTTCGTCAAATGCAGAGATGGAATGATGAAGAATCAGAGGCCTTACAGTCCCCGAAGCCGAAGCATGGGATCCTGTTGTCTTCGTCGTACGCTGATAGCGTTCTCCCGATGATGCCGATCGCCTGCTCGTAAGGGTTCGGAGCGTCCCCGACGTGATGCAGGCTTCTCCCGTCGAAACAACGCTTCCCTTGGAATTTTAGATTACATTAACCGACACTGCATCAGTCAGATGACTGGAGAAAAAGGAACAATAACAATGGGATCCACGGTTGGTCAGAAGCAGAAACTAACTGAAATCCCTACCTGTCCATTCGTTGCTCTTGGTGAAATCCACCCCGATTATAAGGTTAGATGACTCGAGCCCGACCTGTTGGAGCTTCTCCTTCACCTGGACGAGGACAGAGAGATGCCCAAGACGGCAGCGGTGTCAGGCATGCATCTGTGATTCTCACACAGAGGGTAAAAAGAAGTGAAGTGAAGCTGTGAAAGTGAACATGTCGCTGACCTGATCCAAGGTGCCGTAGTTCTGGTCTGCTCCTGCTGATCCATGGCCTGCAGCGGCGACTGCCTTGAGACGAAAGGACCAGGTGAAGCAGAACAGCAGAACTAAAGCGGAGAAGATCATCTCCGGCTACGTACAAAGGCTCTCTACCCCTCTCAAAATCAAGCAAGAAATGGCAGTGAAATCGACCAGGAGAAGCAAGCGAGCAAGCTTGGGCAGTCGCACTCGCATCTGGAGCCTTTTATATCTGGAGAAGGTGAAGGCGATTGGCCCGGAACGAAACTGCAAGGCGACGACGACCCAGCAGCAGAGACTTGGAGGGGCCGCGACGCGATGGCGACGACGCGCAAATGTTGTCGATGGGCACGCTGAAACGAGTGACCTTCGGTGTGGTGGTGTCATGGTGTTAATGGGTGGTTGCCATGAAATTTTTTAAGGGCATTACTATGTTATTCACTAAAATATTTTCACCGACGAGCTCGCTCTTAGGTTTTGCAAAGATGCGTCATGTCCAACTTTTATCGTGTACTGATAAAGGAAAACACGGCAAAAAAGAAAGGCAGCAAGGAAGATTGGCAATGGCATTCGTTTATACCTGGAAAAGGAGCAAAAAGGCTTGTTGCTGGCCTGTTGGAATATGGCTCCCTTTTTGCTGGTTGGTGTGTCCTGGGTTCAGATTGCCAGCGTCAAAATCTTGTCCTCAAATAAATCTCAAGCACATAAACTCTGGCGTCCTTGGGATAATCTCTGGGTGATGAGTTCAAATTCAATAAGTATCAACATTCTGTTAGCAGAAACGCGCTGGATAATTCCAAGAACAGCCATTACCTGGAGGAGGTTGAAAAGGCACTCCGCGTGCAGTGAGACGGCACACGGCTTGACTTAGCTGTTGACCAAGAGTGGCATCTTGTTCGAGTCATTCCTCTACTACATCCAGTAGCAGCAGGCCAGCAGCTCAGGTACACCAATTCTGCAGCTTCACTCTGCTGATTATTCCCACGAGTAGCTTCTCAAATATTCGACATCTATATTTGTACACTGAAAACATCTTCCCCTTCACATCGTGTCATCTACCTAAAGCAGTATAAATTGTTCTCACACGGAAGACCGAGTGACGTTCGTTTCACCTTAAAATGGAACAATCTTGTCAAAGAATGGAAATCTCAGCGTCTTCACTATATCAACTTTTACAATTACACGGAGCCATCCGACACCCTCGTTGGTTTTCCACCAAACAAGCATCAACAAATTGGGAAAACATCTACACAAGAACGCGAATAAAACAAAATTCTACCGTTCCCCTTCTCTAAATGAAGGAGCAGGATCTGTATCTGTAAACTGTATAAATATGGCACACCTATATTATTAGGGGTTCAGATAGCTCCATCTCATTGGATGTCTGATCCATTTCCGCAGGAGGTAACCGCACATAGTTCAGTCCCAACCATTGCCATGGCCAGCACATGTACCTATGGCCATTGCGACTGACCGAGTCGGTTCTACTATCTGATTCCTCGAGCTGCCTGTTAAGCTCCTCCAGCCTCTCCCGTAGCCTGGATGATCGCGTATCTGCTAGCTTTAGGGACTTCTCTGCGGCATCTCGTGCTGCCATCGCTGCAGCTGCTGTCTCTTCCTTGAACTTCAACTTGTTTTCAAGCTCCACCATAGCTTGCTTTGCTTCGTCCAGTTCCTTCCTAAGGGATGAGATCTGCACGAGAAACAAAGCCTAATTAGATTGAGCTCAACTAGTCTAAAGTAAAAAAGATGGTTGAAAGCGATGCTTCACCATCATAAACAAACCATCCCTTCCTTTGCATCAGTTAATCTATGTATGTTCGCTTGAACACAAATTCCAAAGCCACAGCATTATATCAAGGATACAAAGGCTCTATGCGAGGGCTCCCTTGCAGACAGCTGAATGCTTCACACAATTGTCATGGTACTTTGCTGGCTATTGGTTCAGACATATCTGCTGCCACCACTAGTTGCACAACACATTCCTTACATTACACATCGATAGGCAAAATTTGTCTAACTTGTTTCTAAACTAAAATTATTTTTATGATTAAGCTGGCAGGGCCATATCTACTTAGGAATACTAGAATAATAATAACATTAAGTATGGACAACAAAAACATACTCCTTCCATCTTAAAATATATGAGACAAGCTAATTAATTCATTTGTTTAAAAACAGAGAAGTACAAAGTTGGCATAAAACCTATAACCACATAAAACAAATTTAGCGTTTACAAGTGCAAGATGGCACAAAGCAGTACATATGATTTATAAGAGTTTTACAATATGTGTGTTTTGGATAAATTGCAACATGTAGCTGAGGAAAATCTGTTGAATATCCTTTTTACAAGAACAAGTCTGTTCAATGCTATTCTCATGTATGCTACTCTAGGTGTTCCAGGCAAGCCTTTGTCTTTTGTGCTTTCTTACATTTGTGTTGCAGCTCACTGTCAATATATCAAACATATATAAGTTGCAAAACTAATCATGGTAGTTTGATTGCACATGGGACGAACTCACTGTGCTAGAAGTTGATCCAAAAGAAATCCTTCTAGCCAGATAACCATGACGCAAAGGTGATAAACATGATAGATCCCAACCCCTCAAGAAAACACAAACAAGACACTGAAAGCATAGAGATCAAGCAGAACTATATGGAATATGTTTGTATTAAAGCACCTGAATTTGGAACTCTTGCTCAACAGATCTACCCGCTTCAGCTTCCTCCTCTGCTGCCATCTTCCATCTTTTAATCTCCTCTTCAGCAGCTGTCACGTCCATCATCAAGCCCTCAACCTGAAAAGTGTGCATAGAATGAGGTTACCTATTGATCATAACCTCAAAAGGAGATAAGTGGTGTACTTGAAACATCAAACTAGACATGGGGAAGAAAATTACACTTTCATTTGCCACCCTTTCCTTCTCCTCAAGGTGCTTTATTTGCTTTCTTAGCTGGACAATCTCTTTTTCTTGCCCTTCCAGCCTTGTTCTAAGTAGGCCAGACTCCGCCCTTAAAACCAACAAATTACATAGATGATCAGAAGCAGGAAGCAATTTACAATGGTTCAAAGCATCCACACTCGCAGCAATATCTAAATTTTGTGTGCGCGCGCAGAAGTTCAATAAGCATATCTCTTAAAAATTATAAGGTCAGTTTACACGAAATCTAGCCAAACAATCTTATAAATTCATTAAAGTCACTCTAAGTTCAACATGTAGAGAAAATAAGAACCAGACATACAAGTACGTGAGGGGTTTCTCTACCCCTAGAACTAGGTGTGAACGAACTTGGATCAGGATAGCTACCTTAGTGCTTGAACAAGATGTTCGAGCTCAACGATCTTAACTTGGGATTCCTTCATGGTATTCTCTAGTGCCCCTGCCTACAATGCCGATTACATAACAAACAATTTAGTGCACTAGCAAGCTCAAGAACTTGCAATATCATGGACGGCAATATCAATTGTACTTACCAGGGTATAGACCTCGTCCTTCACACTCCCTGGCCTGTGCTCCTTTCGCTCATCAAGTCCAATCTCAATGCCGGCCTCCCTCAACCCATCCTCTGCAACCTTTAACACCTCGCTCGTAGTTGCCTGTAGTGCACTCCGGAGCAGCACGCCAATGTGCTCCTTCTCTTTAATCAGTTCATCCACCCTGTCCTCCAAACCCCTCAGCTTGCTCTCCTTGTCATCAATACATGCCCCAACCTTCTCCAAGGCCATTGCCGCAAGCTCATAGGCCAATTTCGTCCCTTCCAGGGACACCTTGAGGCTCTCCTCAACGTCTGTCTCCTTCCACACAAAAACCGAGTCTGACAACGTGCTGGCAGCATCGGCATCAACCAGCTTGACCACCTCCCGGATTTCATCGTACAGCTTCGAGGCGCAGCCGATCTGCTCCGCGAGCACGGGCCTCTGCGCGTCGAGCTTCCCCTCGAGAGAGAGAATTTTGTCACGGAGCTCGGAGATCTCGGCTTCCCGCTGCGAGAGGAACTTGGAGAGGGATTCGCACTCGGTGGACCTGGATGCGAGCGATGCCTCGAGCTCGGAGACCTCGATGGCGATCTGGTAGTTGCGGTGTTCCATCTGCTCCCGCGCGCGGTCGCGGTCGCGGTTGGCGGCGTCGATCTGGGCGAGGAGGTCGTCGACGATGTCGTTGGCGCGCTTGAGGACGCCGTAGGCGAGGGCGGGGAGGCCGGAGGAGTACTTCTGGGAGGTCGGGAGCGAGGCGGGGGCCGAAGACGGGGAGGCCTTGGCGGAGATCCTCTCGAAGCCGGAGGAGAGCATGGAGGAGGCGGTGGCGGCCTCGGCCTGAAGCGCGGCGAGGGAGCGGGCGGAGGCAGCGGACTCGGCCTGGAGCGCGGCGAGGGAGCGGGCGGAGGCAGCGGACTCGGCCTGGAGCGCGGCGACGGACCGCGCGGAGGCGGCAGCCTCGGCGGTGAGCTCGTCGCGCTTGCGGAGCGCGTCCTGCGCGAAGGCCTTGAGGCGGGCGAAGCGGTTCTCGGTATCCGCGAGGGATCCCTCGGCGGCGCGGCGGAGGCGGCGCTCCTCCTCGAGCTCCGCGGCCAGGTCCAGCAGCCGCTGCTGCTGCGCCTGGGCATCGGACTGGGGCTGGGGCTGGGCTTGTGGTAGGGTTTTGTGGACGGACGCGGAGGAGGGAGACGGGAGGGGGTCCTCGTCGACGTCGGAGAGGACGGCGGCGTCGTCGTCGTCGGCCATGGCGCCGGAATTGGCCGGCCTGGACGACGGCGGTGGTGGTGGGCTTGTGTCGTCGCGTGGACGGGGAGGTACCTTCCTTGCCGTCTCGGTCGGTGTATTGTATTGGGCGCGAGCCGGGCACGGCAGGGGAACCAGCTGACCTGATTAGGTGCCGGTTCGGTTTTTATTTTTTATTTTTCTTCTGCACAGGAAACGAACTGCTCTGTTGGGCTGTTTGGACGACTCCTGGAAAGATGATCCGGACCCGCCGTCTCGGTGCGAGCGGCTACTTTTCAGTCTCCACCCTCCATGGACAGGTGGGTGAGGTCGCCGGAGACGGGGAAGAAAGGAGGAGTTTGATGAAACACTGGCAAGACAAACAAGGAAATCCTCATATTTTTTTTTCGTTTTTTAGTGAAAGGAAAGATTCTTCACCTGCGAAGATTGTATATACTTGCAACTGAAGTGGACGCGTCAGAAACGACACAAACAAATTTCGATTCAATTTCTTAAAAAAAAGTCCATTTCACCTGCGAAGATTGTATATACTTGCAACTTGCATTGTGCCGAACAATTTGTAGCAGTTCATTAAGAAAATTGAGTTTGTATTCAACTGCACACTGCACACTGCACTATTCAGACACAACATCTGCTCCTAGTACACATATATCTATCGGGCCACCTCTCTATGATTGTGCTGCACAGGTTTTTACCACGGCGGAGAGAGGGCAAGGGAGCTTTACAATTGTTTTTTTCAGTCAATCACAACATACAAGCTTCTACTTCTACCAGCACTTGTTTCAGATAGCATCTGAATTCTCGGCTGCATCTATTGCCTTTGAATGCTCATAGCTAGCCCTTCCGTTAGTTTTTGCTGATGAATGTGGCATAGCATAATCGCAGATGGCATAGCTGCCATATCTTTTGAAGAAGCCATGACTCACGCTTCTTCAGAATCGGGGATGTCATAGCGACTGCCTATTGCCATGTCTTGTGAAAAAGCCATGACTCAACGCTTCTTCAGCAGTCAACCTAGCTGACGGCTCATAAGCTAGAAGGCGTTTCAGCAGGTCAATGAAATCCCCAGCAGAGTGATCCACATGCTGCATCACCAGGTTCTGCATCGTAGGCAAAGGAGCATTGTTAGAACAATAAAAAAAATCAAAAGGTACTAAGCCGAGGAGAAATAGATGTACTGCCTCCAAACAAGAAAACTTGAGTGTCATTGTGCATAATAGCAAGGTGGGAAAATAAAGTGAAGAAAATTGAAAATCTAGGAGGAACCATCAATCAGCCAGGAATGGAAAAAGTCTACGTAACCCCCAACTATTCATGGTGGACTACTTCACCCCCTAAACTATAAAATCGGATATTCTATCCCTGAACTTTCCAAAACCGGTCAAATAAACCCCCCACCCCCCCCCCCCCAAAGTGGTTTTGGACGGTGGTTCTGCTACAGTGGCGCGGTTTTATCTTTTTCATTTTTATTTGTTTCCGCTGAATCTTTGAAAAATCATAGTAAATCACAGAAAAATCATAAAATGGAAAATCCAACTTTGTTGGACTCCACATGAGTAGATCTACACAGTGAACATATAATATGATATTCTTTAGTACAAAGTTTTTCTGTAGATTCAGATCTATTCTTTTTTGTAATTAATTGGAATAATTCAAAAATGTAGCTTCTATGGTACAATTGTGGTGAAATTTTTATGGTGAAAAAATTATTGTATGCTTGAACTGTAGTAAAAATTTCATACTCATTGGATCATGTATAACTTAGCTATAGATTTATTTAGGTTTATGCTTGTTAAATCTATGCTCCGAATCATAGAATCTATGCTTTATCTATAGCTAAGTTATATATGATGCAATGAGTATGAAATTTTTACTACAGTTCAAGCATACAATAATTTGCCAACCATAAAAATTTCACCACAATTGGACCATAGAAGCTGCAGCTATGAATTATTTCAATTAATTATAGAAAAGCATAGATCTAAAGCTACAGCAAAAACTTTGTACTAAAGCATACAATATTATATCTTCACTGTTTAGATCCACTCATGTGGAGTCCAACAAAATTGGATTTTCCATTTTATGATTTTTCTGTGATTTACTATGATTTTTCAAAGATTCAGCGGAAATAAATAAAAAAGAAAAAGACAAAACCGCACCACTGTAGCAAAACCACCGTCCAAAACCACTTGGGGGGTTATTTGACCGGTTTTAGAAAGTTCAAGCGGTAGAATATCCGGTTTTATAGTTTGTGGGGTGTAGTAGTCCACCATAAATAGTTGGGGGGGCGGAGGGTTACGTAGACTTTTTCCGCCAGGAATTAGGAGTCCTGTCACATTTACCTGCAGGCGAGACAATTTGAGAACAGCTCTAATGCTCTCCCTTGTTGCTCCTTCTGGCCAGTTCAATCTTCCTCTTCTGACGTACTTTTCTGAATGTTGGCTGAGTTTATAAAAAGCAAACGGCTAGAGTTAAGTCTCAAAGGCAGCATGAGGAGCTAATAATGCCAATAGCACAGGTAACAAAAACCATACTCAGCTCTTTCCAGCATGTGCCATGGAAGAGGACCTAGAACTCTCTCCATCATTGCCAGATGTTCCAAGTTCTCGTGGGTCTGGAACAGCGTCTCACCCTGTAAAGCGAGGCCAATGATTAAATCAGACATGCACCTTTCTCAAGGATACCAACAAACAAAATAAGAGAAATACATACCGAGCAAAGCTCAACAAGTATACAACCAACACTCCAGATATCACATGGGTAGCTCCATCCATGTCCTTGCAAGTTACAGCAGTGACACAAATATTAAGCTCCCGTTCCACAAGCAATGAAAAGGACGTATGCAATTAGGCAGCAACTACAGTCAATTTCATACCCAAAATAACTTCAGGTGCTCGATAGTGTCTAGTAGATACAATGTAGCTGTGATCCTGATGATGGTACGCCGTGCTTCCAAAGTCAATCAACTTGATGGCACTTGATTTTGGCAGTTTCCTTGAGAATGATCCATCATCCTAGATTGAAAATTTGTAGTGAAGATAACTAATGAAGCAGACAATATACAACAACAACATAGCTTTTTATCCCAAGCAAGTTGGGGTAGGCTAGAGATGAAACTCATAAAACAAAAACAAAGATCACGGATCTTCAGGTACGTGGATGGCGAGTCTCCAAGCGCTCCTATCCAAAGCTACCTCTTTGGAGATATTCCACTCTTTAAAGTCTCTCTTCACCGACTCGTCCCAAATCAGTTTAGGTCTACCTCTACCTCTCTTTACATTTTCGGCCTGTTTTAGAACCCCACTACGCACATGCGCCTCAGGGGATCTCCGTTGGACATGTCCAAACCATCTCAATCGATGTTGGCTAAGTTTCTGCTCAATTGGTGCCACCCCGACTCTATCCCGAATAAATTCGTTCCGGACTCTATCCCTTCGTGTGTGCCCGCAAAATCACCGCAACATCCGCATCTCTACTACACTCAGTTGTTGGACATGTCATCTTTTTGTAGGCCAACATTCAGCACCGTATAACATCGCTGGACGAATCGTTGTCCTATAAAACTTACCTTTTAACTTTTGTGGCACCCTTCTGTCACATGGGACGCCAGAAGCTTGACGCCACTTCAACCAGGCAGCTAAGATTCTATATCTAACATCTTCATTAATGTCGCCATCCTTTTGAAGCATCGATCCTAAATACCGAGAAGTCTCCTTCTGGGCCACCACTTGCCCATCGAGGCTAACATCACCATCCTCATGCCTAGTCACGCTGAAATCGCACATCATATACTCGGTCTTGGTTCTACTGAGTCTGAACCCTTTCGACTCTAACGTGCGTCTCCACAGCTCTAACTTCCTATTAACCCCTTCTCTACTCTCGTCAACCAGCACCACATCATCAGCAAAGAGCATACACCAAGGGATATCATCTTGTATGTCCCCTGTGACCTCATCCATCACCAAGGCAAATAAATAAGAACTTAATGCTGACCCCTGATGTAGGCCTATGTTAATAGAAAAGTCAGTGGTGTCACCACCACATGTCCGGACAAACGTCATCGCATCCTTATACATATCTTTGATGAGGGTAATGTACTTAGTTGGAACTTAGTGCTTCTCCAAGGCCCACCACATGACATTTCTCGGTATTTTATTATACGCCTTCTCAAGGTCAATAAAGACCATATGCAAGTTCTTCTTCTGCTCTCTATATCTCTCCATCAATTGTCGGATTAAGAAAATCACCTCCATGGTCGACCTTCCAGGCATGAACCCAAACTGGTTTTGGGTCACACTTGTCACTCTTCTTAGACAGTGCTCGATAACCCTCTCCCAAAGCTTCATCGTATGGCTCATCAGCTTAATCCCACGGTAGTTAGTACAACTTTGAACATCTCCTTTGTTCTTGAAGATTGGTACTAATATACTTCTCCTCCATTCTTCAGGCATCCTGCTGGACTGAAAAATAAGGTTAAAAAGCTTAATTAACCATACTATCGTTTTGGTACCTAGGCATCTCCACACCTCAATGGGGATACCATCATCAGGGTCCATCGCTTTACCCCTTCATCCTCTTCAACACCTCCCCGATCTCAGCCTCCTAAATTCTCCTCACAAAGAGTCTGTTGGTGTCATCAAAAGAGTCATCTAACTCAAGGATAGGACCCTCATTCTCCTCATTAAACAACTTATCAAAATACTCTCGCCATTTGTCCTCGATCTCCTCATCCTTCACTAGAAGTCGATCTGTCCCATCCTTGATGCATTTGATTTGGTTGATATCTCTTGTCTTCCGCTCGTGGATCCTAGCCATCCTATAGATGTTTGTCCTTGATCTCCTCATCCTTCACTAGAAGTCGATCTGTCCCATCCCATCCTTGATGCATTTGATTTGGTTGATATCTCTTATTTTCCGCTCGCGGATCCTAGCCATCCTATAGATGTCCTTCTCCCCTTCCTTCGTGGCTAGCCGCTAATATAGGTCATCATACGCTTTACCCTTTGCTACGCTCACAGCTCGCTTTGCAGCCCTCTTCGCTAAATTATAGCTCTCGATGTTGGCTGCACTCTTATCAAGATGGAGTCGCTTGAAACACTCCTTCCCCTTAATAGCCCTTTGCACCTCGTCATTCCACCACTAGGTGTCTTTCCCTTCCAGTTTGCCTCCCCTACTCACGCCAAACACCTCTGAGGCCACCTTCCGAACACATGTTGCCATCTTTAGCCACATGTCTTCTGCATCTTCTCCTTCCTCCCAGGGCCACTCACCTAGCATTCTCTCCTTGAACGTTTGCGCCGCTTCCCCTCTAAGCTTCCACCACTTCGTTCTCGCAATCTTGGCGCGTTTATCTCGATGGACACGTACCCGAAAACGAAAGTCCGCCACCACAAGCTTGTGTTGAGGGACAACACACTCTCCGGGTATTACCTTACAATCTAAGCAATCCCGTCTATCCTCCCTCCTAGCAAGAATAAAATCGATCTGGATCGAGTGTTGTCCACTATGAAAGGTCACAAGATGGGATTCTCTTCCTAAAAAGGGTATTCGCTATCAACAAGTCATAGGCCAACGCGAAGTTCAAAATATCCTCCCCCTCTTGACTCTTGCAACCATACCCAAGCCCCCGTGCACTCGCTCGAACCCTACATTAGTCGCACCCACATGGCCGTTGAGATCTCCTCCTATGAAGAGTTTCTCGCTGCTAGGAACGGTACTAGCCATGCTATCTAGATCTTCCCAGAACTGCCTCTTGGTGCTCTCATTGAGACCTACCTGAGGGGCATAGGCACTGATCACATTCAGGGCTGAGTCTCCAACTACCATCCGTACCAGGATAATCCGGTCGCCTCGCCTCCTAACATCTACGACTCCATCCTTAAGGCTCCTATCGATCAAGATACCTACACCATTTCTACCCGGTGTTGCCCCCGTGTACCAAAGCTTGAAGCCAGTATCCTCAACCTCCTTCGCCTTTTGACCCTTCCATTTAGTCTCCTGAAAGCATAGAATATTTACACGCCTCCTAATTGCTGCATCAACTAGCTCCCGCAACTTACCTGTTAGGGATCCTACGTTCCAGCTACCTATGCGAATTCTAGTTGGCTCGGCTAACTTCCTTACCCTTCGCACCCGTCGAGGGAAGTGCGAAAACCCTTGCTCATTTTCCACTACACCCGAACGCAGATGTAGCGCGCCACTCAGGCTGTGACGACCCGACCCTTGCTCACTTTTCATCGTACCCAGGTCACGATACGACGCGCCCTTGGAGGGATGGCGACTCGGCCCTTGCCCATTTAACACCACACCCGGGTTCCGATGTAGCGCGTCGCTAAGAGGGTTACGCCCCAACGAGTTTCTTATGGGTTTCATATCCATCAGAGTGGCTGTTTCTTTTTACGCTGGTTCGCCAAACCTAACACAACTCTGCTCCTTTATCCGGGCTTGGGACCGGCTATGTTGAGAACCAACACAGGCAGTATAGTTCAAGAAAAATTATAATGAACTCGATAGTAAACTGGTATGTCTTATGGGCTGTGCCTTGGCAGCGACAGCACCGTGTAGGTCCGAGCACACAAGCAGCAACCACATGCAATTAGATTAACACAAGCAGCAACCACATGCAATTAGATTAAGTTAGTTTGCTTGTTAGCTAAATTAAGGAATAGATTTTGGATTGTTATAGCAAGATGAGACCAAATTTGTAAGGGCAGGCTCTATAAAAACAAGAGCTGGTGTATCCCATTGAATCAAGCAAGACTAAGAAGGAAAAATAGTTATTGTTATGCCAAGAGCTCAGGCCCCCAGCCGGCCATCTCTCCTTTCCGCATGCAAATGCCAATCCATAGCAGTGAGCATGATCAAAATTTGTCTAAAGTCTTTCCTATAGTTAAGCATAATCATGTACATGGCAAAAGTACCTTGGGATCAGGTAACTTGACATAATCCGAAGAAACAAGGAGAATGTTCTCTGGTTTCAGATCAGTATGAATTAGCTGCAAGCGATGCATAACTGCAAGACAGGAAAGGCAAACATCAGGATACACAAGAAAGAAGTTATGTGAAACCATGTTACGAGTACTGGCATAAAAGATAGACAATCCCAAATGGCAAAGAAAACAGCATCAAAATATCAAAAAAAATATTTGAAAAAGATGAAAATGTTTGCTAAAGAAAGGAAAAATATGAAAAGCACTATCCACTGTTTTTCAAATGTGTTAACATATTTTGAACTCGAAATATTCAGTTGAAGCTAAAGACGATTAAGACATCAGAGATGGAATTAAAAAAACGGGGGAAGAATCTTAATAGAAAAAATTGACATATTTGAAGTTTGCAGGGTACTGTCTCTACACACATGCAACAGATTCCAAAAGTTGCTCTCCAATCTGGCGAACTAGATCGATTGGGAATGGGCGGTAGCCAGTTTTCCGTAGAAAATCATATAAGCTTGGGCCAAGCTTCTCACAGACCTGTCCATTCACCGAAATTTATTGATTGATTTGACCCCAATGTCTACTTGACAGGTTGGGGAAAATTCTATAAATCAACCATATACTTACAATACAAATATGGCTACGATAGTCAAACCAGTTCCGTATTTGAACACAACTGCAAAAACACTCGTAAGCATGTGACCTTCCTCCATTACAGTAGCAACATAGTAGTTTTTAAAAAAGCTCATAATTTAATTCTAGGAAGTTATTTCTTTGGTTTCATTTTGGGGACAAGTAAAGTAGGACTTACTGTTTGCCTGCTGCATCATTTCTTGCAAGCTTCTGCAGGACATCAATCTCTATCATTGCTGCATCGCTGTACTTCTTTACAGAACGAACAATTTTAATAGCCACCATCTCTTTTCTTTCTCGGTCCCAACACTCTAGTACCTGACCAAAAGTACCTAAACAACAAAAAGATATCAAATATTACAGGAAGTTTTGCTCAATTCCATCATAGAAATAGTTTCAGTGGACACCATCCTTCAGAGAAAATAATATACCACCTTTAGATTCACAATTTCATAAACTAAAATTAAACAATTCACATTTTACAATGTGAATACATGATAAAAAAAGAAATACTAACCTTCACCCATTTTTTTGTATATCTTGTCTGCAAATAGGAAAAAATAATATATTAGAACAGTGCCGTTTCTATGAGTGCAACATGTTCAGAGCATTTAGGAATAAGAAAACAGATTGCCGACAATGCACCAAGAAGAAAGGAGCTTATCAAGATAAAAAATAACAGTAATATAACTGGGTTTAGCTACAAAGTAAGTCAACACGGACGGCCTTGAAAACCTTGAACCACCATAGATTAGAAAGGCAAACTGAAATAGAAACATTCAAGTAAGAAAATATTTTTTAAATACCCTTTGCTGAATGAATTAGTTGTTTAAAAAAAATGGTCTCAAGGGTATGACAGCAAATAGATCAACCATGTTAGCATTGAGGTATGTTGAAAGATAAATAAAAGGTTTAAACTGAGATATCTTTTCCAAAGAAAAAAAAAATGCTAACACAAGGAATCCACAAAATTTTTCAAAGGAATCGAAAAGGGAAATCCAAGAAGGATAAACATCACATATCACAGAAATATTAATCCAATAATGATAGTCAAGTGTAATTACAGCGAGAGGTCAAATTCTCTCCAACAGCAAATATGTAATGGCCATCTTTATCGTCTTCTCTCCAAGGAGGGGAAGCATTTCGAGCCACACCCTTCGGAAGCAGAGACGAACAAGTATGGTTGGAAGGATTTGCTGACAATAGCAGTCTGGCCACATCACCAACTTCTTGCCCACAAAATGTTCCTATCTGAGCCTACACACATCCATCCATTCATTTTGTTCATGCAAGAGAAAAATATAAACAAATACTTCCCCATGTGATGGTAAGAGCGATAAGTGAGCCAAATAAGAAAAAGGAGATATAGTGAAGAATGGCACAAGGAACGCAGGCGTAGTACATGACAGATTGTAAGTAAGAACATGAAAGCATGTATTGTGCATTCTTCCGTTCATTCCATCCATACTTAAGCACACAGAAAAAATGGAACTTGGCAAGCTACAAATTAGTTGTCCTAACATGCAAACTTTCATAGATCACTATCCAGAAATGCTATCAGTGGGTGCTTCTTTGGTTAATTGAATTCAGTTAGATCATAATCATGTAGATCCAGCATAACAATAATTCCAACAGAATGCTTTGGATGAATTATCTCAAACCATGTTCCTATTTCACAATTTCAGGGAGCAAGCCTATATAATTTATGCCACTAGTCCAGTCCACGAATTAAAGCAGAACATAAAGTGCATCGACCCCAATTTTCTGGTATTTTAAAACAAACTATGTGCAAGCTCTAGGGTGTGTTCTCAAAAAAAGAAAGAAAGAAAAGCATGCAGGCTCTAGGTCAAACCTGAAACAAAAGCCTGATCCTAGTCAATCAGGGTTAAAAAAAATTACAGCGCTGTCCAGAACCTTAACATGCTAATTTTGAAATTCTGCAGATCCGGCTCTAAATACAGCACCAAGACCTAGATCTTGAGGATCCATTTATCCACAAATCATAACAAGGTGATGACATAGCTAACGAAACAGATGATCGATCCATGCGAAATCGCCTCCCGGAGAGGCGAGGCCATATTTAGGAACAACGTATTCTGAATTGGAGAGCAGGGGAATCGGTAAGGGGCGTTTACCTCGGCAGCCGGAGCCACGTCCCAGCCAAGCCTTGCACGCTTGCGGGGGCGGCCGGTGGCCAGATCGGCCGCGGCAGCAGCGCACTTCGTCGCCATCTCTGTTGCTTGTGGTGCTCCGATCAGCGCGTGTTCCCGAGTCGGGGAGGGAGGAATTGGGGAATTTTTTCGGAGGAATCGGGGAATTGGGGAATTGCGACGAGGAGGTCGCGGAGGCAAGGAAAACGCGCGAAGGGGAAAGTGGTGTGGCGCCAGTTTTATGCGAGGATCGGGTGCGGTAGGGAGGTAGCGTACGCCTTCTGGTGGGTCTAATAGTTTGACCAAACCAAGGGAGCTCGCGGCTGCGCCAAGATTCGTGCTTTATATTTTTGATGCGTGCACAGCTGCTGATAGACTAGAAAAAAGTAGCCAAAAATACAGTATAGCGAGTTAGCGACAGTATGATCACATACATTTCTGGCACTGCAATCAACTTTTGCGCTGCATCGGACACATGTGGCTTAAACTGCATAATACAAGAATCTGTAAATATAATCTGAAGGCTGTACAAGTATCAAGTTTTGATCAACCTCATGCACGTAGACAAGGAACTCCAAAATGAAGATGCTGTGAATGCAACCATTTAGTCTGAAAAATCAAGCCAAGAACCGAAAAGGAAACAGTTTTAAGAGTACAGGTATCAAGTTTGATCAGCCTACTACGGTTGGACAGGTCATCGAGAAAAGATGATGCGAACCCATGGCTGCAATCGCTTCTTTTAGTTCTTTCAAAACCAAGCAATCCTTGATTCCTTCTACAGACTATTGTATTAGACAATATCATGTAGAGTAGCTGCAGACAAGGGCATCACAATATGATTGCCTACAAGTACCAATCGAGCAATCCTTGACAGGAGCTAATGATCATATGGATTCATTTTATTATTGAAGATAATTCAGTTTCAATGACATTATTCTGTCAAACAATGAAGTCACAAGAATTTTCTTGTGCTAGACAGATCACTCTAATGGCTCAAAAAGGGATTTCAGTATCAGCCATTCTGTCAGAACCAACAAGCAGCAGCCTGTCAGGATACACTTCGACATGCCCGAATGCGCTGGTGCCTGGTGGACACTCCAATGCAGCCTCGAGAGTGCGGTGATGCACCCCGTGTGAGTCCACAGAGTGGCCACCCTTGTGGTCATGCCCCGCAAAGCAGGCCTTGACACAGCTGTACCGGCGAACAATATTCATCACCTCATCGTAGTTCCACATGAGAGCTGCTGGCGAAGATGCGCCGGGATCCATTGGGAGATGGCTGCATATGATGACATTTTGATGGAGTGCCGATGCGTCCTGGAGGACATCATTGAGCCAGGACAGCTGCTCCTTGCCAACTGCACCATTGAACTTCACAAAACGCCTGTCGACACCGACCAGACCATCAGGGCTGTTCTTGTCAGTGTTTGGGTTCTTTTCATCCAGGAGCTTTGTTGCTGCTGCAGTCACAGGATGATCATGAGGCCAGCCAAGGCAACTGAAGTCATAAGCATCCAGAACAACAATTCTGAGCTCGGGGCATGGCGAGAAGTCATAATAAGCTCGATCTGAATTGGTTGGCATCTTCAGCAAAGACACCAGCTTGCTGCGAGGAAGGTTATAGAGGCAATGGTTGCCAAACATGTGGTAGGTCGGCCCGTCAAACTTGTCAAATTCATCAAGGACCTTCTGCACCGCCCACAACGATTTGTCCTTCGGGCAGTAGCCATCGATGATGTCGCCAAAGTTGATCAAGAACTTAATGTTGCCATGTTTGTTCCATCTACTGACAGCCCTTTGGAGGACACTGATGCTGTGGCGGTAGTAGCGCGGGACGCCGAGGAACGAGCAGCCGTCTGGGATATCGGCATACTGCACATCAGCAATTACACCAAATGAAAGCAAGGGTTCCTTTGCAGAAGCACCGACCACTCCATTTGCCACAGCCATCATCGGAGATTCCGATGTGGGGAGAGATTATCCCTGTGCTCGAACTGAAGACAACAAGATGCATTCAGAACTAAGAAGCCAAGGCTGGCAAACTGGAAATGGGGGGGGGGGGGGGGGGGGGGGGGGGGGGGGGCGGGCTCGGCTGACCCCAAAATTTTATGGATAACTGTTAGACTGAAATTTATGGGCGATGAACTGCCTGAGCACCTTAATCGGGTCTGACGGAGTACTATCGTGCCCGCTTAGATCGATCCACCAAAACCTAATTGAACAGGGAATGGACATGGGTTGGTTACTCATAACAAAAGGGCCTCTCACAACATGGGAATCCATCGATAGAAGCTATGAGGCTAAGATTGCGTACCTGCAAAAGAAGGAATCAACCCAGCCCGGATGGATCTCCGCTCCGGCCCACCCCACCAGACCGAATGAGGAGTGGCTCACGGAGCACGCAGGCGGCGAGACGAGGCCTTCGCCGAAAGCATCCGCCGCGCGAGCGGCTGGAGATAGACTTGGTCGGATTCCACGGCGATCTCTCTGAATCTCCCACGGGCACCGCTGGCTGTCCTCCTACCGCAGAACCTCGAAGCGCCCTCCCGTCGGCGTCGTGGAGGGAGAAGAGTCCGGGGAACTTCGGAACCTGATCGGATCTGCCCCATTCTGAAGAAGCCCGAGCCCGGCCCAACATAGGCACGGCACAATGGCCATCTGGGCCTGCATTTGGGCAAGAGCAGAATTTGTAGGTTCTTGAAAAAAAAACAGGTGAATCTGCTT
This sequence comes from Panicum miliaceum, assembly GCA_032594955.1. Lineage (NCBI taxonomy): Eukaryota > Viridiplantae > Streptophyta > Magnoliopsida > Poales > Poaceae > Panicum > Panicum miliaceum. Next base: position 32,744,674 of record CM064066.1, on the reverse strand, counting down.
GGCGTGTCCGTGGTGGGGGTCATTTACAACAACGATAAATATTCTGTGAAACTCGCCGTACTCTTGTTCTTAGTGGAAATAGATGTGCGAAGGTTTTTGTTGAAGCTGTTGCGCACACTTTTGTAATCGTTCAGTATCACTGATACGTGAATGTGCTAAAGTTTCAAGTTGCTTGCTTCACCATTTGTGTCCTCGACAACAAACTTATTTACGAAGGAAGCAGACTATGCAAACGTACCAAACTTATTTATGACAATGTCAGTTAAAAATAATATCGTAAAACAATGAAAAACGAGTTGCTAGAGAGGAGGAAGCTCCAATCCACGCTGCAGGCCAGGCCGCTGGACTGAAGGAGAGGACGCCGGCGTTGCAGTCGGAGACGGCCACGCCCGCGGAAATGTCACCACCACGAATCCCCCGCTACGCTACCAGTGGCTACCACCCGCGCCATTTCTTTCCTCGCTTGCTCCCCTCCCCTCCCTCGAAAAAAATATCTCCAACGGCCGGGCCCACATGTCACACACTCCAGCTCCAGTGCCGTGCCGGAAGTTCCATTCCGGGAAGCTATTTAACGGCCGCAGAAAACAGGTGGTGGAAATTTTTCCCCTTCCACGTTTCCCACCTCCCCTCCGCTGCCGGCGATGGGCGCCGGCCTCCTCCTCGGCGATGCCGCCGGCCTGGGGGGCCACCCCACCGTCCGTCGCCGTAGGACGCGCCTCTACCCCCGCGGCTGGGCCCCCGCGCCGCCCCTGGGCCCGCGGCTCGGGCTCGGGGCGGCCGCTTGTGTCTTGCGGAGCCGCGGACACGTGGCCAGGTTCGCGGCCTCCGCCTCAGCGGGCGGCGGGGACGAGGCCGGGGAGCTGTCGGAGGACGAGGCGCAGAGGGAGTGGGAGGCGGAGCTGAACCGGCGGCTGAAGGAGGCCGAGGAGATGGAGGAGCTGGAGCGCACCGCCGAGCAGCTGCAGAGCCAGGCCGCCGCCGAGGCCACCGAGGAGTCGGAGGAGGAGAAGCGCGAGCGCGTCCGCCGCGAGCTACAGAAGGTCCTACTCCTAACCTCACATTCCTTAATCCTTACCACTTAGACCTCACCTTCCTACAACGACAGCCACTCAATAGTCTCTGCACATGCCAAACGGCTATTAAGGTAACTGAGGGAAGCATGGCACCACAAAAAAAAAAAAGCGTTTGCCTTCCTAACCAAAACAAAGAAAAACACGTACGCTAGAACATGGGGGGAGAAATCATTTGTTGCGTGGGCTCTAATTTGCAGGTGGCACAAGAGCAAGCGGAAAGGAGGGCGACGGCCAAGCAAATGTTTGAATTGGGGCAAAAGGCATACGGGAGAGGAATGTATGGCCGCTCAATTGAATTCTTGGAGGCTGCACTTACTATCATACGCCCCACTTCTCTCCTAGGCGGCGAGGTAATATATCCTGACCCATGACTAGTGTATGTGTAGCTGTGTTTGAGGTCTGCGTATGTGTAGATTTCTCACCGCATATCAGATGTTTGTTTTGAGTGAGTTGAACAAGTAAGAATACGGATTCAAGATATAATATACCAGCGCATACTGCTAGTGACTTGTGGTGTGACCAAGAAACTACATGTTAGCATCATATATTCCTATGTATCTTGGTGTCAGCTTGCTAACCTTAGCTGCATTCTTAATTATCATTTTTGGTAAGTTGAGACAAAATTCAACAGATTCTGATGTCAGGTAAAACGAAGTAACTAGAACCAAGGACAAAGGAGAAGTAACTTTATGTGAAACGTCATGTGAACAAAGAGGCTCATGAACCCTGAACAATGGCAGAGTCCCTCAAACCAATGAATTTACCAAGTTTCCGGTATTTTAGGTACAGTTTCTGGCATTTTGACGTTTGAGTGCCTGTGGCTAAGTATGCTGAATGGAGTGGGTAGCATTAACTATATCTGGTTGTCAGCACGCTGCTACAATCTTTGGCTACAGCCTAACCTTACATCGACCAGCTTTTCTCAACAAAAAATTGCAATCATCATTTATAATGGGCATGGCGTTTGGAATTAATCTACACATATTTGACTAAGTGATGATATATCAGCAGGGAGTAACCTGAAATATCTAATTAATTTTGACAAAACTCTTGATCATGCTTGTAACTATATGGCTACGATTAATCGATTATGTAGACATCTTTGTGACTCAGTATATATCTAATTCTTATTCAATTCTCCAGATCCAAATTTGGCTTGCAATGGCATATGAGGCCAACAGGAGGCACAAGGATTGCATTGCATTGTACAAAGAATTGGAGAGTAGCCACCCCATGATCAATATCAGGCGGCAGGCAGCTGAACTCAGATACATTTTAGAGGCTCCCAAGTTGAAGATATCGAATGACGAGGTGGTCTCAATACCACAAATTGGGAGCAGCTGGGATTGGTTAGCTATCTATCTGAGACTATGTTACTTTCTCCCTTGCCATTCAGCTATGGAATTTATTTGTTTGTACGTGGGCTTTATTTTAGTTTTTTGGTGCCTATTGAAGTTACAAACTGAAAAGTATTCATCTTATGTTCACCTTGCGTGTAAGAACTTTGTAGACTGCAAAAGGTCAGATAGATATGAAGTTGTAATCATGTCAAGTCTGCAAATATTTTCTTCATTGAAACTATGTAGATTCAGCTGCATCCTTTTAAGTGTGTGGTGCTTGCTATCTGCTTGAAATCTCATTCGTAATGCTATGGTGTTCATTCCTATATGATCTCTTTTTGACTGAAGGCTGCATGGTGAATCCACCAGCAATTGTAAGTAGTGTCTAGTTTTTGTTTCATTGTTTCTTAGAACCTGCATGGGGCTATGGAATAATGTTTGAGACCCATCTTTCCTTAGAGAAGAGACATCTATCTGTTTATCTTGGTTGACATCATTCTTTAGCTACTGTACATCCTAGAACCAGTAACCTTTTTCCTACCCCTTATCTATATGCTTAAACCGGAGATAATTACCACCATACTAAATGGTTGCAAGCATCCTCCTCCATGGAGGCTTTTGCAGTTTTGCGTGATACTGCTTTCCTATCCCCATCATTTCATTTTAAGCAATTGACAGTGATCCAAAACTTCTCATTCATGTGTTACTATAACACGCTGCTTGCTATTATGCGAAACAGGTATGCCGGAACATGGAGTGACAAAATCAAGGAACAAGAGGACAAGAAAAGAAAGATGAGTGCTGCTAGCAACCAAGTTCAGCCTTCTCCAAACATCTTTGGAGACTTCTCCTTCTTGCGACGGCCAAACGAATGGAAGAAGAGCACATGGGTGATTGCTACTTTATGGATCCTTTTGATCGGAACAGCAATCTATCTGCAAACATGAAGAATTCCCGCCATTCGCATCTCGGCCGGACACTGATCCATGGTTCTGACAGACTGGGAGGTGCTGCTAATACGGTCTTGTCTCAGAATACTCTAAGACAAGATAGGTCCTGGTGGATTGCATTTGTTATTTGCTGTGCTATCCAAGACTGGGACATGTACTCTTCTGGACTGGCATGGGCCATTTGTCAGTTGAAGGTATTTTTTTAATGTAAATACTAACTACTGTAACTAGCAAAGTATGAAAGTAAGCAGATGGCAGATGCTAGCTAGTTCCATTGATTAGCAATCCGTCTGTCTGCTCATACACACTTGATATTATTTGCATCAGAGTTGATCTGTAAGTTACCTTGGTCTGACCCTGAGCTGATATGGGCTCTGTGAAAATTACGAGTTCGATAGATTGGTCAATGTTCTGTTTTAACTAAGAGTCGCACTCTGCAAATACGCACTTGATAATATTTGCTTTTGGAGTTGATTTGCAAAAAATAGGTCCCTATCTGGAGTTGAATTTTTTCTTCAACACAGTGATACGCATCTCATAGTTCTGCGTGAGGAAAACATTCAAAAAGTTATACCAATTCGGAAGGGTAATTTATGATTTTTTTAAAAAAGTCAGGTACTAAATGTATAGCAACACTCATTCAACAGCCGTATCTTGTACCCCCTCCTTTCCAAAATATAGATTTTAGAACAATCCAAATATAGATTTTAGAACAATCTACATTTTGTACTCTCGTTTTGACTTTTCTAGGCCCATAGTTTTTCCATGCACTTAGTCATTAGTTATATATAGGTGCATATCAAATAATATGAATCTAAAAAATCAAAACGATCTACATTTTAGAACGGATGAAGCACATATGAATACTTTTATTTCCGTTTCTGCTGTACAGTACAGTTATACTTTTCTCCATCTTTGTTAAGTATGCCATCAACATGTACATCACTACATACACTGGTCGGTGCGGACGTGCAGGTGGTGCCCGTCCCTCCGGCGCTAGGTGAGATACCAGTAATCTGCTGGGGACGTTCTAGTATAAATTCTAGACGTATGTGCGCAAGGGTTATCAACAAGACGTGCGTGCATATCCCTAGCTATTACCTAATTGCCCCTTGCGCGCCCCGCCGCGGGCGACGAGAAACACCACCGCCGGAGGGTCAGCCGCCGCCAGAGTGCCTTGCATCGGTGTGGTCCGAGTATGCTTAACGTGAGGCCTGTCCGATCAGAGGCATCGCATGCACCACGATGCTGCAGGCGTTTAAACGACTGAATCGAAAGAAATCGTAGTACCTCCCAACCAAAACGAAACTAGCAGCGTATCTGGAACTGGCTGTTATTCACACCAAAATGACACCTCCAAAACTGGAATGGAGTGACATCTTCATATATGTCTGGCATGTCAACCAAAAAAAAAGATTGAGAAGAAAACACACACACCACTTCTTAAATCTGGTGCACAAGCAAGGCTCAAAATTGTCAACCACGGCCTGGCCTTTCTTCTTAGCTCTCATTAACCAACAGTTGACACGCCAGCAAAGATGTACAACGGGCGGCATGAAATGCAAGTGACACATTACGACATGGCCCGTGCGCCAAGCATAGCTAAGAACAGCACAACCCAGCATCAGGTTTTGGTTTGCTGAGGGCACTACAGAGGCAGCCTACACATGGGAATTGGGGCACAGCTTATTATCAAAAGGCAAAAATAGAAAACCGCAAAAATGGGAATCATCAGCTCCTGAATCTCCAGATTCCCAGCGCCCGTCTTCGGGCAGGCATTCAAGCTGCTCAAAACCACTACGATGTCAGTCATCAATGCTGGAAAACATCTTGTTCCAGCCTGCGCCCAATCTCCTTATTAACCAACTCAGTTAGTGCCTAAAGAATTATCTGGTCCAGGGCCCGCGAAACGGCCTGTTTGTGAAGTCAGGCGCCATTGCAGGATTCTGTTGTATGAAGTTTGTCCAATGTGAACCATCCAGAGAGCTAACAGGTGCTATCTGACTGCTCGTGCGACTGGCCATATCCTGGGTGTAGCCATACATATCTGAAAACGGAGGGTTTGTGTCTTGACTCCTAGGGAGAAAATTTTGTAGCGGACAAACCTGATTCCTTGGTTCAAGGACCTGGCTGCGGCTTGACCCACCATGTCCCAGGTGTACTGATGGCTGCTTGTACTGGGATATGGCGCTGAACAGAGTTCCATCGTTGTTGCTTCCGCTTGGCAAGGCCTGGGTTAAGCAGTTACCAGACTCCAAACCCGGCATATTATTATTATTATGCAACTGACAACCATCGGGGAACCAGTTATACCTATGATCCATCGAACCAAAAGCAGCATAAGAATGCTGTTCAGATATAGGAGGGTTTACTTTAGTTGGAAAACTCACATCAGCACAATAATCCTTGTGAAGTTGTCCATAGAGACAATTATCACTCTGATCGGTTAACTGCTGCTGCTCCTGCAAGGACCTGGCAAATGGAGCAGATTGAGCCAAACGGTTATTCACCAAAGAATGCAAACCAGGTTCGATGCTATTTGCATGTTGAAGAGGGTAGGAGACTGCTCCAATGTCCTTTGCCATGTGGAGCGTACCATTGCTCTGCAGATTTGAGAAGGGCTCAATAACTGATGATGGGTTGTCCATTATAAAGGCGGACGTGGCGAGTTGATCCTGCTGCTGACTTAAAACACCATTATCCAAGTAACCTGAAGAACTCTGTTGTCCTGAAGAGAGATAAGGTTGTGTAATCTGCAAGTTACCTGAGCCATTATTTATATTCTCTGGATGATCATAATGGGACTGAAGAGGGCCTGCCAACTGCCATCTGTTTTTCTCACCTTTTGCTACTTGGCCATTTAGATCCAGAAAATCTTCCACGTGCATTTGTTCTCCAGAGGACTTAAGTAATAGTGAAGAACTGTTTGACGGTATCATCATAACGTTCTCAGTCTCTACTTGATCCACAATTACATTGTGCATCTTTGGAAAACTCATTTTTGAAGAAATATTTGCACTATAGCCACAATTGTGATTCAAACCATCATGGCTGATGCTTTCCAGGTCCTGATCTTGCTCACGAGCATTAACTGATGGACCTTCAAGATCTTCTAGTTGCAAATTTTCGCAGTCAAGAGTGTCAATATGTGTGTTTGTATAATCAATGGACTTAATCTCTTGATTCTCTGAGCTATAGTTGTTATTGGTTGCACCTTTGTAGCTGATTTCTTCGATATCTTCACTGTTAACACCCAGGCCATCTTTACACAATTTGATATCTGTGAGATCATCATCCTGCTCCTCAGGGTTGTTGCCACAACACGAAATGCCTTTATCTACGCAGCTGACACCATTATGATATTGCACATCGGAGTTTTGCTTCCCCTGACTAGTTATGTCTGTGCCCCTGACTACCATGAGATCATGATCTTCCACATTCGGACTGCCAATACGGTAAATAGATGTTTTCATATACTTAGTCGGCTCATCGTTGCAGTCTTGAAGAGCTGTGTTCTGATCATCCCCACCTTGCAACATACTTTGAGGTGAGTGTTCTACCTGATCATTTTGCAAAATTGGGCTACCGTTATTTTCGCTAGCACCAGGTTGTCCTAGCTCTTTCATTATGTCTGTTAACTGCTCTGCCTTCTCATCATAAACAAACATAAATAAAGCATAATCACCTATTTGGTATTAAAAAATAAATTGAGATTGTTTTGTTATAACAATTTATTCCCATTACGAAGATTACAACAAAGTATAGTTTCTTAAGAAAATGGCAATGTAACTACCTTATATAAATAAGATAGCACTACAGAGCAAATGAAATACTACCTAGTTCTTTCATACTAGATGCCTCTATTACAAATTCAGTATCTTTATTGTCATGGTATTCTCGTCTATAGCATTAACATTGAATAGGAATTCTGCTACACTGGTGAATGATATGATACATTGTAAAATGGCAAGATACATAACAGAAGTAAACATGAACTGCTATCATCCACTGTGTTTTTTTATACATTCAAGTAAAGGACCTCTCTCGAGCGCTAAAACTAAGACTTAAGAAGAAGAATTGAAGGACAAGTCACAGCGAACCTTTCTCGAGACAGGTACATTCTTCTCTTCAAGCTCAAGGCTTAATAACTTTCTTTCTTTCTCCATCCGCATCTTCCTGTCCTTAAGGACCTCAAAAGCAGCAGGTATATCATTGCACGACATGTTCAACCTGTTATGTAAATACTTCCTCATAAGAATAACAATCCGCATAAGATATACATAAGAAATAAAAGCATTACTTACCAATGTTCATGCAATCTCCTCTGTTCATCCTCTAATAAAGCTCCATATGGTTTTACATCGGATTTATCAAGGCCACCAATTACACGTGAAACATGCTTGGTCTGAATGCCATCCCCAGATTGCTTCAGTCTCTTGATATGGTTGAGTTGTGTTTTACTAACCTGGAAAAAGTTACAAAAGCACAGGTGCCACAGCATTCAGTAAAATCCATCATACAATGATGATCTAAATTCTGAAACAGATGTTGCAATTCAGCAATATAAGAACAAAGTAGATCATCTTCAAAACTACTTTCTTTGATTATATATTTTATAATTTGTATTAATGTGCTTTGATCAATATCAGTGGTGAAATGTCCAACTTAAGAATGACAACAGAAGCAATAGCCAGGCATAAAGAACGGCAATGAACAGACCAGTCATCGCTGATAATCATTTTCACAGACTAGCATCACATCCAATGATGCAGACTAATTTAGGAAATTCTGACCCAGTTCTAAACCAAGTTTGCACATTACCACACCCCTAACACTATTTTTCATAAGACAAATACGGAAGAAGGTAACTGACTAACAGTTAATTAAGAAAGTTACAGGCTGGAAAAACAAATAGACTCTATGGAAAATAACAGATTTAATATGTGAGAGAATGGAGTGCCCACAACAATCAGTTGTCAAGAGGCATAATTTTTGAGGTGTCGCTTATGCCGTCAAGGTGTGCCCCCAGCAGCACAGGATGCCATGAGGTCCTAGTTACACCTTGTCGCCTACGCATCCAGGCGTGCCCTTGACGCCACAGGATGCCACAATACCTCAAAAAACACTGAGCGGAGACACCCAAGTACTGTAGAAAATATGGACCAGAAACATATCTCTCATCTTTCAGTTCAGCGATACCAGATTTCAAAGAAAAGAAGGCAAAAATATTTCAAAATCGTGTGGGCAAGTAGAGCAAATGCACAAACTGAGGACCTAATTCTAGCAATATACTTCTTATTTCGCAGCCATACTAAATGGCAGAAAGAAATGCCTATCACAGAGGTACATGTCTAGATGACTGAGATATCGTTATTTTTTCTTAAAAAGGCTCCGATGGGCGAAACTGAGTAAAAATCATTGGCGCCCTTCTTATGAGATAGCTATTTTACCTTGATGTATGACATAAACTTTGAAACATCAATTCTTTGTGCAACCTTCATATCCATTGCACCCTTAGTAGCTTTCAGCTGCATAACTACTTGCTTCTGATTACCAGGGTTATCCCTGCAAACGCATAATAACCAGTGGCTTATCAATTAGTAAGTTCTACATAAATTCATTATTATGTTGAGTTAGCTTCTCAGAATGCAGTATAGAAGCCTACTAGGTAACAGTAGGCTTGCACCACAAGGAACATTGGGCTTGCACTTGATATTCTCCTTCAAGTTCAAAAATATAACTATTAAGTTTAATAGACCTTTATTGTTGCAAATTACATGAGAAAATTAAGTTTTCTAGTGGCTTATAGCTTTGTCAATATGAATTTCCATAAAACCAAAACATGAGACAATTCAGTACTGAAACTTGTCATGTGCCAAACAGCTTATCTAGAAAGCTTGTGTAACAAATGCATATTCCAACTCGATAGATCAGTCATCTAAAACTCTTGGAGATATGAACAGACAAAAGAAAAGGGTGACACCAACTACCGTGCTGCGTTGATCTTGCATACAAGTTATAATAGGTGGTAACCATGGTAGACAAACCAAACAAGGGCACATCAGACAACAAGAGAAACAGCAATCATTCTGGTCGACGACACGAGCAGTAGTAGTATGGCAAGGGATTCAGAAAGGTTCAAGATTTTGAGACTACAGTCAAAGCCAGCTCGGGGCAGCATATGCACCATCAGATTTGGCTAGTGAAAGGATTTGACAAAATAAAGCAATTTGTGTAGCCAACTCAACCCTATACGAAGGGAACCAGAGCAGATCGAGCGAAAAAATAATTGCATCGACCAAGAGCCAAGAGCCCAAGAGACAGATACTTTGAAGCAAAGCCAAACCTGAACAAAGTCTCTATATCACCGCCGCTTAGCCATCTCTTCCTCCATTTCTTCAAGGTGTCAACCATGCTGCACAGTCACTTTGCAATTAATATCAGGGATCACCTAGATGGTAAACTTATAATGGACTTGCTCTGGTTTGGGCATACTTGGAATGGTAATTAAGCAAGTTAATACGATAGGCCTTCTCATCCTTTTTTATGTGCTTCTCCTTGTCAAGTATGGCATCCGGATGAATATCACCATAGCAAAGAGAAGATGACCTATATAGTTGAATGACTTAATCAATGATCCACATCCAACAAATATATCAAGAGGTAAAACAGCACTGCAGCCAAACTGATAGAAGGTTGACAGGACAATTTTCGGCCCAAAAGTAGATTTGAAGAAAGGATTCCGGTACGTAATATTATAGTCCAACATTTTTTTTACGAAAATTACAATTGGATTCAATGTACTAGTTGCTTGGGGCTCATGCCAAACCCAAAGATATTGTTTACGATCAATTCAATGTACTAGTTGTTTCTATGAAGGGGTTGTCTATCAATAAAGAGGAAAGCATGAATTACGAGGGAAACCCTCAACCAGCCCTCCAGCCTCCATGCGCTGGGCCCAAAACACCGCATACCTTCCCTTGCCAATTCTTGAAGTAGCATACTAGATACCTTTCGAAACATACATGTACCTATTTCGAAACCCTACTAGATACTTTTTCACACACTGAATTGGACATAAGACAAGTAGCTCGCAGCAGGAACGTTCAGAAAGTAATATATAACCACATCAGAGCAAACAGAAGGCATAGCTGTATGCATCAACAACCCTAGAAATGGAAATAAAAGGAGCAATAGGAATCAAATCATAGAGAACTTGCCAGCTGAGGAAAGGATTTCCAAAGTGATGATTTTTTCCTGTAAGCAACAAATGTAAATTTTCTTCTGCATCAGTCTCACTTGGAAGAAATTGTTTGAGAAACTTTCTCTCAGCTTCTGTCAGACATGTAGACCACACCTACAATCAAGGACAAACTCTGTTGATGTATAGAGGAAAAAACACAAAATAGGGGGCTAACACCATCAAAATAATGGCATTGCCATGTCAAGGCAACCATAGAAGATAAATGGAATCAACATAAAATAAAACATATCATGGTAAGTTATCTCAGAAGTTCATTGGAATCAACGTAAGAAAAAGATAGGCATACCTCATAGGATAGCACACCTCTCAGGCTCTCAAGAGAAAAGGTTTCTGGAGGAACATATGTAACATCAGCAAGGCCTGAACAATGTTCCTGGCTTTCTATGAAAGGGGCCAAGTCTGACCACAAAATTCCAACTTGTTCCTTTTCTGGCACAACTCTCCTCAGATACTGGTCCCATTTAAGACCAATATGAGGCTTCAAACTTACTAGACAATTGGATGAGTCAAATTTGGTTTTCTTCCCTGGCCTATATTGCTCTGAATTGGTACAATTTATCTGTCGTTTCTTTTGCTTGCTTGCTGACATTCTACAGGTCATTTGATCATTTAACTGTAAGGCTAGAAACCCTGTGCTTTTGAATAAATCCTTAATCTTACTTCAAGCTTGATTTATTTCGGACGTCAAAGACAACCATACAGCACCTAAAATGGAACATAGATTAGATCTTCAGCTAATCAGCTCAAAGAAAATGGGAACGAGGACATATAAGTAGCTCAATCGACTGAATGGTGGTCTAGTTCTACAAACCAAAGCTAGTCATTAAATCATAAAACTGCTGTCCCAAAAGGTAGATAGTCATTGTAAGGGCCCAAAAAGAAGTAAATGAAATGAAAATCAAGATTTGTTCATCTGAATATAGTCAGCATGATCAAACATAATGGCACATTGTTAATTTTAATCTGCTAGGTCCTAAACTTGCAAACTGTTTCGAGACTAGATTTGAATGTTACACTTGCTGATACTGGTCAGTTTGGTCAGTATCGCTGTTATGTATTAACTAATACAGATGGTTACTATATATCTCTACCAATTCCAGCCAGATCAAAAGAAAAAAGAGCCAGGGGAAACTAAAATCATTCAATCTAATGACATGTTTTGGTCACTTCTAATTTATTTAATGGATATCTCAACTGTATGGTAACTTGAGAATCTAAGGAGTATTATGGTTATATTGAATCACACATAATCAAAACCTTAATTTTGCATGACTACATGACTTTTTCTGGATATGCATGATATGAGCAAAATGGACCAAATATGCTTTGTTATCATGCATCTTTCATCAGTAATAGCAATTCAGGCAGTCATTTTCAACTTTTGTTTTACATAAAAAGAATTTTTAATCCACAATTGCGATTTAAAGAATTAATCAGGTAAGAAGGTAAATTAAGTTCCACTTTCTAACAAAGAAAAATCAAAATATGTACATAATGTTACAAAACCAAAAGGATATATTGACAGAACAGCGCGTCCTTACATTGAAGCAACCCAAAGGTGAGAAATTTGAGTGGGCTAAAAACAACTTTCTACATATGAACTGCGAAAAACAAAAAAACAACCACCAGGGCTGCAAGTCCGGAGCTCCTTGTGCGCTGAAGAAGAATCTAATCGTACTACGGACATGGATGAGACTAGTGTGTGGCAGCGGCCAGGTGCGTACCTAGGACGTGGGTCCGATTACCAAAATATATGTGAGTGCTTGAAATTGGGATCTGAATACAAATAGCTTAGGTTAGGGTTTGGGTGCTCGGTTTCGCACAGCAGGGAGGCAAGAGAAGGGGCGGGCATACCAGGTGGGTCGCCGGCGAAGGGCCCGGCGAAGACCTGGCAAAGGGCGGCGCCGCTCGCCTAGTTGTCGCCGCCAAAGAGTGAACGAAACGCGCTCGGGCCGTCTAGATGGCAAACGTATGGCTGTTTCTTTTTTTCCTTTCAGAGTTGCTCGTCACCAGACGCCTTACGAATTGTTTTTCCGTCAGTCGAATTTTTTGTGACCGTCGGATATGGACTGTGCGGCCGTGACTTACTTGGTCATTGGTGGCGTCATCCTGCTTTGCCTGGCTTTGTGGGCTATTATGCTTTTATATATTGGGCCTGTTTCGTGTTTATTTTCCAACCCAACTAAAAGAATCAGCTCAACTTTAGAGGAGAGCCTTGACTCGTTTCTGAGGGCCGTTTGGGACCACTTCTTCGAAAACGACCTCAGTAGTAAAGTTAAAATCGGTGAAGTTAAAAAAGTTTAACCTAATTTATTTTAGTCTAAGCTTACAAAATAACTTCACGCACGGTATCTCGATTTGCGAAAAATAGGTGAAGCCAATGCTGAAAGAAGAAGAAAAAACTAATTTGACTCGGATTCTAGTTTGTGATAGATTTTTTATACTTTCTTGCAAGCAAAGACAATCACTTTTAGTTACTGGCCTTTCTCCGATGCTTGTTCATCCACATAACCGAGTAAGGTAATGTTTCCTTGTTAGTTCTGAAATCTAAGTCTATATAGCACTTTCTAGGTTGAATTTACTTATTTCCAAAATACATGAACCCCTATACATAATTATGGCCTTTATTCTCTCAAGTCATTCTATCCAATACTCAGCTATGTTTAAAAAGATTGCATAGATGTGATTTTTTGTTATTTACGCTATCTCTTTTTTTTGTTGTATCCCGCATTGGCTGCTGCCTAATCCCTCTTGACGCCACTGTTCCTCCTCCTTGCATCCCTGCGCTCACCACCCCTCCCTACGTGCGGCTCTACCGACTCGACGCCACCTCAGCTCCTTGCAGGTTGAAGCACCGCAAGATCTTGAGTCCAGGAGTGGGGCTGCGCTCCCAGCGGAGGCGCAGGATCGATCATCGAAGTCATCTTCTACGCATCTTTTATGTTTGCATTTGGGGCCTCTTGTTGTTCCGGCGCCAGTCACCTTTGCTCAGTGGCGCTGCTCTCCCACTGTCCCACAAACTGTTGAACCGAAGGACACTAAGCTCACATGAAACGCTGGTGAATCATCGTCAGAAGAAAAAACATCCAAAACCATAGATGGGTACGGCTGGGCTTGGTTTGAATACGGGTAGGGCCAAGCGCAGGTAAGACACAAACTAAATTAATTAAAAGTAATTATCGCTTTCTTTGAGATTCGTGCAATTTTATAAAAAGGATCACGGAGCAAAACTTTTTGTCATAAAGCTTAGATTTTATTATGGCAAACCGCGATGTGTCTCATCATCTTTTATGACATGGTTAAGCAGTGACTAAATAGATAATTGCATGGCCTAAACTCAAATGTCACGAAACCGTTATTAGAGGGGCAATCGTTTGTTGCTACTGGTTGACATCGACTGCACATCCCTCTTATTGTTCTTCTCCCTTCTTTCTTCTTTCTACTTCCTTCCAACAGGCATTAGCTACCCCCCGTAAGCCTCCACTACCGTCGCCCTGCGGCCAGCGGCAACCCCGCCGTCATGCCGCTCCGCCCGCCTCCCACCCCGTTGTGCCACCCTGTTCTGCCCTAACCGCTGCTACCACTCGCCCTCGCCATCGGCACCATCCATCGAGTGTCCTCCACCACCTAACCGACAGTACCATCGTTGTTGGCCTCATTACCCACAACCCACAACTACCACCGCCCTTACCGTCGTCGCCAGCCACCCCTCTAAACCCGCCAGTTATGGAGCCGCAAACTCAGGAAGCTCAATTCCCTAATCCAGATCCCTCCTCCACTGCCGCCCGCGGCCTTCAGCGAGTTGTTGCCGGCCATTCCGCCTACCTCCCGCCATGGCCGCCTTCATCCCCGGCCTTCCCTCCCTCAAGCTCTGCTCTGCACATCGGCCTCACGCCGTGTGATGAAGATGGCATTTGCTGGCAACACTACTAGGGAATGTTTGCCAAATAAGAATTTTGGTTGTTAAGCTGAAGTGTGGATATTAGCTGATTTATTAATTAAGCAGTTGATTTGCACCGATTAAAATTTAAGGGATGAAAAATACATTTTTGTGATACTTAAGGATGAAAACACATCTTTACTATTACTACCAAATATGCCCATGTGTTACAACGGTCGAAGATCCCACACAACTCATGACTGATTTTCGATACAGATTTTATTGTGTTTTCGCATTCTCATTGTATTCGAGTTCGTTAGGTTGCAATATAGTATTATTGTTCAATTCTCATTATATACGTTTTGGGTTTACCCACCGTTGATGTCGTTGGAGCAAACCAAAATTTCTGGTGGAAATATTATGTGCTTTAGAAATAGATAAAGATATTGCTAATTTGGTCCTTGATCTGATCCATATGTTCAGGAGCAGGTGAAAAGAAATTTATTCTAAGTCTAGTCAATATGATATGTTTCCCTTTCTTTAGGCCTGAAGATCCTAGTTTAACTCTGGCCAGCCACATTTGTATAACGTGCTAATATTTTGTGATCTTGATTGGGTGATTGGTGGTATAGGCCTGGGTATATTTTTTTATTTTAGATAGAAGAAACGTAATTGTGTGGTTGGAAAGAGAAATATCCGCATGGTCATGAATATGCTGGCCCCCCGGGACTGCTTCAAGCTATAGCAGATGGAACTAAGCTACTTTTAAAAGAGGATATTCTTCCATCACGAGGAGATATTCCTTTATTTAGCATTGGTCCCTCTATAGCAGTCATATCCATTTTATTAAGTTTTTTAGTTATCTCTTTGGGATATCATTTTGTTTTAGCTGATATTAGTATTGGTGTTTTCAATTTTTTTGTCACGCCTTATTTATTTTTCTGGGGCTCGCCTACAGAATGTTTGTCATGAACTTAGAAAATTTGTTTTCAGCGGTTCGTTGAAGAAACCATTGCAAATAGTCATTACCTGTCCTGGCTAGTTTTGTGTGGCAGAAAATGGTGAAGCAACTAATATTTCTAAGAGATGATGTGACATCCGGCTTAATTTGGACGTGGTTCAGTAGTGGCCCAATAGTGCTGCGTGCACGTATTTAGTACCACCTTGCTAGTTGAGCAAGGGTGGAGCTAAGTTATAAGACTTTGTCCTCCAGCCATAGCACCTTCGGATTGACCCTTTTACACAAAGCAAGGACAAAAAATGTAAGCAAGGTGCTACGTATATGCGGGCCCGCCCCCTCGGAAGGGCTGTGCTGTGCGGCTTTGGAGGGCGAGATGACAAATGGTATGAGAGCCGACCCTCGTGTTTGCGCGTACGGGTAAGTGTGCGGGCATATGGTGCATGGCGCTTGTGGGCCCGGGTGGGACGCACGGCATGGCATATGGCGACGGCACTGAACGTGCGGTCGTGCCCTAAGAGTTGGAAGGGCTAGGCTGTGCGGCTTTGAGGATAGGGTGTGACAAATGGTATCAGAGTCGACCCTCGCGGTTGCACATACAGGTAAGTGTGCGGGCATATGGCGCATGGCATGTGTGGGCGCAGATGGGACACACGGCATGACATTTGGCGTCGGCTGTAACACCCTAGGTGTTTAAAATCCTAAACAAAAAAATCTAAACATAGCATCATGCATAATAACTCAGAATCAATGAAACAATGCATCTAATTATGTGTGTGCATATGCATGTGTATGTGCATGTGTATGTATGTGTGTATGTGAGACTTTTTCCTTTTGTGTTTGTACCATACATGCTCAATTTGTCATAAAAATGTAGCATAAAATCACACTCATATTTTAGTACACATGAGATGAATAGGAATTCAAATCCTAGTAGTCTTGAATTTAAAATAACTTCTGAACTAAAACTCAAATGAACTTTGATCCAAAATGAAAGTCGTAGATTTTCAAATTTTCTACAACTTTCATGTTCAAAGTTTTTCAAGTTTCCGTTCAAAATTTTGAGAAAATTTCATTTAAATTCCAGCCCTTTTCTCTCTCCCTCCCTCTCTCTTCTCTCCCCTCCCCTTTTCTATCGCGGCCGCCGGCCACGTGGCCGACGATGCCTGCCGGCGAGCCACCCCAAAGGACAGCGCTCCGACAGGCCCCGACCAGCCCGCGGCCAAATTGCCCTCCCCTGCCCCCAATCCACCCATGCCCGACGCGCGCGCGCCACGCGACCGTTGATTCCCGACGGCCGAGCCACGCCGCGCCGGTGACGTCGCGCCCTTGCCGCGGCCTTGTCCCGGCCGCGCCTCCCTCCATTGTGTCGCGCCCAGACCCTCCTCCCCTCCCTGTGCGGCTATAAAAGGGCTGCACCGAGCCCCTGCTCACACGCGTCCGAGTACCACCACCATCGTGCCATTAGCGCCGCAACTCGACCTCGCCGTTGAGCCCCACTTTTCACTCTTCCTCCGCCCAAACTGAGGCTCTAAACGGGACGCCCTCGACCTGCTGGTACTCTCCGACTTCCCCACGCCGCCCTCCCATGTCGGACCGCCGCCGCCCACCGCCCACACCTCGCCGGGGCTCCTGCTCAGCGTCGGCAGCCCAACTCCGGCCACCCTAATCCCAACCGAGCACACCAACAGGTATCCCTCGACCTCCTCGTGCTCCCCCACCTCTTTCCCCTCGCCAGAGTTTCACCCCCAACCATGGCAGCCCCACCCAGGGACTACATTACAATTGCCAAATTCTTTTTAGGGTCCTTTCTGCTAGATCCAGGGACCTACCTGCGAGAACTCGAGTACTTTTGTTCTCAAGAGGCTGTCAATTGTAAAATCAATCTAAAATCATAGAAAAATCGGAAAAATGCAAACTAAAATTTGTTGTGACCCTCTTGATGAATCCTACAACTTTTCCACAGAAGGATGACCAACTACAAATTATAACTTGATGTAAAATTAATCTTATTTTAAATAGCCCATAAATGTATCTCTTGATCTAGGATAATACCGTGGATGATTTTTGGACTGTAAGCTAGTCTCTGCTTGTTAAGACTTGTGTAAAAATCTCAAGGCCAAAATAAGTCTCTACGAGTAGTTTTTGTTGGACCTTGTTTTATGTGCTATTTGCTAGAGTTATTTGTTCATGCTGTTCTATTGGTATTTTAGGGTTAAAACTAGAGTAACCTTGATGCATAAATGTTCTGGACAAAGTTAAGAACTTTTTACTTCTATCTAACTGGCTCATATGTTTTTAGTTAAGAAAGAATATATCAAATGAAAGTAACTAGTTTTGGTGCTTAGAAAAATAAGAAATTTTAACCAGAGACAACCTTTCAGTAGATTATCATGTTGGAAAAGTTTGAGACACAGAAACTTTGTGAAATTGCCTGTAGAAATAAATTTTGATTAATGTAAATGTCTCTTGACTTATATTCTATGCTCTGTATTTTGCACAATAAAATCTAAAAAATTTACAGTAAAATCACCATAAGTTTAGGAGTACTTAGTAAAATGTTGAGCACCAGTAATTGTTTAATGTATTTTTCATGATTAATCTGCTGAATGAAAATGGCTAGAAATTTTACAGTGAGTTTGTACTTAAGTAACGTGCTCTGCATAAAAATCTCAACACCAGAAATTATCTCTAGTAGTTATTTTATTTTTAATGCATGTTTACTTTTTGAAAAATGGCCGTTTATGAAATGACAAAATCCCTACACTTAATGAAGTTAGTGAATCTAGATACTACTCGATAAATGATTGCCTAAGGAAAAGAAAATGAAGTGCTTTACAACTTAACTTGAATTTTGTTGAATTAGAACTTGAAATAATTATTTATCTTGTACCATTAGAACAACTCATACATATGTATTCATATAGAATCGACGACTCTCGCCGACGGAACCTACGAGCTGGTGCCAGAGCCCGAGAGTGAGCAGCGCGAAGCTCGGATTAATGTAACTGAAGTTGCTGAAGACCCGAACCAAAGTTCGGAAGAGCCAAGGCTAGCTTTGCTCAGAAGGGCAAGCCCCGGAGCATAACCCCTATTTTTTTCTAAACTTATGCAACTTTTACTTATATATGGTATTGTGCATTAAGTTTGTAGGAGTTTATTAAAATCCTAGATGCATGATCCTAGGTACCTGTGATATGAACACTAGCATGTGTCGGTCGCTAGATTGCCATGCTAATAGGACTCCGGTAAAAGTCGAGTGATTTCCTGTCACTCGCGAGATATAGGAGTTGCTTGTTTCAGTTATGTGGGAATTATAAGGTCGACGGACGGGGCTATATTACGATATTTCTGTTGATGATCGAGGCTATGTCTATTTAGCAAAAATGCTAAGGTCTCGGTGTGTGGTAGTGGTGGTTAAGTTTTTAAACGTACTAACCATATGCCGAGAATATGGTAATCGGTAAGCTTAAGTACCTGATTGAACCAAGGCGTGGACATACCTCCCACCATCTTGACGTCGTTCCCATGGGCACATGGGGAGTGCAAGAGCAGCCACGGTCCAACGTCGTTCCGTGGTTCGTGGACCTCTGTACTCAAGGACGGTGGCCCTGTTCCATGAAACGGGAATAAAGGTTAAAAGTTGCACCTCTCTGTGAGTAACCACATGACGTGTATTTAGGTTTCCCCTTGCAAGGTTAAGAAATTCGATTCGAATCGTCCGTTTCTTGCGGCCATTGAGACTGCTTAACCCTTTTACCACATAGAGTAAGAAGAGAAACAATAATGATGATTAATCTGGTTGGCTGCTCAATTAATTATTTCCACTATGCGGGATTTGGATAGTTGCTTAACTAGAATGGTTAATCAACTAGAACTTGATGCTAAAACTTGAAAGTAAGGACTCACTCTTAGATATTTTTTGGCAAAAACATCCCTCAGCCAAAAGTATATACCACTTGTCGGGTAAGCCTTGCTGAATATTAGTATACTCAGCCTTGGTTATGGCTTTATTTTCAGGTGAGACCTTTGAGGACATGATTGCTAGTTTGACTTGGCCGTCTACTCTTTCTTCTGGTTGGTCGGTGGAGTGGGATACGTCCCCGACCGACGATGATAACGCTGAATGATTTCATGTACGGGCTTCATAGTGATATCTTGTATCGTCGTTAGAACTTTCGCTTATTTTCCGTTGCATTGTTGAACTCTGAAAGTACTTGTTTATGAATATTTTCAAACTTGGTTTGTAATAATAATTTCTGTTGAACTCTGGAATGTAAAATTTGTGGATTGTTGTAATCTCTGGACTCACCTTTGTATGGATTGTATGAATGCATTGTTTCGATCGAAGTTCCAGTGGTTGCATCGGGATGTTAACCGAGAGTCTGTCGTTTTACTCTGTTTTAAGAGCATGTTAGCCCAGATTGCCTTTGTGGTGATGGTTAGCGCACTTAAGCCGGATTAATTCGGGCGGTTCTGCCACATCGGCACTGGACGTATTGTCACGGAGTTGGATCGACGAGGACGTCGGATCCTTTGACGGGGGTGTATGTGACACCCTACCCAATTTGGATGTGGCCCAGCAACGGCCCAAGAGTGTTGCGTGCACGTGTTTAGTACCATCTTTCTAGTTGAGCAAATGTGGAGCCAACTTATAAGTCTTTATCCTGCAGCCATAGCACCTTCGGGTTTTTACACGAAACGAGAACGAAAAGTGTAAGCAAGTTGCTATGTGTATGCGGACCCGTCCCTCGAAAGGGCTGGGCTGTGTGGTTTTAGAGGACGGGGTGTGACAGATGGGATTGCATGATACTAGATGAGGAGCGTCAAACTGTCTGCGATGACCCTTTTTGCTAACATTAATTATTGACCTGCTATTTTTAAACATGATCAAGGTTATCAATCAAACAATGTATGTATTGATGTATGAATAGTTATTGTCCCACCATGATATACGATTTGTAATAAAAATTTACAAAAGATTTGTAAAAAGGGTCGCATATATTATGATAAATATTAGTAATAATAAGGGAAATACTTCGCGTATAACCTATTTACATGCCCGTTTTATATAACCAGGCAATGCAGACGCTGGATTATATTAACAAGAAAACCGTCCATCAGCCAAGTGATCTAAATCATTTGATCTTATGGGTGTAATTAACGTGGCTGTACAGATTGGTTGTATGTATACTACACTCAAACAGAAACTAGTTATGGAACAAAACAACATACAATAGATCAGGCAGATAAGAAATAGAAGTGGCACAACTGCAGGTATGTTTACAATTTGCTCTAGTTACAGTCTTACAGATACCTTTTAGGACTACAAGAATATATACTAAGGTCTACGGCCCATAGAATGGATTTCTTCCTTTGTAAGGATGGTAGTAGCTGTACATGGTGTGTGCGGTGTTGATCAGTGTGGCAATGGAAATCACAGCGCCGAAGATGACGAAGAAGGTGGACCGTCTGCCTGGGGAAGCACTGCAACAGGATCCCCTTCATCACCCCACGGGCTTTGCTCCGGCGGTGCGCGCCGACGTCCCTGAAGAGGGCGAGCAGATCCTCGGGCATCAGGGTGTCCCCGTACTCGTCCCTCGTGTCCCTGAAGAACTCGACGATCTCCCTGTCCGTCCGCTGCGTGTGCACCAGGACCCCCCTCTTCCGCAGCACCTTGACGTCCGCCTCGCTCTGCAGCAGCCGGGCCATGCACAAGCAGTAGGCCGTGACGCCGAGGCCGCACCGGACGTAGTTCTGCTCGAACGCGATCAGGCTGCGGAAGACGCAGTCGCTGTACTTGTGGACGCACAGCTCCGGCATGCTCATCTCGCCGCACACGCCCAGCATTCTCCGCTGGAAGGAAATGTCCAGGGCGGAGCCGCCGCAGCCTGCTGCGCGGGGCGGCTGCTTCCTGAAGCGCACGAACGACTCCTCTAGCTCCGTCGCGCACGGGAGATGAGGCTCCGGTTCCTTGGGCACGATGGATGCGATGCCAACCTGGTGCTTACGCATAGGCACACGGGACCAGTGGAAAAGGTGCAGGAGGTGATGGATCCTTGGTGGGAATTGGTTGTTCGCTGCTGATGCTGATGCAGCAGCAGCGGCAACGACGATCGCACCGCCATGGGCGTCTCGATCTCGCCGACACCTGAAGCTGCTGGGGTGTATGTCGTCGAAGCACGAGAGGGCGAGCTCCTCCAGGCTGTGGTTGATGTTCTTGAACAGGGTATCCTTCAATCGTCTGTGCAGCTCGGCGAGCACGAAGAAGGGGATCTGGTTGTGCAGCATCAGCAGGTCGATCTTGGTCTCCTTCATGTGCAGGGATATGTCCGCCG
Source organism: Panicum miliaceum (assembly GCA_032594955.1). Classification (NCBI taxonomy): domain Eukaryota; kingdom Viridiplantae; phylum Streptophyta; class Magnoliopsida; order Poales; family Poaceae; genus Panicum; species Panicum miliaceum. The sequence goes on along the minus strand of CM064066.1, from coordinate 32,722,871 downwards.
ACAGGTAGATGAATTCTCTTCCGAGAACAACTTCCCGGGCCAACTCCGATGGCCGCTGGTCCTCGCACACGCTCGTCCTGAGCAGGAACACGGCGAAAAGCACCACGCAACCGTCGAGCAGCAGCATCTCGGTCAGGTCCACGGAGACCGCCGCGGCGAGCGAGTCCCACTCGTAGCAGCCGCAGACTCGGGCCTCGTTGCGCCGCGCCCAGCCGAGGAAATCGGCGGCGTCGAGGCCGAACCGGCGGGCGAGGAACACGACGATGCCGCACTTCTTGGCGCGGGTTATGAGCGCCGCCGGTGCTGGCGGCGAGAGGAGGTGGTACGGCCCCACGGCGGCGGCGACGACGACGTCACGGGCCGGCGCCGTGAGCTGCCCGGGCACCACCTCGCCGCCGGAGGCGGAGCTCCCGGTATGCGGCGCGGCGGCCCTGGCGAGTTCCTGCGGTGGTGGGGCTGTCGTCGTCTGCGGGTTCGAGGAGCCGGGAAGGCAGGGCAGCCGCAGCGGTGGGGCGGCGGCAGCACGGCTCGTCGTCTTGCCGTGGCGACGCTTGAAGATGGATGGGTGGTCTTCATTTGTGATGGCGTCGAACCTTCCGAAGTACGAAGGTATTGTATTCTGAGCGCCCTTGGCTTCCTGGCTGATCCTCAGCGTGACCTCCGCCGTCCAGTCGCGAGGCGATCCACCACCGCGGCCGACATCGCTTCCTCCCCCCTGCATCGCCGCCCGGTTGGGTGCTCTTCTATCTCCTGTCTGTAGTACTATAGGTAATCTGGTTGTGCAAACCTAAGAAGCAACACGCTAGTAGCTTTTAGTGTATCGTAATCAGTTCGAACGGGGTGGCTTTAATATCACCAGAGTCAACGGATGAAGAACAAGACGTACGACCAAGCATCCACCTAACGTCCCGCTTACCTACCTACTTGTGCACTAGAATTGTTGGAATATGTGGGCTTTTAGCCCAATATTTATAATTAAAGAATTAAAAGTTCATCATTAAATATCATAGAGTTACACCATTAAATGTTAGGGAGTTATTGTGTAATCCCGTAATAAAAGTGGAAGAGGATTTCAACCGACTTAAAAGGTGGACTGTATATATACCGCTTGTGAAACCGTTGATAGGGGATTGGCGAGCCATGCGCGCGCGCTCGACTCGCCGAGGCCGTGCCTGATGCGTTGCGGGGCGGATGTTTTGCACCAAGTAATGGCCATTATGACCGCGATTCATTCTGATGATTGATTCTGCACGAGTTAATCGCCATTACGCTGCTTGATGGCGTTGATGATGTCCAAGTGCATTCTCCCGTCCCCAGACTCTTATCTATATCACCAGGTGTTTTCTCCTCTTCCCGCGCATGAGAATACACCTCTCTTCCTCTCTCTGCTGCTCTTCCGCGTTCCCATCACCGGCGCTGCGCGCACATCTCCGGCGAGAGTAGGTGCCTCCGGAACCATTGCTCGTTCAAGGTCTTGCACAGGATAGCGGGGCAATCAAGTTTTTGGGAGCGTCTTCACGCGACTGCTCGTCCAGAACTGTGACGTCTTTATCAGCGTACTGTTCGCCATCAGTCCCTTCGCACCAACTCCGTCCGTCGACATCGCCGCTCGTACCTCTTCGTCGGCTGCGTACAACTACTTCCTGAAGCTGTGCGACTACTTCCTCAACAAGTACGACTATTCGGTGCCTCGATTGACTACCTTCTGAAGCTCGATCGACTACTTCAACAACTCGTACGACTACTTCCTGAAGAAAATCTGTACTGCACCGAATTCGTTCGACTACTTCAAGCAGGCCAGTCGAGCTTGTATGCTCTAGCCGGTAACGGTGCATGCGGTGCCTCCGGCACTGGACCCATCTTGGGGTATAGTCCGATACTCCTCTATTTGATTGGATTCATTGTTAATTTAATGTTAACTTTGAATACGTGCACTTGTCTTATTTCACTCTTCATAGTCATAAAATTATTAATAAATTGTATGTGTAATTTCGGAATTAAAATGTATCCGGAAATGTCTATTTGTCTAACAAGAATAAAAGAACATGTTTGTAGTTGAAAAAAAAATCTATCATTGTTACAGCATCCATCCATACGCGTATCATTCGCCGCGTCGACGACCTGGATGGAAGTTCTGTTGTTAATCCCGTTCCTATCATTAGTCCAAGTCAATAGCTGCTCGGATGTCGATTCAACACTCGAACTTATTTGACTCCCTTTGTTCATACAAATAGGTACACGGGACGTTAGGTGGATACAAAATTCAGGCGTTGAATTCCTGTGAGCTGCCACTTCAATAATTTAGAAGAGTAAAATGTACCGTCAGTTCTTAAATTTGATTTGGGGTATCATCTCAGTCCCCAAATATTTAAAATATACATTCAGATCCATAAACTACTAATCATATCACATAAGATCCAAATCATAGTTGTTTAAGCTAAATCAACAGTTATGTATTTTCTAATTAAAAAAATTATATACAAAATGTATACATACAAAATTAATTCGTACCAGTTTACTTGTACAAATATTTTCAAATACACAAGATCTGTATAAAAAATGTGTAAAATAAGAAATTCGTATGATCACATTTGTAAAAAGATATTAGAGAAATAAAAAGTACAAATTTTGGAGGAAATACTGGAAAAAATATTCGGCATAAAGTTTTGAAATAAAATTTTGGAAAAAAATTAGAAAATAGAAGAGTTGAGTAGAAAATTTTAAATTTATTTGGATCCACATGTAAGCTCCACGTAAGTTTGGAACACTTCCACGTATAACTTAAAAAACTATGATTTGGACTTCACATACGATTAGCAAGTTTGATGATCTGAATGTGAAAGTTTAGAGGACGGGATAACACTCTGAACCAAGTTCGAGACCGGCGGTGTATTTTATAAAACTTAAAAATTAAAAATCCGCGTTGATCCTTCGCCGAAATTTTCTCCGTGATCCTTCGCCGCGTTGATACCCTGTCAAATTCCCTTTAGCTAGTTCCATTCTCGCCAACGTGTACAGGACGCGTGTTTGGCGCGTGGACGAGGCTCCCTTCCCTTGTCGAGGTGACGACCGACCTTGCATCACCGCTATATGTTATAGTACGCCTCCGTAGTACAGCTGAGTTGCGCTCCCTTCGCTTCCGTTAGCGCCGCCCTTCTTCCTTCACCAGCGACAAAAGAGATCCCTCCATCCCATCGACATACACCAGCGAGAGCCACCGCGATGGTGAGCAGTTCCGGTGACCAGCAGCAGCACAGCCTGAGCAAAAGCGTCTCCCTATCACGGAGCGTGGTCCTCACCCAAGACACCAGCATACCCAGCATGCTCATCCTAGGCAAGCTTCTCATGGTCTCGGATTCGGATGGGACGACGACGATGGCCTCGCTTCGCGCCATGCTTCTTCAGGACTCGGCTCCATCGGGCGCGGTGAACTTCTGGCGAGTCACGGACGGGGCCTTCCTGGTCCAGTTCCACGAGGAGGCTGATCTAAGGAGGGCGATGGACGGCGCGCCGTGGTCCTGCGACGGCGGCCGCCATCTTTTCCTCATGCAGCAGGCCAAGCCGGAGACCAACCTGGTGGACCAGCTCGTCCCCGGGACCGGGTTCGCCACCGCCGACCTCTGGGCGCAGTTCCACAACGTCCCCGTAGAGTTCTTCTCCGCGGCGACTCTCTCCGCGTTAGCCGCGCGCGTCGGCGTCCCGCTGGTGCTCCCTGACCTGGGCGCGGCGCCGGTCGAGCTCCTCCGTGCTCGGATACGCGTCGACATCACGCGGCCTCTCGTCCGCTCCCTCCAGGTCGACCTCGACGACGACGGCAGGAGGGAGTTGGTATCCGTGGTGTACGAGCAGATTCCGATCTTGTCCTGTGGGATAGTCGGGCATCCGGTCGACCGTTGTCCCAATGGAGCCGCCACTGCCGCCGCCGCCGCCGCATCACGTTCACGTCGGGAGAAACCGGCGGCGCCCAGCAGCAGCACCTGGAGCCTCCGCGGGTCAAGAAGGTCGTCTACGATGAAGGAAGCGCATCCTCCTGATGCTGAGAAGAACGATCATTCCGGTTGGTCATCCGGTGGCGGCGGCAGCGGCTCCACCGCGTCGTCACTGCCGCCGTCGAGAGAATAAGTCAACTGTTTATGTTCCGAGCCGCCTCGGGTCAACAACGGAGTTGTCCGGGGAACAACAGCCGCTCCTTGGCACCGTCGAGAAGGACAAGGAAGACCCTTCTGCTCCGTCTTCTCGCACCTCAAGCTCCACCGGCGGCGGCGAGCGTCTGCAGGTGTTGGGAACACCAGAACGGCACACTGCCGTCTCGGTCAACCGCTGCTTGCCATTTAACAGCATCCTGAAGCTCGTCTCCCGCACAAAGAAAAAGGAGCCCGTGGGAGAGATCAAGGCAGCCGATGGCGGTGGGGTTAATTTGCAAGGTGCTCAGAGGACGAGCCAGAAACAGGTCAAACAGCAGACCTTGCTACTCACCTTTTCAGCACAGCAGAATGTTCAGGTATGGAATATCCTTTCAACAGTTTAAGCATTTGAAACATGCATGCATGCAATGTGGGCTTGGATTTTGAAGCGTTTTTTGTTATTTCCATTCTTATCATTTTGATTTTGAAGTTTCAAATTTGAAATTTATATTTTTTTCATGTTTAGTATAGCTGAGTACTGTTAGCGCGTCTTCAAGCACAGAAAGACACTGAATTCAAATCATCACAAGAATTGAGTAGTTATCCCTAATCCCTATTACCTTATGCTGCATTTGAAGGAATCATTGGTGATGGAAGGAAAAGGGATTCCGACGGCTACGATCAGCCTTGCAGTAAGGACGCCCTCAACTTTCCAGCTCAATGGTGGTTACGTCAGCTACTACTCACGCTCAGGGTCAAGAAAAAACCCTAGGATAGAAGTCAGGGTGGAAACGCAGTGCTCAGCGCAGTTAATGAAGAAGGCAATGGAATGGCTCGCCGAAAATACAGGTCAGCACCCAAGAAACACAGAACGCAGTAATCAATATAATTCAGAAAAGAAAATTGAGATGCAAATCCTAATTCCTCTGCTTTGAGTTCCTTTCCCTTTTCAGTCTAGAAATTTGATAGAAATTAATTAATTTCAACTAGATTATATTCTTACTCTTCTTTCTTCCTTTTTCTTATATCAATGTGCCGTGGCAGGCCTAAAGGCGTCATATGATGGCAAGAAAGGCGTAATTAGTATAATTGGTTTGCAAGTCGATCAAAGAATGGACCCGGTTGATATAGTGGCTTCCCTCTACCCTGGCCCCCGCCCTAATACCGGAGTTGCAGATGCAAAGGAAACGCCTAATAGCCCAGCGAGATTTGAAGATACGATCATATGCCTCCATGATGAGATCACCTGTCGCGGCAAGGGCACTCCCAGCTCAGGGGATACCGCAAAAAATGGCTCCAGCCGCTAGAGGTGCATGAGTGATCATATACCGCCTCCATCATAAATTATTAATTATTTTAGCTTTTCTAGATATATAGATTTTTTTTCATCTAGACATAGAGATATATAGATGCATAATAAAAACTATACACTTAGAAAAGTCAAAACGACTAATAATTTAGGATGGAGGAAGTAAGTTCATAAATATTCTGTGAAAACCATTACGCTTTTTACTGGTGTGGGTGCACATCTAGTCGTCGCTAGCACAGGGGTGGATGTTCAGGTAGTTCTTTAGTCTTTTTTTCACCAGGAAATTTTGTTTATGTCTCTTCTCAATCTAATAAAACGAACTTCTCCGAACTTCTCTACCATGTTTGATAGAGAAAATCATACTGTATCATTTCTAAAATGTACGAAGTTTGTTATAAGTCAAACTTTTTCAATTTTAGTTGAGACACTATACTCTGAGGCTTTCCTTATCAAGTTCAAGCATGCGCCACCACCGTGGGATTGAGAGATCCACTTAGTCAAAGTGATGCAGTCTGGGCGCCGCTCGCTCTAGGAGCAGCCTTCTTCTGGGTGCAGCTCTGCCAGGAGGGTGTGCCGCGGCATGGCTGATCCCCAGACATTGTTGAACGGCTGTCCCCAATTCATGGACAACGGCCTTTTCTCTAGCGCGACAGCTGATACGCGCTCCATCAACCTGTGGCCTGGACGCCGAATCCCAGCAAAATCCCCAAGCGTATGTGGCTGACTTTCTCTCGTCGTCCCTCTTGCACTTCCACCTCTGTTCATGCGTTGGAAGTGCCTCCTGAGCGCTGGGAAAGGGGGCTGCACGTACCAGCCTCGTCTGACCCACATGCATTCATGCAAAATTATGTGATGTACAGACCTCAAACGAAAAGTTGTTATGCAGTGCTGAAGACTACCTTCTTAAAGCTTGTGCGTTGGCCGATCGGCTGCGCATTTATGAGATGCGGCTGCTGTAACGACCCTAGGTTAATTAAGTTGCAAAGCATGTCATCGTACTTATCATCAAGCATTAATCATGATTAGTGTAGGTCTAAAACTTAAATCCTTTTCAAGAACTATAGGAGCTCTATTTTTATTTTTTCGTTGGACAATACGGTCCCCCACATCAGACGGTCTGGCCCTCACGCTTTAGTAGGATTGGCCTCATCAAACCAGCCACACCAACCGGATGGTCCGCACCCTTACAGCCGACGGTAAGCTAACCCTATATCATGATCCTTAGCGCGTGTGAGATAGGAGTACTCCCATAGCATGCGCCCCGTCGCCCTCCCTAGAGCAACTCTGCTCTCTCTCAACCTATTCACCACCCACCTCTTCCTCTCTCCTCACCCAAGCCATGGAGGAGCTCCTCCACTCCACCCACTAGAAGAATACGACCTTCTCGTGATGAATACCCCATGACAACAAATCCAAGTGTCATAAGGTAATCATCTTTTATCACACTTTGTAGGAGCTGGTACGGTTTAGTGATCCAATGTTATATTGGTGATGAACCTATTTCATTTCCATGACAAGCAAGCAACACATACTTTTAGGACAACGTTGGACCTTCATAAGAGTTTTTAAAAAAACAAAAGGTTGGGTCCCACTACCAGCTGGTTAGTGAAGAGAGTTAGAGAGTTGGGCAAACACCACACCACCTTGTAGAGGGGGTGACCTTTCATATATAGTTGTACAAGAGGGAGTCGAAAATGCTGTTGTTACAAGAGTTACAAGAGGGAGCCTAATAGGCTACAGTTACAACTATTTATATCTAATACCCGCCCACAGTCGCAGATGGAGCTTAGCAGACACCAAGACTAGTCCTAAAGTCAGTAAACAACTGTACAGGGAGACCTTTGGTCATAATGTCAGCGTACTGATGGGAGGACGGTACATGCAACACCAAAGTCACATTCTCACGAACGAAGTGGATTTCGATCTCAATATGTTTCGTGGACAGGATTGGTCGTCATGTGAACCGCGCTAACATTGTCACAGTAGACAACAGTAGCCGTGGTGAGGGGAATATGGAGCTCCTGAAGTAACTGGTGCAGCCAACAACACTCGGCCACAACATGTGCAACTGCCCTATACTCAGCCTCAGCACTGGAGTGAGAGACAGACGTCTGGCGTTTAGAGGACCAAGACACCAGATTCACGCAGTAGAGGTAGAACACCTAGAGTTTGGACAACCAACCCCGTCTGCATCAGAATATGCTGTGAGGGTGTCCACACGACCGGCACCAATGTGAAGACCTGATGATAGTGTACCCTTCACATAGCGAAGAATGCGCTTGATGAGCGCAAGATGTGGCTCTTGAGGATCGTGCATGAACAAGCAGACTTGCTGAACAGCACATGCCAAGTCAGGACGAGTCAGGGTGAGATACTGCAAGGCACCCACAATACTCCTGTAGTTTGAAGGATCTGCAACCGGAGGACCATCTGTAACTGACAACTTAAACTTGCTATCAATGGATGTCGAGGTGGAGTGGCACTCGCTCGTACCGGCGCACTGAAGTAGGTCCAAAGCATACTGCCGCTGAGACATAAACAGTCCATCAGAGGTGTGTGTGACAGAGAAGCCAAGGAAGTGACGAAGATCAACCAGATCAGTCATAGCGAATTCTATATGAAGACACCCAATAAGAGAGTGAAGCAGCTCTGTCGACAAGATAGTGAGACCAATATCATCGACATATAGAAGCAGATAAGCGGTGCTAGATCTGTCCTTGTACACAAACAAGAAGGTGTCAGAAACCGAAGGAATAAAGCCCAACTATCTTATATAAGTGGCGAACCGCTGGTACAATGCATGAGGAGCCTGCTTCAACCCATAAAGCGACTTCTGCAAGAGACAAACATAATCTGGATGAGATGGATCAATGAACCCGGGAGGCTGCTGGCAGTATACTGTCTCATCAAGATTCTCATGGAGGAAGGCATTCTTCACATCAAGGTGACGGATCAGCCACTGGCGAGAAACAGCAATGCTGAGAACAATCCTGATAGTCGTCGGCTTGACAACCGGACTGAAAGTCTCGTCATAATTAATGCCATGCTGCTGAGAAAAACCACGAACAACCCATCGAGCCTTATGACGTGCAAGAGAGCCATCTGAATGAAACTTGTGCTTATAGATCCACTTTCCTGTCACCACATTAGCACCAGGAGGCCAAGGAATAAGTCACCAAGTACCATTGTAACCCAAAGCCTGGAACTCATCTGGCATGGCCGCTCGCCAATTAGGGTCAGCAAGGGCACTGCGATAATTGGCCGGAGCAGGACAAGCAACAACATGATCAGCAGACAAATTCCGGTAGTTGACAGGCGGAATGGTACCGGACTGAAGGCGGGTAATGCGTCGGAGGACGGGAGGTGGAGATGAGCCGTGCATGGGCCGTGGAGGGGGAGTAGGTGGCTGAAGCACGCGAGCAGACTCGCTGTACCGCCGCTCGGGCATAGGAGCGTGAAGACGGCGGCTGTAAACCTGACCCTAGCGGCCAGGTGGGGCAGCCGCAACCAGAGCAGGTGCTGCTGCTTGTGGTGCAGCAGCCACGGGCGCAGGCGCAGCAGGAGTGTCGAATGGTCCTGACGGGGGCATAGAGCCACACCTGCCCGGACTGGGAAGAGCCGAAGGCCCTGGTGGGGGTACAGAACTGCTCCCACTAGGAGCAGAATCGTCGAGGGGTTCTTGTGGGGGCATAGGACCACGTCCACCAGAAAGAGGCCGCGGGCACTCAACGTCCAAGGAGGACGGAGCATCGGCTGGTGTAGGAGTGCCACGAGCTGCAGGATTAGTAAGACAAGGCACAATATCCATGTCGCCATCAAGTAGAAAATCAAAGAAGATGGCAGGAACAGGAGGCTCTCTAGCGAAAGGAAAAGTGGATTCATCGAAAACAACGTGACGAGATATGATAATCTTACGCGTAGGCAGATCCAAATAGTGATACCCTTATGAGACATGGGATATCCTAAGAACACACGGGCAACTGAGCGAGGGGCGAGCTTATGCTGAGCGGTGGCTTGTAGGTTCAGGTAGCGTAAGCACCCGAAGACGCGCAAGTGATCATAAGCAGGAGGCGTCTTGTGGAGGCGAGTGCAGGGGATCTCGTGGCCGATTGAAGAGGAGGGGCGGCGGTTGAGAAGATATGTGACTGCAGCGAGGGCCTTTGCCCAGTATGAGGGTGGCATGGCTGCATGGATGAGAAGGGTGCGCAGGGAGTTGTTAAGGGTACGCAGCACGTGTTCGCCCTTGCCATTGTGTAGAAGTGTATGGACAGGATAAGCGCCATTGTGCAGGAGTGTATGGCTAAGCGAAAGACAATGCCATCAGCGGCTAGCAAGGAGTGCATGGTGCGATTGACAAATTCAGTCTCATTATCTGCCTGAAAGCATTTAATAGGAAGGTCGAACTGGGTGCGAACGTAATGAATAAAATCAACGATGACTTGATGCACCTCTGACTTGCGCCTAAGTGGAAAGGTCCTACAAAAATGGGTGAAATCATCCAGCAGAACCAAGTAATAAGAGAAACCAGAAATACTAGCCACAGGAGAGGTCCAGACACCGCAATGGACTATCTCGAAAGGGAAACAGTCTGAGAAGTAGAAGCAGTAAAGGGTAGACACGTATGTGTTGACATTCGTTACAGACCAATTTTGACCATCAACTTAATCAAAAAATTGGGAGAGCTAACATTTCTCACACACATATTTATCTAGAATAATGTCATTTCCTCATGTCCCTTGGAAATAAGTGCTATGCAAGAATTTGAGCAGAAATGGAGGGAAAACACACCCTTAAATCCAAGACAAAAACCATCGACCAATCAGAACGCACCATTCAGTCTCACATGGATTAAAGGGCCCACCAGAGCATGCAACTGCCTTAGGACAGCGCCAAGACATGCACAACAGTCATGAGGGCCCACCAGAGCATGCAACTGCCTTAGGACAGCGCCAAGACATGCACAACAGTCATGAGGGCCCACCAGCCAGTCACTCAGAGAAGACTGAGGTTGGTTGGCAGCTGGACTAGGTCGGCCGAACTACTGGTTCGGCCGAACTAGCCCAAGCTCCACCGCCTTACCCCTTGCACATGGTCGCTCCTCCTTCTTCCTCGAGGTCAGTTCCAGGTGAATTCAACTATTTTGTCGGCCGAAGCACCCCTGGACAAGCCTATAAATACGAGGGGAGGGACTCCAAATGAAGACACGCCTCAAGTTGCTCTCTCTCAAATTTCTTTCTTGCTTAGTCCATAGGCTAGTGTAGTTTACGCTGAAGAAACTCTTCTTCGGGTTCCCGAGGTTGCCTAGGAGTATTCGGTACGAGTCTAGCTCTTTCTCTCCTTTGTAATTCTCGGATATCTTTAATAAAGTTATCTTCTAGATTTATATACTTGCATAGTTTATCTTCTGCGGTGTCAGACATATACTCTATGATTAGTTTATATTCATACCTTATACTTTACATGATTAGAAGAGTAAATCTAGCACCACAGCAATGGTTCCAGTATTCATATATTTGCTTTAGTATGATGTCTATCCATCCGGAGGGTGGGGGCTCCACGCGGGATACTAGAGTATTGCTTATTAATGTAGACATGGTGTCTGGGTTAATTAGTGTTGCTGGATGTGGTACTATCCCATGGTTAGATGAGGTAGGCGACAGGTGGTGACAGCCCTGTCCATCCAGCGTAACCCTCCCCGTTCGAGTAGTGGCTGTAGGAGATCCATAAAGTAGCTGAGTTGGCTGGCGGCTCCTCTACCAGTCATGTGCGGTTCTCCCGGTAGTGCCTGAGAGCCTAGAGCTAAGGATAATCATGTGTATATATGTATGTGTATGAGTATATAATATGAGTTGTATATCTAGATAGAAGTACATAAGTTCCGAGTAGCTTTCTTCTTCCTTTCTCCCTGCCTATGCATTTTCGTAAGTTTGAGCTTGAGTAAGTTGTGTGTCACACTATCTCATTATCCATATATTATCTTACCCCTATTTATGCAATTGAATATTCAACCAAGAATTGATCATGAACTTACCTATTCTATAACCGCTGCCTTCCCTGCGGAGATATAAATACAACACCCGAGATTACTCACGGGTAAAATGCTGCAACGGTATTTCGTGCGCTTGTGGATTTGTCTCTGACGTAAGAAATACTAACAAGCATTTCTGACGCCGTTGCCGGAGACTAACAATCATGTTGATGATGCTAAGAAATGCCAACAACATGCTTGCCAAGCTGAAGGAGTGACAAAGGGAGCGATCTACTTTATTACAGGAAATTAAATAGTTCTTCTTGAGGCTAGCAATGGTGGCGGGACCAGGATGACCAAGGCGACGATGCCACAGAGAGGATGATGCTGCAACTAGGGCACGGGCTACGGGAGGTATGGTGTAGAGGTCACTAGCACTATTGCAGCGAAGAATCACAAGTCCTGAGGTCCAAACGCGAAAGTGTATGCGTTGCAAGGCAACTAGCATTTTGTCTCGTTGGAAAAATCAACGCCCACCCTGGGTTTGAGCAAAACAGATTATTGTTTCATCGAGGAAAAGAGAGAAGTTATGGATAAATTGACAATGTCATGTCAACTTGAATTGACTAATTCAGTTCCGCCTATTCCACATTAATGGGAGTACATTTATGTTTCTGCTTCACGAATATGATATTTTTTGGACATTTCTAATAATAGCAAGCCTTATTCTTATTTTGGTATTTTGGATTTTAGGACTTTTAGCCCCTGTTAGTGAAGGACCAGAGAAGATTTTTAGTTATGAATCGGGTATAGAACCCATGGAGAAACCAAAAGCGTCAAATTCAATAGAACAACTATTATTGAGAGTGAACTGACGAACGGAAAGCAAATTACGAACAATTAATGGGATGACAAGGACGTTGTTCAAAACGAAGTTGGACGTATCGGTGGCAAGGATAGAGGAACTGCGAGACATGACATGACAGGGATATGTGCACCATGACCTATTATAATAGAAGAATGAGCAGCGGGTGAGCGAGAGAGGAGTATACCCTTGGACTAGTGCATATGCATCGACGTGCTGGTGTCCATGTCCCACTGATTGTCCCTCAGTGCCATCCGCAGCAAGGCGGCCACAAGTCCAGCTTGATCCCATGACGGGGAAGACTGGGAGACCTGCAGAGGCGCGAACGTCATCCCAACCTGGTGCGTGGGGACGTCATCCCAACCTGGTGCGTGGGGAGACCGTAGGTGGTATGGGCCTGGTGCGCAGGACCCAGGATGCCCTGACCACGCCAAACCTATCCACCGGCGGCTCTAGTACTACCCTGGCTGCCTCCCTGGTTGCCGGCCCAGCCCTTGCCGCCCTGCTGCGGGGCCTAAGGGTTGAAGCACACCCACGGGCCAGAAGGGGAGGGGCCACGGCTCTGCTGCGGCTGCTGGTTGCCACCGCCACCGCCGCAGCGCCGGTCGTCGTAGCCCTTCTTGCAGCGCTGCTGGCCGCCTGACTACTGCAGGGGTGCGGACGGGGAGGTGGAGGAGCGGCAAGTGGACGAGCCCCAAGAGGGGTTGTTGGAGGCGATGATGGCGGTGGACGCCACAACCTTATCAGCGTTGGCGAGGCGGAGGAACGATCATGAGCTGATCAAGGGTGCCAGCATGTCAAGGTTCATGCTGGCGATGTAGTCGACGGAGGAGACGAAGCGGGGATTCAATCCTCGAAGGAGATTGAGGACCAGGGTGTTCTACGGAACAGGCTGTCCGACGTCGCGGAAGGCGTCGACGGCCTTCTTCATCTCTTGGTCGTACTCGGAGATCGAGAGATCGACCTGAGTCATGGTGTGGAAGGCATGACTTAGGTAGATCGCCCACGGCGTCCTGTTGGACTGGAAGTGATTGGAGATGGCGACCCACAGCTCGCGAGCCGTCTGGTCGTCGTCGCCCATGGTGTAGTCGAGGACAGCGTCGGAGACCGAGCCGTAGAGCCAGCCACAGACGCAGTAGTCCGCCTGCACCCAAGCCGACCAAGAGGGGTCAATGGGGGTGGTGTGGAGGAGCCGAACCGTCGATGTGTTGCATCAGCCCGAACTTGCCACTCATCGCGCAGAAGAAGGAGGACCACGTGCTGTAGTTTGATCGCTGCAGCTTGAGCGTCATCGACACGTGGGACTTGACGGAGACGATCGCGTAGGGGTTGGCGTAGAGGGGGCCGGAGGAATCGTCGGAGGAACTGGGCGCCGTTGGAGAACCGGTGGAGGACATGGTGCTGTCGGTGCTCATGGCGGCGCATAGGTCTGGTGGTGGCGCCGATGGGGAGGAGTCCCGATCTGCGGCTGGGTAGGGGAGAAGGGGAGGGGGCAGCGGAGGAGAGGAGGAGGCGCAGGCCTAGGAAGGGGCCCGGTCTCTTGATACCATGAAGAGAGTTAGAGTGTTGGGCAAACAACACATCACCTAGGGAGCCGAAAAAGCTGTTGTTACAAGAGTTACAAGAGGGAGCCTAATAGGTTGGAGTTACAACTATTTATATCTAATAGTTAGTAAGTGGTTAGGTGTTGATCTGCTACCTTGTTTTGAGTGACGTGCTTGGAACACACATGAAAATAAATATATGTTTATGGTGAATTTTCTATGACTTTTTAATCAATCATCGAATTGAATGAATTTAGGATAAGCTTGAATTTCTAGAACTTGATCCTAAATATTTTTTCTAAACCTTCTATCTCAATATAGGTTGAATCCTATTTGGCTCAACTCATTTTTTCCACCTCCGGGCCCAAGTCGGCCAGGAGGCCTGCTCCCCTCCCATCCACCTGTTTGGCCCCACAGGCGATCTGAGCCAGTACAGTGAAGTGCATAAGTGCACCTCAAAAAAATAAAAAATATATACTAGTTGCTTGCCTATCAGCCATATTTTTTTTCATTTTTATATTTAATAATTTCTCTATTTTCGAAATAATAGTTTAGAAAGAAATTTGCAAATCTATACCATTTAGCCGTTTCAAACAGCTTTAGCCATTTGCAATGACAGTAAGCTGACATGGTAACTATACCAAAAACACACTGCCATTTCAAATGGATATAGCCAAATGAAATGGCGGTACGTTTCCACAGTGGTTGCCACATCAGCTTATAGCCAAATGAAACAGCTATAATCTCTATAAAATTACTTTTATATTCCGCGAAGTAAAACAACATTTCTTATTGGTTTGAAAATAATAATCATATAAACTTTATTGGTATATCTGCTTATGAAAAGTTAGCTTATTTTAATTGTATATCTAATTATTTTGTACATGAAACTTATTGCACATTAGATATTAATCATGCACAGATAACATGTTTGGAAATTTTCAAATATAGCAGTTCCTAGCTGTCACGTATTTTACAAATCGTATCATACGTATGGCATCGCAACAATGCAAATAACGATTTCATATTAGTTATATATATGTTAAAATCAACCAACTTTTTTAGTCCTTACACAACCAAATGTACCAATACAACTTATACCATTTTTATTTTCAGAATCAATAAGGAATCACCGTTTGAGTTAGTAAAATGGAAAAAAAATCCAAAAACGTTATATTAGTTTAGTTGACACGTCAGCTTACCGCTGTTTTAAATGGCTACAGCCGTTTGAAATGGCTATATAGGTATAGATTTGCAATTTTCTCCGATTATTTTTGAAAATACAGAAATTATTAAATATAAAAATGAAAAAGTTCCTCTTACGACTCCTTTCTTTTCTTCATGTGAAGTCCATCAACTGAGGCCTATTTTTCCATTCTTCTCCTCGCGTGACAAGCTCAGATGGTTTGGGCCCGCAGCAAGCATTAGATCTCTCACCAGCGAATCAGCCCAGCTTGCCTCCTTCACACAGCTCCCGCGCACGTGTTCCTGATCCAAAACGGCAGGTGAATATGCGTCTTAGCTTAATGTTCCAGGAAAAAAAAAGAAACGCCCGTGAAAAATGGGTTAGTGGCAGTAGATGACCACGCTTGGTTTGCACGTAGTAGTTCCTTGTTTCTCGTTTTAGCTGACCAATGGCGTTGCTCCACGACCGCCCTCGCTCGGTTACCACCAACTCATCGTGCTTTCCGTTTCCCCGCGAATCTTTTAACCTTTCTTAATTACTTCACCAAAGGTTTACCGCGGTAAAACCGAAGGCAGAAAGGGTAACAAAAAGGCTTTCGCCCCCTTCCCCGTTCGCCGCAGAGCCACCTTTTTCCTTTTCCTTGCTCCGCCTCCCCTCCTCCCCTCCCCTCCCCTCCCCTCCCCACCTTAAACCCCCTTCCCTACTAGGGTTTAGTGGCCCGGTTCCACACAGCGGAGAGTTCCAGAAGCTTTCCGCGGCGATGGGGTCGCCGCCGGCCGCTGCGGCGGCGGTTGCGGCGGCGGTCGCGGTCGTGGCGGCGCTGCTGTCGGCCTTGGCTGCAGCCAACCCCGCGGGCGGACCCCACATGGCGGACCTGAGCGTGCTGCTGCCCTCTCGCATGACCAAGCCCGTCGAGTACCGCCTCATCGGCGGGGACGGATGCTTCTCCTGGTATGCTTTCTGCAGCCTCCCTTCGCCCCTATTTTTGCTTCGTGTGCTGCGTGATCGCTCGCTGCGGAGTGCCGTTCCGCGACGCGCGCTGCCGCGTTCGCTTCGTGGAGCGAATCGAGGCTTGATTGTTGCTGCAGGCTACGGCTAGTGGTTAGGGATGGTTTTTGTGGCGTGATTTGCTCATGCGCTTGCTTCCTTGCTTCAGAGTGTGGCCGCGTGACCTGATGCGAAACCTGGTGAAGCAATATGATAGGATTGCATTGCCCATGGTTTGGGGAACTGAACTTTTAGTCCCTTACTTGGAGCAACTGAGTTGCTATGTTTGTAGTGTGAACACGACCCTGTTCCTGTGTTCTGGTGTTGGTATGCACCTTCGATTAAGTTTTTGACTACACCAGTGCAGAATGTGGAATGTACTCCTCACGTTTTCAGGGAATTGATTATTTGTGCTTAGTTGGTTCATGCCTAGATGTTTAATTTACGAGCAATGTACTTATATATCTAGTATTAACTTGCCTGGCGAACCGTTGTTACTTGTGCGTGGATCTGTAGCCAGTTGCACATGGATTTTTCCGCAATTTAGAAACCGCTTCTGTCCTCTCTAGAGCTGGGGAATTCCCATTTCACATATGAAGAGGTTAATGTCTTCAATTTCTTTTGTTTACAGGTCATGGGATCATCATGATCTTATTTCAGTTAAACCAGAGTACAATGATAGCAGCAGATGCTCAACTAGTGCTCGTTTGGCATCAATTTCCCCTTACAATGGCCGGAGGGAGACTTCTGTCTATGCAACTGATATTATCAGTGGAATCACGATACACTGCAAAGTATTCGTGGACAAGATCTCTCGGATCAGGATTTTCCATCATGCTGTTAAAATTGACCTAGATGAAATTGCCACATTGCGTGTTCATGCCTTTGATGATGAAGGTAATTCATATAAACCTTTTCCATCTTTGTATGTGAAATTGCCATAGTACCTGTAACCATGATACTATTTTTCTATGCAGTGCTTGGATTCATTGTTTTTCAATCATTTGGTTTACATTACCTTAGGTTTTCTATTTAATTGGTTGTTAATATCACTCAAGTTCTTATTGGTCTAAGAACTTCCTTGTTGAACAATCATTAGTTTAGTTTTCTTAGCCTTTTTCCGGTCAGACAAAGCTTTTAGCCCCAATCAAGTTGGGGGTAGGTTAGACATGAAACCATACATGAGCTACTAACAAAACAAAAAAATATGTATAAAAATACTATTTCCTGGAACTGATATATTCTTTTATGTTAACATACTTAATCTGGTTTCATTTGTTTCAGAAAATGTATTCTCGTCATTGGTGGGATTGCAGTTCTTATGGCAGCTTTCCCCAAGGTTGCTTGATAACAGTAGCCATCATCTTCTTCATATTCCACTGAAAGAAACACATTTGAGTGACTGTGGTGGCTTTTGTGGTGATATGAATGTTCGGTTTGAGCTAGAAGATAAGGTACACTTTGGCATTTGTGTTCTTGTTTTCCAATTCCCTTGACCACTACTCAGTTACATAAGGATGCATATTTGAATTCTGTTGCTGCACTTGTGCAGAATCTCGGTTCAGATTTCTTTGTGGTGAAGGGTATTGAGATCGGCCAAGAAGTTGTTAAAGCTCAGTTATTCGAGCCTCAGTTTGAGCATGTGATTGACACAATCACATTAACTGTTGCTGAAGCTATGTCACTAGAGCCACCATCACCAGTTCTCGTGACAGTTGGTGTTTTGGTGAAGTTTAAACTCAAGGTTTTTCAACAAAAAGTTGCTCAAGGTACATTCTCTAACAGATTGAGTTTTGTCATCGTTTGACACCAAACTCTCAGAACAAGGAGTGTAACTTAGTTGTGTTTCATGAGGAACATATACTAGAACATTTCAGAAGAGAATCACAATAGATGGAATAATTTACATAAACACATGGAATCATATTCAGAGGGGCTAAAATCTCCAGTTTTAGATTGTATATCGTAGTTTAATGTCATCTATTATTTGATCTCATTGCTAGAACTTTTCTGCCAGCACTTTCTTTAGTACATGTCTGGTGCTGGAAGCTAACATATCCTTTCCACTTTGACCTTTTCACTAGTGGTTAAGTTACCATCACCATATCATCTATGGCATGCAACAAACTCTTCTGTGGCCCAAGTAGATAGTTCCTTGGGTATCTCACGTGCTTTGAGTCTGGGATTTACTAAGGTTGTTGTTGAAGACACAAGAGTAGAAGGCCATGAACAAGTATCATCTCTACATGTTGTTATTCCACGAACACTCTTCCTTTATCTGGTCCCTATTATGGATGATTCTGCTCATCTTCATGGGATAACAAATATTCCATCCTCAAAAGTTTGGTATGTTTATCCTGGACGAAAGTACATGGTCCTTGCCAAAGCGTTTGCAGAGGGATTTGATGCTAGGGAGATATATATTACAGAGGTACTATTCATATGATGAATTTGATTCCTTGCTCTCTTTATATATGTTACTTACTATTGGATACATGGATGCTGCAAATATGATTAGATCTGCAGGAGCATTCTTGAAAATTATTTTCAAGGTCAATTTGTGGATGACCTGTAGAACCACAAGCACATGCGCTCAGTTTTCATCAATCACTATATGCTATGTGATGCAAGGAAAATATAATTTTATCTGATTTGTAGTAAAGTGCAAAAACTCGAAAAAACAAGTAACTCCACCAACCTAGGAGGTTGTGGGTGGCATTGTCAATAAAGAAGAAATAGGCCCCAAATTCGAGTAGAAGAGGACTTGAACCTAGGTGAATAGGGTGTATGTACACACCTCCCGTGGTCCTACCAACTGAGCTAGGGTTCCTAAAGCTCGAACAAACACTGCCGGAGCATAATTACATTTCTATTTGCATGCAATGTTGTATTACACCTATCAGTGTGCAGTTCTCAATAACTTGAGATTTTTAAATTACATGGCCCATCACTACTTGCTGCCTCAAGATGTATTCTTCATAATAACCACACTTCATTGGTTCACGCAGATGACTGGTGCAGTCATGCATGAAACTTGTGTAGTGCATATTCACATCAAATAAATACATCATTTGAGCAGTTCGTTTATTGGGCGGAATTGTTTTTTGTTCAAAAATTGCCATCTTCATGGAAACTTCTTCTATTTATTAATTCTTTTTCTTTGGCTGGTAGGAAAATGAGCTTAAACTGGAGAGTAGTACCATGGAATTCTGGAACTTATCACTGGTGCCAGACAGTTCTATAGGTTCTTATGAAGTGCAAACTTCTAGATTGTTAAATCCTGTTTCCCAGGGTAAAGGACATTTAGTTGCTTCCTTAACTTACCGAACAGAGGCATCTGGACCAGCAAAGGTACACCCGGCTCATGTGTGTATATTGTTGCTATCTTGTCAAGTAGAGGTTATTAGGACAACTTTAGGAATACTACCATCAAAGATTCATGGCTTGCTGATTACCTGATTGGCCTATGCAATGTTAGGCTCTCAAGATTGTGCAAGAGGTTAATGTTTGTAGTAAGGTGAAGGCATTCTGGGATGAAGGATTGGAGAACTCCAATGTTATTCACCTTCCCTGGGTTCCTGGAGTTTACCAGGAAATTGAACTGAAGGCAATTGGGGGTTGGTTATTGTAATATCTGCATATTCTTTACAACTTTTGGTTTGTAATTTGAGTTGATTATATTGTCTTGTATTCATATGAAGGCTGTGGTAAGACGTTGGATAACTACAAGTTATTTTCCTCTGATGAAGATGTTGCTTCTGTATCCGACTCTCGTATCGTCCGTGCAAAAAAGCCTGGTCAAGCTGTCATCAGAGTAGTTTCTGCTTTTGATTTCTTGAACTTTGATGAGGTTTGTCTATCTAATTTTCTTTTTAAATCCTGATATCCCCTGAACTCAATGTTTTACTCTTAGTCTTTACCTACTTCAAAGAACGCAGTTCAGCTTTGAATGATGCACCATGTAATTACTTGAGGTCGACATGATATGAAGAGTGGCATATGTTATCCCTATAGATTATCTGTTTGTTCACTTCTTATTATGTAGTGCTGAGTTACCAGTGATCTGTGAAGTTGATACTTCAAACTTCCCACTTTTTAGTACTGATTACTGTAATATCAAACTTCTTACAGATTTGCCACTTCCTTTTATTTTTTCTCTTGCCCTCAGACTTCTTACAGAATGATCACTTCCTCTTATTTGTCTGTTGCAGTGATGTATATGTGATGCATGCATATTGTTATTTACTTTCCTTCACGATAGTAACCCTGATTATGCACTGTTTTACAGTCACAATTGTTTGTCTGTGGCCTTAAACTAAGGCAAAGCATATTATGAGTCTAACCACCATACAACATTCAATTTGGAAATATCCATCAAATTAAGGAGGCAATACACCTTCATTTGGTTGCCACAGGTAGATGGAATGAAGTTGATGGATCTGTGTTTTCACAGAAGCGTGTATCTGCATTAGCTCATGTTCAGATAGACAAAATATACCCCAGTTGCATGATGTAATCTACTGATGCATTTGATCACATGGTCAATTAACTAAATATGCATACATCTTAATTGATTACTTTTCTTGTTCAAAAAAATAATAATTGATTACTTTTCTATTTGTAGTTTCATGCTGGAGTTCATTTTTATTTCATGGTGCATGATGGTCTTGTTTCATTGGAGACCTTTCCTTACAATCATGATATTCCATCTCCACAAGTTTTGGAATCCTGGTAGCTCATTTTATTTTCTTGGCAATGTAGATCATTGTTGAAGTTTCCATTCCTTCAGTATTGTCTATTCTGCCAGTCTTTCCTGTGGAGGTGCCTGTTGGAACACGACTTCATGCTTCTGCGGCTCTAAAAACATCTACTGGTGTGTTTGCCACCACGCCCCCCCCCCCCCCCCCCCCACAAAAAAAAAACACTTACGGCGTCTCACATGACTTGAATTATATGGTACTCCCTCTGGATAAAGTTTAGAAAGTAGCATGCATCCTACAAAAATGACATTAGTACAAGAATGTGATATTTTGGAGCCTCATACTCTAATCTGTCCTGCTGACTCCTCTTTCATACTGTCCTCAATCTCAGCAAATAGTATAGTTCGTTGACTTCATTCAGGGCTTCACTTAAAAGAGGCAGAGCTTGCGAACTATAATGTTATCATTTTCTTAGAGGAACACAGAAGCTTATGCTAAACTTATATTTGGTAGCATATGTATCAGTATCACTACTTAATTATTTTTTTGCCCACAAACTGTTATGTTCTTCTAATAGCTATTATTGACGTTTCTCTCTGCAGGATACTCATTCTCCCGATGTGACCATTTTAATGCTTTTATAAGGTGGAGTATACTATCTGATAATGAGTCTTTTCACATTCATAACACTGAGGAGGCTTTGAGCGTTGAGGACATAAAACGTAGTGCTGGTTCTTGGGGACAAAATGGCAATCCTTGTGCCTGGATATCTCTAAATGCATTTGCTGCTGGCCGATCCACAGTAGTTGCAACGTTCGCCTTTGATTCAGATTCTAATATTGAGAATCTTGGACCCATTTCTCTAAAGGCAACTTCAAAAATTTCTGCATATTATCCTCTGGTGGTTCTTCAAGGGGGAAATGGAAACCAATTTGGTGGGTACTGGTTTGACTTGTCTGGGATACATAGTAGGATTGAGAAGATGGATAACAACATTCCCAAGGAGCTATACTTAGTTCCTAGATCAGCAATGGATGTTTTTCTCTTTGGAGGACCTGAGCGGTGGGACCAAGTGGTTGATTTTGTCGAAACAGTTGATGTGATTGGTGAATCGGAAAATCATATTACTAGTTCTACTGCTGTGCAGAAATTATCTAGTGGAATATACCGAGTATCTTGCCCAAGCAAAGTGAACTATGTAAGTACTTAAATGGATGTTTGCATTTGCAGTTATGCACCACATATTGCAATCTATACTAGTGCATTGCTTCACTGAAATATGTTCAATGTAACGCATTTTTCCCATAGAAACTGCTGTTCTCACGTGGAAACATGATTGGGAAAGATCATCCTGTGCCTGCTATAGCCAAATCAGAGTTTTCTGTTGTGTGTGACTTCCCATCAGAAATTACATTGATAGCGAATGAAAATGGTACTTTCTTATTCTTTTCATTTATCCACTTTAATCCTTAGATTACAAAATATACATGATGAACGGCTTTTACTGTTCCCTTTCATTCTGTAAAGCTTACTAAATGGTTATGTTTAATACCTGTTCAGAAAACCGACTTGATCTATTGGAAGCCGCTAGCAAAGCTGACCGAGGTCCTGACAGATTGCAAGCATCACCTGTTGTAATCTCCAATGGAAGAAATATACGTCTAGCTGCTGTGGGTATACATGGAAATGGAAGGTTTTTTGCTAATTCATCTTCTCTTTGCCTGAAATGGGAGGCCACTGGATGTGAAGGGCTTGCTTATTTTGATGAAACCAAATCTTCTGAAATGCTTGATGAGCCAGCTTGGGAGAGGTTTCTTGTCCTACAGAATTCTACAGGAGTGGTCAGTATAGTCCATTATCACAAATTGCCTTGTTTTGAAATTTGTTTTTTTACTTTTTTTTAGCTACATCAATAAACTCCTGGCGTTAGCTTGCATTTACAGCAGTATGCACACATTTTCTGTCTCATATTGAGTTCGGGTGATTCAACCACCCTGTATGTAAGACCAATTCTATGGTTGTACATCATAGTTGTATGAATTGTGGATTAAAAACAGATGTCTTATCATTTTCAATTTTGATCCTCCAGTGCACTGTGCGTGCTACAGTCATTGGCTTCTCAACCAAATTTGCTGGCCAAACTCATGAGGAAGAACACACATTTCATACTCTCACAGATGCTATTCAGTTGCAGGTAATTTGACTGGATTTATTTATTGTAAATGCTTTCCTTCAATTTGGCATTTTGGCTAAATTTTCTCACTCAGCCTGTGTTTCAAACAGCTTGTTTCTTCCTTAAGAGTCACTCCAGAATATGTCTTGTTAGTTTTCCATCCTGACGCACAGGTGTGTTTTGTTCATGTCTTCTAGATCCTTTTCATGATCAAAGTAATATGAAGTCCCCTTAGCTATTTATGCTCTTATCAATTTGCTCTGCAGGAAAATTTGATTGTCAGTGGTGGAACGTGCTCCCTAGATGCTTCTACCAATGACACACATGTGGTGCAAATAGTTAAACATCCAGGAAAATCCTTATGTTCTCAATTGATTCTTGGAGCTAATGGCTTAGGCAAAGCTATCGTCGCAATCCAGGATGTTGGCCTTTCTCCTAGAGCAACAACTCATTCTTTGGTACATTTCTTTGGCACTTTTTTTCTCTATTCTCTTGATACTTTTTGTATTAAAGTCAACCAAGCGCCTTCTGTTGCATACTATGTTTGTACTGGTGAAATGGTCACCAACCTCCCTCAAGGCATGGTCCTGTGTCCATGATTTATTTAGCATTTCACTTGGGATAATGATAACTTTTGTTACATACCTCATCCTTAATTCAGTCATTTTTCATCAGATTATCCCTCATCAACAAAGATGCGCTATTCTTCCTTTTAGACCATTGTAATTCAAACTGACAATAGCTTTGTTTGCAGGCTAGAGTTGCAAATGTCGACTGGATTCAGATAATTGCAGAAGAGCACATCAGCCTTATGGTACAAGGATCTGCATTTTTATTATGATTTGATTTTGTTTTCATGCTGATTCTTTTTTATTTCTAGGAAGGAAGCACAAAAGATTTTCAAATATTGGCTGGAGCCCAAGATGGACAAACATTTGGCGATTCTCAGGTTTTTGCTGGAGCACTATGTGTTTACTTCATATTTCCTCCTGTGTGCTTTAAATTTGTTTTTCATATATTTTAACACTTTTCTGATTTATATTTGTCTTAACACTGCGTGTAGTAAATGCATTTCAGCATTTTTTAAAAACATTAACCTTTTCAGCTGTGTTCAATCATCTACACCAATTCCATTAATTATTTAAGTTATCTTGTTGGTTCATTCCTGCAAATACAGTTATTAATTGTGTCTATGATCTGTTTTCCTTCTTCGATTCTTAATAATGTCACAGTCGAATGCCTGCTTCGGTCTTTGCACATTTGAGCCCCTATATTTCTTTGAGTTTGCTAATTTCACGCGATTCTTTGCAGTTCAAATATATGGGCATTGAGTTGCACCTTGGTGATGAGATTCTGGAGCTTATTAGTCCAATGGATTCAATGGATGGATCCAAATTTTCAATTAAAGCTGCAAAAACTGGCATAACATCTCTATATGTAAGTTGACAATAGATATATGTTAGCTTCAGTTACTTATTGGCTGACGACCCTCACTATGTCCAATCTTCAGGTCAGTACTAGGCAACACTCTGGACAAAGAGTTTTGAGTCAGGTCGTAAAGGTGGAGGTGTACAAACCATTGCAAATACATCCCGAGTATATATACCTCACTCCAGGCGCCTCTTTTGTGGTAATCACTAATGACTTGCTCTTCTATAAATTTATCCCAACTATATATACCCCCTTCAAGTTTTTTATGTTCTTTTGGGGATGGCACTGCCAGCATGCTGTTGCTAGATCATTGGCATTTCAATTTTACTTATGTGTAGAGAATTATGGGTCCTGAGTTTTATCTCCCTCCTTAGCTTTCCGTTAAAGGTGGTCCAAAAACTGGAGTTTACATTGAGTACTCAAGTCTGAACATGGAATTTGTAGAAGTTCAAAATGCTACTGGGAAGCTGTCTGCAAAGGCTGTGGGGAACTCTGTAAGTCAACCTGAGATCATTTATTGATTCTTGAATCTGAAACCTTCAATGCACTGACCTATTGCACTATGTAGACTGTACGTGCTGCTATTTTGGCAAATGGAGGTACCCTAATTTGTGAAGCTTTTGGACGAGTCGAAGTGGATATCCCAGTGGCTATGATTCTGAATACTCAAAGTGACCGTCTTTGTATTGGTTGTAGCATGCCAATCTATCCTTCTCTGCCTAAGGTCTACTTGATACCTGTTTTCTATCTGCTTATCTCCGCATGTTTGCCATTCTTTTAACATGACAATGCTTCTCAGGGAGATCTATTTTCCTTCTATGAAACTTGCCAAAGTTACAGTTGGGTGATAGCAGATGAGAAGGTCAGAATTCAGAGTACTCTACTTTCCTTGTATATAAAGTTTATCTGTACTAAAAGGTTATTCTGCCTTAGGTTGTAATATTCCAATCCGCTAAATCTTGGCAATACAGACTTGGCCAAGGGCTATATTCAGAAGGAAAAAACAATCCATGGTTTTCCAATGGCAGTAGCAATTCTTTTATCAATCATATGATTGGAAGGTACATCATGGAGCACTATATTGAATTTCCAGTAAATTGCTTTTGTGTAGAATGCATTTGACTCTTGACTGCCATAATCTTAAATCTAATGAAGTAGTGTTTTTATTTGGTGTCCGATCTTTAGTTTAATTCAGGAGTGCTCTCATAGACTTAAGCTAGAGACCAGTGGAGAAGCTTCTCTCCCTCCCTCACTTCCTCTTGGTTCAAACACACAATGAAGCATCATTTAGTAAACCTCATAGCAACAAGTGTGCCCTAATATGTTATTTCATTCTTGTGACAGGTCTGCTGGGAAAACCAAAGTTTCCATTTCAGTTACTTGTGACTTCTTGCTACCTGGCACCACTGGATCTGTTGTATCATACAATGCCTCCAAGACCATTCTGGTGGTTCCAGATCCTCCCCTTGCACTTGTACTTCCCATGACTTGGTTATTCCCTCCCTTTTATACTACTACGAGCCTTTTGCCTAGATCAGCAAATTCACTTGGAGAACCAGACTCACATGACCTGGAAAGTTCCGTTGGGTATTCTCTGCTAAGGGGCAGTGGTAGGAGTGGTTCTGTGATCCAAGATGCTAGCATAATTGACGGACGTAAGATTAGGACTGGAGAAAGCAATGCAGTTGATTGTATTCAAGCAAAAGACCACTCAACTGGAAGAACAGAAATAGCGTCATGCCTACGAGTTGCTGAGGTTGGATGCTGAGACTCATATTATTTTGTTTTGGCTGCCAATCATTTACTTATGAAGATCCCTATTTGTGTTTCCATCTTTCTTCTGAACTGTACTTTACTACACTCGTTTAGAGTATAAAGGCCAATTAGATTTACGGGAATGGGACAAACCACAATATAGTTCGTTCTTGTGTGTAGCCATCCTTATATTTGACAGACAGAAAGCCTGATTGATGACTTGTCACAAGATTGAGAGCCAGTTTGTTATTCCGGTGCTATATTTCGCTGTGCCATGGAATCAAATAGTCATAAGAAATCTTTACTAATTCTAGCAAAATATTTATGTTGGCATTGCTATGGAGGTAGCTAATTAGTGTGTCCAAAAGTGCAAGTAAAAAAGCCACATCTCTTCAATGCCAAAGGAAAGCTTAAAAGCAGATCACATCTAAGGTCATCTTTTTAAAGGAGTGCCATTGATTGTCAGACTGCAACGTCCTTGGTCATGGGATTACTAATATCCTCTCTTTACATTTATGTGGTTGAAGTTAGAAAGTGATCTTATGCCTGATGTTTTCTTTGATGTTGATGCTGTGATAATTGCTGTTCAGGTTGCACAAGCACGGATAGCTGCTGCAGAATCATCAGTCCAGATTGCCTATCTATCCGTAAATGATAGAGTTGAATTGGATATAAAATATGCTGATGAATTAGGTAGATCAATAGCATCTTTATCTATATCATGCACATGTTTTGTTTTTTGTCCCCTTTGATCAGGGATCTTCAAGGATGTTGCATCTTTGTATATATCAAACACTTTGATTCTTAATGCACATGTTTTGTTTTTGTTCCCTTTTCATCAGGTTATACCTTCCATGAAGCTCATGGAGTAGCCCCTGTAAAGATCGAGACAAATTATCCTGATGTTGTGTCCATTCTCATGCCAAGAGATTTTAATGGTACATATGGCACACATGAACGTTTTGTTCTTCAGGTATGTCGTGGCACACAAGAGTATTTCTAGTCAATTCAGGAATACTGTTTAATTCTAGGACTACAAGCTTGGGCATGTTTAACACTCTTCGTTCTTTTATGAAAACTGAATTCTTGATCAGTATGCATTTTTTTTAACTTGAAGGCGAGAAGTCATGGGACAGCTCTTATAAGGCTGCACGTAAACCATATTCCCAATAAAGCGGATTTCATAATGGTAAAGTTCTTTGATATAAATCCATGTCAGTTCATGCTGTGTTTGATTCATTATGGTTTACAGCTGCTCAAACTCGAATATGGAATGGTTTATTTTGATACCTGCTAGCTATATAATTATGTACTGTTAATTCTATTTGCCAAACCCACTAGTGGGCATTCTTTTGTGAATTCTGTACACTATCCAAATTAGCAACATTGTACATTTTGTGCATGTGACAGTGCCATTAAACAGGAGGACTGCATAAAAGCAGTGATGAGGCTTCTCTCTTTTCATTTTATTGAGTGCACGCACTAAAGCACATTTTTTACTCTAAATGTTTTACTCCTTACTTCCTTAGGTATCTGTTGGTGCACAAATGTATCCTAGGGATGTGATCCTTCATTCTGGCCAGCACCTGAACTTCACTATTATTGGAGACAGTATGTTCATTGAAACTATTTTCTTATTAATATATTCTATATAATTATCTGCTTTTTTGTATTTGAAGTTTCCCCTGATTCATCATTTTACTTTATCCTATCAACAGTATGATATGTCTTTGGTTATAGCAGGTGATAAGTTAGAAGTAGGTAATTTTCAGTTTTTGCATAATATCAAGTAATTAGTTGATTAACAGAATAAGCAATCTTTATTACTGTATATTTTTTTAGGTCATAACAATGCTACTGTTGTAGGTATGGACACACGTGGATCTGGTCACTGGTTAAGTAGCAATGAAAAGATCGTGCATGTCAATCGGGTAACTGGTGAAGCACAGGCACATAGTGAAGGTGTAGCAGAAGGTAGTCTTAAGAACGTGTACCCAAGTATAACTGTATAATGCATTATCAACTAGATTCCGTTTTTTCTTGATGGTAACTTTTCACATATTTTTTCCTAAACAGTAATATTCAAAGGTTCAAATCTTAAGGTGCAAACAACTGTCAGTGTGCTCAAGGTGAACCAAATAGTTGTTGATGCTCCTGGAGAGACACTGACTAATGCTGCTGGCCCACCTGATGGATATAAGTTCTCTGTAAGATTCAGGTTTGTAAAGCTCATATCATTCTTTCTTCCACATTTTTTTAATTAAAATATAGTCAAAGCTGAAATTACTATATCTCCTTGTGAATGTCCTTCGTCATATGATTCATGAAGAGACATGAAGAGACATAAGTTTAGAGTATACTAGATTGGAAGATGTAAATACTGTAACATACTGATTTGTAGTGCACAGTTGGCACATGGTGTTTAGTACTATGGAAAATGCCCACCTAAACTAACATTATGGTGCTTTAGTACTTGCATATTCATAAGTTCTCTGCTTCAGTTTGTGATCTAAAAGGAGATGCTCAATTTGTATGTGTAAAAGGAGGTCTCATATGAGTTGTAACATAGGAATCAGTTGTTATGAAAACTGAATAAGTCCTGGCATTAGACTATGAGTGAGTTTATTGCACGTATCTGCATACTTTTGTATTATGGATACTCTTGGCTCACTTATGCTAACTCTTTCCATTCTCTTTTTGTAATAAGTGATTCAACTGAGCACAATACTGGATCCTCTGCGAGTCCAATTGTCCCGTTTGAGTGCATGGTTGACCCTTCTTTTGTTGGGTATGCTTCCTTCACATCATTGTTAACAGATCTTCCTCTAACTCCTGAATATTTTAGTTAACTCTCACATTTGTTGCTTCCTTTAGGTATGTTGAGCCATGGACTGACCATGCCGCAAAGAAATCCTATTGTCTGTTTCATCCATATCCACCTGCACAGCTGCTGCCTGTGAAGTTGAACCCGAAGGAAGGATTTTTACACATTTTAGTTCGTGCAAATCTAAAGGAAGACCCGAAAGTGACAGGATCTGCACATGCCCTTTTTGTCAAAGGATTTTACATCAAAGAACCTGGGAAGGTAGGTGGCTTCTCCCTCCCTTGCTCATGTGCATCGGCGCTTTTTGTTTGCATTGACTACTGGGTGGCTATCTTGTGCAGTTAAATTTGACTCCAAGTTGCAATCATAGCATCATTACTATTGGTGGAAATACTGGTATGAGAAAGCTTAGTGTTTAACTTAAACTGTTGGGATTGGCTTGTCCTTCTACTGATAGTCAAGTTATTGTGTGTCCTGATCTAGATGTTGAGTTATTCTGGAATGCTAAAGATTTACTCTCAGTCAGTCGTGTTGACACAAATGAGAACAAGGGTGTTCCTAGTCGAATTGTCTACAGGGTGAGTCACAATTGACAAGGCAGCATCTTCTTCTCTTTTATCAATGTCTAGTGCTGGTAACCATGCACTGATCTCATCTTTTTGTAGGTTGAAGTGCTAAAAAGGCAACCCTTCTCTGACAAGGTCACTATCGTTCTTCCTGCCACTGGTATGCTATATAATCTTCTTTGCATAAATCCTTGTAACAAGCTGATCACCTAGAATTAAGATATCCTATTTTGACCATCTTTCTGAACCATCTTTGGGAAGTCCAAATCATTTCTTGTTTTTAGTATATACATAATTCGCCTACCCCAACTTACTTGGGACAAAAGGCTATGCTGTTGTTGTAGTAGTATATACATAATTCATGATTTCAGTTTCACACACCAAAGGAGATAGCAGTGCGGTGGGCTGGTAGTTACTATTTTTCCCTTCCCCCCTTCTGCAGGCCAGACTGAAGAAGTCGAGATCAGCTATGATACAGGAGAGGAGGCGGAGTCTTCATCATCATGGGGCCCAACCACATTTGCGGTTATCCTCACATGCATCATTGTACTGGTAGTTACGGTTGTCTTCATGAAGTCGCTGGAGAGGCCTAGCAGACGTGCACCACCAAGGAACGCGGCAACATCCACACCAGTGCGAGCACCGGCAGCCAGTCCCGCCCCAATGGCCGACCTTGCATCCCCAGCTAACGGCCAGCTCTCGCCTCGCACGCCCCAGCCATTCATGGAGTATGTGCGGAGGACCATCGACGACACACCCTACTACAAGCGCGACGGCAGGAGGCGATTCAACCCCCAGAACACGTACTGAGCGTATGTAGCTAGGTTAGGTTAGCGGTGGGGCTGGTGGTTTGTTGTAACGTTTCCTTACACGCGCGTTCCCATGCTGGGAGAATGTGCTGCCGATTTTCAGGTTGTGGCAGCATCTGTGAAGAGCTCGATGTATGTCCGGGCGCCATTTCCTCCACAATAGATGTAAAACCTTTTTGGGGGTTGCAACTTTGTTGTTTGTTCTTAATTAACTTCTGGCGGACACATGTAAATTAAGGTTTGTACATGGGAAACTCGAGCCTCGGTGGATAGCTCAGACGGTCAGCTTTTCCTCTGTAGTATTTACCGTTGATGGTTTGGCTTCAGCTTTACTTCTTTTGTTCGGCTAGATCTTGGAGGCCAGTATATTTTCGCAGATAGTAGCGAGACCCGGTGGGTGTGGATGACATGACATCGTGTCCCTATATGTATCTACTACACCATTACAGAGGGGGGACCTCGTTATAAACGAATAAATTAGATCAGCACCGAATCGTATCACGTGATACATCGGCTTGCAGTGGTTCGACCATATGATAAATCATATCATATTCGTTTGAACGCACGTCAGTTCGCCACCTCTCCCGTCTTGTCCACAGATTCTGTGCACTCCCATCTGGCAAGCACGTGACGTGTCTGACGATAATAAATGGACTAAGATTAAGTATATAAGACAAAGCATGCCATAATATTTTTTATAAGAAAACCATGCAATAATAGAGTAAAAAATTGTAAAATGAAAAAAGAATGGCAGCCCAAGTTTTATTTGGGCCGAGTCGAGCCCAAAACCTTGCCAGCCACTTTCACCGTTCTGGTAGCGACCGCAGTCCACGCGGACCACGCGCACTGATTGACACTGCAGGCGCCCCCCACCGCAGATCCCCGCCGCGACGGAGGAGAATGGAGGCCGCCGCCGCCGTGCTCCCCGCGCTGGTGCCCTCCGGTAGCGCGGTGGGTGCCTCCTCCCTCATCGCTTTCCGCTGACGTTCCTCTGGTCTGCTTCCGGTCGCTGCACATCGATCGCTCACCTTGTGCTCGCTCCGTGCTGTGCAGGTGGTGGTGCTCTTCGCCTACCTCGGCTACCTCGCCGCCGCCGGAGCCATTCTCCCCGGGAAGCTCGTCGCGGGCGCCGTACTCCCCGACTCCTCCCGCCTCCACTACCGCTGCAATGGTAGGCCTCTGCTTACCGCCACGCGCTGCCGATCCCTGAACCCTATGAGCAACCAACGGCATTGCTTGGTGTTTTTCTCCTCAGCGGCTTGATGCGTGCGTGCGTTAACCGCAGGTTTGCTCTCGCTCCTGCTGCTGCTGGGGCTCTGCGCGTTCGGCGTCTACGTGGGGTGGATGACTCCCACGGTGAGCCCCTTGTTCAGTCCCGGTGCCTTGCACATCGAGTGTTCAACTGTTCAATTGCTGCGCTATTTATACTCCGTTTCAGCGAGGACCGACCGGAAGTCCTATTCAGATGATGAGCATAGTGAAATTTCTATTGCGGTTTATGCTAATTGTGAGTTGACTTAGGTGTGAGGAATTTATCAACGGATTGTTTGTCAATGCTTGCAGGTTGTGGCTGACAGGGGACTCGAGCTTCTATCCGCAACCTTCATTTTTAGTGTCCTTGTAAGTGCCACCTTGGTTGATCGGACCTTTCCATGTAATCTGCACCTGCTTATGAAGATTCTAACTGCTTGATGTACATTTTGGGTGCCTGGATGCCATCATTTGTGTAAAATGGAAAAGGGAAGTGGGGACCTTGCACGCTTATGCAAAATAAACATTCAAAGATTTTAGATGACGCATTATGCTCGCTGTACGTTTGGGCGATTGGAGCTTCCAGACCATCTGAATGTCCAACTGAATGACCTGGTCTTAACTCTCAATATCAATATTTCGGTTATTATATGTTCAGAATTAAGTAATTATAAGATAAGCGAAGTGTTAATCCGAGTGACAGATTTTCCCAATTTGGCCTTGATCATGGGTGTGTCTCATGCGTGCACACTTTTTTCTTGCCACTATGATTTGGTACCATAAAAGTCATCAAATGAATAACCTATAGTGGATCTGGACAGAGATTCACAAGAAAATGATTTGAGATGGAATGGCCAAGTGAAACTTTTCTGCCACAGGTGGTGAGAGGAAGGGAGGGAGAGGCCGAGGGTGCTAGATGCATAAGTAGACGTACACCAATTTTCGCCGTGTAAATTCGTGAAAATTAAAGCTTAACCCCCCTAATGATCAATCAACTACAAGCTGGCCCCCCTCATGGATGTTTTCTGCCTCCGCCCCCTGGTTTCCGCTAGTTTGGTCACGATGGAAATGCCGGCAAAAATGTGGCCAGCATCATTCATATTTTCATCATGCAGTATTTTGCTATGTTCTCAAGACTGCATGAAAGCTATTTGATTGGTGTCTCACTCTTTAATTTCAGGTCTCTTTCGGGCTCTACTTGGCCGGCACCAAGTCCCGCCACAGAAGTTCTTCTTTGAAACCACATGTTAGTGGGAACTTCATAGAAGATTGGTAACTTCTAGGAGACCCTATGTTGTGTCTAATATATAAAAATATGACTGGCTTATTTCGACACTTAAGTTTTCTTCATAAAAATTCTTGTTATTGCTGAAAGATCAAGCAAAGAGAATCTTTCTTTTCTCATGTCTTGTATCTTTGATTCGAATGTGGGAAACTAGTTGATGTATTTGATTGCAGTTCTCTTTTAGTTAGCACTGATACCTGTTGTGTTGATCACTTTGTTAAATAGGTGGTTGGGAGTGCAGCTTAATCCTCATTTTATGGGAGTTGACCTCAAGTATGTTGGCAATTTCTTTCTTGTATTTTTGCTAGCATATGACTTGCTGCTGTGTCAGAATTTCGAAATAGGATCAAGGTTGCCAAGAGAGTTTTGTTATTGGTTGATTGACATACACCTATGATTTATGTACGATCTGTTTGACCCTTCGACAAATTCATAGGTTCCTTAATGTAGTCAACTCATACCTCATACTTGCATCAATTGATTTTATACATGTACTCTACGGAGACTACCTAGTCAACTTGAATGGAATGCTTAGTGATTGTTTATTATGCTACTTAGTGACTAGAAATGAGGAAGAATTGCTGTTGTGTGGGATCTGCTGAAAGTCAAGTTCCGTAGCTATTTAATTTGGTGTATTAAGATATAGAGTCCACAATACTGATAAGAAACGGCATGCTGAGGTTAGACATGCTGTATGAGTGCTCTCTCTATTTTCTCCTCTGTGTACTGTATTGTTTATCCACCAGACCACCATGCCACAAATAAATGGACGTGAATAAACTGTTCATGATAATATGTTTTCAATCATTGCAGATTCTTTTTTGTGAGGGCAGGAATGATGGCATGGTTATTTATCAACCTCTCTTTGTTTGCGAAGAGCTATCTAGCTGGTTCAGTCAATCTTTCAGTCATTCTCTACCAATTCTTTTGTGCGGTATTGGACAGCACCATCTTCTTAATTGACCATCTTCTGACCCATTATTTGTAAAATTAATTATACTTGTTCATGCAGTGGTATATTATAGATTACTTCGTCCATGAAGAATTCATGACCTCAACGTAAGTATATCACATGTGGTCAGTGGTAAATAGATTAACGATGATCCTGAACAATATATGTTGAGATCTCTTGTGGGAAGATTAAAGATGATCAACTTACTATTCTTGAACGAAATGTTGAGACCTCTTATTTCTTTCATTGCTATATCCAGGTGGGACATTATTGCTGAAAGGCTGGGTTTCATGCTGGTGTTTGGTGATCTAGTTTTCATTCCTTTCACCTTCACTATTCAGGTATACACTTTGTTTACACTACTTATGGCAAACGTTGACCCGTGATCCTAGCTATTGAGTACCTTAGGCAGACTATCGTACCCTAACATCAATTTGATTTGCGTTTATCAATTGTCAGATTTCGTGCATGCAAGATCATTGATGTCTATTGCATTAAAACAGTAGGTTGAGAATTTAACTAATCAACAATTTATGATTTTTTCTTTTGATCAGGGTTGGTGGCTTTTGAGAAATGAAGTGGAGCTGTCACTTTTAGCTGGTGTAGCTAATTTCTGCATCTTCATTATTGGGTACTGTTGCTCTTTCTCCAGAACCTGTTTTTGCACTATATTTGCTACATGCCCATTCCTTGCATTCTAACCTTGTTCACTATACTTTATACCATGCGGCACACAGCTACCTAGTGTTCAGAGGAGCTAACAAGCAAAAACATGTGTTCAAGAAGGACCCCAAAGCTCCTATATGGGGAAAACCTCCCAAAGTCGTTGGGGGAAAGTTACTTGCATCCGGCTACTGGTAAGTACACATGCATGATGTGGAATTCATGCAACCCAATGTCCCTTTGTTAATCACATAATATTTATAGACCGTCTTCTATGGTGCTTGCTATTCACCCTTTGACTACTTCAACATCGATGAATGGTAACCTATTCATAGAGTATAAATAACTAAAAGCCATACGTCACAGGTTTCTTTTAGATGGCATATCTAAATGTGTAGTTAATCCTGATAAGTTGAGAGTGAGAAGCAAATTTTCTAGAGGTAGATAATAGTGGTCCCAAATGATGTTTACGTAATAGTCAGAGATATAGCAATTTGTGCTTGTGGTGTATCTTGCTTCTTCAGTCATTATATTTTTTGAAATGTTTGATAGCCCAGACATTTCCTTCTCCCTTAAAGAAAGATCAAGTTTGTTGTGTTGTGAACGTAAAATTACAAAGCTCTAAGGCATCCAACAATTACAGGGGCATCGCAAGACACTGCAATTATCTAGGAGATCTACTGCTAGCACTTTCGTTCAGCTTGCCCTGTGGATTCAGGTGACATTTGTATCTCTGTTATGCTTCCCTCTTCTCAGTCGAATGCTAGTGAAAGACAATGTCGGAATCCACTGTTTGCAGTTCTGTGATCCCATACTTCTACCCGACCTACCTGCTGATTCTACTGATCTGGAGGGAAAGGCGCGACGAAGCCAGGTGCTCGCAGAAGTACAAGGAGATCTGGTTGGAGTACTGCAAGCTCGTGCCTTGGAGGATCCTACCTTATGTGTACTAGTTGGAAGGCGTTACTTGACACTTGGACAGTCGACGAGGCTGAAGCAGCAGGTCATCCTAGCCTTGTCCATTGGTCTTGGGTGATCTCTCGGTGAATCCCCGTCTCTACTTGTAAAACTATGTGCATGCCGTGCTTGCTGAGTCCTTGTACGTTTGCCCCGGGACATTCATGTTTCGAGTCGGCTGCCCTGAGGTGCCGCATTGTTGTTGCAGTGTGCAAAACCGTGTAAGGTAAGGAGAGGGTGTTGGTGATTGATTTGTCAGGAGATGGAATGGAACTGAACTGAGCTGAACTGTACTGCTGCTGGCAAAGGCAGGATACGGGGTGTGGTACGGCATGAGCGATGCGTGTGTATGTGGTTGTGGTTGTGACGTGTGCTTCGAACTCTTGCGTGTAGACAAGCTGCATGTCTGTCGCTCTTGTGATGTGTCAAAGGCTCCTAGTAATTGTTACCTGTTGAATTCGATCGCTGGACGAGAAGTAACAGGGCCTGTCCTTTTTGCCTAGAGATACATGAGGTGGTGATAGGAGATGGTGAGCAGCAAGGGTTGTTAGCCTCCCTAGAGCTGGAAGGGAGCTGGATTTTTTTTTTCCCATGCTAATGTGGACATAGATGTCACATTTAGCTCTACTATGTACTACTAGAAAAGGTTGTAGATCAGGTGCTAGTGGTGATGTTGTCACTTCGAACCATGGCCGCTCTACCTCCTAGTCGTACTCTGCGGTGCTTTGAAATGGGTGAGATGGGATGAATCCTCCCCGGTAGCCGTCCAGTTGCGTCGGTGACCTTGTGCATCCTTTGGGGGGGGGTCCGGTAGTAGTCTTCAACACGTGTGAAATGGAACCAGGTCCGGGGGTAGCGCGTCGAGCGACGCATGGGCATGGAAGGCAGGCAGCTCCAAGCCAAGATGGGATACTAGTACGTATCTTCTTTTAAAAAAAGGAAAGAAAAAAAGAGGCGGGACGAGATATTTCGTTCAGGTCCCGGTATCTTTTCTTAAAAAGAAAGAAAGAAAGAAAAAGGCTAGACGAGATATTTCGTTCAGGTCCCTGTACGGGTCGGTGTTGACGGATGCGGCAGGCGGAGGGGTGCGCCGGCGGGCGCATTCGGCTCTTTGTGGCCTGCCACTGCCACGTAGGCACGTAGCACGTTGCATCAACCGAACCGTGCGGCGTGAGGGAGACGACGTGCGAAGAGAACTGGTTGGGGCGCCCCAGCAAGATGGTCAGCGCCAGCGGCTCGTCGTCAGCTTAATGGGTGGGTACTCTTCTGGGCTACTCTTTTCTTCCTGAAACCGTATGCCGAAGGGTTACTGTATACCGAATGGTTCGGTGATCAGTTCTTAGTTCTTTAGTTCTTATGGGTATGTTTTGAGTCTTTCTCTGTTAATGTAATGACACGTAGCTCTTATACGTATTTGAGAAAAAAATACGCGCGAGAAAAAAGAGAGACGCTGGTAGCTTCTCCTTGGTCCATACCCCGAGGGCGAGCATCGCATTGCCGGTGACAAGCACACACGGCCAGCCACACCAGCCGGGTGCGTCTATTTCTCGCTCGTGCGAGTGTGAGCTAAGCTATCGCTAAAGAAGGCTCACGCCGCTCGCCTTCGCCGCCGGCCATCTTCCCAATCTCAGGATGGCTTCCACTGTCCGGTGCCACCCCCGTCCGAGAGAACGACACTTCCCCGTCCGATTCCTGGCCCACCAGTTGTCAAGCCGCCGCCACCGCCGACGGCATCCCCGCCGCCGACCCGCAACCCGCCACCGCCGCTACCACCCCCTCCCCCTCTTCTAATTTCGGCGAAACCTCAACCCCGGTAACCCCCCTTCCCTAACCCGACGCCAACCATCACCGTGAGCTCAAGGTTGAAGAAGAATGCGCGAGCCCACCTGCAGCGAGGCAACCTCCCTTCCGCGATAGCGCGCACACAGTAGCGCGCGGGGAGCAGATTTCCCGCACCAGCCGGCCGCCTCACCGGTCACCAGAGACGGTGGAACGGAACGGAATGCGTCGTTGAAGTCTCGGTCCAGTCCAACTAAAGTCAAACTTTTTGCTACTGCCTCCGCGACTAGTTTACTCCTAGCCGCAGTACATTTCGTGGCGGCCACGGTGGGATCAGAGCGGAACGGCTTCCAGTCTCCACGGCGTTGCGTTTGCCTTTGGGATCCGCGTCTGCCCCACCAACCTCGCCGGCCGTCGCCGTCGCCGTCGCGGCGCGGCCGGACGCAACGCAACGACAAGTCGACAAGGCAAGGGTCCGCCGCGGCCGCGCGCCGCCCACCACACACGCCCGTCCCGAGCCCAACCGTATAAACCCCGCGCCCGCGCGAGCCCTCCTCTCTAGCTAGCTTGGAGAGGCCTCTTCCCAAGCTGAGCTGAGGCTGCCGCTGCCTCTCCCACCGCCACCCACCACCACACCCCACCCACCCACCTACCCAAACACTCCAGAGTCCAGACCAGAGCAAGGGAAAGAAGAAGAAAAAAAGCGCACCGAAACACGGGGAACGAAATCGCCCGGCGAATCCACCCACCCGCCGCGATGGAGGCCGCCGCGGCGCCCGCGCCCGCCGTGCTCGACGCCTTCTTCGCCGGGCCGCGCCACCACCAGCTCCGCCCCGCCGCCGGAGCCGTAGCCGGCTGCAGATCCGCGCGCCTGCAGGCCCAGCCGTGCCGCGCGGCCGCCCGCTTCGCGCGCGCCGACTGGCAGGCCGCCTGCGCCATCCTCGCCAGCAACTCCGGCGGCAGCGGCAGCACCAGCCCCGACGCCGCCAGCGACGGCAGGCAGCCGGCGCCGCGGGTGAACGGGCAGAAGCCGCCGCCCGCGCCCGCGCCCGCGCTGGAGGCGGCGCCGGCGCCGGCGGAGCTGGATCTGGTGCCCGTCTCCAACCTGCCCCGGCCGCTGAGCATCAGCGACCTGTCCCCGGCGCCGATGCACGGGTCGCAGCTCCGCGTGGCGTACCAGGGCGTCCCGGGCGCCTACAGCGAGGCGGCGGCCGCCAAGGCCTACCCGGGCTGCGACGCCATCCCCTGCGACCAGTTCGAGGTGGCCTTCCAGGCCGTCGAGCTCTGGATCGCCGACCGCGCCGTGCTCCCCGTCGAGAACTCGCTCGGCGGCAGCATCCACCGCAACTACGACCTCCTCCTCCGCCACCGCCTCCACATCGTCGGCGAGGTCCAGCTCCCCGTCCACCACTGCCTCCTCGCGCTCCCGGGGGTGCGCCGGGAGCTCCTCACCCGGGTCATCTCCCACCCGCAGGCGCTCGCGCAGTGCGAGCTCACGCTCAACGCCATGGGGCTCAACGTCGCCCGCGAGGCCTTCGACGACACCGCCGGCGCCGCCGAGCACGTCGCCGCGGGCGGGCTCTGCGACACCGCCGCCATCGCCTCCGCCCGCGCCGCCGAGCTCTACGGCCTCCAGGTCCTCGCCGACGGCATCCAGGACGACGCCGGCAACGTCACCCGCTTCGTCATGCTCGCGCGGGAGCCCATCACCCCGCGCACCGACAGGCCCTTCAAGACCAGCATCGTCTTCGCGCACGACGCCGACGGCACCTCCATCCTCTTCAAGGTGCTCTCCGCCTTCGCCTTCCGCGACATCTCGCTCACCAAGATCGAGAGCCGCCCGCACCGCCACCGCCCCATCCGCCTCGTCGACGACGCCAACGTCGGCACCGCCAAGCACTTCGAGTACATGTTCTACATCGACTTCCAGGCGTCCATGGCCGACGTCCGCGCGCAGAACGCGCTCGCCGAGATCCAGGAGTTCACCTCCTTCCTCAGGGTGCTCGGCAGCTACCCCATGGACATGACGCCATGGGAAGCCGCGCCCTCCTCCTGGTCCTCCCGCGTCGACAATAGCAGCAGCAGCAGCAGCCAGCACTAGTAGAGATTTGCTGGTTGCTGATCATGATCAATCAGCCAAGGTAGCTCGCTCGCTCGATCGATCCACGGACGGATCAATCGATCAATGGTGAATCGCCACGCTTCTGTTTAATTGGAAAGAGGAATGCGCAAGGAAATGTTTCTTGGTTCTTTTATTCGCTCTCGTTCTGGAGGAAGGTTGCATTGCATTTGGTCGATGCTTCTCCTCGTCCTCGATGCTCCTAGCTTTTCGATTCTTGTGGTGAAATCCGGAGAAACGGTGAAGTGGATGGAGCTCCTGTTGTATGCTGGGGGTGTATGTAATTACAGTATATTCTTTCTTGAAACCTTGGAAGAACCAAATTCTTTACAGCAACAGGCGTTGCTGGCTGCATCCACTACTAGTTCTTACAGCAGAGACATGATACATCTGTGATGAACTGTTGATGGGCAGACATGTCTGGTGTCCTGAAGGACAGGCATGGTCACCGATCAAAACGCCATCTCGTTCCTTGTCTCACTCTTTGCTTGATAGCAAGATAAGAAAGAAAAAAGACACGGCTGCTGGCGATCTTGTTTTCTCTTCCTGCTGTTGGCTGTTGGGATTGGCGTTGGCATCTGGGAGGACGCGAGAAGATTCGAGGGCCGGCGGCGTGGTTGGTGTGAGGGCGAGAGGTCGTGAGCTCTGGACTTTGACTTGGCGAGGAGGGCTCTTCTCCTTTGGTTGGGTACTACTGGAGAGAGGGGAGGAGTTGACGGAGGCGGCTGGCCTTCTGTAAGCGGCGGCTGGGCTAGCTAGGTGTCGCTTGCTTCCTCACCGATTTGGTAGGTGGCCGTCCTCGTTGAGCGCTCGATTTTCTTCAGACAAGACCGACACTCGCCTTTCTCCAATTCGTTCGGCTAGATTTGCTGGACGCCAGCTACCAGAGGTGACAAAGCGGCGACGGCTACCTTTTGCCGTTTTGCCACTGGCTGCTGGTTTGGGAGAGCTCGAGCCCTAAAAATCTTTGGGGCTGACCATTCGTAGCTTTAGTTAGGATCATAGGGATGTGCTTGGTCGTATGTTGCAAATGGTGCATGTATGGGTGATTCTGGATGATGTGATTCAGTTAATTTTCTCGAGCTATATGATTCATTGATGAGTTGATACGGTTCACCCGACCATTTCATTTATAAAGATATGCAACCAAACATGCCCTGAGTCTCCTGCTTCAGAGTCTAGATGAGAGTAGATCATACGGAGGAGTCTTCCTCCTCTCAAAAATCACGATGCTGCCCGCGTGTCCATCTGCGTTCTTCTGATCAGCGCTCTTGAGCCGAGGAGTCGAGGAGAGGCAATGAAGCCGGCTTGCCCTGAGCTACAGAAAGCCAGAAACAATCACGCCGCTGAGACTGCCGAGCTGCTCATCACACCTTCTCCTTCCTGCCTCTGCCCCTGCGCCAGTTGACGGCTTGACGCTGAGGAATTGCATGGCGTGATCTTGAGTTCTTGACGCCCGTGTCAGACTCGTCCTCATGTTCCGCGTCCGGAAGTACAGGGCCTCAAATCTCCAGTCTCCACCAGCCAGAGCATCAACATTGAGTCCGAGTGTCCGACGGCCGGAGGCACCGTCGGCATCGACGACGAACGCTTGGGAACTGGGATCGGGTCGGGTATGCTCGCCATAGCTCATTAAAAACGTAGCGGCTCGAGATCGAGGACGAGCTCTCCTCGGCTAAACCGTGGCTGGATCTACAAGAAGATGGGCTCCGCTCGACCGGTGGTTGGACACGTGGGCGGCATCGGGGCGGTGTCGCACAGGCGCGCGGTGCGGCACCGACGCAGAGAATTTTTTTCGGCTGCCTTCTATTGTTCAGTTTCCAGCATGATACCTTTTTTTTTTTTCCTTTTGATCCGCAGCCTGGCACTTGCTTAGTCAGTTAACAGAAAAACAACCTCACCTGTTTCACATGACAAAAAAAAAGACACCATACACACCAGCTCGGATTTGCAAGCAAACTGTCGAAGCTAGCATTGTACAAGCGTGAAGCCTTCTTAGTTGGGAGATAAACATCGCGCTAGTCTTTTTTTTTTCTTACGCTATGCCATTGCTACCCGATGCATCGATGCGTGCACAGAGCAGGATCCCATCGTGAGGACAAACTACCACCGAGATTTTTATTGGTAGGTGAAATTTGAGGCGGCAATGGAATATGCTCCCGGTCACGCTCGTTGGCAGCGGCAGTCGGCAGAGGCAGTTCGTCCCCGCGAATAATTGCAGAAAGTGAAAGCGGAGTCCCAATCAAGACCAGAGGATATGTGATGTGAAAACTGTTTTTTCTATGATGAGACTAGCATCATGAACCATGCAATCTCAATCTATATCTCTCCTTTTATACATCTTTTTGACCGAATTCTTTTTTACGGTTCAATTTAAACAAGTTTGATTAACTCCATGCCAAACAATGCAACTCTAGAAACTACAGCAGCGAAAGAAAGTAACTTTGGTGCACATAATTGTTAAGCCCTACAACCCAACCAAGGCAATTCTGCACATTCTTAGACAGATTAGCGGCGAAGGAAAATAACTTTGGTGCACATAATAATTATTAAGGAAGAGTTCCCGTACGCGTAATGTATAGGTATGCGGTAACCAGGTTAACGAAGTTTAAAGAAGAGCGAAATAAACGACAAACCATGTGGAAACAGTGCTCCTAATTAACTTTGCATGTACAAGTTTAAATTTAGAATTATAGGATAGTATTCTTTGTGAGACAGAATATATCCGAAATTAGAGGGAGTGACAACCTTACATCCATTGGTTATAAGAAAGAAAAGACATTCAGGCAATCAGGTCCATCATCCAAGAAATGAGTTTGCTGCCTGCCGAATTTCGTCTGTGCAACTCGAAAAAGCGTTACCAGAACCATATGGCACTGAAAAGAAAAATAGGACGACAGGTCGATAGCAAATCAATCACAACTAACCTGTTTAGCCCTGCCTATCATGTTCTATTACTATCGGTTTCTTCTCAAGTACAAAATCCCTACTCCAAAAGATGAGAGCAAGTGTCCGTCAGAAACACACACCAGTGTCCGAATTACATGCGGGGCTCATCATCCCCTTTTTCCTCGTAAATAAACAATACACTCTTTTGACATGCTCTTACAAAGCTTTTCTTTCTGTCATCAGAAAGATCCTTCTGATGGAGACCGAAAATATTAGGATTTCAATTATTCTCATTCACATGGCCAAAGTGCTCCTTGGGGGGCTTTATTCTTTGTGTAAAGCACTTTCTACAGGGCACGATAAAAAATGGACGATTTCAGCTCTTCACCAAAATTTTGTTTTTGATACTGCCTGCCACCTTTCCGACTAAT
The DNA here is from genome assembly GCA_032594955.1 of Panicum miliaceum. Lineage (NCBI taxonomy): Eukaryota > Viridiplantae > Streptophyta > Magnoliopsida > Poales > Poaceae > Panicum > Panicum miliaceum. Next base: position 32,680,304 of record CM064066.1, on the reverse strand, counting down.
CCATTTACATGTATGTCATCGGCCCCATTGCAACAGATTAGCTGCCGTTGCACATCTCTTCGTGCAAACCTCTTCACTCCATCTCAATGCCCTCAGTAGACTTAGCTGCTGCTTCAGCTGCTGTACACGAGAATAATGCTAGTCCACCTCCATGCCGTCATTTGAGCCCCTTGGCATACATCTTACATGAACTATGGGCACCTGCTCTTTGCTCTCAACATTGCTTCCACAGCTGCCTTCTCCATTGGGGGAATCCAGAAACACCGTGTCCTTGTACATCCAGTCCCCCTTCTCAATAGAATAGAAGTCATCAAATGGCTCCCCACATAGTGCGCAGATGATTTGGCTCTCATCTGCAGGGACCATAAACTCGCACACTTCTTCTCCAGAACTTAAATCCACATCAAATGCCTCAGCGCTGTCCTCCATTTCATGTGATCCATCAATGTAACTGTTCTTGCTAGGGTACCATTTTTTAGGTGCCATACCAGCATAGATAGTCTCAGACTCCCTTGACCCACAGCATATCGTGTGTGACCTCAATTCTTCTTCAAGACTGAACCTGTCACCACAGAGTTTACACTGATAGTTTCGGTCACCAAAGAGGCTGCTAATCACATGTTCATTGTACTTACGAAGTTTCTCTGGCTTGAACTCCAGGCCAATAAGGTCACCTGTCTTGATTTCGACACCTTTGGGTAACAAAACATTTGTTGGGGTAGCTGAAGCCGAATTAGATGCCTCCTTACCAACTGAAGGCATCTGAGCTGGCAAAGGCATAGCTGCAGCTGTGACATTTGTAGCGTTCACACTTGAGTTATTTGGCTGTGAAGGGACAGTGGTGGATGATTCAGTGGCTGGCGTAGAGATTAATCCCTTTGCAACCAGGGAACTGAGCAGACTTGAGAGAGGTGCAGCTTTCTCTGCACTCTGTGTTGATGGAGGTGGTGGCAGACCTGGTGGCAAAGGTGGACGAGCAGTGTTTGTTGTCTGAGTTTGCAGAGTGGTATTTTCACCAGCTGCATTTTGCAGTGATGAAGAAGCCACTGGTGGAGATGGCAGAGTATGTGGAAGTGGCCCACCTGGAACAAGAGGCTGCGCCCTCAAACTTGCAAAATTGCTGGGGTTATTTGGTTTGAACCCACTCTTAATGAGACCAGCCAACAAATTACTAGCACTTGTCAAATCTGAGCTTATAGGGGTCGAATCAGTGGGCAAAGAGACTTCTCCAAGCTGGATGGAAGGTCTGAACAGCGATGGAGAATTTTCACGCGAAAAGCTTGCCTGCACTTGATCAGTTGGCTTGCTATGTGGCTTTGACTGTAAGGTAGGATATTTTTGTGCCTGCTGAGTTGCCTGTAGACTAGGTTGTCCCTGAGTAAGTCCAACATTTTGAGCAATAAAATGAGAATCTTTAGCAAGTGCTGCCGCTCTTTGGCTGTATTCTTCTTGAGGACTTTGGCCCAATTGAGAAAATGGTCTGGAAGGATAAAAATCAGGCTCAGCAGGATTTGGAGAACTCTGACGTGCAAAGGGTGCAGTAGATGAAGGTGAGTGAGCTGGTGGAGGGGAAGATGACCAATATCTGTGCTTCTGCTGCCCAAAGGTCTCAGTTGATCGTGTTGGCACACTGTTTGCACTATCTAGGCTTGATCTTCCAGCATAGGGTCCTGATAACCCAACAGGTACAGATGAAGTGATATTTGCTGACATGGTGCCAGTATAAATAGTAGACCTCTCTCCTGGCTGATTGGAAAACCTTGATATCCTAGGATCCAGCCCAATGTCTGGGTGTGTTTTTTCGTGGGACACCCAGAGAGAGGAACTTCGAGGTGGTGGAAACTGTTGTCCATCAGGCCTAATTTCCCTATCAATTCTTGGTTCCACCTCATGCTTACCATGAATGTACTCTTCATGATCCTGAGCAATTAAAAAGACAACAACATTATAGTCTTTTGACTAGAACAAAAGGTGGAGATATATATAAAGGAAATTTTCATTGTGAATGGTTCAGATTGAAAAAATAGACAACATAATAGACTGTTTAAAACATCTCATAATTAATGGATACTGAATATACTTCTCCAATAACTTAGGTTCACATACCAAGTATGCTGCAAGTCTTCTATCTTGACCTGTGGCAAGTCCAAATCTTGGTAAGCTATCTAGTTTATGTATGTTTGGGTCCAAATGTTCAACAGCTCCCACCTCAGGCCATTTAGCCCTTTGGAGGCTTGCAAACTTAGCATTGCCATCATCGGCCATCCATTCTCCTTTTCTTACAGTATTGTTACCACCATAATCTGCTGCTTGAGAATGTACGTCATCCCACACATACTCTTCTTCCTCAGAGTGCTTCCAACTTTTGTTTGATGAAGATCTACCAACTCTATCAGAATTAATGGAAGGAGTTGGAAGAAGTGCACTATCCAAACGTACAGATCCTGATGGCCGAACATCCTTGCTTGAATAAAAGTTGCTGCGCCGGTCAAATTGTTCTTCAGAAGAGCCAACACCAGTGGCATAATGCGGCCCTACAATTCCATCTTGACCTTTGGGTTTTGAGCGAACTTGACCAGTTCCAACAACAGCTTGCTGCGAAATGTTAGAGAATCCAAGGCCCCTGACATCTCTACCTGCCTGTTTTTCATTTACTGGATTGCTAAAAGGGTCCCTCTGAGTGCGCTGAATGTTCTGCAAGTTATAGTTAAACTAGTATGAAAATGTGAATGAAACAATGAGCATTGAGACTTTCTTGCATTTTACATGAAGAGGTATCAAAAAGCCAAAGAGATAGCAAGAACTTACAGGCCTAGCGTTAGGAGCATCTAATCGTCGCCCTGCACTTCTGTCAGTACCTAGCCTGTTAGGCCTCTCAACATCATCGCCTGCATCGGCAATTACAGCTGTCTTAGCACCACTTCCCAGTATCCCCTGTCCAAAGTAAGGGAAAAACAGCATGAGAAACAAAATCACATGAGGTGCAATAGAACAAAGTGGTAGCTACAATGCTACACATGGTACATGTTTTGATTATCTCTCCTGCCAAAGGAGTGAACAGGCATGTCCAGATAAGTTGAGAAATAATATATGGCTTGCCTTAGTTGGTTGGTTGAGCTGCTGTCTCGCTTCCAAATATTTTGGATTAACATGTATGCTATTGGATGGCCGCGGGGACTGAGAATCAGGCCTTGATGGTGCGGCACTTGACGATCCATTGGCAGATGTCTGAAATCCAAGTTCCTTCTCAATCATTTGGAGCGGAAGTGGAGGAAACACTCCTTTCCATGTTCCAAAAAGGTGCCTCATGCTATGATGTATAGAAGGATCAACTTGTTTATACGCCTTGCAGAAAACCTAGCGACAAAAAAAAACACCAAGGAAACATAGGTTCATTGTGATGTCCATGTTACACTCTCGGAATAAAGAAAATATTGTTCCAGAGGTTGGAACTGCCTCTATTCCCACGTCAAGAAGATGGTATAGCATGAGATACTAACCTCTGGTAGTCTTGCAGAGAAATGTTTAACATAATCTTTTCCAATATTCTTGACAATACTGTCAAGTAGATATAGAGATGGTAGCTTCTGTTCACTTGGAACCTACAGGCACAAGCAACCGTCAAATGAGATAGGTATGCGGTATGCCCCTCAATCTTTAGTGAATAACAATCACATAACATTATAGATAGAGCTAAAAAACAAAAGCAAAATTATACTAATGCAGGGCAACAGGAAAAAGCAAACAACACTGATACGCCTCGAATGTGAATTCAAGACAAGAACACTAGCAAATATGATTTGACGACACAACATATCCAAATGGTGTGGCCCTTTTCTCCGGTGACTAGGACTCGATCCTACTTCCAAAGAATCCAGTAATTTTCCTTTAGCATAAAACCAAGGGGACAAAAAAGAGCCTAAATAATATGCCACCTCAACCTGAAGAAAGCAGCAAGGTTACAGAAAGAAGTAATACAACCAAGACAACCAAATGTTCGGCAGTTATCGAGAAGCCCGGTGCGTGCCACAGACACACTTGTGGCATAGATTATTACACTTCATAATTTCCTGTCATTTCATCAGTGCATCCATACATCATTCAGATTTACATGACAATATATCACAAACTTCAGTTTGGAATAGAACTTTCTGAATCCTGAGACCCTTTGAGATTCAACGCTTAATCAGATAGGGTACACAAAAGTCAAGAGACCATTGGTCGGTGTGAGAGTAGCATAACAGGTAATGCAGCGTAATGACATAATCTGTACCCAAGTTTGTGGAAGCATGGGAATGAAATGGTTTTAAAGCCTGGTAAGTGTCCAACCATAAACTGATAACTTATGATGTTCTAGTACCACCTATAATTGCTGTAGCCTCTCTTAGTAGAGGATGGTTCCAACCATAATGTTCATATTTGTTTTGCCATGTCACACGAGTTCAAAATTTAAATAGCAAATGAAATCTTGGGAAATCAAGCCCAGTAAGGAACTTCATGACGGAAAATATATAGAACCACGTATATTAGCATCAGAAGTGAGCAACGCAGGCACAAGAGAGCAAGAGAGAGAGAGAAAAGAGAGGGGGAGAAAGAGATTGTCTCAGCGAAGACAGGTCAATCAGCATTTCCTTTTGCAGCGATTTTACACACAGAAATTCCCTTCGCAACATCAACAGCGATTGATCTCGATATCTACTATGAAAACCAGTACAATGCACAGAGGCCTGGCAATCCTACAACAACACCTATAGCACATGTCCTGTATCTAGCATCAGACATAGACAGTGCTTGCTACTACTGACGGCGCCTTAGCAATTACTTTTACATGGTGCGTTGAGGGGGAAAGGGGGTAGTTTGATGAGCGCAAGGGGGAGTCAAAAGGCAAAGGTCACCTCGAGGATGTTGGCGCAGATGAGGGCGGCAATGGGCTTGGCGGCCTGGAGGTTCTCGCCGGCGATGATGGTGAGGTTGGTGATGATGGGCTTGGAGTTGAAGGTTAGCTCACCGAGCGCGGTCCTGTACTGGCCGAGCAGCTCGTCGACCAGCGCCTGCTCGGCGGCGCTGGCGGCGGCGCCATTGGAGGCGGTGGCGTAGGACGAAGATCTGGGGTCCCGCGGCGGTGGCTGCCCGAGGCGCGGCTTCTTGGCGCCGGGGTCGGGGCCCGGCGCGGATCTGCGGGCGGAGGCGGAGGCCTCCATGGGGGCCGCGGAAGCGGAGGCGCGCATGGCGGGGAAGCTAGGGTTTGGGGCGCATGGGGGGAAGGGAGCTAGGGTTTGCGAGGCGGCTGAGGCAATCGAAGCCGAACCCGCGGAACAGGGTTCGGTGGCCGCGCCGCCGCTGGGGTTTGGGAATCGGGAGGAATGGATTGGGGGAGCAAGCGAGGAGGAGGACGAGGAAGGGAGGTGGCTCGGACAGTGTACGCAGCAGCAGGTTTGATTTGATTTCGCGTCAGCGTTAAGTTGAGGAGGGGAGAGGGAGCGAGGTGGGGAGGGAGCAACGCGAGCCGCGAAGCGAGGAGGAAGAGGACGCAGCGCAGGTCGCGACCCGGGCTGCTGCTGCCATTTTATCACTTAGCCCCTTTCCATTTTTTGGGATTTGTGACTGAAATGTCTACTCAGGAAGTCAACATGTATGTACGCCCACTGCCCAAGAACGTAGAGCGCGTATTTTGTTTTGTTAGAAGCACACGCTAACTAACAATTACTCCCTCCGTATCAAAATATTTGTTGCTGTTAACTTTTTCTTACAACTTTGATCAAGCGAATAGGTGTGAAAATTATAATTGTAAATAAACCAGGATCGAATCTATGGAAGCATTGGTTTATACGTTCCTTTTAGTTTCGACTTTAGAAATAATTTTTTTCACTATTTTCTTCCGAGAACCTCCTAAGGTTCCGACTAAAAAATAAAATAATTTAATTGAAGAAAATAAATTATTTCATTGAAGTAAGGAGCCCCCCAGAGGGTAAATACCATCTACTTTATTTTAGGCATGACTTACCTTTTTGTATGTTTGCAATAATTTTTTAAATAAGACGAATGGTCAAAGTTGTAAGAGAAAGTCAATGGCGATAAATATTTTAATACGGAGGGAATACTTTATTAGGATATGGAATTTTATGATAGGAATTGGTGTTGTTAGATTCATACTCAAAAATACTTACTCATGAATAAAAGTTTGTATCAAAATGACATATTAATAGAGCAATGTTTGCCAAAGTCTTATCCTAATGAAATAAAATATGTGTTGCATTCTATGATGGAGAGGGTACTATGTCCATCCATGTTAAAAATTGAGAAAAAAATGCCCAAACGCAGAGTAGAGAAACCTGATGAAATATCAATTTTGCCATGATGTCAACTACCAAAACAGAGTGAAGTAAGCTAACCCCCGGGCCCTAAAGTGAAGGAGTGCGCAGAACTCCGTCTACCTTTTGTCTCATAAAAACAGAGATTGTAAAAGGGGTATTGTCTCTCGTAAATAATCGCAAACAGATATGTTTGCTGGAAAGTAGGAAAGTACGATCCTGTGCAGTGCAGACCTCTCGTCTACCTTTTGCCTGTGATGAATTGTTCATGATTGGTGAAGGAACCCCTTGAAGAAATGGTTGTGGTTTCTTGGTCATGGGAATCAATAGACCCTGTTTTGAGATCAGCACAATTCAATCCAAAGTTCGAGCTCCTTCACAAAAGGCCCACTAGGTTAGGAACCGAACTCCTGAAAAAGCAGCGTCAGTACTTGCATGCACTGATCGAAATTATATTCACGACAACACCGTGAACTGACACCGAAATTATTCCATCAGGTCAGACATCTGCTGCACGGGCAAAAATATCCGGCAATCAGTGAAGCCGTGGACCCACACCACGAGCATGGCAGGAACCCAAAAACATTCATGTTTGCTTGGTGATCTTCAGCTTTCGGCGATACCAATATAATCACTATCACTCGCCTAATTTTGAGATATGTTACATTACAAGAAATGAAGAAACGGGCATACATACAAGCTTACATCAGCTTCTACAGAACTGCACTGCTTGGTCCAGGCGGTATCGGAATCAAAGGCCTCAAGCAAGTCAGCCAAAACCTTTTGTTTTCATGGCTACCTTTAGTTACACACTGTACAAAGAAATCAATGAGAAACTAGAATTTACAGGACGTGGCCAGGGGATTTGAAACCCAGCCTGCACTCTCTCATGTGAGAATCACAACAGGTGAACTCCGTATAAGAAACAAACTGAAAATCCAAATTAGCAGAGGATCACATCCTACATCTCATGGGGAAGTTAGACTCCGACATCCAATAAAGCAACATGCAGACCTGTAAGTAGTTATTATAGCCTCGTCAGCACTACTTTTCAAGTAAAAGGGAAAAAGAAAAGGTAAATTAACTTGTAAATGAAGTTGGAGCAATAAGAGCTCAGCAAACAGCAATGAACGCTCGATCTTTACAAACAATATAAAAGGATCTATTGACCTGGCAAGGCTGGCAGTCACCAGAAACAAGTTCTATTGAACAAGAACATTCAGTTGAGCATGGTGACGCATAATCAACTTGGTGCTTGTAGCATAAAGCCAGTCAAAAGTGAAGAAGCCTAGACCAACTATGCCTAATAATTTAAATGCAGACTGAGAAATCCAAGGAACTTCCATTATCACAAATACTAGTAGCAACAGCTATCAAACAGTGTATTTGAGGTATTCAAAAATATAATGTTGAGCATTCAGTAAGTTATTGCAGCTGATAGAAGTAGCCATCAACTGATATATATGCATTACTCGCCTAAAACTTCTAACCTAATATGTATTAACTCATTCCTTAAACCACAAGCAAATTAATTTCTAACAGCATACATTGTGAGAAAACATGTGAAAATTGAGCGCAAGAAGACAGCTACATAGTCTGGGTTTAACATCAGCATCCCTTTACCTCGTGTCCATTGTAGATAGTGTTTGATTTTGTATTTAACTAAACTCAATCTTCTTGAAAATATCTAAGTAAATCACACATTTAACAATCATAGATACTAAAAATGTTGGCAAGGAACAGAACTCACTGAAAATGGCAGCATACCTGAAGACATAGAAAGAAGTTGCTAGGTACACTTGATTTGGAAGTGTAAATGAAGGAAACCATATTCTCAGAGTGAAGTGATACCGTCGATGGATTATTCAATTATAGCAGGTCAATATCAAAACCCTCCTTCATGTTGATCTTATCAGGATAACTCACTAAAATACACCTCCCCGTAACTGTATAAAGCAGGCTACAAATCTGAACGATTCAACAGCGGCACTGGAACCTTAATTAATGGTCTCAAAGCTTCCATAATATTTGTAAATGAGGGTCTTCGCCATGGCTCGCTACAAAAGACATAGCATTAGTGCAATAGGCCCAGGTCCTTGTGATCAAATTCAGAGAAGTAAAAATGAAAGGGGTATAACTGTGGAATAAGAATGCATACTTCGCCCAGCAAGATTCAATTAACACGGCTACTAGAGGATTTAGATCTTTAGGGATTTCAAGCCTTCTACCTTTAAAACCTACAGCAGCAACCACCTGCAAAATAGTGTCGAGACTTCAGGTGCGTACTGTTTGTGGATAAACAAAAAAATGTGTTCAACAATCTCACTGAGAGGTTTTGTCACTTCATCAATGGGACTAACGGAAAGTGAAGTTACCTGGGCAGGATTTAGGTTACACCATGGCTGTTGCAATGTCATTAATTCCCATAGGATGACACCGAAACTGTAGACATCAGATTTTTCATTGGATAGTTCATCTCGAAGCACTTCAGGTGCCATCCATTCAGGCTGAAATTTAAAACCAGATTATCAAAGGCATATTTTTCAATTAATGGGAGATGAACTTTAGAAAAAGTGAAAAAGGCTCTTACAGTTCCAGCCAAGGACTTGGAAGACAGGAAGGTGTTAGCTTTCAATCTTGAAAGGCCAAAGTCACATACCTAGGGAATAGTTAAAACTTATAAGGTTTGGCCAAGTAGATACCCTAATATAATGTTGTGATCAGACAAAAAAACTTAATAGAAAATAATAACATAGAAACTAAAGAACAGCCAAGTCAAGACAACATTAAATTAACAAGATCATTTAAGATGTATCCTCTAGGAAGAATGGCATGAAAATCCACACGCTATGGCAAGACTAGAGCTACTTCGTATTTGTTTAGGGAACTTAGCATCTCTCCTAGATGTTCCCCTAAATATGTTTACTAAAGAGCGACAAGGTGAGCTTAGGGGAAAGGAATCATGATTGTAAATATCACCACTACTACAAAATCATTAGGAGAACTCTTTGTGTGTTCTTTCAGTAATTTTCTCCACCAACACTTAAGGGCTTGTTTGGTAGCAATGGGATTAGACTCAATCCCCATGTACTGGAAGGGAAAATGAACAAATCCCCCAGAGAGTCCCAACTGACTGGAGCAAATCAGAGGCTATCCAACAGAAAACAAGAACATGGAAGATTACAGCTCTATTCTCTCACTAAAAATCACATGTTTGCTAGGATTGGATAGTATTAGATTCAGATGCTATGGCAAGTTTAGACGTGCACAGGAATATTTAGTAAGATGTGTATGTGTGTCAGCAAAGCATAAAATGTGGCAGACAACATCACATGCAAATTTTGTTTGTCTAAATGCAATAAGATATGCAGTTAATTGATCATACTTTGACAGTATACTTCTTGTCAACTAGAAGATTTGGAGACTTCAGGTCACGATGAACAATAGGAGGGCTGCGTCTATGCAGGTAGTTCATTCCTTTGGCCTGTAGAACCAGCAGAGTGGGTTCAGAAAGTATCAAAGTAACAATGCATCGCTTTAATTTCACAACATGAGCATGTAAAGGTGTGGAGGGAACAGGTAGGGAAAATGAGATAACACAATACCACGTCAAATGCCATGTTTAATCGGCGTCTCTCATCCAGAACTTCCTTCGCACCACTCCTATGCAAAAGTTTATACAAACTACCCCTGCAATGAAAGAAAGGCATAATTGTTTGAAGCAGCCTAGTGGGTAAACTATTATGATATCATAATGTAAAGATAAACAAAGGTATAACCAAGAGGAACTTCCATACCTAGACAAGTATTCTGTAACTATCGATAGGTTCGGCGGTTCAGTGACAGCACCCATGAATAAAACAATATTTGGATGTCTCAGACTTTTCATAATTGCAACCTACCAAATTAAGAAAAAAACACATAAGCTGATACCCCATAAAGGCATAAAAACCATGTGGATATAGAGTTGTACAGGTATAACAAAGTCGAACAACATTAAAACTATTCAACAGACCTCCCTCATAAATTCCCTGAAGCGCTCCGGATGAAAATCCTGCTCCATAAGTATTTTGACTGCAACATCCTGTGAAAATATGGAGTTGGTTTCAATATTGAGCTCAAGATACCAGAACAATGGGCCCACCCAGAGGAAAACAAGGCCGTGGTTGGGACCAATTCTGTGAGGATTCTGGCCAAACTAATAGAGCTAACCACCCCAAACGTGCTGATTCAGGTCTGATTCCACGGGAATCAATTTTTCCCACCGCAGGCAAACGTCAGGCCAGGCGGTCGCTTGGGGGAGAATCCCGCCAATTGTGGCCCGCTGTTTACAAGAATGCCCCAGGACTTGATAGAAAAATTACAAGCCCTCTGCCATCTTAAAAAGGGAAATGTTTAGGGTTCAGCACCCTCCCCAATACCCTCCACCCACCCCTACCACACCCACTCGGCAGCTGCCACATCTGGGCGAGTTGGGCACCTCCTTAGCGTTGCTCGGGCATCCGCACCCCTCCCTCCTTGCCCTTCAACGCCGGCCATTCGATGCGGCCCTCCGCCGAAGCGCTCCATCTCCGGCCTTTCCCAGCGACACCCCCTCCGTCCACCAGTTTGCGGGTCCCCTCTGGTGGAGGACGGTGCACGGCCTCCTGCTCCAAACGTCGCCGGCCCCACCATGCTCAAGAACCACGCGGGGTGCGGCTCATGGCCCAGAGGCACCGCGCTGTTCAGCTGCGACAACAGCGCGCGGAACCGGAGTTGGCGCTTGACTGCAACGATGTGCCGTAGCCCCAACGACGTCGACGGCATCCAATCCCAGCAGTCAAATGCTACTGCCATGACCTAGGGTGGATGATGCCCAGTCGTTTGAGGAAAACAGCCACATGATTTCTGTGTTTATCCTCATCAATTTGGGATTTGGACGATAGTTTACATGCAGGTTGTGCTCGTTAATGTGAATGATTTTTCTTCAATTGTATTGAGTTGCATGCACCAACCAGTTCAACCCAAAAGCTTAAGCTGATGGGGAGAGGTGGGCAATTCATTTATACTTCAACAAATTGTATATCTAAATCGCTTAGTGCTTGTTCCAGTAGATTTTGTGCTACGAACTCTGTTACCAAGTAGTGAATGAAATATATTCCCTTTTTCTGTCATTTTTGTTCATGCTGTCTGATGGATCTGCTAGTTGCTAGTATTTCTATAACAAAAGACGAGTATGAGTAACCTTTCTTCTTGAGAATATTTCTTTCACCAAATTTCTTGCCGAATGATCAAAATTAGAAGACATATGCACTTATTTAGAAACCAAACAAACCATTGCTCTAGGGGCAAATAAGTCAATGCACATTCATGGCAGAAAATCCCATTAGAAAAAATCAGGGCTGCCAAACACCTAGCTTTTCCAGCCAACAGATTCTCCAGGCAGTTGCTTCTCAGAGCAGCCAGCTTCTCACAAAATCACTGCCTAGAGAAGCATATCCAAACAGGACCCAAATAATAGGAGTTGCTATTGAATTTGTTGTGGAGTCTGTTTGGTGCTAGATGAGGAGTTTGCACACAATGAGTAGTCAGTCAGCGGGCGCTAGGGTGGCACAGGCTGGCTGAGTATTTGCAACTCTGGGAATCAATTTCGAACATAACTCTTAATGTTTTGGAGGATGTTCATCACTGGAAGCTCGAATCCTCAGGCATCTTCTCAACCAGATCTGCCTACCGAGCTTATTTCTTTGGTCCACTACCTTCGAGCCATGGAAGCGATTATGGAAGTCATGGGCTCCCGGAAAGTGCAAAACCTTTCTATGGTTAGCTATCCGAGATCGCTGTTGGACAGCGGACCGGTTACAAAAAAGAGGACTCCCTCACCCGGACCGCTGCCCCCTTTGTGATCAGGCACAAGAAACGGTTCAACACATCCTCACTGCTTGTGTGTTTGCTAGACAATTCTGGTTTGCAATCCTGCAGTCCCTGAACCTGGTCGCGCTGGTCCCTAGCCGAAGGACCACCTCCTTTGCGGATTGGTGGAAGAAGTCTCGGAGGAAAATTCCTAAGCAGCACAAAAAGGGATTTAACTCGCTGATCATCCTTGGAGCTTGGATCCTCTGGAAACATCGGAATGCTTGTGCCTTTGAAGGATCGGCTCCTAACCTCCAGCTTGCCCTGCAATCTTTTTCGGATGAACTGCACCTCTGGCAAGCTGTAGGTGCTAAGGGGCTTTGGGCCCTCGGCGTAGGTCAAGTGGTTTAGGCACCTGTAGGGCGCCGGTTAGTGGTCAGGTCCTTTTATCAACCTTTCTTGTAAGAGTTCTTTACAGTCTTGTTTTTTCACCATCCTCCATTCTGGTCCAAGGTGAAGGTTTGGTTATTGTTATTGGACCAATTCACTCTTCTTAATACAAAGATACGCAGCTCTCCTGCGTGTTCGAGAAAAAAAAAAGTAGTCAGTCAGCACTAGCAGTCAATTTGATTAGGAAAGAGATGACCAGCTTCATGAAGGAAGGGAAGGAGGCCAATTAAGGCCTTCTTCGGTTAATCCCCTCCCCATGGGGATTGAGGGGGGGGTCCAGTTAAGATAAGATGAGACTAGATTCTAGTCAACGAAGGGTTCAGCCATAAGGGTTGACTATGTAGTAGATTGAATCCAATAAGGAAGAAATCAATCTACTCCCCCTTTACCCACCCCTCTAGTTCAATAATGGGGCAAAGTCAATCAGAACAAAGAAGCAAAAGCAACAATCTTTTTACACCTCAGTTACAGCTTATTGATAAATAGACCATGCAAAAGCTTACCGATCCATGCCAATCAGCACGATGGACTGTTCCAAAAGAACCTGGAAGAAAATGGGTTTACCAAAATCAGGAAAATGTTCTTTAGATTAAATTACTGAGCATGACTCAAATTTGATTAGATGCTAAAATTTCTCCTTTTCCCCTCGAACATGCAGAACTGTGCATCATTATATTAAGAACAAAAATGATAAAATTTCTAACACAATGGGTTCCACAGTCCTATTAGCAGACATACGAGACATATTTTTCCCCATTTTTTCTGATGGACTAGAAAAGGCTGAAGTTTCAAGTATAATGTGTGCACATATACCTGCTCCAATCTTCTCCTTTAAAACCAGCTCGTTCCATGGAATGATCAGATCATCCGCAGCAAGTGACAGATCACTGACTGTATGTCTTAACTGCTGAGTCTCCTCAATTAACTTCAATTCTTTCTTCCTATCAAGCTTCATATTGGAGGAAATTAGTGGCAAAACCTCACGAGGAGCTTCTGGCACAATGATGTCCGGCTTCATTGCTGCTTGCCCTGCATCGCCAGATCATAATATATCGACTTCAGACAACCATGCAATCATATACACGATGATGAATGGGCTATAGTAATTATGTAAACTTTCCTAATACAGGTGCAAAGTGGATATATTGGACTGTACTACATGTTTTGTGATAATATGTACACGTAGCGTGGTACAACAGCAAGTTCCTTATTTCGATACTCAAAACAAAAGTAGCTAGTCGTGCGCTACCTTTTCCTGGCATCAAGTTGTTCATGGTCTCATCCCCAGCAACATGTTTCTTAGAATAAGGTTGGTCCAGAGTAGTTACTGCACTAGTAGCACCTGAAAATGCATGATACAGTATGTCACAAAACTGATAGATATAAACATTCTTGATGAAGACTCCATAAATAGCCTATAGCAACAGCATACTGGATAGATAGACATTGATATATGTAATGAAGCCCTATTGACTAATGAAGAATTAAGTTAACACCTATTTGGAAACTAATTACTGATGGGATAAGTTTTTGTACTGTTGGTCTTTGTGGTCCTCGGCATGGTGGTCTTGCTGCCCCAACCAGGACAGCATCTACAGGACAGCAAATAATGGGATAAGTCTTTGTACTGTTGGTTTTTGTGGTCATCGGCATGGTAGTCTTGCTGCCCCAACCAGGACAGCATCTACCAGGACAGCATTTAGCATCTCAGACTAGCTTTTAGGACAGCATCTTAGACTAGCTTTTAGGACAGCATCTAGGACAACATCTTAGACTAAGCATCACTATATTTTAGACTAGCATCTTAGACTAGCATCTTGACATATGCTTGGCTGTCTTGGCCAGCTATAAATATGTAACCTCAACACCTCGGGTTGGTATGGCATTGTGTGAGAAGTAAACCAGAAAAATTGTCTCAACTCCTAGTGTCATCCTCTCAATAAGAGTAAGAGTTTCGATTCTAACAACTGGTATCAGAGCGTTCTTTCCTGCAGCCTGAACATCTCATGTTCCTCTCCCTCCCACGTCTCCTTTCGCTCTCAGCCAGCAGCAGCAACACCTGCTGTTTCTGCTCACCTCTCCTCCCCTGCACAGACAAGCAGCAGCAGCAGCACGTCTGAGGCAACCTCCTCCCCACGCAGCAGCCCCCCATTAGCACGCCATGTCCGAAGGGCAGTCTCAGCGCTCGATCGCCTCAAGCGCGCGGCACCGGCAGGAGGCCGAGGTCGCCGCGGCAGAGGAGCGCGAGCGAGCGGCGGCAGCAACTGCAGCGACGGCGGCAAGGCTGGCAGTGGCGGAGCTGGCAGCAGCAAGGGCGGAGGTGGAGGCAGCGGCAGCGGCAGATGCGGCGGCGGCGGCGGCGGCGGAGCTCGAGGTTCTGCGCGGCAGCAGCTCCGGTAGCTCTACCTCCGCCGACGGCGGCACCGACGTGGACCTCGGGCTGGCAAGGGAAACAGCTCGCGAGCGGGCGAGGCTGTGGGTAGCTGCGCACCCCCACGGGGGTGGTGGCGACGGCCCAGATGGCCGCAGACGCGCCGGCGGCGCTCCAGGCGAGGGGCGGGCGCGGCGGCGGCAGCCCAGACAGGCGCGGACGCGCCGGCGGAGCCCCGGGCGGGGCCGCGCACGACGGCGGTGCTCCCGGCGACGGCGGCCGGGTCGACGAAGAGCGCGGCCCTCACAGGCGGCGCGGCTCTCCCTCCCCAGACCGGCGCCATGGCTACCATGGCGTCCAGGCGGTGGTCAGGGACCTTGGTCCCGGTGGTGGGTGGCCTACCCTCACCAAGACCAACTACGTCGAGTGGGCCGCGGTCATGAGGGTGAGGCTCCAGGTGCGGCATATGTGGGAGGCAGTCCGGTACGGCGATGTCGACTTCGATGAAGATCGACGGGCGTTGGATGCTCTCATCGCTCCAGTCCCGACCGAGGTGCAATTCACGCTTTCCAAGAAGCGGACCGCCAAGGACGCTTGGGACGCCATCGCTGCGGCACGCATCGGCAGCGACCGCGCCCGCAAGT
This sequence comes from Panicum miliaceum, assembly GCA_032594955.1. Lineage (NCBI taxonomy): Eukaryota > Viridiplantae > Streptophyta > Magnoliopsida > Poales > Poaceae > Panicum > Panicum miliaceum. The sequence continues at coordinate 32,664,696 of CM064066.1, read as the reverse complement.
CCACACTGCAGGCACTTCGCAAGGAGTGGGAGAACCTGGTCTTCAAGCCAGGTGAGGACATTGATGACTTTGCTCTCCGTCTCAACATTCTGTTGCAGAAGATGGTGCAGTACGGCGACGACACCTACGACGAGGAGAGAGCTATCGAGAAGCTCTTTCGCTGCGTTCCCGAGAAGTACAGGCAGATCGCTCGCTCGATCGAGTCTCTGTTGGACCTCTCTACGATGACGATCGAGGAGGCGATAGGTCACCTCAAGGTCGTCGACAGCGATGAGCCACAGCCTCTCTATCACCATTGGCGGGAAACTCCATCTCACTCGAGAGCGGTGGGAGGCATCCCAGGGTGGCGGGAGGAAGGGGGAGTCCTCTTCCTCGACAAGCGGCCGAAAGCGCGGCAAGCCGCGCAAGGCGCGCGGAGGCGCCCAGGCCGTGGCGCGAGGACGTTAGAGGGTGGCGCTCGTGGAGGCGCCCAGGGCGATGCCGCCGGCGCACGCAAGCCGGCACGAGACGACACCTGCCGTAACTGCGGCAGGGTTGATCATTGGGCCAGGAACTGTCGACAGCCACGACGCGGCCAGGCCCACGTCACACAGGTGGAGGAGGAGTCGGCTCTCCTTCTGGCACATGCAAGCATCGAGCTACCTCCAGCGGCATCGGCCGCAGCAACTCTCCTCCACCTTGACGAGTCGAGGGCACACGTCTTTCTCGGCGACGCCTTCAACAATGACAAGATTGATGGGTGGTGCCTCGACACCAGCGCCACCCATCACATGACCAGTCGGCAGGAGTTCTTCTCCGAGCTTGACTCCAGCATCCGAGGCTCCGTCACGTTTAGGGACGCCTCCGGCATAGAGATCAAGGGTTTCGGCTCCATCATCTTCACCGCCGGGTCTGGTGAGCACAGGCTGCTCACCGGAGTCTACTACATCCCTGCGTTGAGGAACTCTATCATCAGCTTAGGACAGCTGGATGAGAACGGTTCGCGCGTAACGATCGAGGACGGAGTCATGAGGATTTGGGATCGCCATCGCCGCCTTCTTGCCAAGGTAACCAGAGGCGCGAATCGACTCTACATCCTTAAGCTGCAGGTGGCACAACCTCTCTGCCTCGCCGCTCGCCGAGATGACGAAGCGTGGCAGTGGCACGAGCGCTTCGGGCACCTTCACTTCGAGGCCCTGAAGCGGCTCAGTGCCACAGAGATGGTGCGAGGCCTGCCATGCCTCGACCACGTGGACCAAGTTTTGCCACATCTGCGTGATGACAAAGCAGAGGCGGCTCCCCTTTCCCCAACAGACGAGCTTCCGAGCCAAGGAGCGGCTCGAGCTCGTGCACGGGGACTTGTGTGGCCCGGTGACACCGGCCACACTGGGAGGACGACGTTACTTCCTGCTGCTCGTCGATGACCTCTCCCGCTACATGTAGGTGATGGTCCTCGGCAGCAAGGGAGAGGCTGCGGACGCCATCAGGCGCGTGCAGGCTGCTGCGGAGGCGGAGTGCGGCCGCAAGCTGCGCCTGCGGCGCACCGACAACGGCGGCGAATTCACGGCGGCTGAATTCGCGTTGTACTGCGCTGATGAGGGCATTCAACGCCACTACTCCGCGCCGTACAGTCCGCAGCAGAACGGCGTCGTCGAGCGACGCAACCAGACGGCTGTGGGGATGGTTCGGACCCTCCTCAAACAGAGGGGGATGCCGGCTGTCTTCTGGGGAGAGGCGGTGGTGACAGCTGTCTACATCCTCAACTGCTCGCCCACCAAGGCCCTCGATGGCAGGACACCGTACGAGGCTTGGCATGGGCACAAGCCGGCGGTCTCCCACCTCCGGGTCTTCGGCTGCCTCGCGTTCGCCAAGGAGCTTGGCCACATCGGCAAGCTCGACGACAGGAGCACTTCAGGGGTGTTCATCGGCTACGCGGAGGGCTCGAAGGCCTACCGCATTCTCGACCCGGAGACACAGCGTGTGCGCACGGCGCGCGACGTAGTGTTCGACGAAGGGCGAGGATGGGCATGGGACAAGACGGTGGACGACGGCTCGACACCGACGTACGAAGACTTCACTGTCGAGTACGTCCACTTCGAGGGAGCTGGGGGAGTAGGCAGCTCCTCCTCACCGAGCGTGCCTACCCCAGTCCCCGAGTCTCCACCGACTCCGGCGCCCGCTACTTCGGCAGCGGCACGCTCTCGAGCCACGACTTCGACTGTGATGAGCTCTTCGCCGATTCCACCACAGCCGGCGACCCCACGGCCTCCAGCACCACCAGCTACCCCTCCAGGCACGCCTACTCCAACACCAGCCCGTGCCGAGCATAGCCCAGTGGAGTTTGCCACTCCTCTCTCCCACGACGAGTAGCGCATCGACGCGTACCACGACGGCGAGCCGCTGCGGTACCGCACAATGGAAGACCTTCTCGGCGACCAGCTGGTGCCAGGACTGGTGCCTCACGACCTGGAGGCGCAGTTGCACCTTGCGTGCGACGACGGCGAGCCTCAGTCCTTCGCAGAAGCCGAGAGACACGCGGCATGGCGTTTGGAGTTTGCCACTCCTCTCTCCCACGACGAGTAGCGCATCGACGCGTACCACGACGGCGAGCCGCTGCGGTACCGCACAATGGAAGACCTTCTCGGCGACCAGCTGGTGCCAGGACTGGTGCCTCACGACCTGGAGGCGCAGTTGCACCTTGCGTGCGACGACGGCGAGCCTCAGTCCTTCGCAGAAGCCGAGAGACACGCGGCATGGCGTTTGGAGTTTGCCACTCCTCTCTCCCACGACGAGTAGCGCATCGACGCGTACCACGACGGCGAGCCGCTGCGGTACCGCACAATGGAAGACCTTCTCGGCGACCAGCTGGTGCCAGGACTGGTGCCTCACGACCTGGAGGCGCAGTTGCACCTTGCGTGCGACGACGGCGAGCCTCAGTCCTTCGCAGAAGCCGAGAGACACGCGGCATGGCGTGCCGCGATGCAGTTGGAGATGGACGCGGTTGAGAAGAACCGCACTTGGGAGCTTGCTGACCTTCCTCGCGGTCACCGTGCGATCACCCTTAAGTGGGTGTTCAAGCTAAAGAGGGACGAAGCCGGCGCCATCATCAAGCACAAGGCCCGCTTGGTGGCACGAGGTTTCATGCAGCAGGAGGGGATCGACTTCGACGATGCCTGCGCCCCCATGGCACGGATGGAGTCCGTGCGACTCCTCCTTGCGCTAGCCGCCCAGGAGGGCTGGCGCGTTCATCACATGGACGTCAAGTCGGCGTTCCTTAACAGCGATTTGAAGGAGGTCTACGTACACCAGCCGCCGCCGGATTTCGCGATCCCCGGCAAGGAGGGCAAGGTGCTACGCCTGCGCAAGGCTCTTTACGGCTTGCGGCAGGCACCGAGGGCATGGAATGCCAAGTTGGATTCCACGCTCAAGGGGATGGGCTTCGAGCAAAGCCCGCACGAGGCGGCTATCTACCTGCGGGGCAATGGAGGAAATGCCCTACTGGTGGGTGTCTACGTCGACGACTTGGTGATCTCCGGCACCAAGGATGCGGAGGTGGCGGCGTTCAAGGAAGAAATGAAGGCCACCTTCCAGATGAGTGATCTGGGACCTTTCTCCTTCTACCTGGGGATCGAGGTGCACCAGGATGACTCTAGGATCACGCTTCGACAGACCGCCTACGCCAAGCGCGTCGTTGAGCTGGCTGGGCTCACCGACTGCAACCCAGCTCTCACTCCGATGGAGGAGAGGCTGAAGCTGAGCCGCGAGAGCACGACGGAGGAGGTGGACGCTACGCAGTACCGGCCTCTTGTGGGGAGCCTTCGCTACTTCGCGCACACACGGCCGGACTTGGCATTCTCCATCGGCTATGTTAGTCGGTTCATGCAGCGACCGACGACGGAGCACCAGCAGGCTGTGAAGAGGATCATCCGCTACGTTGCGGGGACTCTCGACCACGGTCTCTACTACCCGAGGTGTCCTGGGGAGGCACACTTCATCGGGTACAGCGACAGCGACCACACCGGCGACATCGACACCAGCAAGAGCACAAGCGGGATTCTCTTCTTCCTCGGCAAGTGCCTCGTTAGCTGGCAATCGGTCAAGCAGCAGATGGTGGCCCTGTCCAGCTGCGAGGATGAGTACATAGCGGCCTCCACCGCTTCGACTCAGGCGTTGTGGCTCGCTCGACTGCTCGGTGATCTTCTCGGAAGAGACACTGAAGCGGTGGAACTCAGGGTGGACAGCAAGTCCGCTCTGGCCCTGGCAAAGAACCCCATTTTTCATGAACGGAGCAAGCACATCCGGGTGAGGTACCACTTCATCCGAGGCTGCTTGGAGGAAGGGAGCATCAAGGCGAGCTACATCAACACCAAGGACCAGCTTGCGGACCTGCTCACCAAACCCCTTGGGAGGATCAAGTTTCTTGAGCTTTGTTTCCGGACCGGGATGGTCCAACTTTCCCACAAGACGACGCACAAGACTTAGGGGGAGAATAATGGGATAAGTCTTTGTACTGTTGGTCTTTGTGGTCCTCGGCATGGTGGTCTTGCTGCCCCAACCAGGACAGCATCTACCAGGACAGCAAATGATGGGATAAGTCTTTGTACTGTTGGTCTTTGTGGTCCTCGACATGGTGGTCTTGCTGCCCCAACCAGAACAGCATCTACCAGGACAGCATTTAGCATCTCAGACTAGCTTTTAGGACAGCATCTTAGACTAGCTTTTAGGACAGCATTTAGGACAACATCTTAGACTAAGCATCACTAGCTTTTAGACTAGCATCTTAGACTAGCATCTTGGCATATGCTTGGCTGTCTTGGCCAGCTATAAATATATAACCCCAACCCCTCGGGTTGGTATGGCATTGTGTGAGAAGTGAACCAGAAAAATTACCCCAACTCCTAGTGTCATCCTCTCGATGAGAGTAAGAGTTTCGATTCTAACAATTACCTGTGGAAGAATCACTGAACAAGAGATTCAGTGAATGGCAATCTGAGAAGTACTGCTTGGCTATCGAGCTGAAATTTGAAGTGATCTCCAATGACCTAAATTTGGGAGGATGAAGAGGTGAGGACACCGATAGTGAGTAGGGACCATTGACAAAGGAATCAGGATCACTAAGTTGGCCGGGATCCCCAATTAAATCAACCAAGTATTCCCTGCCAAAACAAAGTTAGCAAGAGATGAGTACACAGCACAAACCAAACATTAGCTAAGATGGATCATAGCTAAGACATTGAAGGATTCTAGTTTCAGATCAGCAGGGGAAGGGTACCTTTCAAGCCCAAAGCGTACAAGACAGGAGGAGGCATCATCAGATTTACAATATTTACAGCCCTTGACAACTCTACATGGAATACTGACTTTATCTGCTAATATCTGCAAGAAAAACAGCGAAGGCCTTACATTAGTAAAAATTCCAGGTCGAGAAATTTAGAAGGTAATAAGTTATTAATTGCTAAATTATAATCAAGTTACTCATCACAAATGTTCATATTTTCTAACAGCAGATAGACAGAACTCTTTACCGACATTCCTGCTGTGGCTGTCACTGAGGTAACAGAATTTCACAAGATGGACAGACAGGAAAGGAACTTAAACCAGCAAACATACTTTGAATAACAATGAGCGGTGCTTGCAAAGACCGACAGGGAGCTTTCCCAGATGAAGCATAACAGATCCTGTACTTGACTTGATGGCCTCGTTGCACTCTTTCCATCGTGGAAACAAGTTCTCTTCATTGGACGCTGTACCCCTTGATGATGGACAAAAAAATAGAAAGAAAAGCTTCAGAAACCACATAAGCCAGACTAAATTAAAAGGCCTATAGGAGCTTGGTGACGCAGCTCTCACCCCATCCTTGAAGATACGACTTTGGCAAGTTTGATTACCACATCCTTGGCATCAGTACAACTGGACAAAAGGCTGGAAGCATAACTCTCCAGCATACCCAAATCAAAATCAGTTCTCCGATCGATGAGAATGGCTTGAATTGAAGAATCGTCAGGACGGACAGATTTGAGTGATTCCATGGTGGGTATGCGGTTCTCTTCATGCACATCCGTGCATAGTGACCACACGAAGGGGTCCAACCCATGAATCACGTAAAATCCATCTGGTATTATGCTGTTGTATGATAGCGAGCCATTCACCTGATAGATACCAGGTTTATGCAGGTATATAACTATATACAAATACAAACACAATGCGGAAGATAGATTTGTTACAACTGCAGAAAGCACTCTGATACAGCAATAAAATTGTTCCACATATAAATTTATCTTTGATGATGTTTAATACACAGAAATAGGGAAATCCTAGTATGATTTGGTATGGGTTTAGCTACAGGGTGTTGGTATGCATGAGCAGAAGTACAATCTAACAAGTACCAGGTCAAGCAACTGAACCAACAGCTTCGTTTTTGGAGGATTATTAATGGACTGTTAAGCATTGGCTCCACCAAGTTGCAGCCCGAGTTCCCCTCGTGAATTCCAGCTTTTGTTTTTGTAGAGATACTTATATACGGTTAGCAATTTGCTAAGCACTGGTTTGACCAAATTGCGGCATTCTGAAATCCCCGAATTCCTCACAATTCGCAAACGATCGTTTCCAGAGAACGACACTAAGCATTACTTGCATGAACAGGAAGCACACAGGAGAAAAGGGGGAAGTAATGATGAGAGAGCTGACCCAGAAGCGATGGGAGAGGGACTCGGCGGAGGGCGCGGGCTGCGCGAGCGGGAAGGCCCTCCCGTTCCCGCTGCCCCTCCCGCCGCTCCCGGGGTCGCCGAGGTCGAGGAACCCGGGGTCGGCGGCGCAGGCGGCGTCGGCGCAGAGGCGGAGCGCGAGCGCGAGCTGCAGCTGGTAGGTCTCCTCGGCCTGCTGCGCCCAGCTCTTGCAGGGCGACGACCCCCCGGGCGCCGCCGCCGCCGATCCGGGCCCCGCGGCGGCCGAGGCGGGAGGCGGGAGGCGGGAGGGGTAGTCGCTGGAGGCGGAGACGGAGCTCCCCGCGCCGTAGCTGCTGCCGCTGGACTGGCGCTGCAGGACGTTGGCGGGGGCCGGCCCCGGCCCGCCGGCCGCGGCGTCGTCGGGGAACTGGGAGAGGAGGGAGTAGGTGGTGCGGCGGGTGGCGCCGGGGGGCAGCTCCATGGCCCAAACCCTAGCGTCGGCGGGGGCGGGGGCGGTGGTGGTTCCGCTCCCCCGGAAAGGCAGGGCGGGCGGGTAGTTTCGGTGGGAATTGACGGGGTGGGCAGGGCCGGGTCGCCGTCGACGTCTCGTCGGTAGCGACTGCTAGTGGCAACAGCAGCAACAACTAGCGCCGAGGCAGAGGCAGGCGAGGCAGCGGCTGCGCGAGGACAGACAGAGACGTGCGCAGCCTGCCTTGGCGGTGGGGCGGTGCGGTGTGTGCGCGGCCGCTATAGTTGGCCAACCGGGCCGGGATAAATGGGCGGCCCAAAACACGGTCCGGAAAAGCACGGGCCAGACGCGGCCTGGCACGATTGCAATAGTGCCTGGATCAGCCCGGCGGCATGATCGTGCGAGCCGTGCCTGGGCCAGCCCGGCACGATCGTGCGAGGCCGCCACCCCGGCCCATAGTGCTGGTCCAGGCACGGTCCGTTTAACCAGGCGGCCGAATTGACCCATTTAAGTAGGAAACTTCCTAACCCTAATTACTCCTACGTACCCCTACCAGGCCGCCGCCCTAACTAATTCCTCTTCCTCGCTCGCCGCAGCTTCCCTCATGTCCTACCGTCCGTCGGGCCGCCACTCCGTCCTTTGGCGCCGCGTCGCCGGCCACCGTTTCGGCCTCCCGCGGTCCCCTCTCCACTCGCCAACCGCCGCTCCGGTATTCCACGGCCTCCTCTCCGCTTGCTGGCCCCAGCTCCGGCCTCCCGCGACCCTCTCTCCGCTCGCCGGCCCCAGCTTCGGCCTCCCGCGGCCCCCTCTCCGCTCCCGGGCCGCCGCTCGATCTCATGCGGTTGTCGTCTCTCCGCTCGCCGGCCCTAGCTCCAGCCTCCCGCACGGCCTCACCGCTGCGCCCCCGCTCCGCCAGCCGCCGCTTTGAGCTTCCCTCCGCTCTAACTCCGCCCACCGCTAGCAAGCCGACACGGGGCATCGGGCTCATCGGCCCGACCCGGCACGATGATCTTGCTCCCGTGCCGTGCTTGGGCTGCTGGTGCGGCACGTTGGGCGGCCCGGCACGGCCCGTTAATGTGCCCGTGCCGCCGGATCGGGCTGTGCCATGAACAAACCGTGCTAGAACGGGCCCATGTCGTGCTGGCCGGGCGGCCCATCTGGCCATCTATAGCGGCCGCGGATAGGAACATTGAGTGACACACGGACAGCGGCTTGCCTTGCCTCTCGGCCTCTGGCGGCCTGGCCTCTGCCGTGGAGTTGGTCTGGAGGACGAGGCCTCGAGCCCGAGGATCGCCGTGTCGCGGGATGTCGGTTCGGAGGAGGCATGCTGGTAGCCAGGTGGTCTGTCGTCCGTGGATCCCCTTCGATCCGACGGCTCTCAGTCTCTCACTCATCCAGGTTCACGTGCGCCGTGGACATGCACGCTCGCCGGCCCGATCGCCGTGCGCCGATGCCTCCATGGCCAATAACAAAATGTTGCCGCCACGGCACGGCTTTGCTTCGACTTCGGAGCTCTACCTACCTCTCTACCTCTGCGGCTCTGCGCTCGCGAGCCATGTCACCTCGACGCCTCCGTGGTTCCTTCCTCGAGGCGGCGGCGGCCGTCTCCAAAGTCTCCAATAGTTAAAGCATGTTGTTATCTATAAAAATGGATACGTGGTACATGAAAGTTGCACAAGAGATAACATGTCTAATAAATTGATATCATACTGTATCGATTAAAGTTTATATGGTTCCACAGATTGTACGGATGCACGATGGTAAAAGGGCTCAAATTTTAGTTTAGATAATCTAAGAGTCAGGATTTAGAAAAGTCAATCTCTAATCTTATATAATTTATATAATTTTGAGCTAAAGATATACAAGGATTAAGTTGGATTGTGAAGACAGCACTAGGATCATGATCCGTTACCACCCCTAGTTGCATGCACCTGATGTACGTAGTTGATTTTTATTTCTTCACGTTATCGCCTAAAAAAACTTGTTTAATTAAGCATCCTGCCATCCTACGTATATAGGCTTCAGTCGTAAGAAATTGTTGCAGGCTTGCAGCCATGCTACAACAATCAAATGACGAGGCGGCTGCAAAAAAGCTTCGCCGAACAAGCATGCTAGAGATGCGCTTTGGATTACGTGGCTCCAAGAAAGTAGTTCGTAGGCTTGCTGAAAGATTGGTAGACAATAATCTCGCTATCATGCAGACATACTTCTAAGAAATCCTAGTGTCTTAACAATGGAATATTAGATTCTTGTTTCGTTCACATATTCTAGTAGCAAATTCGGTTGTTTTCAAGTAGCTAAGAGCATTTTCAAGAGCATATACGACCTCCACCTAAAAAAAATACAATTCTCGTGTCCTGAGAAGTTAAACAATTTCAGTTCGACCAAATTTATAAAAAAATTATTAATATTTATATCTTCAAATAAATTTAGTATAAAAATATATTACATGATTAATCTAATAATATTTATTTTGTAGTAATCTAATAGTACTTATTTTGTAGCATAAATATGATAGGGAACAAAAGTTTGCATTATTTTCGGGCCAAAACGAACCAACGGTTTCTCCGTCCCACCTCATGAATTGGAGATGCCCAAAACCGGCTCCACTTGTGGACAAACTGATGCCTGGTTTCGTTCGGCTCCCAAATTGGCACTCACGAACTGATGCCTTCGTAGTACCAGGCTTCCACGAGGGCGCCAGCCCAACCACGCCGACGGTCAAAGTCAACGCCCCGGCGGCCAGTTCTGACATGCAGCAGCGCTGGCCATCGACGTGGCACGTCGAGCGGGACGCTCCCCCTCTCTCCCATGGGCCTGGACTGACACGATCTGCCCTCACCTGGCGCAGCCCGGCGCCGTCTCGCCGGTGACCGGCAACTGCCGCAGCAGTAGCCGCGCACGCCCCTCGAAGTTAATGGCGGCCACCAGAAAGCATGCCGTTGCCGGTCTCCAGCACAAGGCACGGCGGAGCGGAGCGGAGTCCGAGGCCACTGTCCCCCGGCCCCGTGAGCCTCGTGACGCAGCAGTAAATGGGGCGCTGGCCGTGGCCGGCGGGGGCGACCGATCGAGGCAGGAGAGGAGAGCAGCAGCAGTGGATACAAACCAATAGCGGCAAATCTGCTTCTGCTCAAAAGAGCTCAAAAGATTAAAGATGGGCTCAACGAGGAAGAGATTGAAAAAAAAATGAAACTTTGTGACCATTCTCGATGGATTTGATTCATTTTCGTCAGTGTTTTTTCCGATGGCGACGGGCCGACGGAGAGGGAAGATGGTCTCCTCTCTCTCGTTGTCGGAGTCTCAACCATCAACCTCTTGAACGAACAACCAGACAGGAGAAGCGGAACTATCAACGTCAGCAACAGCATCTGAATTGAATGGGATAATGGGAGGAGCTTTGACACGGCTGCGAAAGATCACGACGACCAGGTGACGGAATGGAACGGGAGGGAGTCGCGCCGGCGGCCGGCCGGCAGGTCACCGCCGGTAGCACTGCAGGTGCAGGAAGAACCCGGCGGGGGGCTGGCCCTTGCTGGCCATCTCCTCGTCCATCCACACCCGGCCGCCGTCCGCGGCCCCGCGCGCCTTGACCATGAACTGCGCCCCGCCGCCGCCGGGGGACACGCCGGCGAACCACCAGTCGTGGACGTCCCACATGACCTCCACCACCGCTCCGTCGCCCAGCACCGCCGTCCGGTTGCCGCGGAAGTTCCACTTGACCCGGCGCGCCTCCACCACCTTCTTGCCGTCGACGCTGACCGCCACCTCGCCGTCCCTGGAGGGGCCGCCCCACTCCTCCCCGCGGCACGCCACCGTGACCTCGTGCTCCGCGCCGTCGTCGCGGAACCGGCACCGCGTCGTGTGGACCAGCTGCGCGTGCGCGGTAGCGGAGGGAGGGAGGGCTCCCGCCCCGGGGCCGCGGACCTGCTCGCGCCGGCTGAGCAGCGCGCGGCGCGGCGCCGGGGCGAAGCGCCGCCCGAGCTCCCGCGCGCCCTCGCCGCCGCCGAGGAGGAGCGCGAGCTCGCCGTCCGCGACGACGGCGAGGTAGTAGTCGCGGGAGGGCTCCGGCGCGCCCGGGTGGTGGTACTTGGCCTCCGCCGTGTCCCAGTAGATGGACACCGCCGTGCCGGCATCGGTGGCGAAGGATCGCGTCCCGCGCTTCTTCTGCAGGAGATGCTGCACGGCGGCCGCCGGAGCCGGCGCCGCCGCGGTCGTCACTCCGCGCGCCGGCGCCACCAGCGGCAGCGCCCGGGATCCGTCGTCGACGGCCACGGCGAGCCCGGTCGCGCCGGCAGCAGCCGCCGGCGCGGCGGCGCCCCGGGTCCAGGTGACCCTGATCCGGAGCTCCTTGCGCGACGACAGCTCGACCCTGTAGACGCTGGTGGTGGCCGCCTGGAGCGAGCGGTCGAGCGCGGCGCCGGCTCCTCCGCCGCCGGCGGCCCCGGCGGCCAGGCTGACGGCGCCGTCGCCGAAGCAGGAGAAGTCCCGCATTGCGCCGCCGGCCGTTTCCTGGAGCAGGCGAGGCGAGAGGGAAGGGAAGGGGTGGGAGGGCGACGACGGGAGCGAGACGAGACGACAGAGTCACACGCGCGCACGAGGGTCGGACCTCGGCAGCTGCCAAGAGGAGGCAGGCCGGGTGGAGACGAAACGGAAAGGCGCTGCGTGTCTGTGGTGGCTTTCTGGTAGGAGCTGGAGGCGGAGGCCAGGCTCCACGCTAGTGCACTAGCACCGCAAGAATGTTTTGGATTGACAGGAGCATGAACAAGGAGGAGCAGCGCTCGAGCTCGAAGAGGAAACGGATCAAAACTCAAAAGATGCTGCCGCTGCCGGAAGAATTGAATGGGCTACGGAGTAGTATGTTTTTTGTTCTTTTTGTGGTTTAGTGAGCTTGTTCTTGTTTGTTTTTTCAGTATTTTTTTTTCTGCTGATGAGGTGAGGTTGCAAACTTGCAATGTTTCCAGTCCAGTATGTACATCCGCGGTAGAACGGTTGGGGCTGACGCATTCAAGGCGTGGTGGACAGTGCCTTGACCAGGTTAACGAAGCCATGGATCGGTGACGTGGATTTGCCCATGATCAGTCCCGTTCTCTCTGTAGGATGACATCACGGCACAAAGAAAGGAACAGCGTACATGCACATCTATCCAACGCATCGATCTTTTTTCTTTTTTGCCCCTTGATTGCAACGAGAACTTTTTTCACCGAACTAGACACAGCAGCAGCGCAGCAACCATGTCGGCGCAGCTTTTGGAGCTGCGAGTGCAGGGGGTGCCGGCCGGCCGTTCCGTCAGACTCGCAGCACCGATCGATACGGCGGCGTGCGACCGTGCGCGATCTGATCTGATCTGGTCGGCACGCCCTCGCTCTCCCCGGTGTCAGAGGCGATCATTATGCCAGTGTCCCGACAGCCGGAGATCATAGATTACTGCGTGCGTGCGTGTTCCCATCGATGTGCTTCCTGTCCTAACCGCGCATCATCAACCTCCCCTTCTTTTCCCCATGCCTGCCTGCCCGTCGACGACCGAGCACACCGGGGTTTAGGGGTTACCGTGGCATTAGCATCGCAGCAAGTCAAGACCGGCCCGAGTCACCGCCGCCGCCGCCACTCCTTTGTCACGGCACCAACCGATCAAGTTTGGCCTAACCGGATTAAATGCGTGGCGACTGGTGAGAGAAGCACGACGCCGCCGCCGCCGCCGGCCCGGCCGTCCACGGCTGGTAATGGGCACGTACGTGCAGTGCAGTGCTGTGGCAGCGACGGCTCGCGCATGGATGAAGGTGCTAGCTCCTAGTCTTATTCTGCGATTGGACATAGTCGCATACAGGATCATATCTGCGAGTGAACGCGCCCGGCTTATGGCCCGGCACGTTCAAACCGGCGCATCTGGCACGTTAGGCTAGCAACGCGGTGCGTCGTCTCGTGACCGCGTCGTCGTGGATGGAACAGACATCCGGTCCTACGGATACGTAATTGCTGGTAAGGTTCCGTTTAGCACACCTTGGAGGGGCTAAAGCGCTAATGTGGGCTAAAGTTTAGCACTCCACTTTTAGTCCTTCTGGTTGGTTTTCCAAGGACCCTCCACATGACAAGAGCCTTCCACTTGAACCCACTTAGGATCCTAGGTGGACACTCTAAGAAATAGAGAAATCCTAGAAATTCTCACAAAAATCAGAAACATACGGGCATCAATCCGGCAACTCTAATCATAATAGTCATTGGATCTGTTATCTTTCCTAATAAATTACCCACCTCTGCCATTATGAAAATAGACTAAAATAACCCTCTAAACATGTATCTAAATTACCCACCTCGGCCAATTAAAAAAAATCTAAAGTAACCTCCTAATCTTCGTGTAAATTACCCACTTATAATATTCTAAAAATAATGCAAATAAACCCCTAAATATACATATAAATTATCCAATTATGACATTATTAAAAGATAAAGTAACCCCTATATCTGAATCTAAACTATAATTATAACAAAATATTAAAGTGCACTAATATAAAATTCTAAATTACTATTTCTATTATTATTAATATATTATTTATGTTATTATTTATATAAAAATACTACCCACGATGACACGTATTCATGTACGATGGAAGAGATAAGAATACCAATTCGCAAACAAAATAGTTCAATTAAATATATATCAAACACACATGTGAAGGTGTGATGCAAACTGAGAGCCCGTCTAGGAGACCTCCGGCCGGCTCCGGCTCCTCCTGACAAAACACTGTTCACTAGAGCCAGTTTCCTCTCTCCCAGACTATATAAGGGCGGACAGGGACCCCCCTCCAAACATTACATCATCTAAGGCAATACAAACCACCACACATGACGTAGGGTATTACGCTCTCGGCGGTCCGAACCTGTCTAAAGTTTCGTGTTCCGTGCACCTTCGAGTTCCTGATCTCGGCAACACCCCACCTACAATCTACCACCTCGGGGGTATCCCTCGGTGAGCTTGGAGGTTAAACACCGACAGCTGGCGCGCCAGGTACGGGTGTTCATCGAGCATCCACCGGAGAACTCGATGTCATCTTTCAACTTCACCAGCGCTATGCCCAACATGGGCACATCGTTCACCTTCGGCTCCTAGGTCTGCATCGCCAACAGATGTGGAGGTTTCAACAGCCACCTCGCCGACCCCAGGGAGTCGAAGGCATCTGCTGGGACATCGACGCTGTCACCGACGGTTTCGGCAGAATCCGGCTTTTCGATCTAATCGGAAGCTACGCAAGCCGCCTCAAGGCAATCTCTCGTCCTCGGATCAACGATGGCGACCTACTCGCCGGAATAGATCGGGTGGACTCTAGAATTGTCGGGTGCATCAAGCTCGCGGAGGCTGCTCTCCAACATTCTGATCACTTGGGTCCCTCGAACCGGAATTGCCCTGTGATACCTCGTCACCTCTCGTCGACACCGGCGACATCTTTTCTTCAACCGATCGAGTCGGCCAAAACATCACCGCATGCATCAAGCTCGCGGAAACTACTCTCTGGCGCTCTGACTCTAAAGAGATGGAAGCGTCAACGGCAATCTTCGATCGCGACCTTGATGACTTCATCGACACACTTGACGAGCTCCACCTCACGGACGGAATTCGATTCGGTTTGGGGCCACGTGCACTAAGCCCCTCTCCGAATTGGAGGACTTGGATCATCTACTACAACTCAGGAAAGGAGAAGCCACCATACAACGGGAGGCTCCCCTCTTCGATAACTCCTCAAGGCCCTTATTAAGCGGCCGACAAGGCCCAACGATCGCATCAACTCAGTCGGGCGGGCTCATGCGTCAGAAGGCCATGAAACACCTCGAGCTATTCGACATTAGCTTACTTCTCTACGACATCAACTCCGATGAGCTCCTGTTGTCGGGGTTTTACCGCCACGCCCACTGAGGGATAACCCCGAGGTGGTGAGTTTGTAGGTAGGGTGTCAACGAGATCAGGAACTCGAAGGTGCAATGAACATAAAGTTTAGACATGTTCGGGCCACCGAGAGCGTAATACCCAACGTCATGTGTGTGGTTTATATTGCCTTAGGTGTTGATCGGGGTGATCTTGGTGATCTTGTTTGGAGGGGTCACTGCCCGCCCTTATATAGTTTGGGGGGACAAGGTTATATGGAAATCCTAACTGGATACGAGCTGACGAGTCCTACCCAAGTACTTTTTGGGTAGTTTCCTTCTGTTCCGACTAGTTCTACTACGTTACGAGTAGTTACAACTGGTGTAGGGCGTGGGCCATGTCACAACCCTTATCCTGTAAGATGTACGCCATGTGCATAGTCCCGTGGGCCCGGGTCTGAGAAGCCCCCGAGCTTTTCGTAGTCGAGTACTGCAGGCTTCCGAGTATTTCTGAAGGCGTCTTTGAGTTCTCCCAAACTCCATCTTGAAGGTGTCTTCCGATTACTTCCTTGGCTGCATTGAGGCTGTGAGGTGCTCATGCCCCGGGTAGTTGTCAAGTCTTCTTTTATGGGGTGCGATTAAACTCACACTCCATATGGAGTAGCCCCCGAGCCTTAGGTTGACTCGAAGAATCAGGCTGAGAGTCAAATTAGTCTTGAATCTTCTGTCCTGATCTTTCAAAAGATTTAAAAAATAAGTCGCTGATGACACGTGTCTCGCAGCCCCCGAGCCTTGAATCCAAATCCTCAAGGTTTGGAACAAAAGGATCCAAAGAATCATGGCATGCAATATATGAAGGTAAAGATTTGATGGTTAAGATGGGCAAATTGGTTCAGAAATTCAAAAACCGCTTTTTTCGGAATGAATTCCCTAAAAAAATGGTGAATCAAATAACTTCTCCAAAAAATACTGTAAATTACCACTCAAATCAAACATTTGTCCTTGAGTCAATGGCTATATAAGACCTCCGGGTTAAAATTTTGAAAAACCCCTTATTTCAGAATAAAATTCCTAAAATAATGATTAAACAATTATCTTCCCAAGATAAATCTTAAAAAGCCTCTTCAATCGGGATCTTCCGAGTAGTTTTGCAGCGTCCAGCATCAAAGGGTGAGAGCTTAAACAATCCGCCAAAAACACGCTGAGTGCCCTGTCAAGCCCAGCCCCCGAGCATGGCAGCCAGAGGAGTCGCACGAGATACACCTAATAGACGGTGGCACCAGCCCCCGAGCCTAGGCATTGGCCAAGTTGCCGCTGGATCTTGAACTGTCGATGAAGCTGACTGGTCGGAGTCGATACCGACTAGTTTTGTAGGCAAGATGAGTAGTCGAAGTAGTCGCCCGCGTGTCGCCGAGCAGAGTCGATTCTGACTAGTTTTGTAGGCGAGACGAGTAGTCGAAGTAGTCGCCGGCGTGTCACCGAGCATAGTCGATTTCGAATAGTTTTGTAGGCGAGACGAGTAGTCGAAGTAATCGCCTGCGTGTCGCCGAGCATTCTTCACGAAGTCGAGTAGTCGCCAACGGTTGTTGATGAACCCAACTAATCGGAGTCGAATCCGACTAATTGCAGCCAAGGGATCAGTGTGCCGACAACGCGAGCAGGAATCGTTGTGAGTAGTCGACGTAGTAAGCGACACAAGCTAAAGTATTGCCGAGTAGTCGTTGTAGTCGGCGACGTGTAGCCGAGCGTTCTTGCGAAGTCAAAGTAGTCATTGGCGGTTGTTGATGAAGCCAACTAGTCGGAGTCGAATCCGACTTGCCCTTCGACATGGTTCAGGTCAGGTACCCTACAAGGTAAACATAAAAATATGTTGTAACTGATATACATGGTATCGCGTTGGGAGTAAATCGCAGCATTGTAAAATGCATGTAAAATTTTTCGCATTTTGCTCTTGCTGCGTCACATAATTTCCTCGGGTAGGTAGCCTATTATGTGTAAGCACCTAATCCCTGATAGCCATAGCCCATAGCGCAGGGAGCATGGCCGCATGCACGTGTAGGAACATAGGCGTACAGAAGAGTCAAAGTTTCACGGATTAAAGCGTGTGCTACCCGGGTATTTTAGCAACCATTAAGAGAAAACTAGAGCAGTCGGTGCTGCGCGAAAAAAGAGAATGCTCGCGGAGCGCACTTATAGGGTGTAACCTGACTGCCCGTGTTGCAGGGCGGACCGTGGAAACAATCGGGAATAGGCATGATATGGCCTGTGAAGAGAATGCGCGTTGCACAAAAAGTAGGCGGCGAAGCGTAGCTCTGGAGGGTTTCATGCCCATCGAGAGACATACACAAATAAGTAGCCGATCCTGTGAAGAACAAGTCAGAAAAGGTATAAGTGACTTTGCTTGATTCGTGGATGATTGTCGACGAAGCCGCAGCGGTTGTCGATGGAGCCGCGACGGTTTGTTGATAAAGCCGACTAGTCGGAGTCGATTCTGACTAGTTGTCGACGGTGTGAAACCCACTCGCGACTAGTTTTCTTGTAGAATCAAGTAGCCGGAGTAGTCGTCGGCGGGTTGCCAAGCGTCCTCGCGGCGCGAGCTGGAGTCAAGCCAAGTCATTGAGGTTGTCACTGCGGCGCAAGCTGGAGTAAAACTGGGTAGTCGAGGTCGACGGCGGCACGTCGACGTCGTAGAGCGAGCTGGAGTCGAGCCAAACACGAGTAGGACCCGGGTTGGTTCCAGACTTGTTCTTACGGTTATCGATTAGATCGGAAAGTCAAATTTCGCCGAGATCATTAGCGAGGTCGTCAATGTCGTGGCCGGATGCTGGAGCAGATGCCATCAACTCTCTGGTTTCAGTGAGGTGGCAGTTGAAGCCACCACGACCGTTGGCGATGCAAAACCAGAAGCCGAAGGTGAACGTCATGCCCTCATCAAGCACAACGTTGGTGAAGTTGAACGATGCCATCGAGTTATCCGGAGGATCTTCGATGAGCACCCCTACCTGGCGCACCATCTGTCGGTGTTTTACTGCCACGCCGACCGAGGGATACCTCCGAGGTGGTGAGTTTGCAGGTAGGGTGTCACCGAGATCAGGAACTCGAAGGTGCAATGAACACAAAGTTTAGATAGGTTCGGGCCGCCGAGAGCGTAATACCCTACATCCTGTGTGTGTTTGTATTGCCTTAGGTGTTGATCGGGGTGATCTTGTTTGGAGGTTGTCCCTGCCCGCCCTTATATAGTTTGGGGGGACAGGGTCACATGGAAATCCTAACCGGATACGAGCTCAGGAGTCCTACCCGAGTACTTTTTGGGTAGTTTCTTTCTGTTCCGACTAGTTCTACTACGTGTACGAGTAGTTCTACTACATTACGAGTAGTTATAACTGGTGTAGAGCGTGGGCCATGTCCCATCCCTTATCCTGTAAGATGTACGCCGTGTGCACAGTTCCGTGGGTCCGGGTCTGACACCTGTTCCAGGAAGGCAGGCCCTCAATCCCTCTAACGGATAAGAGGAGCAACCCGCCAAGAACTCAACGCTGGATCGCGAGGTGTTCATGGCGTTCATCGAGGAAATCTAGGATGCGGGGGAGGAAGGATCAGAGTACGTTCAATTGGATGACTATTACATCAATGATGATGACTACATCTTCGACACACCCGGTTCAGACCCAGACGCAGCGGGGGCATTCGCCCGTCACGAGCTACCTGTACATGCTCTCGACACTGTGGGAACCATGAAGATCTAAGATGAAGACGACGTCCAAAAAGAGCGGCATAAGCTCAGGAACGCCAAGCGTGCCATTATAGGCAGCGCATACCAGAACAGCACCAACATCAGCCTGGTGTTGGTGTTTCTTATGCCTAATAGAATATGTATTCTGCAAGCGCATAGAATCCAACGCTGTAGCACTTCACCTTGGAGTATTCCAGGGTATCGTAAATTTCCACGGGGAAGCACTGTGGTCTAAATAATATCGAATGAACGAGTGATAAACTCTTACTGAATATATCAACCGACTAATTTAGTGGGGGTAAGCCAGATAAGATGAGATAGGATAAATGGCCAGGCAATGAATGTTTGACACAGGTGACTCTAAACCTTAGAGCGGTAAGTAGCTGGGAGGATAACAAGCGAGAAAGACTCCTAAAACACTTCTAAACAAACGAGCTAGCCTCTCTAGACTAAACCTTGTTTCTAACTAGTTATCAAAAACCTAGAGCTTACTTCGGTGGCTGAAAGAGAAAGGACTGCAGAAAGGGATGAGAGGGGAGTCCAATGGCAACCTGCTATTACTGCTATGAAAACACCCGAACGTGGTGGACTACAAGGGACGGACAGGGCTATCACCACCTGCTGCCTACCACACTGTTCCGTGGGATGGAACACACTTTCTAGATAACAATAAGCGAGACACCACGTCTGCACTCGGTGTTAGGATTTCTCTTTAGGCCTTCAAGAGAACTCCCCTCAACCTAGAGACCTAACTTGATCTCCTTAGTCCGGGCGAGAAAACCTGTAAGGTAAGATCCCGATAAAACAAGAAAGATAACAAGACCTAAGCTAGAGGATAGAACTTCCACACACAAGCTGAATAACCTGGAAAGATAAATAAATGCGGAAAGTAAAGCTGACTTGATAAGATAAAGAATATAACTTATATTGATAAGTGTCAAAGGAAAAGATACAAGAGCTTATACCAGACTTCCGATGACGACTCCGGAATCCCGAGACAAGCTCGACTTAACTCTAACTCACAGAGTACTAAACATAACTCTAGAGAGTGAAATGAGTAGAGAACTCCTTGGTGTGTGTTACAACTGATGGATGACCCTCTATTATAAGCTCTTACAGGTCGGTGCTGAGGTTGATGCTTAGCTTGGACGCCACTTTGTCGATTGAGATAACTTCCACACAAAGTTGAGCTCAAGAGGCTGCAAAGTGGGGCCGGTCGGCCTCTTCCAAGCCAGCCGGCCTGGGATTTGTGCCACTTGGCACCGCCATTCTCGTGGACGTCCCTGATGCTCTCCTGGTGCCGGTGGCAGTTGCGTTAGTTTGAGGTTTGACAGTTAGGGGCCGGCCGACCTGGTCAATGCAAGCCGGCCTGACCTCGACGCGTTTCGTCCCTCCGTTTCACCGACTTGATGATCAACGCTTGTGCTTTGTCCAGGGAGGCGAATCTCAGGATTTTTCCCAAGTCTTGCATGCAGGTGGACCCTTCAATCCATGGGTGAAGCCTTTTGGGTCACCTGATCAAACCGACTTCAAGTGCATGGCTCAGAATTAAGGTTAGTGTGTTTCCTTGCCCCTGGATCTAAAAATGGTAACGGGTACAAAATATCCGCGTACCCGCGGATATCAAATCAGGTGGGCGCGATACGGGTCTGAATTTGTGCCCGCGGGTACGGGTGCGGGTACAACTCTAAATCTAACGGATATCTGCTAACGGGTTTGAAAAATTGATACCCGAACCCGCAAACCTGCCAGACCCGCTGACACGTGGGCCCGAATACCTTTGTATATAAACGATATCTAGGGTTTCATCTCATTTCTCACCCCATCCCCAAGTCCCACTTCCGGCCGCCACCCCACCTCAGCGCCCCCTCCTCCTCGTGCGGTCAGGCTGCGCCGCGCACCCACCCACCCCCACCGCCGCCACCCCCACCCCTAGCTCTTACGCCGTCGCCCGGTCATCCCCGTTCCTCGGCTCTTCCCCGCCCCGGCCGCGCAGCCCAGGCCCCCGTGCCAGTGTCGTGCGCCGCCCGAGACCGGCCGTCCTAAGATCCGGTGGTGGCTTGCTGTCCCCGGGCCGGCTGCCCTAGATCCGTCGGCGGCTCACCGCCCCCAGATCCGGCGGCGGCTCGCTGTCCCGGGTCCGCTGCCCGCTGCTGATGGCCGCCTCCTTGCCGAGCGCGCTGCCGCGGGGCATCCCCTCATCCCTGCGGGAGCTGCCAGCCCACGATGGCCCTGCGTTTCTGTTCCCTCGGTCCTCCAAGGACCATGACCACCAGCTGATCTGCTCATTTGTTCGATTGTATAGATATGTATCATTGATTTGTTTATGCTTAATTGTTGTTTAGATGAATCTTTATACTTGATTTCCTTAAGCTGCGGGCACACAGGCATGCCCGCGGGCACGTGATATCCGCGGATAGTGGGTACGGGTATGTTTTTCTACCCGTGGCGGGCGCGGGCGCTGGTATGAGTTTTAGCTCGCGGATACGGGTATCCAACACATATATCCGTATGGATTTTACCTGTTGCCATCTTTGGCTGGATTGATGACGTGGCGATTGGGTCCAGTGCCAGGCCGACCGGCCTAGGTGAGGCCGGTCGGCCTGGGATTTTTCCCATTTTGCCTCATTTTTTATAGATATGTCCCTGCATTCACAACTCATCCAAAACTTGTTGAACTTTATTAGAATAAACAAAATATGTATGGAACATGATGCAAAGCTCTATTTATTCCCAAAAAGTTGACGCACAAAGTGTGATTTAATGGCCGTCAAAACCTGGCAACCTCTATGACTGCTCCACAAGCGACCTCCGCACTATCTTCAATGACGGCCGGGATGCCCGCAACGTCATCATCGCCAGGCTGCAGGAGCGCGATGAGGTAGAGGTGTACAACTCCACCAACTATCATATCCCCCTCGACTACTTGGGTACAACTCGGAAACGCAAGCCAGAAGTCGGGGAACAACCAACCTTGAAGAAAGAAAACCCTCAGCTCGAAGGAACGATTCGAGGAGGTCTCCACAAGCGATGTCCATGTCACCCGAAGAGTAAGCATTCCACCTTCGAATGTCAAACCCTTCGGAGGGACCTGGGAGCTCCGCCACTCAACAAAGACTACGAAAAAAGACGATGAGACTACCTGAATAATCATTTATTCATAAATTAAGTACCGATTCAAGGAGGTTTTCTGAGGGTCTTTTAGGTGTTTCGTTTGTTCAACCATTGTTTTGGGACTATATCTTGAAACAAAGGGTTTTGTAAACCCAAAAGCACCCATTTTACCACTTAGTCAGGGTCGCCTTTATGTTTATTATTCGGGTTAATCATGACGTTCTCGCCATACTACTCTCAGACGTGCCCAATGAGTTCGTCTAGTCTAATTAGTGCAACTTTTTTTCCAGCCGATCTGTTGTCACCTATTCCTCATGTCACGAGCTTTTTTTACCAACGCTCGGGGGCTAAGGGTAGGGCCAGCGGGGATGGGCTTCGGAAAAAAGAACTTGATTCAACTGCTTCAAAGCTAAGCTCACGGAACCATGTCACTGCCGAGCCATACGACTACCAAAAGTGGTCGCCTCATTTGGCAATGACTAATGGAACCCGTTAATTAGCCAAATAAAGCATCTACATGATTATTTTTTAGTAACACTGCGTTTACTAGTTCCCGACTAGTACTCTATGTTACTGAAGGGGCCTCGCTCCCATACTTCCGGTAACACTGTATTTACTAGTTCCCGACTAGTATCCTATGTTACTGAAGGGGCTCGCTCTCATACTTCCAGTAACGCTGCGTTTACTAGTTTCCGACTAGTACTCTATATTACTGAAGGGGCCTCCCTCCCATACATCCAGTAACGTTGCGTTTACTAGTTCCTGACTAGTACTCTGTTTACTAGTTACCAACTAGTATTACGGGCCGAAGCGCAAAGACTACTTGCGACCGACTCCGACTACTTCGAGTACTAGCCTAACAATTTGTAGGAACCAACGGCATGAGTCACTGCGAGAAAGTCGAAGAGGCTCCCACACCTATAAAAGCAATCCAGAGTATTGCACGGTGCGAGTAAATCCTGATTTGCTTATCCTCCCAGTATGGGATTTTACGCTGGACACCAAGTCATCGACTACCTGTAGAAGCGTGGCCTTCTGAGCAGCTCTGTATTGGGCGTCCCACATTCTTTATCTAAGTACTATGATTTTTGGTATTACTCTACAAGTAAGCACACCAAACACATCAACAGACAACAACAAATAATACATATATACATATTTATATTCATGGACAGGTTGTTCAGCGATTACATATCATGTTCACTCCTGCTCCAGGCTATCTAATAACTTTTGAGCCACTGGCTTTGCTTCCTCGACAAACTTTGAGAATTTCTCCTCAGAGCAGTCGGCTGCCATGTCATTTGCCAGTGGACTCACATTGGCCTTTGGCCAGTAGGACTTTACAAGATGTATTCGGAGATCTTCTGTGGAGCTTCATGGAGTCACTCAAGCAGCGTCCTCTCGCTGACTGCCCCCTCTTCTGGAGGATTCACCATGTCTACGACTACTTGCGCCACACTCTTGAGCTCTTCAAGTTCTTTATCTTTCAGCTTCTTCTCAGCGGTCATGTCCCGGATCTATGTCACACACTCTATGAGTTGCATATCTGCATCATGGAGAGCTACGATCAGCTTCTCTGCATCATCTGAATGATGGTACACAAGATTCTTCAAGTCCGTGATCTCGTCATCCTTATTTCTTATGATATTATTAAGTTCTGCAAGCAAAAGGAGACGAAGAAGTACTCGTACAAGTTCAGATACTACCTTCTGCGTATGTCAAAACAAGATAAAGCGGTCGATAGAGTATCACCTCAGTGAGTCTTGGCCTGAAGTTTGTTCTTTTTCTTGAGATCTTCAATCTCCTTCTTCAGCAGTCAGACCTCTCGGGTACGCTCCTGTTTGATGGTGTCAAGTTGATTCCTCAACTCGACGTTCCTGTAAATTTGCTCGCCAATTTGGCGATTTTTCTCCTGCAACTAGTGGAATCCATCTTCGACAGCTCGGAGCATGTCCGACTTCTTCCTGGAGCGGTTGGCCAATTCCTGCCCAACAAAAGGAAGCAATTAGACAAGATCAAGGAAGTTGACAAAGGCAGTCATCTCCAGTCCAGGACGCTTACTGTGGAAAACTTATACAGATCTTTAAATGTATCCTCGAACTGCTTTAGGGTTGCCGATGTAAGCATCGGATCTTCAATCAGCTCACATGGAATGGCATACTGCCACTTCGACGGAGTGACCAATCTGCTGCCCCAAGAAGTACTCACAGCGCCTTGTCCTTGAGGTGCAGGCTGCTGTTGCGGGATATATGTCACCTCACCCATAGGGATCAGAGGAGTTCAGGCAAACTAGATCCTACGGCCGAGGGCGGCTAAATCAACTTACTCGTCTGAATACCCTGGGACTCCTCATCGGCTTTAGTCATCTCCCCCACAGGTGGTTCAACTCCAATGTCGGCCCCTCTGGCCTCTGTGACAACAGGCTCTGGGGGCTCCCGCGGCACCGACAACTCAACGAGCATGGTTGTCGCCGGTACCGCACTCGACGCTGCGACATTCGACTCCTTTTCTAGCTCGGGGGCTGGAGTTTCCATGGCATTGCCAGGCTCCTCCAAGCCCAGAGTAGAGGAAGGGCTATATATAAGAAGCAGCAACATGTTTTACGACTGAATCTACAATTTGAGAGTGAAAGCACTCGGATACTTACAATGCGGACTTCTATACTCCTAACTTCTCATTTTTTAGTGGTCTGAGTGCTAGGACAGCACCTAAAGCTCTCGCCGGCGCGGTCACGCCAGCCGAGGGCAGTGTTTGCCCCGGCGGGGCAACCGCGATGGTCACCAATGAACTCAGGCCAGCCACGGGCGGTGATTGCCCTGGTGCGGACCCAGCGGAACCTGACGATGGGTCCACTGTGACAGAGGGCAGGCACTGCTCCCTCACAGTATCATCCCCGACAGCATCCTTGACCCTTCACTTCAAGTGCTTGGGGTTTGAGGAGCTAGCAGAGCAAAATCAAGAAAAAAGGAGAATTCAACAAAACTCAGCAACTGCAAATTGAGAAAAAGTACTCGCAAGTTTAGGAAAAGCTGTTACCTTGGGTATTTATTCATCATCGCCACCTGGCGAAGCGCTTGCCCTACGTTTCTGGGCAGTAACCCGCGGCTTCTTTGGGTTACTTAGCAAAAGATCACCACCAGGAGAGCTTGTGCCTTCCTGCGAGCTCTTCCTTGATTTGCCCTCAATCACCTCAGCCAGGGTGCGCTCAGAATCACTTTCGTCACCCTCATCTTCCTCGCTGGATGCTGCGATGGCAAGGGGATAGGTGGAAGGCATCAAGTGGCTTGGGCGCTCGATGTCTGGCATAGGAGGCATACTCCTATACACATTTACAGCATCCTGCAGTAATATTCCAAGATTTGTTAGTGCAAAAGCAGATTAAAGGATATCAGAAGTACTCGAAAGAATGATGCGACTACTTACCCCTACCTGTTTGGGAGGATTTTTCGCCGAGTAGAGGCTTACTCGCAGCAAGGCTTCACCATTTTCAATACGCTCTACAGAAAATCAAGACGAATCTGAGACGCCAAGGTACTCGAGCCAATGCGTGTGCACTTCTGTAGAGGCTGGATCCGCTTGCCTAGCCATGTGTACATCATTGACACTCCAGTAACTCCAGCATCTCTGTGCTTCTTGATCATTCCGAGCAGCTCCTCGATCCGGCTCATATCACGGCATGCCATTGTCCACTCGCCACGGATCCTGAGTGCCCCGGCGGTCCTTTCGGGCAGTGAGGGATATGGTTTCCAATGTAGAACCACCGCTCCCTCCACCCAGACAAACTAGTCAGGAACTTATAGGGGATGTACTTCTTTTCCATCCCTTGGCTCAATTGCAATCCGGCACCACCGACTTCATACATGGAACTCTTGTTGGGCTGTGGTTTGAGATGGAACAAGTAGCGGAAGTGGTCGAAGTGGGGTTCTATCCCAAAGAAGGCTTCACAGAAATGAACAAAGATGGAAATGTGGATAATAGAATTGGGGTTGAGGTAATGGAGTTGGATGCTATAATAGAAGAGAAGGGCGCGAAAGAAATCGGATCCGGGGAGGGCCAATCCGTGTTCAACAAAATATTAAAAAAAGAACAATCTCCTCAGCCCCTTCGTATGGTCTCTTATCACTAGTGGCAGAGCGCCATTGGATTATCTCCTTATGCTGCAAGAGGCATTCATCTACCATTGTTTGCAGATCAGCTTCAGACAACTTACTTGTTCTCCACCTGTCCCCAGCGGTGGCGGCGTGCTTGGATTCCTTCGCTTTCCCCTTGGTGGCGCCTTTCTTGCCCGTTATTCTTGATATCACGAGCTGCATCACTCGCATTTGCTCGGGGCTGAGGATGGAGGTGGCGGAGACGCGTTCTGGGGAAGAGGGGGCTCTCAGCGACTACTTTCCACATAGGGAAGGAGCTGAGAATAACCTAGATCTAATTCTGGGAGCGGCGGCGGCTGCAGGACAGAGGAAGGCGAAAGGCTACTGCAAGCAAAAGGGTGGGTAAACCCTAAGTTACCGCGCGGTTAAATAACCAGCGATAGCCCCGCAATTACTATGTGGAATGCGAAGGGTTTTTTCCCTCGGGATAAGATTTATTTTGAGCGGTAATTTCGGGTTACTTTGGGAAAGTTATTTGCTTAACCATTTTTTCAGGGATGTTATCCCGAAAAAGGGGATTTTCAAATTTTTGAACCAATTTACTCATTTTAACCATCAAATCAAATTCTTATTTTTTCCATGATCTATGCCACGACTCTTTGGATCCTTTTTTCCAAACCTTGGGATTTGGATTCAAGACTCGGGGGCTGCGGGACACGTGTCATCGATGGCTTATTTTTCGAATTTTTTTAGAAGATAAGGAAATAAGATTCAAGACTAACTTGACCCAATTCAACATAAGGCTCGGGGGCTACTACATATGGAGTGCGAGTTTAATCGCACCCCATATAAAAGAAGACTTGAAAACTATTCAGGGCTTGCTCACAGCCTTGATACAAGCCAAGTACTTGGAAGATACCTTCAAGACGAAGTTCGGAAGAACTCAAAGACGCATTTAGAAGTACTCGGAAGCCTGCAGTACTTGACTACAAAGAGCTCGAGGGCTTGTCAGACCTGGGACCACGGGACTGCGCACATGGCGTACATTTTCTAGGATAAGGGATGGGACATGGCTCACACCATACACCAATTGTAACTACTCGTACATGAGTAGGGCTAGCCGGATGAGAAGGAAATTACCCGAGTAGTACTCGGCTAGGACCGCTAAACTAGTATCGGGCTAGGATTTCCATGTAGCCCTATCCCCCAGACTATATAAGAGCGGGCAGGGACCTCCTCTAAACATTACACCATCTAAAGCAATACAATCCACCACATAGGACGTAGGGTATTACGCTCTCGGCAATCCTAACCTGCATAAAGTTTTGTGTTATTTGCACCTTCGAGATCCTGATCTCGGCGACACCCCACCTACAATCTACAACATCGGGGTATCTTCACTGGACTTGAAGGTTAAACACCGATAATATGTTATAATATTTAATAGATAAAGTAGGGCGTGAGATAGATAATTATAATTGTTATCTATAAATCTTATTTTTATATTAATTTTAATTAGTCCGTGTTGTGCACGGATTTGGGGGGGGGGGGGGGGGGCTAAATTTTAATCCCATTGAACCGACCAGGCCCTAAGTCGTAACAGAGCGATTAGGACATCATCGCGCGTGACGTCACCACCGCACCGGCCGGTCACGCACGAGCTCAAGCGCCAGCACTTACAGCCAGGCGCGGCCGACCGAGCCGGTCGGCCGGACACACATCGTCGTAAAGAAACCAGGAGAGAGAAAACGAACGCGAACATGACAACGACACAGGCTAGGCCGCTAGCTTAACAATGCAGGGCATTGCAGCTGCCAGCTGCATGCCTGCATGCGCGAAGCGATCACCTGACGGAGGAGGTTCGGCGCACGACCTGCCGATTATAGAAAGGGAGAGATGGCACAGAGCCATAGCCACGCACAGCGTTGTGCCGTGGCCGCCTCCATCCATCCATCCATCCATCCATCGTGCCGGCCACGCCCGTGCTGTCCAGTCCGTCGCAGCCACGCTGGCGGTTTCCTCGGCTGGACGATGCGGTGCGGGCGGGGTCAACGAGATGCTAACGGACGACGACTACGCCGCCTGCGCGGCGTGGTCGTTCGGCTGGCGTGCGCTTAATTTGGCGGCCGGATGGGAACTGCGGCGGCGGCGAACCGGCCGGCCGGCCGGCCGGGTAATGAAGTTGCCGCTGGGCGGTACCGGCCACCGGGGCCGGCAGGGTGGCTGCTGCCGGCCGCGCAATGGACGGGGCGGCGGCGGATGTGGATGCACGCGCACGGCACGGGCGACGGCGACTGACATGCTGCCAATTACGCGTTCCATGGACCGTTAGCGACTGAGATGCTGCTGCAGTTCAACTGGTTGAGCCAACTGGTTTCGGCGCACTGTAAATGGAACCGTGGCCGGAGGCCCAGCGCGGCCCACCACGCTCCCCCGCCGCCCGGCAGCCAGGGCTGGGCATCTGCTTGTCATCGGTCTGCCGGCTAAAATCTGTGCAGAGGCCACCAGGTTTTTGCATTGGTAGGAGGAGCTCCACGCGGTTCCAGATGGATTCGCGGAGGGGTGGAAAATTGAGGAAACAACTGGACATCGGTTATCATTTTACCTGTGGATGACTCATCGATATGAGAAATTAGGAGATGAAGCGGCGAGACAAAAGCCATGGCCCAAATCATAGTTTACGGAAGCCAGGAGAGTTCGAGGTGTACGCAGCAGGCAACTAACCGGCACCGTCAGCAAGGCCGATATGTTCGCTGCCCTGTACCCAGCACACTCTCCGACCGAATGCTTCAATCGCTCGAGTCCTCTCGGTTTCTGACTTACACCTCTCGCTTCAACCCCGCTTAACCACTGTTGCAGCTTATGAGTTATTGGAATTGGCCGCCTTGATGGCGTCCGTCGAGTTAAACATCTCCATCAACAACACGCGCGTTTTCCGAAGCAATGGAAAAAACTCCGACCTCGTAAGACCACTACCTCCTCTCCTTTCAAGCTTACCCTAATGATCCTTTCGCCCAGGCCATACGGCGGAACTACTCTCCTTAGAAGTGCAAATTTTTCCTAAGGTTGTTCCTAGATTGAGTACAAAAGCCCGGCTCTTGCACTGTAATACATAAAGTGATGGACAATGCCCGTTCTGCACCTCTGAAGAAGATTGATTTCACCTCTTCCTCGCCTGTCCCCTGGGTAAAAGCTTTTGGTCCTTCATCGGTCTCGACTTTGCGTCCCTTCCTGCAAACCAGGGAGTCGATCAGCTCTGGGTTGTAAACCCCTTCCAGGAACACAACTCCAGAATTTGTAGTACGGTTCTTACTTGCGTCCTCTAGAATGTTTGGAAATGCAGAAAGGCAAAAGACTTTCGGCACGAGGATGAAACGAATCTGATAATCTCGAGAAGATGTAGTGAAGACCTCTCCCTATGGTCAAACAGGTGCTCCTCCTCAGCAGATAGGATGAAGGTTGTAGCATGGAGTAGTTTCTTTCCTTCCTGTGCAATTAGAATTAGTTTTTAGCTCTAGTTTCTTTTGCTCTCCCCTCTCCCTTAGCTTCTGGAGCCGCTTGTGCCCCCTGTAATTGGCTATGTAAATTGTCTCTATAATGCAATAAAAGTTCAGGCAACCATAGTTTTTCAAAAAAAAAATAATATAGTGTGAGAGCTCTGGCAATTTAAGCAAGTTGTTCTTGCGTTTTTCTACTCTACGTTTTCCATCGGCCTCAGCGCAGCGTGTGTTCCAGCAGGCTGTTCATTGCCGAGCCCGTGCCGGAGAGGGAATCGACCGAGTGCTCGATTACAAGCCCGACACGGTCAAAATTTTCCACGAGGCGTGGAAATAAAGCACGCGCCAGGGGGATTGATCGCTAGCCAAAGCACGCCGTTTTTGAGCTGCGGCTTGAATTTGCTGCCCCGGCCGTGTGCGACACTACAAGAAGGAAAATCTACCGTAAATGTCCAATATGGCATTGCGTTGTCTGCTCCGACGGATTCCCGGCCCCGTCCTCCTGCGGCCTGCGCACGCCGGCGGCGTCTCACCGGTTCATGGGCACCGTATCTCAGTCTCAGGTTCACCGGCCTCCCCTACCATTCTCGAGGATCATTATTAATTGTTAGGCACCCCTTGGCTTTGCTTGTATCGATCTAATATTAGAGCATGTGTCTCTGTCGCATGATGAATTTTGTTTTCAGGATGAAGCTAGGAGAAGGGCGATTATATACGAGGATCTGGACTCTGGAGAGGCTGGGCAGGCTCCGGGAGTCGATCAGGGTCAGGCGCGAGGCGTCCATCGAGGAAGCAAAGAGGTCCAAGACAGCGGGAGGAGCTCCTCAGAGCTGTCGAGAACCTGACGAGAATCAGGAAGGCAGCTACTGCCGCCGTCCTTGGCATGTCACTGCTGGCAGTAGCGGGGATCCAATACCTATAAATACATACCAGCAACACCTCCCACCCATAGGCAGATCATCGTACCTATTTATTAGCCGTCGTTTATAGTATATTAATCGTTTGTTCCTAGGTCATAAACGCTAGCTACACCTAGTTCTGATCTTCTTGTGTTTGTCAACAACCGAAAGGGCTCTTGAGTTAGTACGGCATGGGCTGCTGGCTTGTTCAATCTATAATGATGAACATGGGCATGGGTTCTTGTGGACATACAGCCTGTTGGGGTTCTTATATAATTGGCCATGGCAGCGTGGTTTAGTTGATTTATTAGATCCAGTTTCGTTTGCCTTTCTACCATCGTTTCACCTTGTTAGTTGTTGAAATTCTTCATACATGCAGCCACAACTTGATGGAACTTGGAGTAGGTTGTATTCCAAAATGTACTAACCGTGCTACATATTATTTAATTTGCATTTTATAGAAAGGACATTGTGCCATATTTGAGACACAAAATATTTCCATAATAAAGAGTTGTGCTGTTTTCCTCTAGAATAATAAATTAAAAGAACAGGATCATATATTCTTCATGATGCATACCTTCATTAAAGTTTCTGTTGCCATAAAATTCGGACAGTGAATCTTGCGGAGCACGATAAGCTAAAGCCTGTGAGTTCTCATTAGCTCCAGTGCAGATCCTGCTTTTGAGGTTCGAGGCATGCCAATCAATTTGACCTGCAATTGATAAGGGAGAGAAAATTTAATCAGTAAATAACAAGGAACTCATCGCCTAGATTTCCGAATAGTTACGTAAAAAGAGTATCAGCCATCATGTCCGATACACAACTGAAACCATCGGCTACAAAGCCGAATCATTAACGACAACCGAAGTTGAAAGCATATCCATCTGCAAAGAAATGTATCTAGCTTGTCGGACTCAATTTATCGTCACCATTAGTCGGATTGAATTTAACCAAAACAACGCTAACAACCAGGGCGATAAATCAAGCAAAACTTGCTGACGAATCTAGTTGCACTGAGATTTACTTTGAACTTACATCTGTGATCGGCTAGAATAGCCGATTGATGACTCAAGTTGCGGTGAACCAAGTTAGACGGACAAGATTTAATTTAACAACACTACTCAAAGATCGGACCTAGCTGACATAGTCTGAGACAATGCAATTAAGCCTAAACGAATCTGCCAACGAGATTAACTGAAACAAGGTATTGGGTATGAAAAATTGCAATATATAACGATAAACACAGGTATAGTCGGCCAACGGAATACTTTTAAGCAGAAGCCGATGAATCTATGAACAACGTGAGATAAATTGTGAAATCTGTTAACTATGCATAAGAGATCGGATGATGCAGCCTTATAAGTAAATAACGGAGATAGATAACTTGTGGACTCAAATAAAGCAAACAAGAGATCGAAACAATGGCAGTCTTGTTTGAATTAAAAGAGATCGGATAACTGCTGATTTAATTTAAACCAAGCATTAAGGTCACGAGGATACAACTATGCTTAATTAAGATGCAAATGGATAACTAACTTTACCAAAGTTTGCAGTGGGGATCAGACGATGCAGCCGTACAAAGTACAAACTAAGATACAAGTCGTGACGGTACTTACTGACAAATCGGAGGTCGGACCCAACCGATGTAGCCCTACTTGCTGAAGAACTTGCAAAAATCTACTCTACTTCTGCTCCTAGGATTTGTGGCGTGAAGTCGAGGAAAAAAAGTTGTACTGATTGATGTGATGTCCTTTACAAAACTCTAAGATATGCTATTTATAAGCTAGCAGTCGATCACGAGTTAACAAACTTATTCTGAAAAAACCAACAACTTAATCTACTATAGTTTAGTAGGAGCTTCAAAAAAGAATCGGACTTCTCGATCTCCTGATGATGTCATCCTCTAAGTCCGATCCATATCTGCCTGTCACGCTGTCTTTGGCCAGACCTTTGACCCTGCTGGCGTCACTGCTGAACGAGCCTTCTGACAGCTTGAACCGAACGGAGCTATCGGCCTTCCTAGGATTCTTCATCGGCTCTTCGGGTTAAAATACCACTTTTCTGATTGGCCCCGTCTTCTGCAAGCACGGGCTGGAACCGTTGACCATTTTCCGGTCACCGAAATATTTTATTCGGTTGCATCCAGATTTTTCTGCTAGCACTGACTGATCCTGTTCATCATCTTCCCGTTACAAAATCTCTTTTTCGGTTCCGGATGAAATTTCCCGGTTGCGGCCTGATTGTCCGGAGGATGTTATTCATAACACATGTGACTAGCCGGCGCCGTATCATCACACATGTGTACTGAAGATAACAATATTTCAGAATAAAATAATAATATTTCAGAATAAAATAAAATATTTTAGAATAAAATAAAAGGTTAGGATAACAATGTTTCAAAATATTTTTATCTTATTTTAAAATATTTTATTTTATTCTAGAATATTATTATCTCTAGCGGATATGTGAGATGATACAGTGACTAGTCACACATAAATAACATCCCCAATTGTCCTGGCATCGGATCGGTACGGCAGGATTTGTCGGAGGGAGGCGCGCTAAATAGATATTTAGCACCCAACGGTGATTACGGGAAATAGAATCACGTCGCGCCGTGCATACAAGCTTGTACAAAAGAGAGAGCATTACGCCGTGTAGTGCATACAGATAGGGACACGTGTTGACTAAAGGTCAAAGGAGATACGTGAACATGTAGAACAAGTGCAGCTACTAGAATACCAGTTACCAGAATGTTGCGAGAATACGTGTTACTAGAATACCAGTTACCAGAACGTGTATGTGGCTAAATGTAGAACAAGTACAGCTACATGAATATGGTCAGGCAGTTACCAAAATCCTGAGCCACCTCGGACACCTCACTGATGTACTGTAAATTTTTTACGATAGTTATAATGGCAATATACGATTAGGTATGAAGCTGTTTTGAGAAAATAATTACTATAATAACGAGACATATTTACCAAAAAAGTTACGGAGAATAGATTACTGTGATTTACTAGAGTTTGAAAATAAATTACTCTTGTGTGACAATTACTTTTGATGAATTTTTAATCAATTTACTACAGTCTATGAATCTTTTATGTAAATTACTAGAATATATGTCCTCCCACCCTTTGTAAATCCGACAATGGTGTACTAGAATCTTTTTTTCATTTACTATAATCTATGCATCATGATTTACGTTAATGAATCTTTTTTTCATTTACTATAATCTATGCATCATGATTTACGATAATATAGTCCTGCATGATTCGTTTAGGGCTTCGACCCCAGTTTCTTTTACTCGAATTTCAGTTGCAGTTGATGGATACATATCGAACTCATATCAATGACCATGCCACTAAATTCCAGATCAGAGAAATCCACACCTGAATCGCATATACATAAATGGTAGTTTTTTATGTCCAGCTCAGACAAACTAAAACAAGAAACATGTCTATTAACACGTGTCCGTAGTTTTGGGTTTAAATATGCTCCAAAACGCTACTACGGCATGTCCTGCTCCTCCAGAAGCAGATGCACAGCTGGGCTTTACTATAATCGAATTGAATTGAAGGCGATGCAGAATGCAAGCTGGTTGTAATTGTGCAGATGTCCTTATCACCTGAGATAATAATAAACAGTATGACCTTTTTCTCCCAAGATGACCCAAACACTGCAAAATGAAGAAGCAGGAATTTTTTAGATTTTCGCATAGTCACTAGACAATTTGGCCACCATATAGTCAACATATACTATCTACACAAATCATTGATATGCCAAAAATTTACTATAAGGCCTATATGGATTGAAAATACCACAGAAGGAATAACTATATGTATCACCTTGATAGCTCTGATACCAGCTGTGGCAGAACCACCTGAATTAATCCGGCTCAAGTGTATTAACTATCACCATTAAGGCAATCTCGGTTAACCTTACACTTCAAACGGAGTAATCCACTGGTCTGTCGGGTATAACCTCCCGATACAACCACGGTAGAGCGGATCGAATGCCATACATACAAATGCTCATGCGAAGATGAGCCCAGAGAATACCACATTCCAGCAAATATTACCACATTAGCATAAGTAAATATTACAGACCAAGTTTCGGGTTTAGAAACCAAGTACTTCAATGATCATAAATAAGTTCTTCAGAGTTTAAGTTGCAGCGGAAAATAAAACAACGGAAGCTACTACGACGATAAAGATGTCTCGATGAAGCCCGTACGAGACATCAATGGCATTATCTCCGTTGGACGGGGGCGTATCCCATTCCACCGACCAACCAGGGGGAAGATTGCAGGGCCAAGTCAAGCTAGCAATCATATCCTCGAAGGTCTCACCTGAAAACGAGCCACAAGCAAGGCTGAGTATACTAATACTCAGCAAGACTTACCCGAGTAGTGGGATCTACTCCACCGACTCTAGATATGCAAGACTTTTTGGCTCAGGGGTTTGTTTTGCCGAAAAGCTTCTACAAGTGGGTCCTTACTTTCAACTTTTTAGCTCAAGATTCTAGTTTCGTTAACCATTCTAGATAAGCAGCTATCCAAAAGCATACATGATGAAGCATTAAATTTTCATCCAACCAGTTCATTCATCATCATTGTTCCTCTTCTTACTCTGTGGGTAAAAATGGTTAAGCAGTCTCAATAGCCGTGAGAACGGACGATTCGAATCGAATTTCTTAACCTTGCAAGGGAAACCCAAACACACGTCACGTGGTTACTCCCTAGAGTCACACGTGCAACTTTTCCCCTTTCTTTCCGGGCGTGGATCGGGGCTACCCTCCGAGAGTACAAGAGCCCC
The DNA here is from genome assembly GCA_032594955.1 of Panicum miliaceum. Lineage (NCBI taxonomy): Eukaryota > Viridiplantae > Streptophyta > Magnoliopsida > Poales > Poaceae > Panicum > Panicum miliaceum. Next base: position 32,629,581 of record CM064066.1, on the reverse strand, counting down.
ACGCCACGGTTCGGCGCCGGGTCGTGACCACTCTCTGCACTCGCCATATGCACATGGGACCGAAGTTCAAAGGGTAGGATGCCGTCCCCTTGCTGGGCCAATCAGGTACTTAAGCTTACTGATTCCAATAATCTCGGCATGTGTTTAGTACGTTCAAAGACTTAACCATCACTACCACACCCAGCGGCCTTAGCATTTTTCACTAGACAGACGGGCCTCAATTGTAACCATCGTTCCATAGCCCGTCCGTGTCCTTATGATTGCAGCGTGTAGTAAACATTCAACTCCTATTTTCTCGCGAGTGACAGAAAATCACTCGGCTTTTACCGGAGTCCTATTAGCACAGCATTCTATCGAACCTTACGTCTAGTTTTCAAGCATAGGTTCCTACATCATGCAACTAAGTTTTCATTCAACTCCTGTAAACTTAATGCACAAGCAGAGAGTAATGAGTTGCATAATTTAGGAAAGAAATGGGTTATGCTCTGGGGCTTGCCTTCACAGTTAGCTTGGGGCTCTTCCGAACTTGGGCTCGGGTCTTCAAGAGCTTCAGTTAGATTCACTTGAGCTTCACGCTGCTCACTCTCGGACGCGGGCACCAGCTCGTAAGTTCCGTCAGCGAGAGTCGTCGATTCTACATGAATGCACAAATTTAAGTCGTGGTAATGGTAATCGACATGATTTAAGTGTAATTACTACAGTGGATAGTTTCTGGTCATGAAATTTTGGATTTAGGCACATTGGAGAAAGATGTGCTTACTGTAAAATTTTCAGACAGCTTTATGTAACAGATTAATTACGAAAAATGTATTACATAGTTGCTGTTAGACTTTTGTTCTTTTTGTACAGGAAAAATGGTGCAACAACTGAGTCTAAGATTTTTACAGAGCTTTCATTTAAACATTCAGGAGCTACTGTAATTTTTGTAGGATTTATTATGCAGTATTCAGAGCATAGAAAATATGACATTACACACCTAGGTTATTCAAGGATTCATTTTTGACAGGACCCTACACAGGGTTTTTGTCCATGGAACTTTTTACACAGCAACCACTACCACAGTGTATCTCCTAGTAAAAATTTGAGAATTTTCCAAGCTAAGATAATATTTTCTTGATTTAATGTATGTTATTAGCACATAAATCCAATAATTAGGTTCCTGTGAGATATAAAGTCTCCCAATTTTTCTCTGGCATCTGGGTTCCAATACACTAGCAGAGAAAAAGTTTCATTAGGTGATTCATCACCTAACTGCAGGGATAAAATATTCTACTTAAACATGGTATGAAACTAAGTTTATTAAACAGTAAAGCTAGAGATGAAATTTGGGCCTGGTCTTTTTACACAGCCCTAAACATTAGGCAACTAACTCACTGTCCAAATTTTAGGGTCAGCGTTGATCTACAGCAGTGGGTACAAAATAAGTCCATTAAAGCTTCCAGAACAGATGAGTTTGCATTTTTCTGAATTTTCTACGAATTTATACGGATTTTACAAGTTCACTGAATTTGAATCTAGATTTGAAACTTTCTTTTACAACTGGGTCCTTGAATCTTACGCGCAGACCCTTCTAAAGATTTAAATTCTTGCAATTGGATCCTCGGGCGGCTCGGGTACGGCGGCCGGCCGAAATTCCGGTGAGGGGCTCGCTGGCGGCGAGGGGTGAGGGTCGGGGAAGGTTCAGGGGTGCGAGGGCTACCTCGTGGGGGTTTTGTTCAGGTGGGGGACGCCCGGGAAGGGCTCGCCGGCGTTGGAGCACAGGCGGCGGCGGCACGGCACGCGTCGACGGCGGTGCTCCGGCGGGCTTGGGGCGGCCTGGTCCGGTCAGCGAGCTTCAGTGGCGCGTGGGGAAGCTGCTCAGGGGCTTGGCTTGGACGGAGGAGGTCGGGGTCGAGCTGCCCACGGCGAGCAGGGGCGGCGGCGGCGGCGGCAGCGCGGGCGGCGGCGCTCCGGTGGTTCTGGGCGGCGTTGGGTGGGTCGGCGAGCTTCAGGGGGATGATGTAGTGGTGGCTGAAGCTTCAATTTGGGCGGTGGGCGGCGGTGGAGGGCTGTCCACGGCGGGCGGCGCTCGGCGGCGGCAATGGCGGCGGCGAGGGCGTTCTGGGTGCGTGGCTCGCGCGGGCGGTCGGGGCGCGGCTTTTATAGGGGCAGGAGGGGGTGTGGAGGGGCCTGGGCGATGCGCGGGGCGGAGGCACGGCACGGCGCGGCACTGGGCACGGCGGGCGGCAGCAGAACGCCGGCGCGGCGTGCGGCGGGCGGACGCGGGTGACTGGCGGCCGGAGATTTGGCATGGGCGAGAGGGGATAGCGCGGGGCGTGGATTGGAGAAGGGGCTGCTGCAGCGGCTCGGGCGGAGGACAGGCGCAGCGACGGGCGGGGCGCGGGAGCCGGGGCGGCACGGCGGAGCGCGGCGGTTGGGCGCGACGGGCGGCGAGGCTGGGCGCGGCAGCGGCGTGCGCACGCGCGGGCGCGTACTGGGCCGCGCGGCGTGGGGAGGGGGCAAAGCCGGGCGTGGCGGCCACTGGCCTGGCGCCTCGCGCCGGGCAGGCGTCGCCGGCCACCTGGCGCGCGGCGGTCGGGCGGGGAGGGGAGAGAGAGGGAGCGCGAGGGGCCTGAATGCAAGAATTCGAAAAGTTTCAGGGGGCTGGGTGCAAACAGGGCGTTTTCTCCTTTTTCTAATTTGAATTTCAGAAACTTTTGAACATGAAAGTTGTTCAGAATAAAAAGTTCTACAAGTTTGGTTTCAGCCAAAATCTCATTTGGCTTATGGTTTGAAAGTTAAATTTAAAAGTTCAAAAGTAACCAAATGTGCCCAAAATAAATTTGAATTTCAACTGAACTCGTTCTAATTCTTTTCACCCTTTTATTAGTTGGTTAAGCATAGGGTTAGGCTAATGACATTGATTTTAGAAATAAGATTTTACCAGGGTTGTCACAGCCTTCCCCCCTTAACAAGAATCTCGCCCCGAGATTCGGTAATTCTTAGTGTGGGCGTGGGTGCACATACCAGTGGTTGAGGTAAGAAACCCAGGGAAATGTTGGTTTAGGTAGCTCTCGGTTTTCCAGGTGGCTTCTTCTTCCGTGTGGTGATTCCATTGTACTTTATACATTCTAATCACTTTCCTCCTGGTCTCTCTTTCTTTTTGATCCAAAATCTTAACTGGGTGTTCGACATACGAGAGATCGGGTTCTAACGATATTTCTTGTTGTTCCACAATCTCGGTAGGGACTCGAATACACTTCTTGAGTTGAGATACGTGGAAGACATCATGGGTGGCCGTGAGCTGAGGGGGCAGTCGTAATTTGTAGGCTACGGGTCCGCAGCTCTCAATGATTTCGTAAGGACCAACATAACGGGGAGCTAGTTTGCCTTTGATTCCAAATCTTCGCACTCCCTTGGTTGGTGAAACTCGAAGATAGACATGATCGTCAACTTCAAATTTTAGGGGCTTTCTCCTTTTGTCAGAATAGCTCTTTTGTCGGGCTTGTGCGGCTTTAAGATTTGCTTGTATTACAGCATGTCCCTTCCATGAACACATTTGTCAGTTCAGCTTTTCCTGATTTTTTGCGGCTGCTCACCTCATCAGGATCCTGTCTACGTTGGCCTGGATGGGCCGGTACACACCAGCGTCAAGCAGCCCCGCGCGGCGACGCCGATGCCCCCTCCTGGATGGATACGGATGAAAAGACCCAGCGTCAAGCAGCTCCGCACGTCGACGCCGTCGCCGATGCCCACTCCGGCACGGACATGGCCGGAAGCCCGGGACCAGATCGTCGGCACCGGCGCGGCTGGCCAGGAACGAAGCAGGCCACGGGGATTGAGGATTTGGCGGCTTCCGCGGGGAAAGGGGGAAACGGACGCAATTTGGGGCACCGCTTACCTGGCCACAGCGCGAGCGCGAGCGCCTGAAGCCGAGCCGAGAGCCGAGAGGACCATGCTGTGTATGGATGGCTGGATGAGCCGAGCCAGGCGTGCAGTGTGGGGCGTAGGTGGGACGAGCGGGGCGGAGCGGAACCAGGTCGGGCGGGGCGGAGGGGTGCGGTACGATCGAAACGACCTGGGGTGCAGAATTAGTTATTCGGTAGCCGGCCACAAATAAATATTTATATATATATAGGTAATTACTATTTTACTCGTAAGGCATTGAATATTAGCAGAGCACCGCCCGCGAGCCAAAAATCCCGCTACGATGCGGCGGGCGTAAAAATCTCAGCAAAAGATGTAAAATAAAAACAATTTACTCCTCTAGCCTGTTTATATAACTCGTGGACCTCCTCTCTCTCGCGCGCATTTTTTATTCTCTTCTTTTTCTATCACGATATCTACGGCTAGGATTCAGATGCTCTGTCCCGTCATGCAGCTCCTCCTTGCCGCAGCCTGCACTTCGTCGGCGATGGGCAGCGGCCTTCCCCATGCATCCCTCCCTAGTGAGTGCAACTCCGTAAGTTCGTCCGATTCAGTGAACAGCCGCAACCGTGAGCTCTCATTCTCTCTCTCCTCTCACCGGCGAGCGGATCCGCCAGTGGCACGGCTCGCTTCACAGCTTCACCGGCGCGGGCGGCTTCGCTGCCCCCATCTGGACTTTCTCGCTCCTCCAGGGGCCCGGTCTGCAGGTGGTCTGCTCCTTGCCCGTGGCTTCATGGGCGGTGATGCCATCATCTCCATTATATAGTTTGCATTTTAAAATCGATCTCCATTTGGAGATTTGGTGGGCGGGGAAAATTTTGTTCCTAACATTGTTCCCTGCATCTATGCTTGTGCATGGCATGTATACGTGGGAGATTCTTCAACGGTTGTGCTCACCTCGTGCTGGATGCAGCAACCACCATCGCCCGATGTAGTTTTTCCCGATCTGTTGCCGGCGATACAAAATGGAACCAATGCAATGCAAAAACGGATGAGAGAGATGATTTTTACTGCCTCTGCGTCAAAGCCATAGGTTTTTACGGCTGAATAAAATCTTGCTTTGGCTATAGCTGTACCCATGAATGTCATTTTCCTATTTTAATTCTTGATGGATTCAACTTTCATGTAAATAAAGATTACATTTTATAACATGCATAACTATGTATAGAAGAAATAATTACTCCTTGCTATTAGTTCTCAATATTATTTTAAGCTGTCAATCCTCTTTTGATTTCCTTTGTTTTACGTTGTGGCAGAGCATTGTAGAGAATCTCTTTGCCTGGATGATGAGGGCGACTTAAAAAAAAGTTCAGTCCCAGTGCATCCAATGCATCACCAGGAACTACATCAAAAGAATGAAGTTTTTACTTCCTGATCTGGGTATACGTTAAAAAAAATACTTCCTGATCTGGGTAGGCAGCAGGCAGGTCATGTCCATGGCTGTGCTTATTTTGTACAATTTTGGACCCTGCAGTGACTAGTCCATGGTACATTGCAGGATGAGTAGCTATATCCGTATTTGATGATTCAAGTATTCAGGATGCATGTGTTTTGCAAAGTTTGAAGGAGCAAGCAATCTTGTTTTGTCTATCATTGTACTCCGGCATGCCATTTTTCTATTTTTACATTTGAGATTTTTTTCATCGAAATGTTGTCCATAGTTCTAAGGATTTTTTCTGGTTGCAACATCAGTTTCTGTTTGAAAAATCACTCCGCTTGTCAATTGAAAAAAGAACTCACAATTGGAGAAAGATACTTCTCTTGGTTCAAAAATACTCTAGTCAATTAAAATTACTCCTAACATTTGGAAAATAAACTCCTAGGGTTTGGAAAAAATTACTCCTCTAGTCGGTTAAAAATACTCCTGACAATTGAAGACTATTACTGTTGTCAATTGAAAAATACTCTTGAAATTTGAAAAATACTTTAGACATTTTGCATAAAAAATATTCTTGTGAATTTAAAAAAAAAACTCATGTTATTAGGAAGAAAATACTCCAAACATTTGAAAACGTTCCTAACATTTTTTCAAAAAAAAATCCTAACATTAGAAATACTTCTATAGCTAACATGGAAAATTACTTCTAGCATAATAAAAAAAGTACTCTCATCTTATATTGTTGGACGTGGAAAATTTAGAGTACTATTTTTCACAATTTAGAGTAATACTTTTACACTTTAATAATTACCTTGAAATTTTGAGTTTAAATTAGGAGAGATGGTTTAGAGGAGTTTAAATTAGGGGAGATAATTACCATTAGTTAACTGAAAAATATTTTTTATAAAAGCATGATCACTACTGGACGTGATCTCCTCACAATTATTGACATATATTTAGCACCCCGGAACCGCATTTCAAATTACATGCATGTATGGCTGTCTCTCTCTCTCTCTCTCTAAACACATGCGCGTATCTCTCCTAACCTCTCTCACGCTAGCATGCGCACATAAAAGTGCTAACTGCTCCCTCACCTCAATTCGTAAGCGCGTGATTGCAGGCAAAATGCAAGGAGCAATCCAAACTAATGTCGGTGGGGGCCCTTTTTCACCCCTGCCATCGTGTTTGGATACTACACAAACGCTTCTATTTGTAGCTGAACACGAAGGTCATCCATGGCACAGGATGATCACCTTTTACTCCCGCTCACACTAAGATCGTAATTTTTAGCTCATCGGAGGTCCGGCGACCGCGCCGCCGCGCGTGACGACCGGTCAACTGAAATCGCGCCAAAACCTCCGCAAAGGCTGCAGGCTACCAGGTCAAGCGAGCATTAACTCAGGATAGACGGATAGACAGACGACTGCATGGTCAAGCGAGCATTAAACCAGTATATATATATATATATATATATATATATATATATATATATATATATATATACATATACACACACACACTAAATATCTATATTGCACTTGGGCGCCTGGTCCAACCGACCACCAGCGATACACACACACACTAAATACCCGCGATAGCTTAATTAGAAAGTTAGTTAGAGATTCACTCCATTGTACATGTATAGATACATTTGAGATGAATATAATGATCCCCATTGGCTCTCTATTCCGTTTCAGTTTCTTACTACTGTTTTCACTTTTGTAAATAGCTTGTGGAGCCATCTACATTAATTACATCCCTCTCCTACTTCACCTTGCCTCATTCATACACCAATCCTGCCAAGTTTTTGTCCTTTTCAGTGAACGCTGGGGACTACAGCAAGTTACAACATACCTTTGATCTTTCGATAATAGCCCCATGATGTATGTCAGATTGTCTACTGTAACTTTGAGAAAATGTGTGTGATCATCAACCAACATTTCCCCACAATGAAGTATCGGTGAATGTCTTAATTATATAAAAACCCTTGTCTATTTGAGAAGAAGACCAGTAACCGTTAGATCCATTTGTGAGCGATCATGCAGGCGTAAAACACGAGCAGAGGCCACATGTACCTATACCTAACCTGCCAATACTTCCATTCTGGAAGCTAGCTACGCTCCCCCATCTCCCAAACATGGCCGGCTGCTAATACTCCCTCCCTTGGGAAAGAAAAGGAGAGGTGAAAACGATGGCGACGGGGTGGGGTAGCGTATTAATTTTGGGCCGTCGCTGTCGGGTAGCAGCCTGCCTAGCAGGTGTGAACGGATTAGTGTGACAGGAATAATCCTCCTCGATTCTTCTCGTCCTCGCTTCCACCTGGACGCCCTTCTGAGCGAGGATGGATGAGGAGAACCTGGACGGCAGATCCACCTGGAATTCTAGATTGTTCTAGAATCTCCGCCCTTCGCTTTTGCGAGGCCGTCCGGCGGAGCCCGGCCCGGCCCGGAACGACGTTGCCTCCCCAGCCCCCACCCATCACGCATCCCGACGGCGTCGGCCGCGCCACGTGTTCCGCCTACCTGGAGGGAGCCAGCCAATGGGCAACCACCACCGAGGCCAGCGCGCATCGACCTCCCATAAACTCTCTCCTCGAGGGTTAGCATCACTGGCAACTGGGTCCCGGATACTTCCAGGCCCGCGTGGCAGTCGCTCGACCGAGCACAGGGGCCAGAGCGGGCGCCGCGGTTGGCTCCTACTCCGTAGTACGGAGGGGTAGTATATTTTATTAATCCCCACCCGCTCCCACTCGTCTCCTCCCTCCCCAAATCCTCATTGTCCTCTGCAATCTCGCCAGGCCCGCCGCGCAGGCAGACTGGACTGACTGGTCACTGGTAGGCTGGTAGCTCTCGATCGATCGGAGGCAGGCATGGCGTCCGGGAAGCACTTCAAGTACGTCATCCTCGGCGGCGGCGTCGCGGCGGTGCTTGCCCGTGCTCCTCCCTTACCTGCGTTACGCCTCCCTGTCTTCCGATTAGTTTCCGTCCTTCCTTCCCCACCTTTTGGGGGTTTTGTCTCGTCGGTTCTTCATGAGACCGATGGTTTCGTTCGTACTCGAAATTCACTGAGATTTTACCGGGCGTGCCTGCTGTCGCGCTCGTTTGTAACAAGCGATTTTCCGATTCTTTTCTTGTTCCATCTGAATGGTCTCTAGATCTCGTGCGCGGACTCGTTTTTGCTCAGCTTCCGGCCAAATTTTGCAGGGGTACGCGGCCCGGGAGTTCGCCAAGCAGGGAGTTCAGCCAGGGGAGCTCGCCATCATCTCCAAGGAGGCGGTATGTGCTCTCTCTCCCTCCACGGTCCTTGCCCTAATCCATCTGCCACAGCTTTTTTTAGCTTTCCCATGAGATATTCCTATTGACTGAGCGAAGTGGGTTCACACCTGCAATTGTTAGAGAGCTGAATACCAAATGTGCTCCACAGATGCAGCTGAACTGGTACATGATAAGATATTATTGTAGCTAGCCAGCTAGGCATGGTGCCCTGTGCTGAAGTATCTTTAGTAGTTGTCCTCGTGCCTTTACTAAATCATCACTTTGCATGTGTTATTTCCATAATAGTTGCTACTTTAAGCCACAAAACCCGCACTTGTGAGTATTATTATTATTAGTCATGCATGGACTTCTTGTAAAATGTTGAAACTTGAAACCAGCCTTTTGCCTTCAGGTATTCCTATGAATACCTTATTGCTTACTAAAGTGCCTAATGTAGTGAACTGAGTCAACTGACTAGGCAATACTGAGCATAAGTACATGGCAAACACATAGGAACAGGGATGTTGCAGGAGAGAGTACAAAATTATCTTGTCTTCCTCAATCCTTGGCCACATTTTCACAAGCACTAGTGATCACCTGGCCTCTTCTAGTTCTTTGTAACTGTTCTTGTTTGTTAATGCATAAACAACGCATCTCTAACCACAACTTGTTTGGCAGGTGGCTCCGTACGAGCGTCCTGCCCTCAGCAAGGGTTACCTCTTCCCTCAGAGTATGTTCTTCAAACAATGTTTTCTTGCCTTTAATATCTGATCTACTCCACCACATGGGCTCATGCACAATTCTGTTGTGTCTTCCTGTGAATAGATGCTGCAAGGCTCCCAGGATTTCATGTGTGTGTCGGAAGTGGTGGAGAGAGGCTATTGCCTGAATGGTACTCGGAGAAAGGTACAATTCAAAAATTCTCTTGCAGTGTTAAATCACATTTAAATGCTTTAGTTATGACCGCTGGAGTTGTATCCTTCATTTTACGCTGTCCATCCGAACTTAGCTGCTGCCTGCTGGGCAGTCCTTTAAGGAGCATGCTTGATGGAACTTCAAATTTTCCAACCTAGCTTGTAAAGCTATCACCCACATCTAGTTCACTGTGTTGGCACCATATGAGGGTGCCTTGCTGGTTTACTCTTACAAATTTCCAGTTCGCTGATGAGAAATGTTCGTTTTATAGTATGATATGTTTGTTTGGCTTAATGTTCGTTTTAATCTTAGCTGTGCAGTGATTTAATTTTGTTACTATTGAAAGTCCAACCATGAATAGAAAATATGCTGGCCAGTTCAAACGTACTGCATGTCCAGGATTTATTTGGTGCTTCAAACGTACTGCTATGTACTATTTAGGATACTGATCATATATATTATTACATCTGTTGGCAGGTATTGAGTTGATCCTCAGCACAGAAATTGTCAAAGCTGATCTTTCCACCAAGACTCTGACTAGTGCAGCTGGAGCAGCCTTTACATATGAGATCTTGCTGATTGCAACTGGATCCTCGGTATGTCTTTACTTCCTTTCTGTTTCTCATGCTTTTTTCTGGTTATCTGTGGATGAAGGCCCAAAATGTTGCTCTCAGAAACTATTAAATTTTGTTCACTGAATACTCATAGTTACTGCTATTTTTCAACATAGTGAACCACACCTAATTCCACTTGCTTTTCAGGTCATCAAGCTCACTGATTTTGGCACCCAAGGAGCTGATTCTAACAACATTCTATATCTAAGGGAAATTGATGATGCTGACAAGCTGGTTGCAGCTATCCAGGCAAAGAAGGGTGGGAAGGCAGTGGTTGTTGGGGGAGGTTATATTGGGCTTGAACTTAGTGCTGCACTGAAGATGAATGACTATGATGTCACTATGGTGTTTCCTGAACCTTGGTGCAGTAAGTGTCGTCATTCACATATTGCTACCAATACTTTTCTAATACTACTTATTATGCATTAGAGAAATGGATAGCACTTTGCTCTTGCGATTATGCTGTTGAATGAAATTATAGTGGCAAAAATTTTGACACGATGATCTGCCATGTCATTTCTTGTAGTGCCCCGGCTCTTCACTGCCGATATTGCTGCTTTCTACGAGGCTTACTATACTAACAAAGGGGTAAAGATTTTGAAGGGCACATTAGCTGTTGGTTTTGATGCCAATGCCAATGGTGATGTATGTATAATTTCCAAACCTAATTCAATTGTAAAGTTCTATTTATAGATGCAAATATTTACTTGCTTTACCCTGTTTCCTTCTTACAGGTCACTGCAGTTAAGCTAAAGGATGGCACAATACTTGAAGCTGATATTGTTGTTGTCGGTGTTGGAGGCAGACCATTGACTACTCTCTTCAAAGGTCAAGTAGCTGAGGAGAAAGGTGGAATCAAGGTTAATTAGCTTCTAACTTACCATTTTAACTTAGAGCAGTCACTGCAAAAAGTTTTATGGATGCTTCAATAAAAAAATGTGCCTATGATGATACTATTTTATTTTTTATGTTTTCTTGTTAAAAACAGCAATTATGCATGTTCTATCTTGTAATCAACAGCATGTTCCACATTTTTTCCATCTTGGTTGCACTCCTTGGGTTATCCCTTTGATTAGTCAAACTTGTTTCTGTTCTGCTCACACCTTAATATCTGATGTGTCTGAAAATTTCATGCAGACTGATGCTTTCTTTGAAACAAGTGTTCCTGGAGTATATGCCATTGGCGATGTCGCTACCTTCCCCTTGAAAATGTACAATGAGTTGAGGAGAGTGGAACACGTTGACCATGCTAGGAAGTCTGCAGAGCAGGCTGTAATGGTGAGGCGCTCCCACTTTTTTTAATCTCTGACTTGTGCTCGTATAAGATTTGTTAGAACTCAAACTATAATATTAACACATAAATAGACACATAAACGCTGGCGGCTTTCAGAGTTTGAGACCAGCCTGGTAGAGTTTCATCTGTTTAAAATTCTCTCCATGCTGTGCTGTACTGTTGTTTATTAGTATTTGGTAATATTGAAATATGCAAGAATAATGTGAATCTAGTTGGAATTGTGTGAGCTGTGATAGGCAGAATTCAGTTATGTCAGTTTATCTCCATTTTCAAGTCACCAACAAAATAGTAGGAAAGGATGCAGTTGCGTTAAGAATAATGTGAACTTGTTTGGTTTTGTGTGAAACCTTCTCACATGGTGGGAAATGCCTGAATGTGGAGTTCCCCAACAAGCGTCATTCAGGCTTTGATTTTATCCATTCAGCGTCTGAGCTGCTTGTGATATTATTGCATCTTCTTTCAGGCAATCAAGGGAAAGGAGTCCGGGGAGTCAGTTCCAGAGTACGACTACTTGCCATACTTCTACTCCCGATCATTCGACCTGGCGTGGCAGTTCTACGGTGACAACGTCGGCGAGACCATCCTGTTCGGCGACAGCGACCCCACCACCAGCAAGCCCAAATTCGGGTCGTACTGGATCAAGGACGGCAAGGTCTTGGGCGCCTTCCTGGAAGGCGGGTCACCGGACGAGAACAAGGCCATCGCCAAGGTGGCGAAAACCCAGCCAACCGTCGCTAGCGTCGAGGAGCTCAAGAATCAGGGCCTCCAGTTTGCCAGCAAGATCTGAGACCGCTCCCTGTTTCAGTGTTCCATGTACATCTCGCGTCATCATTTAGGTTGTTCTTGTGTTCATGGTGTGTTCTACGACAGATGTTGCCATGCGTACTTGACCGCATGACATTCGGTTTCTGATTGTGATGTCTGAACTACACATACACGCACACTTGCTGTACCACTTGAGATTTGAATAAAGCCTGCAGCCTCAGGGTTCAACGAGCACAGGTAGCCGCCCTCTTGTTATATTCTCTCGCCGCTCGCTCGCTCGCGTCCTGGCAGGCACTGAAATGGCCGCGGCGGCCACCAGCTGCCTCGTTCCGTCGGCTAGGCTGACGCCCGCGGCGAGATCGAGGCGGCGGTGCTGGCACCGGCGGCGTCAGGTGCCACGGTGCGCCGCGGCGGCGGCGGCAGACGGGAGGACGGTGACGGTGCAGAGCAAGGCCGGGGACGCGCTGGAGGTGTGCCGGGTGGTGAACGGCATGTGGCAGGTGAGCGGCGCGTCGTGGGGCCGCGCGGAGCCGGCGGCGGCCGTGGACGCCATGCTCCGGTACGCCGACGGCGGCCTCGCCACGTTCGACATGGCGGACATATGTAAGGGGATTGTTGTAAGCCCCCGCGTCTCCCGTTCTGGATATGGCTGTCTCGGCGCCACGTTCGCGCGCCTTTCGCATTCCGGATTTTGCATTTGTTTTTTTACTCTTCATATTCTCTCTAGAGAAAACCAGTCAGTTGAGCGACGCTCAGCTCCAATGTCAGAGATGTGGTATGATAACATGCTTCCCTTCTCTTACCACCAATCAGTTAACAGATTAGTTTTTTCTTCAGTTTTGCTAATTTTCTAGTCCTTGAAATAATCTGTTTTTCAATTAGGCATTGTATACTTCCATAAAAAAAAACCACTTCATCAAAACATTAGAACTCGCAAAGATCGGGTAATCTCCCTTTTATTAAAAAAAATCAAAACATTAGCATTATCTACCTCTGTATCAACATCCAACCACTTTGGCTGATCCAGAAGTGTGACTGAGAAAATAAACTTGAAGCACATGAAAATTAGTGGCATAAGATTTCTTTTTCCGTTTTTGAAGAAACCACTACCAAGATCTTTTTTTTTTCACGGGGAGATACGAGCAGCCCAAACCCAATGCGAGGCCCAAGGGCCAACAGCGCCTTATCCCTTCTCCTCCTCCGTGGCGCGCGCGCTCGCACGCACGCAAGACCCATGTCGTCCGCCGCCGCGCGCGCCGTCTCGCCGGCAGCCGCGGCGCCGCCTCCCCTCCCGCGCCGTCTGAGGCCCGTGAGGTGCACGGGCGGCGCCGCGGCGACGGAGACGGTCACCGCGGGGCCGGCGAGGGTGGCGACCGTCAGCAACAGCGGGGACTCCCTGGCGATATGCCGGGTGCTCAACGGCATGTGGCAGACCAGCGGAGGGTGGGGCCGCATCGACCGCGACGCCGCTGTAGACGCCATGCTCGCGTACGCCGACGCCGGACTCACCACCTTCGACATGGCGGACCACTGTATTGGCCGTTTCCGTTCCCTTCTCTTGCCAACTCCCTGCGCGCCCTCTGCTGGGCATTCGCACAAACACCTAGTGTGCATGTTTTTTACTCTCCTACTCTATGGTAAAGCAATACTATATTTAGTGCTGTCACATGTTCTGATCCCGGTTGCGTGTTGCCCAAACGCTGCACGTAGCTGAAACTGTTAATGCAACAGTGAGAAATTATTTTGTTTGAACTAGAAGCTTGTACAGTTTGTTCATAGGTCCTGTTCATACGCCTCAGAAAATAGGCAATGTTTTATTTACTTCTTTGAGCTGCAATTTCATTAGGTATTGGATGGGAGCTGAACTACAGCGGCTCCAATTAGCCCTTTAGGCTGAATCATGCTTTTATGTTCCGACATATAATTTAGGAGCCCCCATGTTTTCAATTTGACACTGACATATAATTGTTGTCCTGGTAGACGGGCCAGCAGAGGATTTGTATGGCATGTTCATCAATAGAGTCAGGCGGGAGCGCCCACCTGAGTTGCTTGAAGAAATCAAGGGGTGAGTGAGTAATTCCTTATGGTCTCTATGCCACTTGGATGCATCCTAGGCTTCTTATCTGTTTTTCTGTTATCTCTAATTGTTTCTGACTTAATCACGCAGGCTTACAAAGTGGGTACCGCCTCCCGTTAAGATGACAAGAAGTTACGTTGAGGATAATATCAATAGATCTAGGAAGAGGATGGATGTTGCTGCATTGGACATGTTGCAGTTCCACTGGTATGTTTGTTGCTCATAAAGTTACCATAACTGTCATAACATTTGAGTGCCATTTTCTGAGCATGCCATCTTCCATGCTAGAAGCCACTGCTGAAATTTGAAAATGAGTTTGCAAGTGAATTTTTAGTGCAGTTTTTGCAGGCAATTTTGCAATGGTATATCATTCAAAAAAGACTATTCATTAATATGTGATGTAATTGGATTACAGTTGTCTCTTTTGCCAATTGCCATTGCTCTTAGTTGTACTGCATGAGATATCAATTTGAAGGACATTTGGAAGTAATGTTGAGTGTTGATAATTCAGTACATCTTTCTGAGGTAAATGTGCTTATTTGGTACTAGAAACCCAAAACTTCAGAGATGCCAAGTTGATTTGAACCTGTGATACTCTGATAGTGTGGGTACTCCTTGAGGGATGCGGACGAACTTTATAATTTCTATGATATAACTACTGTCACAGCTGGTAATTCTGCTGACCTTATATCCTAAAATAAAATAGGTGGGATTACTCAAATCTTGGATATTTGGATGCACTAAAGCACATCACAGACCTGAAGGAGGAAGGTAAAACTCTAAATTCTAAACTTAAACCAGATATTAGCTCTTATCATTTATGCTCTCATGCCTTTCCAGTACGAATGGATTCTTACATAACATGTTTTTTGTTCTGAAGGCAAGATAAAGACTGTAGCTCTGACAAACTTCGATACAGACAGACTGCAAATAATTCTAGAAAACGAAATCCCAGTTGTGAGCAACCAGGTATATTTCTCCACCTCTATAGTCTATACGGAGGATTTCTTTTCGTCTGTTATTGTATGGCCCTCAGATAAGTGGGAGATGGTTGCGATTGTCAGGTTCAACATTCCATCGTTGATATGCGCCCTCAGCAAAGAATGGCAGAGCTTTGCCAGTTAACTGGAGTTAAACTTATAACGTCTGCTCCCTGCCTTCATACCTCTCTGCCTCTCTCTAAGTAGAACATACATTCAAAGTTTAAACCCACAATCCTTTGATGCAGGTATGGCACAGTGATGGGTGGTCTTTTGTCTGAAAAGTTTCTTGACACCAACGTATCAATACCTTTTGCTGGACCTCCTCTAAATACCCCATCTTTGCAGAAGTATAAGAGGGTGAGCACCTTGTATTGTTGTACTTTTGGCCCCCTTTCCGTTTCACATCATCCTCATTCTTGAGGCTGTGACAGATGGTCGATGCTTGGGGTGGCTGGAGCCTGTTCCAGACTTTGCTGCAAACTTTAAAGAAGGTGTCATTGAAACATGGTGTTCCTATCGCAACTGTTGCTGTGCGATACATACTGAACCAGGTATCCATCTTACATCAAGCTGGCTTGAAGATTTTTCATGTCTCAATCTGTAGTATTCAACAACTCATGGCTTCTGTTATTATGATCTTTTTTTTTTGGTTTGGAGCAGACATCTGTTGCTGGTTCCATGGTAGGTGTGAGATTGGGACTCTCCGAGCACATCAAAGACACCAACTCCATATTCTCACTTGAATTGGATGAAGAGGACATGAACAGCATCACCGAAGTATCAAAGAAGGGCAGAAATTTGATGGATATTATTGGGGATTGTGGCGACGAGTACAGAACTTAGTTGTTCATGCTGCTGCTTGGCTGATATACTTGTGCCCAATTTTCATAGCTCCGAATGTTTGTCTACCTTAAGTCTAGCGGCTCAGCACGCAGTTGAGGCAAGCCTGCACCTGAATGTCTATTATTCGAGTCCCAGCATGTAACCTCCATGGAGGAAACCCCACCTATTAAACTGTAAATACACAAGGATGCAGATGGCTAATGTGTTGATTTGTTCATAGTCCTGTTTAGCGAGTACTGATTAGATCTATACAATAATACAATTATCATATGTTTTTACCTTCTCAACTGGATCTGGACTAGTCAACTGCCTGTGATCTGGTTTGACCTTCCGGTGAAAGTGAAACTGCACTGCACGTCTGCACCCGACATGCTGCTCCAATCATGTGATGAATGAGTGGAGTTGAGAGGAAATCCCAGCATGTGATGCAGGTTTGTGTGCCCTGATGAAGATACCATCGAGACCCACTTTTAAACAGAAAAGGAGGCGCAACAATCTTGTGAAGGTTCCATAGCTGTGGAGGCAGAGAGACGGGAAGAATCATAGCCTCACCGTCACCGAAAGCGCCGTTGCGGCCACCAACGTGCAAAACATCTCCCGAGCAAGCATGCATATCCTCATCTCGAACAACTGTTAGATCACACACCATTTTCAATAGAGATTTGACACATTTTTGTCGAGCTGCGTAGAGATATTACTCGTAGAGAACACTGATGTGGTTCAATATTTTACAACAACGTTTCAACTGCAGCATAAAAATGTTTCGCTAGCATGTCATGGATCAAGTTTCTACAAAAAAAAGATGCTACAACATAGAATGTAAAAGATGTTTCTCCTCGCAAAGATTTTTGAGCGAACATTGAAGAAAATTATAAATTTGCTTCCCTGACATGTCACATGATTTTACAACCAAAGGTTTTACAATACACTCTAGACCACGGTAAAAAAAATTAATGATTTGCTCGCATTATGGCATGGTATTTTAGGGCAAACATAAAAGAATTCACTAGGGTATCGTGGATTTTTTTATGTATGGTATGTTTGGTTTTGGACTAGCCCTGTTTGGTTCACAGCCTAAGGTTACCACGACTAACCTTAGCACATTTCCAGCTGTTTCCAAATACCAGCTAACAGTTCTTTCATGATTATTGGGAACGAAGTTTTTCTTTCCAGTTCCTTAATAATCTAGTCTCAATCCAACTACCGTATTGGAAGAGTGAGTGCCCCAACCCCCTAGCCCTAGGTTTGGTGAGTTGGGTTTGATTATTGACTTGTCTCAATAATTATTGAAAAAAGAGAAAGATAGAAGGATCTACTGAAGCACTATGTTTGCATCAACTGTTCCAATACGATAATTGGACTGGGGAATGGGGATCTGCGAGAGACGCTCTTAGGCAACCATAATTTTTCTAGTCAGTGTTTGGTTCCTGTCACAATAATGTCTAACTTTTAATTAATTTTCTCACTTCCCATAACTAAATTATCTTGGGCATATACTAAATCATCTACAAATTTCTAGTCATTGTTTGTCATACACTAAATTGACTAGAAAAGTTGTGACTATCTAAGGTTAGTCGGAAAAAACCTAGGTATAAAAACGCATTAAGAAGTGCCACTCATATCCTAAAGATGGCATTTCTTTTTCAAAACGCCAAGTATTTGGGCACAGTATTGTTTAAGTGGTACATTTGGCTACTTTTAGGATAAACATTAAACTATAGCCTAAAAACAATTCTTTGGCATATCATGGAACAACTTTAAAAGGCAAACAATAAATTATGGAATAAAAATTCTACTAGCATATAGTTGATTAAATATTTGAAGTCATCCTTTAAAGCACTACACAAAAAATTTTGCTGGCACATCGCGCTAATTCATTGTTCTTTTATGGTAAACTTTAAATCAAGGAACATAAATATCTATTACGGATAGATAAACACCACACTACATCACAAAAAACTCTCACTACTATTGCAAACCTTATCTTTCACTGTAAATCATTAACTATAGGACAACCATACTTCACGAGTATAACGTAGGCGCGGTGATGCAAAAGAAGTTAGTTTAAACACAGAACCATCCAATTCAGACAGAATTCGCCAAATAGGGAAATCAGCCAACGGCTTTTTTCCTTCCATGCTGCGGCAGCCGTACACGTGTACAGCTGCGTCGAACCGATGGCCCCCAAAAAACTGAGACCCTGAAACAAAAAAGGAAAATGAGGAGAGGGAAAAAGGGGAAAGGAACCAGGAGAATGAAAGCCCAAGCCACCAACGCAACGCGGCAGCAGGAAGGCAAGAGGAATCGAGTCCACCACCACCGCCGCCGCCGTGCAGGGGCGGCCGGGCTCGCCGTGGCCACACCTTGCGGCGCTCGCGAATCCAATCCTCCGCCCCCCCACTCCTCACCGGCGCGCGCGTTTATAAATATAGATTCTCCGGTCGCGATCGCCGCCCCGGATCGGATTCAACTCACCTACCCTTCCACCCCCTCAATCCCGAGCTCCGCCTGCTTCCTACGCTACCGCGGCCGACTCCGACCTCCCCGCTCCTCGAGCAAGCTGCCATGGCGGCCGCCGCTCTGAGGGAGCAGCTCAACGCCCTCCTCGCCTCCATGTTCGCCTCGGTGAGCCCGGCCTCTCCGCGCTCCCGTGCTGTTCGATCGGATTGGGCGTTCCGGAGCCGAAGGATTTAGTGAGTTTTTTTTTGAAAAAAGGAGTTCTTTTGTCTGTTGCGGTTGCGGTGCAGGGTCTGGTGGACGAGCAGTTCCAGCAGCTGCAGATGCTGCAGGACGACGGGAGCACCCCGGGATTCGTCGCCGAGGTCGTCACCCTCTTCTGCGACGACGCCGACAGGATCATCTCCGAGCTCGCCGCCCTGCTGTACGCCCTCTTCGCCCCTGATTGCTACTAGTATTGTTGCTGCTGCTGCTGGCAATTCCTCCGTCCCGTGCTATGGAGTATCGATTGATTGATCTGTCCTGGTCTGGGATTTGCGTCTGCGTGTAGGGAGCAGCCCGTCGTGGACTTTGATAAGGTGGACGCCTACGTGCATCAGCTAAAAGGGAGCAGCGCCAGGTGATCACCCCACGCCTGATTTTGGTTTCAATTTCTGCGCACCTTTTCTGTTTTAGTGACGCTATTGGGGTGTGCCCACTCCGTGCTAGGTGTTGGTGATGTAGACTAGTAGGCATGTGGTTTTGACTCTGCCTGCCGTATTTAGGTGCTTAGAGTAGGCTTCCTGTTTTTATCATCTGTGCCATCATAGGTCAATGGTTAGGAGGATCCTAGAACTGTATGCAACATTTTGCAGTGGAATTCTGAATATTCTTGACACTGCCCATATTACAGCTGTGCAAGTAAATGGTGATATCAAATTTGTCGTCTTGTGAGCTTTTCTGAAACTATTGTTTTGCTATGATAAGCTATAGAAATGGTAGTTTCACCAACTGAAATACGACGACAGTGACAATAGGATATCTTAAATATTGATTGCTTTTCGCGGTAGACCATTTCAATTTTTTTTGCCTTTTGGGAACTAGGAGTCTACTTGAATGTTGAGCTTTTGTTGTAGATTGGTTCACGGAGCACTGGATCATATCACAAACCTCCTGATATAAACTCTGTACTCTACTTATCAGGCCCAGAGCCTCATCTTCAGTGGTCATGTGCTTAACAGATGAACTAGCAGTAATCGTCGATTGTCATATTTGTGACATGCTTTAGACAAATGCTTATTGTGCTTGCCCAGAACTGTTTCCCATACTTATTAGTAATTGCCCTAGCACCGCTAACCATTGGTTACTACCCTAGTAAGTTTGTCAAGATGTCATCATGCTGCAGAGTTGAACACTGAGGTTAAAACATATCTTTTTGTTATTCAGTGGTTGCTTCCGATGCTATAAATATGATGCTTTTCAGCATCCTTTTTAACTGAATCAGTTTGATGGTGTTTTGCTGATCTGTTCTTTTCTGGCCTATTTCAGTATTGGTGCTCAGAAAGTGAAGTTTACTTGCATGCAGTTCCGTCAGTTATGTCAGGACAAGAACAGAGACAGGTCAGTATTCAGTAATAGTAGATGTCATACCATGACTTTGGTCCTCATTTTCCTGTTTAATTTTTCATATATTCAGTGACTAAATACTGAGATGGATTGAGTTTTTCTTTATCAAGTTAGAATAGCAACTTCTGATACATTTCAGTTAACTTTTCAAGCTCTGCAATTTTACTGAATCTGGTGCGTTTGCATAATTTCAGGTGCATCATGGCATTAGCCGTTGTGAGAAATGAGTTCTATGATCTGCGCAACAAGTTCCAGACTATGCTTCAGGTAGTTCCATAGTGCTTACATGGCCTCTTGAATTTTGTATGGAAGAACTGTTTGGTTTCTGAAGCATTTACTTGTGTCTTTTATTGGTCTCTTAAAATTATACCTGTCTAGTGAATGTTTCTGTGTTCATTTTCTATTCATGCTTACATGAATACATGGTAAAGTACCAAGTGGCAAGAAACCGTTTGATTTCTCGGTTTAAATTGAATTTGTGCTAGTTATCTCATCAATAAGATAATAGCAGCTAGTTTTCGCTCATGTTTGATTTGTGAAACTATGTAAATTCATGCCCATAGACAGCTTTATCAGCACACCCTGTTTTAGCATTATTGACCTACTGTCATCTTTTGATGCAGCTTGAGCAGCAAATCCAGGCTCAACAATAAATTGAAGAAGAAAGAGTGTAGTTGCATGTGATCTCACATGATAAGTGTATCTCTGGAGATGTAGACCATGTTCATTGTTCGCTGGATTCCCGCAATGCGTATGCAATCATTGACATTGAGGTCTTAATGCTTACAAAACTTTGGCTCACAAACCTGTAACTGTTAGCGGCAACAACGACTGCCTAGCGTTGTGCCTCTGTTGCTCTAGCCTGTTTGTGTTGGATTGCCATCGTATGCAAACTTTTACTGGGTGCCTGGTAACTCAGCTAGCGGATTTCTTGCTTTTGGAAATGGATGCCGGTGTATGATTCACCTGTACCGCAACATGCTATCTGAGTAACTGAAGTTGTGAAGTCTTTGCTGGTTGTGCTGTTATGAATAGGCTTGTGTGATGGATCTGAAATCTCGGGGATGTTGTTAGATTCACCAGAGTCACTTTGTTTTCATTTAGCTGGGATCCACTTAGCATGCAGAGAGGTTCTGAATCAGAGTTCCTAGCTGTTGTTTCTAGGGTATTATGGACGAATTCAGTTTTTGCTGGGATACCCGTCTCAGTTAAGTGTGTTTTTCGCTGAGCTGGACGCCCGCACCTATGTTGGTTGTCCGATTTCAAGTAGTAATTCACCGGAATCAGATCCGTGAACACTCAGCGCCTGTATGGGGATAGCTCTGGTTCATCGTATGATGCTGCAATCAAAATGATATCTAGTCGAAGCCAATTTGACTGATACCATATGCATATATAATGATCAGAACTTCAGAAGCCATGTGCTGCCGGGAACAAATGGCGAGGAGACAGGTAGTTGGTACGCAGAACCATAAGGATTTTTTTTTGAGATTAGAACCATAAGGATATTGTTATCTGGTAGATAGGAAAAATAACTAAATAATCGATTTGATCCATGCCAACACGATGCTTGCAGCGCAGTTTGGTGGCCTATCTGGATGGGCCACTAGTTGTTGCCGTTTCCTGCTTGAACATATAGCATCGTTGTCATTCTTGGGTTAGGTCATAAGGAATTCTTTAGAGGTTCAGCTGGATTTTTTTTATTGTTTTAAATCGCATTCCGTTGAAGGTCTTGCTGTGCATCAGCATTTGCTTATTTATTTATCTGTATAGTTTGTTGGGTTTCCCTTGTTAATTAGAAATTTGTTGCTCGCTCATGATCCCTACATTTCTTTTGGTAAAATAGACGTATTGATAATTCAACTTTGTCATGAGATAAGTTGGGGGACAAAGGGCCTACTTGGTTGGATGCCAAAATATTGGCATGCCAAAATGTGGGCATGCCAAATTTTTTTACCAAAATCTTGATAAGTTTAGAATAGCACTTGATTAGATGGGTTGTTTTTTGGCCTTCTAAGTGCCAAAATTTATGAGTTTGCCCACATTTTGGCATGCCAACATTTTGGAAGCGAACCAATCAAACCCTAAATTAGTCTTTTTGAAAGTTGAGGGACTAACTTAATCCTCGGACTAAAGTTAAGGGACCAATCATCTATTTTGCTATTTCTTTTCTACTTGTGATTAGAGAGCCAGGGGCAGAGAACTGGCTGGTTACAGCACTACCATGCACATGGTGTCAGCAGGTTGAAGGCACAAAACCGGGGCACAATTGGGAAAGGAGAAGTACGCCATCAGGGATGCATAGCGTAAATTTATTGTTTTGCAAGAGATAGTGGGGCCCAGGGGGCAGCGGCAGACTCTAGAGCTGAGTCTTGCTTGTATCGGTAAGAACAAAAAAAAACTATCGAGAAGAAGCTTCATCTTCTTTTCTTTAAGACTATGGCCATGATTAGCAGAGCTCTACCACCAATGATTCTGTTGATATTTTTGAGCTGGATACTTGTAGCTTCAAGAAAAACTGGATCTGAAACTGGACGTGGATCATGAGCATTTAGATAAGTCATTTTGTCTATAATTTCAATTAAATGCATCAACACCTAAACCATTTTAATTTATGCTACAAACTATAGATCCAACCTAAATCTTGGAGCAGGAGTTATGCCCATCTCACTCGCTTGGATCTGTGAAAGATACAACTAATTCAGATTTGCCTACTGAAATATTGGATTTGTAGCTCCAAGAAACATTGAATCATGGGGTGGACCTATGCCTCTCTCTTTCGCTTAGACATGTGGAAGATGCTGCTAATTCAGATTCGCCAACTGAAATAACACAGGTTCTACAGCAAAGATGTTTTCGGCGAGCCTGAAGCTTTGTCACTCCCATAAAACTCAACTGCCACGAGAGATCATCTGGGCAGACATGGCAGCAGGTATACTAGAACAAACAATGAATACGTTGTGTTTGACAGAAAAATACACATATAATTATAATTAGGTCATCGTTCATCAAGAGGAAGCCAAAGTTTCCCCGACGAGTTGGGCTTGCATCGAAGCCCATATCTATCACTCCCATAAATCGTCGGATACGGCCTGGACCGCGTCGTCGCTGCAAATGCGAGTCGGCGCGCCATGATCTCTCAACTCTCAGCTGGTCTCCTCCTGCAGTCCTGCTGGCTGGCAACTCCAACTGAATCCGCCGTGTAGCCGGGGACCCGGGGTCTCATCAGCTCCATGGATTGACGGAGGCGAGGTCTGGTCAGTGGTGGCCGCCGACCCTTCGTTCACGCCACCGTGAGCCTGTGAAGCTGATGATGCACATGCCAGACACGCACATGCATGCTGCCCGAGCTGACTTGCAAGCTCTGCGTTGGCATCTCGTTGGTTGGTCTAACATGACAGATGACTTGACGACCTGTCTTACTGACTGACTGACGACAGACAGGGATTACGATTTCCTCCCATGCTCATCTACTCCTCTTGACTCTCGAGGAGTCAAGATCAATAGCGTGTGTTGTTTAGTACAGATCCTGTGGCTGATCTTGGTGCCACCTCCGTTTTTCCTTTCCCATGGACAAGCGATTGGACTGCGATTCACGGCTTGGCCTCTTTGTGATCCTTGAGGCAGACGATTCCTTGCATGTAGCATGGGATCTCTGCCTCTATTGGCCCGCACGCATCATCAGGATGTTATTAGAGAGGAAAAGGCTTGAGGCAGACGAGTGAAGAACACTGTCTGAATGAGATATTCTCGTGTTTCAGCCTATATATGTCAGGCACGTAAGGGATGAGCTATGCTTATAACGTTGTAGTGGCTTGTGCAATAACATGTTCCAGGAAGTGAGATCAAGACGGCAACTCACCAGCAAATCACATAGTTTATGCTATGCATCTAGATATACATGTATGTCTAGATATATGGTAAGAACTATGCACCTAAAAATGTCGAAACGACCTATAATTTGGAACGGAGGGAGCACATCAGATGATGCTACCTTAGTCGACAGAGTCCACAGCGGTCTAAGGCCAGGGATGCTCACAACCGACCAAGCAAGGCGTCAAACCTAGTTCAACTCAGGACTAAATCGACGGGTGAGAATTGTTCACATCTTATAAGATAGCTTCTCCGACGCTCATTTCAGGTCTGTGACTAAACCCAACACACGATCCGTTCCATGCCCCCAAGGGAAGAGCGGAAAGGGACCACTTATGGTGCATTCAGAAGTTGCGGCGGCTAACTCGCTGTCAGCTCCATTATCCCAGCCACTTTATTAATCCATACTTGCCTGATTGTCTCTCACTCCCCCAATAAATATAAACAATAATCATACTTGGTATATAATATTAATGCGCTGTTATAGCAAGGAAATATACACATGCTCTTGGCCAGGGGAACAAATTGAATCAAAAAATTGTCTATGTCTCTGGAAGTCTGGATCCTGAAAAAAGGAACCGGTTCCTCTGCAGAGGGACTCGGTGCTACTGATGTGCACGTCATTGGGACGAGTTCCCCTGCAGTACTGCAGAGTAGGCTTGTCCGAAAAAAGATACAAGCAGGCATCTTCCTCGCTCCATTCATCTGGTAGATGCAGTTCTCGTTGAAGCAATGTTCTACTCCAAATATACGTTAATTTAAAGGGAACAAATATATACTAGGTGACCTACTTGCTCATGAATCACCAAGTCAATCCAAGCGTGTGGCGTGGCGTTCTAGTTGATGCCACTAGCTCACCCGGCCCATGTTCTAGCATGTATTAGCTTACCAAACATGTACCCTGGGGATTCTGCCTGTCAGAGTCCAGAACCCCTACGGATCACGCATCCTGAATTATTATCCACGTATGATAAAGAAGGGAAAGGAACGGAATGCAACCCAGTGGTTAGGATTTAGCTTCTGAAAGCTGTACTGGCTTGGTGTATAAGACAATAACGAGCAGACAAAAAAACTGTCAAGGATTAGCAGAGAGGGCAGATGTTTGTCAACCAGTATCCAATCTACCCTTTTCTTTTCTCATTTATCTATTCGGAAAACGTCCATCTTCTAGTCCTGTGTATCCTACCTCATGGTAGTCATGTCTCAGCTGCATCACTAGCCTCTGTTACGTTACGAACAGCTTGTTCAGGTGTGTCAAAGCACTATGATCTCTTTCTTCAGTTGCCAAGCTTAACCTGACTGATGGGCCGGTTGTTCTTTTATTTTCCCCCACACGGCTACACATCTAAATAAGATGGATTAATGGTATCTTGATTTGTACAGTGAAGATTAATTTGCTTTCAAGTGCTTACTATTATCTTCTCCTGACAGTGACGGGGGTAATCCTCTGAGCCCAGTGCATTGTCGATCCCTTGCAGTAAAGTCCATGATGCCATTGCTATGCTAATTATAGATTACGTGCACTCAAACCGCCCAAAGACTCGCACACCTTGGTGGCTGGCTTGTGTATAAATATCCACGCTCAGGAGCCTCTTTCGGTGTGGTGTGCCTCTCACACTTGAACTTCGTCTAGCACCAAGTAGTCCTAGCTAGCTTTCTCCCTTCCTGCTTTCTCTCTCTGATCCCTCTCTCATATACACAAAGCCAGAAATACACAACACAGACTGAAATGATGGTTGGAACAATGGAGGAAGCAAGGATCCCCGGGTACTTAAAGAACAAGGGCATCCTCATCACTGGCTCAACGGGCTTCCTTGGAAAGAGTAAGCATGCTGCATGCCTCTCTTGTCTCGCTGAACGAACTAATGGAAACTTCGGCAGCTGTTGCATGCATTGTGCTCACCTTCACCTGATCTTCTTGTGCCTTGTCCTGTCTCGCTGCAGTACTGGTGGAGAAGATACTGAGGGTCCAGCCGGACGTCAAGAGGATCTACCTCCCGGTGCGAGCGCCGGACGCGGAATCGGCCAAGAAACGGGTGGAGACTGAGGTGAGTTCAATCACTTTTGGTAACAGCAGCTTCTTCTGTTCTAGTACTAGTTGTTTTTTATTTTGGGTTTCTTTCACCTGATCTTCAGGTAAGTGTTCGTTAAAAATCAGTGGCACGCATGGGCCTAATTAAGTAAGTTAATGTCGGAAAGAGCCTGAAACATTCTTCAGACAAAGTAGCAGACTTGCAAGTCCCTCCCTTTCTTGCTGTGCTCTACGGTTCGCTTATTTGTTTAACCCTCACACAAAGAAGCGAGGTATATCCTACAACATTCCCATTCACTGCGACAGTACTAAGGTACCATGGTACTTTGGCGAAATGTAAAAGCTAGTACTACAGACTGTCCACAATCAAGACTCGGATCAGTTGCATGCCATAGGTGTAGGTTGATTACATTCTTTAAAGAGCGGTCTTCAGGATTTCAACTTGTGCCCTGATCTGTCCAGGGATCCTTGAACGGTTCATCCCGTTCTGATGACAGCTAGCGTTGTCCAAGTTCATCTCTCTACCTTTTCTTGGTGATTGGACTGCAGCAACTATTATCAAAAATATAAAAGTAGTTATTAGTAATGAAAAGAGAATATATCAAAAATATAAAAGTAGTTATTGGTAATGAAAAGAGAGTATATTTTAGACGTGAGGTATGAGTATTCCTCAACTCTGTAGTCAAGCATGAAACAGGCAGGGTAGGGTGCCGGAAGAACGAAAAGATCTGCAGGCAAGGCAAGGGCCCCTGCAGCTTGCAGCAGCGAGTAGATCTGAATTCTGAAGCCTGCATGCTTCGGAGCCGAGAGGGCCTTCTGCAGGTGCAGGCCTGCAGCACGTTACACACCTCGTATTCGTGTTTAGGCTACCTGCTAGGAGTTATTGCGTAGCATGCGAATAGGGCAGCTGCTGGTAGGTCTGGTCAGGAGCAAGGAGTAATTGCCATCGGCACTTGTACTGCCCGGCTCAGTATGCTGTGTGCAGCATCATGCCATGCCATGCCACTGGTCGCTGCTTGATGCATGCCGGGAAACGGTGTGCTGGGCTGGGTGAAGTCGTCCCCGGTTTTGCGTCGTCTCAGCATAATACAAGTCCCTAGAGGCCTGACTGAACATTGCAGTACCTACTGGTTACTGTTAACGGTCCTATATGAAAGGGATTCAGGCAGTGCCATTTGCCAAAGACACAATCTTGGTGTTAATTTTACTCCCTTTTTTTTTAATGTTCAGGCAGCAACCTTGAACTTTCTCTCCCCCATCATCTTTCTCTCCCCATCATCTTCCTCCTCCTTGTACTCCAAGGCTAACTATGTTCTACAGTAACCCGGAGCCATGAAAAAACAAGGCGGCCAAAAAAGAATGCCTACTGGAGGAACTGTTATTCTACTGTACAAAGAAGGACGACGATGGGGAGAGAAAGTTCATAGGGACCCTAGCGGCAAAAATTCCATGCTGGATCAGTAAGATGGCCCCAGCGTGGTCCGTCAGATCTATCTCTGCACATAATCGTTGCACTGGCAATCTTCAGTTTTCACACACCTAGACCTACTAGCTCACCGAAGAATCTCCTTTCTCCTACACACCAAGATGGCAAGATCGCCACAGAGAAGGGACCCATCTGCAGGACACGGCACCCACCCTGCAGATCTCCCGGCACAGCCACGCATTACTGGGCCTGAGCCGTACGCAATGCCGTGTGCAAGATCCATCTCTCCATCTGGGGACCCATGGAAGCCCAAATGATCCACCCTATATGAACTCGCCATCATCATCGAAGCATCTGGGTAGACAAGAATGAGACATGCGTTTAATCACCAGAGGCGTCATGCCATGGACCAGCGGAAACATGCCTTCTGCCGATGTGATGCGACCCCCACATGCAATTAAGGGGACCTAACCATTTCATTGATAGGCTGAAACATTAGAAGTTCAACGAACTTTTATTAGAAAAAAAAATTGCTGCTGCTGCTGAGGAAAAAAAATGCTGAAATTGATTGGCAAGTGTTTTGGTTCATGGTTGATGCAGGTGATCGGGAAGGAGCTGTTTGGGCTCCTGCGGGAGACGCACGGCAAGGGGTTCCAGTCCTTCGTCGACGAGAAGGTCGTCCCGCTGGCCGGCGACATCATCCACGAGAACTTCGGCGTGGAGGGAGCCCAGCTGGCGCAGATGACCCAGGAGATCAACGTCATCGTCAACGGAGCCGCCACCACCAACTTCTACGAGAGGTCGGCCGCCGGCCATCGGTTCTCTTCTTCTGAAAATTAGCACACTGAAAATGGCGTCTGAACTCTGCAATGTGTGCAGGTACGACGTGGCTCTGGACGTGAACGTGATGGGAGTGAAGCACATGTGCCAGCTGGCCAGCCAGTGCCCCAACCTCGAGGTCATCCTCCATGTCTCCACTGGTAAAGAAGTTCCTGAATCTTAGCAATTGTTAATATAAGCATTAAGCTGTAAGTACATTTCTGTGTTTAGTTACTGACTGAAACTGCAATGCATGGCAGCTTACGTTGTTGGGGAGAGGCAAGGCGTGATCCAGGAGCTGCCGTTCAAGCACGGCGAGACCCTGCGTGAGGACGACGCCGAGCTGCGGCTGGACGTCGACGCCGAGCTCCGGCTGGCCAGGGACTACCAGCGGCAGCTCGCCGGCGACGACGCGGAGCAGAAGAACGAGAGGAAGGCCATGAAGGAGCTCGGCCTCGCCAGGTAATTAACTAATCTTTGATTTCGAATTTAAACTGTGTGTGAAATACAATCTCAATGGGGATCAATTGATGTGCAAATCATATTGAAAAAAAAAATGCGCTGCAGGGCCCGGGAGTTCGGGTGGCCCAACACGTACGTGTTCACCAAGGCGCTGGGGGAGATGACGCTGGCGCAGGAGCTCGCAGGCGGCGGCGTGCCCGTGGCGATCGTGCGGCCCAGCATCATCACCAGCATCCAGAAGGACCCGCTGCCGGGGTGGATCGAGGGGACCAGGACCATCGACGCCATCCTCATCGGCTACGCCAAGCAGAACCTCTCCTGCTTCCTCGCCGACCTCGACCTCACCATGGACGTCGTAAGCCTACTTCAAGCTCCTAACTGCTCATCACCCACCTTGCTACACTAGCTAGCAGCAGACAGCTACTGCTAGGAGCATGCCCTAGTAGTCTTGCTTGCTCTAGGTAGGACGGTGTAGGTCGACAACGCGTCAGTGCGTCACGCATCTCAACACTCGCGATCGATCGAGCACATTGAAGCCACTGCACCAACCAACCACACCCACCAGTTTGATGATCTAAATGCTTCGCCGATTAAGTGCGCCGCCGGCTTTCATGACATGGGTTGCTGGCAGGCAAATCGGAGTAGTAGGTTAAGTACAAACAGTATACGAAAGCAACATTGGACAAGTTCTGATCGAATATGAATCTGAATTTCAGTTAATTTTCGTACGAAAAATACTCTATAAAGAATTTCCTGCAATGTGTGTGACGCAGATCCCCGGGGACATGGTGGTGAACGCGATGATGGCCGCGGTGGCGGCGCACGCCTCGCCGCCGGCGGGCCAGCGGCGGCCGGCGCCGGCGCATCCGACGGTGTACCACGCGACGTCGTCCCTCCGGAACCCGGCGCCGTACGCGGTGCTCTACCGGACGGGGATCCGCTACTTCAGCGCGCACCCGCGGGTGGGCGCCGACGGGCGGCCCGTGCGCGCCCGGTCGGTGCACTTCTTCGCGACGGTGGCCGGCTTCACGGCGTACATGGTGGTCCGGTACCGGCTGCCGCTGGAGCTGCTGGGGCTGCTGAACCTGCTGCTGTGCGGCCTCCTCTCGCGGCTCTGCGACGAGCTCCGCCGCAAGTACGCCTTCGTGATGCGCCTTGTCGACCTCTACGGGCCCTTCGCGCTCTTCCGGGGC
Source organism: Panicum miliaceum (assembly GCA_032594955.1). Taxonomy (NCBI): domain Eukaryota; kingdom Viridiplantae; phylum Streptophyta; class Magnoliopsida; order Poales; family Poaceae; genus Panicum; species Panicum miliaceum. Next base: position 32,599,685 of record CM064066.1, on the reverse strand, counting down.
GTCTTCGACGACGCCAACGTGGAGAAGCTCAGGCTGGCAATGGCGCCCGCCGACCGCGCCGCCTTCAACTTCGACCCAAAGACCGTCGACTGGGACGACTACTTCTACAGGATCCACATCCCCGGCGTCATGAAGTACGTGCTCAAGTGAATTGACGCCAAGCCAAGCAATGAAGGAGACGAGTTGGAATCGTGTGAGCTTGTACATCCCATTCATCGAGTCCCATGCCATTCAGCGAAGAAGAAATGATCGGTGATCATGCATGGACGATGAGGGAGACATTGCTGGAAATGCATCCAGTCAGCAGCTAGCTTGGACTTCTAATTATGATTTAGCTGGATATTATTATATTTGATATATAATAAATAGACAATGGTGTCCGGTACTATTAGTAGGCATCCTGCCCTCATCTCGGTTATTCGTTGATTCATTATAATTAAGCGGGCTGGATTACCATTGCAGACCTTCATAAGCTATAACATTCTTGTATGTTTCTTGGCAATCAGGTCAGATCTGCCGCCGGCCTCGTCTTATAAAATACTTCTTTCATCCCAAATCAAATTATTAGTCAGTTTAATTTTTCTATACATCTAGATATGTGTTATGTCTAGATACATAACAAAATTAATGTATCTAGAAAAGCTAAAATAACTAATAATTTAGAATGGAGGGAATATGTGTAATGTTATGATGCTCAACAAACTAAGCATATATACCGTTAAATGTGTGTAAACACTTTTCCGGAATATGGAAGCCACAACACAGACCACAAAAAGTATCCTTCTAAATTCATAGTTGCCACAATTTATCCCGAACGTAGTGTATTTACAAGTGTGGTGTAGTGTATATAGCAGTTGATGTTGTATTCATCTTCTTACATCATCAGGTAGCGCACTGATCGAGTGCTCGAATTTGAAAGAGGCCCAGCCCAGTGTAGACATTAAGGTAAAGTTTGCCCTTGGGCACATGCTTTGATGTTAGTAACCATAATATCCGCTTTTAGATTATTCATGAAGATCAGGAGAGAAAACACAAAGTTCGATAATTTCATGCAGTGCACGAAATCTCGGAGCACACTCGATGATTAGAATCATGTGAAAGCTAGGATCATTGGTCAATTTTGTTAGGCCTGGACCGCATGCATTTTTATGGACCTGATTGGAATAGGCCTGGCCCAGTACAGCCCTCCCATGAGCACACCGCCATCGCCCTGTCCTCTGTCACTGTGTCACTTTTGCCGTCCTCCGATTATCAGCTAGCTTATGCCTCATCCACTGGGATGAATTCATCCCACAGATTTGTTTTTGTATTTTTCGTATCGCCAGAACAAAAATCTAGGGTCGGCAATTTACTATCCCCTCACAGAAGAAGTAGAACAAACAAAAGAGGGATGGACCAGGTCAGTCAGGCTGTCTCTCTGCAATGTGAGCAACCAATTGCTGTTGCAGTGCAGAAAAAAAAAAGAAGAGAGATCCAACAATTGCAGATTCTATGCATTGGTAATTTTCTTGACAGTTTCAGTTGCAATTTGCAAATGCTGAATTCAAACGTTGGTCTACGATAACAAACATACCAACTCTTTTTTTTCTGAGGTTATGAATAAACCAACTCGATTGGCTGTGAAAAGATAGCAGAGCAGTACCGAACTTTGCAGATGCGGTTACAGTCATCACCGGATCGGATGTACCCTATGCAAAGCACTAATATCAAAGCATGGCACTTGATACACACATGGACACATGGTATGGTATTCGAGAGGAGACCTAGAAGAAGAAAAAAGGCCAAAAGGTGAAATTAAATTCCTGACACGTCTTGGCCTTTACTTTACGCTTTTCGTTTGAGTTCAATTTTTCACTCGAATTCGTTTTCGTTTTTTTGTTTGTTTTTGTTTTTGTTCCCTTTCTCATCGTCACACGAACAGGACGAACACCGCCGCCGTGTTCTTCGCCACCGCCGCCGCCGCCCGCCGACCGAATCCGCCCGCCGCCGCCGGTTCTCGCCCGGACCATTACTCCTCCGAGCTTCTCTACTATACGGCCTGCCCGATTCGCCCCTTCGCGTCCCGATACCAGTCGTCCCCCGGCTAGGGTTTTCGCCGCGGATTTCTAGGGTTTTGAGCATGGCCTCGTCGATTTGGGGCTGCGACGGACCGTGAGTGTAGTCTTGTCTTCCTGGGGGGTGGGAGGAGATGATTACCGAGAAGCCAAGCTGGATTCGGCACGAGGGCCTGCAGATCTTCTCCATCGACATCCAGCCCGGCGGCCTCCGCTTCGCCACCGGCGGCGGCGACCAGAAGGTGTGCTTGTTTTTTTTCTTCAGTTAATTGGAGCTCACAACTGTAAATTTTCCCTTGCTCTTTTGTCAATTTGCAAAAAAAATTAAAAATTCCAGCTAACTTGCCTTGGTTAGCCTTTTTTTGCTTGCTAACTGTTGTGTGGGTAAACCTTTTTTGTGCTTCGGTGATGTTCCCAAGTTGAAACTATTATTTGGAGGTGAAGTATAGCTAATAGCTTATGATCATTTTTGTGTTCTTGGGTCCAGCTTGTTTGGTTAAGGGTATTATTTTGGGTGAATTGACTAGCTATTGGAAGGTATTTGAGATAACCTTAGAATTTGTGATGTAGTATCAGGATTTTCGGCTGGAACTTGTTGTACAGCCACAAATTTTAATCCCATAAGACCAATTTGAGTCGTTTATGTTGATTTTAGTCCAGCTTGTTAGGATGGGCTGAGTGTTCATCAAAGTCAAGGTTCGCTAGTGATGTGAGTCTTTACTGGGAATGATGGTAGCTTTGTTGTTGAGTGATAATTGGAAATTTTAATATTGCCTTTTGTGATCCTGTTGATCATATTTAATGGTAACTTCTTGTTTATACGAGACTGAGGTATAACTACTCTTTCATATTTTGCTTCTCTTTCCTAGGTGACCTTCTCTTTACTAAATCCCTTTTATTTGCTTCCTTGTTGGATTAGGTTCGAATTTGGAGCATGAAATCTGTGGACAAGGACAATGCCAACAATGATTCAAGCCAAAGGTTGCTAGCTACAATGCGTGACCATTTTGGATCAGTAAACTGCGTGAGATGGGCCAGGCATGGACGCTATCTGGCTTCAGGATCAGATGATCAGGTTATCCTAATTCATGAGAGAAAAGCTGGTTCCGGAACAGCTGAGTTTGGTAGTGGAGAACCTGCAGATCTGGAAAATTGGAAGGTTGTTATGACCTTAAGAGGGCATACTGCGGACGTGGTAATTATCTTCCGAAACTGCACCCGTGCTGTATATCTGCACTATTTTTTCCTTAAAAAACCATGTTTACAGTTTATGCTGTTACTCTTGAGCTCTTATTACCACCTTTAGTTATTGTTACTGTCTAATTGTTGAACACCTCCTTTTCCTATGCCTAAAGTAGGTAGACCTTAATTGGTCCCCTGATGATTCAACATTGGCTAGCGGCAGCTTGGATAATACTGTTCACATATGGAACATGACCAACGGCATGTGCACTGCCGTCTTGCGAGGGCATTCCAGCTTGGTCAAAGGGGTTACTTGGGATCCTATTGGTTCTTTCCTTGCAAGCCAATCAGATGATAAGACTGTTGTAATATGGCGTACAAGTGACTGGAGTCTTGCTCACAAGACAGAAGGCCATTGGACAAAATCTGTATGTTATGTTTCCTAACTTTTATCGTTTACTGTAATCTTATGCCCTTGTTGCTGAAAGCCTTTCTCATTTTCCATCTTCCTGCAGCTTGGTTCAACATTTTTTAGGCGACTTTCATGGTCACCTTGTGGACACTTCATTACTACGACTCACGGCTTCCAGAAACCTAGGCATTCAGCCCCTGTGCTTGAGAGAGGCGAGTGGTCTGCAACTTTTGACTTTCTAGGGCATAATGCACCTATTGTGGTGGTTAAGTTTAATAACTCAATGTTCCGTAAGAATTGCTCAAATGGGCAAGACACAAATGCTGTGTCAGCTGGATGGGCCAATGGAGCATCAAAGGCATCAACAAAAGAACAGCAACCGTATAACATTATTGCTATTGGAAGTCAAGACAGAACTATTACTGTTTGGACGACAGCAAGTGCCCGGCCATTGTTTGTTGCTAAGCATTTTTTCTCTCAAAGTGTGGTTGATTTATCTTGGTAAGACATTTCAAACATTCCTCTATAGTTAGTATTACCCATATACCCAAAGCTTACAGTGATGCTGTGCTTTTCACCTGACAGGAGCCCTGATGGTTATTCACTTTTTGCATGCTCCTTGGATGGATCAGTTGCCAACTTTCACTTTGAAGCGAAGGAGCTTGGATACAAGTTAAGTGATTCTGAACTAGATGAATTAAAGAGGAGTAGATATGGTGATGTCAGAGGACGGCAATCGAATCTGGCTGAAAGCCCAGCACAGTTACTGCTTGAAGAAGCATCAGCAAAGCAATCAGCCAGCAAAAAAGGGACTTCCGTTGTTCAGCAATTTCAAGCACCCCCAAAAGTTCCTGTGGATGTGCCTAACTCAGCTCCAGTTGTGCAAAGTCAGAAAGCTCCTGAAGCTTTACCCGAAGATGGGAAGAAAATATCAAGTCCTGCTGCTGGTGATACAAATAAAGTTACTCGGTTGTCTAGTCCAGTGAAGCAGAGAGAATACCGGCGTCCTGATGGCCGGAAAAGAATAATCCCAGAGGCTGTTGGATTTCCTTCCAATCAGGATAACATACCCAACCGTTCTCAGAATCAGGTTGTGGATTTTTCATCCTTAGATCAGCGAATGAACGGAATAAGACCATCTTATGGCAGTAGCGGTAACTGTAATAACTGTGGAGTTAAGGACCGCTCTGGTGTCACAGCCAGGGCAAACATTACTGAGAGTCTTGTTATTCAAAAAGCTTCAAGCGGTGCAGGAAATGATGGACGGCTCAGTGTAGAGCACACTGGATCGGTTGTTCCAGGCTCCTTGACCTGCTCTGTGCTTTCTATCCATGTATCAAATAAGAAAGATGAGGAGTCTTTGCCAGTCTGCCTTGAAGCAAAGCCTGTAGAACGCCCTGCAGCTGATATGATTGGTGTCGGTGGTGCCTTTTCGACAAAAGAAACTGAGATAAGGTGTACCAGAGGAACGGAAACTCTTTGGTCGGATCGTATCTCTGGAAAGGTTACTGTCTTGGCAGGCAATGCAAATTTCTGGGCTGTTGGCTGTGAAGATGGTTGCCTGCAGGTGAACATTAATCCTTATCAGAATTTCTTATCCATTGATTCTGTTTTTCAATATGGATTTTCTTTTTGTAAAGCGCATATGCCAAAGATTCAATATTTGATTAACCATTACTCTAAGAATTTGTAGGTTGTACCATACAAATATAGTATCGTTGGATTCATATTTGAAAGCACTTTCATATGATGTCAATTTCATGGTCTAAACATTATAATATGTAAGATATTAAAAATAAAAGTGTGGTGTTGTAGACTGCACCGGGTCAAACTGGGCCTTACATTTTGAAAAGGAGTACTATCTAACCCCTGTCAATTATTGCTGGAATAGGCTTTTATTTCCTTACAATTTGTTCTTCTGAATTAACTAGGTTTACACGAACTGTGGAAGACGAGCGATGCCTGCGATGATGATGGGATCTGCAGCCGTCTTTATAGATTGTGACGACTGCTGGAAATTGCTTCTTGTCACAAGAAGAGGTCTCGTGTACATATGGGACCTCTATAACAGGACCTGCATTTTGCAGGACTCTTTGGCTTCATTGGTTGCATCTCCAGATGAGCCGTCAGGAAATCATGCTGGTACCTACATGTACATCCAGTATTTAGTTGTCATGTTCAGCCTGAGATGGCTATTCTGAACTTCACTGCATCTTAATGTTTGCTGAAACAGTTGGTGCTTAGTAATTGTCTTTGCCTTGTTGACAGGTGCAGTAAAGGTTATATCTGCTAAATTCTCTAGATGTGGTTCACCCTTAGTTGTCCTTGCCAGCCGCCATGCTTTTCTTTATGACATGAGCATGAGGTGCTGGCTAAGGATTGCCGATGATTGTTTTCCAGCATCAAATTTTGCTAGCTCATTTAGTTACCCTCAAGGTGGAGAGCTAGGCAAGTTGCAGATTGATATAGGCAAGTTCATGGCTAGAAAGCCTATTTGGAGCAGGTCAGCATGCACCTTTGATTGCTTTAGTATTATGATCACTTGAAACATATCAGAGTTTGCTCTAAACCAACTGATGTAGGAATTTCTGTTTCAGGGTTACAGATGATGGTTTGCAGACACGCGCCCATTTGGAGACCCAGCTGGCAGCTTCTTTAGCTTTGAAGTCACCACAGGAGTACCGCCAATGCCTACTGTCCTACATACGGTTTTTGGCAAGGTTAGTCGTCTATACTTAATTTAGTTTCCATGTCTGTGGATTATCCTGAACTTGTAGCATTGCTTCTGTGAGCCTCAGCTCTATCCATTGAATTGATTGAAAAAATATGTGAATTTTTTTGTCTGATGAAAATTATTTGTTGACACTTTAGGTTTTAATGAAGTCTCTTTCATGTTTTTTCTTCATTATATGCAGAGAAGCCGATGAATCTCGTCTACGTGAGGTTTGTGAGAGCTTTCTAGGTCCTCCGATGGGCATGCTTGGCTCTGCATCATCTACGGATCCCAAAAACCCAGCATGGGATCCTGATGTTCTCGTAAGTCTGCATACTACACTCATCCTCTGCATTTATGTCCACAGAAGATGGACCATTTCTTTTCCATATAACCACGAGGGTTCATGAACTCTAAATCAGTCTGTATACTAATTGATGGCAATTGTACAGGGAATGAAGAAGCACAAACTCCTTAGGGAAGACATACTTCCTTCGATGGCATCCAACCGGAAAGTCCAGCGATTGCTCAACGAGTTCATGGATCTCCTGTCAGAGTATGAAGCAGCCGAGGCCAAAGCTGACCTAATGGATGTCACACCAACACCGCCACCGGCAATAACAGAAGCCAAAGCTGACCGGATGGATGTCGCACCAACACCTCAACAGGCAATAACAGAAGCCAGTGACAAAGTGATCATCTCGTAGGTGGCCCTGGCATGCCCCAGTCCGGTTGCTGGAGACTTGCTGACCCCCCCTCGGTAAGTATGATAGGATAGTCTTGTTTTGAGAAGTGCTTAAATGAACCAATCAATTAGTTGTGCATGTAGCTGGTACATTGTTTAGCAAGGGAGGCGACCTCGGGCGAACACTGATTTTTGAACCCCGTTAGCTGTAACGCTGAGTGTAACAGTAGAAAAGGAAGCGCGAGGTCGCCTGGTGATTAATGTGTAACAGTAAAGATCTGTAGAAGGCAGGGTAAACTTATGTCCTTTCTGGTTAATCTTGATGGTTTTAGTGTGCAGAGCTGGCCGTGTGCATCTTGCTTTTACCGAGAATATTGTAGCAGCTTGTTTTTGCATGGTAAAAAGTGTAACCCGTGTCCATTTTGCTTCCAGAAAAACTGACTCTGGAATTTTTAGAGGAACAGTAACTGTAAAATTTCACTAATATGATTTTGTTAGCTTTGGGCGATTCTTTTGCGCATTTTTTTTATCCCCGCGGAAGAAAAATAGTCGAAATCCAATGTAGGTCGTCAGGTGGAGAGGAACTCGCGGATCTTGGGCCTGAAAGCCTCTGCGACGGCGGCCCAGGCGGCCTGCGTGGGGTGCGCGTCGTCCCAGTAGAAGTGCTTGGTGGGGTCGTCGCACAGCGTGTACATCCTCTTGCCGTCGTCGTCCTGCTGGCCGCAGTAGCCGCCGGCGTCGAGGGTCTCGCAGCACGGCTGCCTCGGCTCCGCGAACCTCCCCGGCGCCGCCGCGGGCGCGTCGACGAGGGCGGCGAAGGGCGCGTTGAGGTCGAGGAGGAGGAAGGTGCGGTTGGCCGGGTCGAGCCCGGCGAGCACGGACCGGAGCGCGGCGTTGTGCTGCGCGGCCCCGGCGTTGGCGAGCGGGTCGCAGCCGCTGTAGTTGAGCGCCCTGGTGAAGAGCGGCGTGCACCCCAGGGGGTGCAGGCTGGTGACCACCACCCTGCGCATCCCGGCCTCGTCGCGCAGCCGCCGCAGCTGCTCCCGGAGCTGCCGCACCACCGTCGGGATGTACGCGATCGCCGCCTGCCGCCGCCATTGTTGCAAGCGTCGTGTTAGTTAGGGCCTCAGCCTCTTCAGCCTTGACTTGAGGTGTATGGTTAATGGTGACTCACGCTCGTGCCGTTGTCCTTGTCGGCGGCGTAGGAGTAGTCGTTGCCGGAGACGACGACGAGCGCGACGCCGGCGTCGCAGCCGCGGGCGCCTCCTCCGGCAGCAGGGCGCTGCGCCTGGAACAGGTCGATCTGGGCGCTGATGTTGCGCTGGAAGTTGCCGGTGTCGAGCACACCGGCGCCGCCGACGGCGAAGTTCATGCCGCGCGCGAGGAGCCCGGGGCCGGCGCCCCTGCGCAGCTTGTACGCCACCGGCGTCGGCATCCCCATGGCCGAAGCTGCACGCCGCATCGTTCCAAACAGCATACCGACACATAGTTAATTGCTATTAGAGCAGGAAAAAAAAGCTTGGCCAGCACTACTAGTACTAAATAAACTGTGGCTGTACTGCTGGAAAAGGAAAGGTTAAGGTTAGGTTGGAGCATCCCAGCATGGGGATCGAATCTCTACTTGGCCCCTTTAGGCCTCCTCCAACGGCGAGCGAGGTCGCCGGCTAAATTAGTTTTCTGATCGGTGAACAGTAGAAAACAGTACTCGCTAGCGCTGCATTCCTCGCTAGCGAAAACGCTCTCCCCTCTTACACGCACGCGCACCTATGCACTGCTGCTACTACTCTCTCCTCCACGTTGTTGGCGAGGTCGCCGGCACTGGCTGTAGCCGCTGGAGGAGGCCTTACCGCCGAGTGCTGCCGACTAAGAGTTTCAGATGCACGCCTGCATGCGCTGCCAGGGGGCTTAACTAGCGAGGTAAGAGCATCCCAACGGTATTTCTAAAATCTATTATTTGAGTAGAAATAATTTTCTATATCTTTATACTCTCCTAACAGTTTTCTATATCTTGTATGTAGTCTAAAGAGCAATTCTCGCTCTCCATCTTTGGCTAGCGAGAAATCCGGAATAGAGAAGATCTATATTTAGATATCCAATTGAAGAGGCTGTTGGAGGGTTATTTTTTTTTAAAAAAAAAATCTCTATTCCTAAAGATACCGAGAATCTCGAGCGTGCCATTTAGCATACTCAGATTGCCTTTTTCAAACTCTTGTTTTTGTTTCCTGGAAATAAAGGTGGCCACATGCATGGTATATACGGCCATTCTAGCAGTGAGATGCGGCATATGGCCGTGCAGTTGCAGGTCAGGAATGGCATGTCCCTACAATTTTTCTCTTCTTTCCTTGTTTTCTCTTCTTTTCTCTAGGACTTGATGAGTTGATGGTGATGCACCGCCGCGTGGCCAGTAAGCTAGATACGCGAATATTTGCTGATCGAGAAAGATGTTTCGGACGCATCTTGACATGAAATCTCAACATGTAGACACCAGCGGCCGTCCGCTTGGCTGCATGTGTTGCTGTGGCATTGTACTACTTTTGATGGAACATCGCGTCATGCGCCGCCTAGCTAGTTCACCGGGAGCAGCTACCTGCCTGCCTAGTTCAGTAGCACGTGACAGGCATGGGGCCCGCAGGCAGCTGCACTGCATGCCTCCGTCGCCCGTCGGCTGGTCAAGATGAATCGACATGGCACAAGCACACGCATGCTTGCCTGGATTGGGCGGGCTCGGCTGCTGCTGGCAGATGAATTGAGGTTGAAGCCATCCCATCCCTAGCAACAAGCAAGGGTCGTCGGATCGTATTGATTGGAAGCCTGGAACCCCAACCAACAAGGGGGAGCGCGCCATCAATGCGAGGGCACTCACTACCCCCGAGCTCGAGCTGGCCTGGCAGTTGCCGGGTAGGGTAGGGGCCGGGGGGCCATTGGGCCAGCCAGCGATTGATTATGAACAGAAGAGCAGCAGGCAGGTACCTATGAAGTCGGTGAGGACGCGGCCGTCGGAGAAGCGGCCGGTGGGGCGGCCGGGGAAGGTGTCGCCGTAGGGGTCGTACCACGCGTGCGTCAGCTCCCGCCCGAGGTCGCCCAGGTTGCCGGTGTCCGCGTACGAGTCACCGAACACCCACAGCCGCGGGGCCGTGCTGTTGCTGCAGCCGCCGCCGGTGCCGCCGCTAGGAGCGCCGTCGCCCCTGTGCCCGCGCGCCGCCGGCGCGAGCAAGGCGGACGGCACGACCACCAGGCCTTCATCCACACGAGCGAGGAGCGAGGAAGAAGGAATGATCAATGATGAAACCATCGCATCGAAAGGGGGAAACTGATAGACAGAGAGACGCTAGCTGCAAGAGGTAGTCGGAGATGTGTCATGTCTTAGCCTTACAGAGCAGGAGGAGCGCCGGCATGGCGGCAGGCAGAGCCGGAGGGAGGCCACGAGCACCCATCTCGCGCCGCTGCGCTGGTGGGGAAGGGCTGCCGGAAGCTGGAAGGGATGGCCTGCTGCTCGGATGGGCGCGGCGAGGACCTCCCATATATAGGCAGGCGTACGCCGCCGTCGGCGTGGCTGCGCCTCATCCCCGTCATCTCCTCTATGGCGCTCGTGGCATCTGGCTAGTGGGCACTCTCTTCTCCTCTCGGTCTCACGGTCGCACACCTCACCGGCTCAACCGCACGCGGCCACGCTGCCCGGTCGTAGTCGTAGCTCCTTTTGCCGGCTCGCAGCGCACACCTCGTCTGGTCTTTCGGCCAAATAATTGGTCGATCGATTTCGCGCGTCCAGCTCATGGTTGCTTCCTTGCTGCCTTGCCTCCTCCCTCCCCTTCTCGCGCAATTAACGCCCCGCCGCCCCGGTTCGATTCAGAGTCGAGTCGACGGGTAACCGCCACCAACCAACCCCGGGCGGCTGCGGCCGCATTTAACGCCGCGCCACTCCGCGCCGTCCGAGACGCAGCATGCCGCCGCTGCGTCTCCGCGTCGCTGGCTGAAAATGCAGCAGTGCTCTGCTGAGCCTGATCGGGATGGACTGCGTATGAACAGAGATGCATGCTAGAGCACGGCACCATCCATGTCGGGAGAGGGATCGTGGAGCAGACCTGCTCGACGGCTCGTGCGAATGTGATCGTGTCGCTCCCTCCGATCCCCTGTGTACAACGAAGGTTGCATGCGTTCCAGCTGAAAACAAAAACAACGATTATCCAGTCGCATCTTCAGCAGTGGTCGCAGCTTCAGCGTGAAGCCGGCATGGTCTTCCAATGGAACTGGTGCTACGGTAAATATTTGCTAATGATGGATTAAATAGGTTTAATAGATTCATCTCGTGAATTAACCTCTATTTATATAATTAATTTTGTAATTAGTTTATGTTTAGACTTTTCAATTGGTGTTCAAACATCCGATATAACGGGACTAAAATTTAATCACCCGAATACCCTTGGTGCGACGCAGTGATCTGTTCTCTGCCGTCAGCAGTTTGTAACAGGTTCCTGACACGGGAGGCAACGGCCCAGTCCAGATTCAGCACTTGCGTAAGAAAACATTAGTTCACTTGTTTGCGAACAAAGCAGGCACACGTGGAACGTTCCAGGTTTATTTACAGTCATTTTTGTAGCGCTGGTGCCTGAACTGCATTTGTTCCCAAGACTGTAACTCTAAATAAGACCCATGCATGTGACTAGTGCTTCATAAGAGTACAATAGGACAATTAAGCCGCGTGGTGGTTGCTCTGAATGTCTGATTGACTACTGCCTAATCTCTGTGTCTGTGTGGCTGCAAATGCAGCAGGCAGGCAGGCGTGCCAACTTGACTGACAAATATACTCTCCCTCTGCTAAAGCCAAGGAAGACAAGCTTCCAAGCTCTGCTAATGCCGGCGCTGGCTAATTGCTTGCTACTAGTGTATAATGACAATAAACAGGGTTACAGGGGTGGCATAATCTTGGCGTCCTGGAATGCATGCCAAGCATATACTCTGATCCTATGTTCAGAACCTCTCAGGTTTCTTGTGCCATTGCTCATGCAACCTGGTTGCGTTTTACTCGCGTCTGTCAGACTGTGTGTCACTCACTTGGTGCGATACAGTGATCCCCGTGGTCTGCAATTTGTAAATCGTAACAGCTTCCTGACATGGGAGGCAATATGGCCCAGCCCAGATTCAGCACTCTTGCCGTAAGGAACATCAGTTTACTAGTTTTGCAAACAGTCACATGTGGAACGTTCAAATTTTAATCTACAGTCTTTTTTCTTTTTCAGAAAGGTGTCGCCGTAAAAATCGGACGGTGAATCTTGCGGAGCACAACATGCTAAGGCCTGAGAGCTCTGCTTATCTCCAGTGCAGGTTCTGCAAATCAAGTTCGGAGCGTGCCAATCAATTTGACCTGCAATTGATAAGCGAAAAGAAATTTAATCAGTAAAACAATGAGGAACGTATCGACTGGGATTCCGAATAGTTCCAACAGACGCATCGGCCGTAATGCCTGAAGCACAAAATCGAGCATCGGCTATGAAGCCGATTTCACGATAAGGTAGGATAAGAATAAAAACTTCATAACTAAATACATACGTTTAATTAAGCTAAACTTATTGTCACGTTAGTTGGATCGGACCTAACCGAGACAACGCTAACAGTAGGGCAACAAATTTAGCATAATTAACCGACGCATCTAGTTATATCAGAATTCACGCTTATCGTTGAATACAAAATCGGCCAGGGGAGCCGATTGATACTACCAGATCATCACCATCATGCCATCATTGTCCAGCGGACAGATCTAGCCGATAAGACCTGATCCAGCATCATTACTTAAGGATCGGACCAAACCGAGACAACCTGCGGTAACAATGATAAGACAAGCGAATCGACCGATTGGATCACATGCAATGAAGGTCAAGATTGCAGATAGCTTGTGACGGGTCCAGGGACCCGGGGTCCCCAGCGGGCTCACCTCTCGTTGACCAGTCCAAGGCCGCGTCTGGACAAGCACCCGTCCGTATAGGGCAACAACTTCATCTGGGCCGTCTCGGCCCACAACCTCGACTGACAACTCGGTCGGGATGACCAAGGCCCATATCCTCGACTCTGGGAACGGTCGAAGGCTGGGTCCATACCAAGGCGCCGACCGGGGACTCCGACTGGGCTCCGCCTTACACGTGCCTGCCTGCTGGTCGGGAGGCCAGGCCCGGCTTACCAGAGGGCCCTAGGAGTAGGTTCGAAGGATAAGGATGGGCCTCGAGGTCAACCTGTCGTACACGGCCAACCACTCCCTCCACGGGGGTTACAGTCCCTCTGCTATGGTAGCAGGGCGCCACTATTCTATCTGCCCGTCCTCGTGAAAGGACAGGAGGAAACGTTATCATAATACGGCCGGAACGCCCCCCGTCATGACGGAGTGGCCGGGCAAGGTGCCAGGGATGGGGCGTGATAGCCGTACCGTACCTATCAACGCCCCCGCGATCGCTGACCGACAAAGCATGACGCACAGGGACAATACAAGACGCTTGCCCCACGACGCAAGACTTGGACGATGGTCACCGGAAGACTATGACTGACGGGATGGGAAGACCCGATTGACGAAGCTGACGACCCCGACCGGCGGGGTCAGGAGTCCTTTCTTTCTATCCTCACACTCTTAGCTCCCCTGTAACGGAGCCTCCCTTGGACTGTAAAAGGGAGGGTCTTCCATCTAGGAAGAAGAAGAGAGACAACTCATCAAATCCGATCTCTCGATAGACCTAAACTATAGATTCTCGAATCTCATAGCTTCCACTCGAAAGCTTGTAACTCCCCAACTCTCATGAGCACCTGGGCTCAAGTAATACATCCGACTAACCCCCGACTGGACGTAGGGCACGATTGCCTGAACCAGTATAGATCTTGAGTCATTGTGTGCTAGGCCATATCCGATCACGACACGCGATACACACTTCGAGTAGGTTTAGCTGCCGGCTATTTCTAGAACCAACAGTTTGGCGTCGTCCGTGGGGAGGACATCATGCGTCCACCATCCCGGTGATTGGATGGCCTCCATCTCCGGCACCTCCGACCTTGCGAGCCTAGGCGGTACGATCCACTTTGGCTCGCTGGAGTTTCCCGCGGCCCCGCGCATTGGAATGTGGGAACCTCCCATCTTCGCTCCCTTCAAGGCCTTCCGCTTCGGAAGCCTGGACTTCGTTACCGATCGTCTCAGCACGCTTCGTCTCCATGAGGAGCCCACTCCTTTGACATCGCTCGAGGGAGACACCCCCTTGAACGGGCCGCTGGCCGACCTCGACACCAAGGCGCTAGCACGGCGCATCAAGCTCATGCTCGACCTGGACCTGGTCCTGTTCTCGCAGCACAACTTCCGCCAACTTTCCAGGGGGATCCGTTGTCCCCGCTGCACTCACCGCGCGACTAGTTCTTGTTTGACCTCACGAACGCCGCAGGCGTACACGCTAGGGAGCTCCCGAGAACCATGCCGCTACTTTTGCTCGGAACCAAGCTCGTGGGCATGACGGGGTACGGCCCCACCGCGTTCCACGATCTCCTCTCCGACGATGACCTTCCTACTGAGGGCTCCAGCATCGGGGATGTGTCGTCCCTCGGCTGTCCCGTGCTACGGGAATGCGTCATGGCGGATGTGCAGGGGCCACAGCTGGTCCCGGTGGAAACGGGGACACACACATCCCGCCAGACCCGTGCGCGCAGGCCTGGGCAAATGCCCAGGCGCACGGCGAGGACCTACGCTAGCGGCCAGAGCACCAGCCGCCGCCCGCGTCGATGCACCCCCGACGTAACTCCGAGCCTAATGCTCGTGACGTGGCGGGCGGCGCGCGGGCGCGCGCCCGTCAAGTTCAGCAGGCCATCATCGCGGCGCCAACGGCCGCCCGTAGTTTGTGCGGGCTTGGCAGAACATCGCCACCGCGGCGATGCTCCTAAGCAACTTGCCCGAGCCTGCAAACCCTCAATAGTAGGAGATCCACCGCAACATCCAGACGTTGGTGGAGCGTGCCGCCGTACAGCAGGCGGAAAGCTCCGCGTCACGCCACCGGCACGCGGCCTCCTGCCAGTCGAAGGGGTAGGCTCACAACAGCCAAACCCCTCAGTCCATCAGTGGCAAGGGCTTCCACCCCGGGCGGGTCGTGACGCCGCGGCTGCACAACGTCTTGAAGCGGCGCCCGCCGCACTACGCCCCCTGGTGTGCGGCCGGCTCGGGCCCAACTACGACGCATGCAACGTCATCCACTTGCGGCAACTGGCCCGCCGCGGCGCTGATGTTGACCAGGCCGCCGTGGATGTGGCCGAGGCTCACCAGACCGACGGGGAGCACGAGGAGGCGCCTCCCAGGCAACATGGCCGACCGTGCGACCGGAACGGCGACCGGAGCCCCAGTCCGGATGGCCCAGACCCACGGGCCTTCAGACGACGCATCCAGAACGTGCCATTCTCGCCGCGCTTCCGACCACCCACCAACATTACCAAGTACACTGAGGAAATGAACCCCGCTCTATGGCTGGAAGACTTCCGACTCGCCTGCCGAGCCGGAGGGGCGGATCATGACAACTTCATCATCCAGCACCTCCCCATCTGTGTTGGGGAGCACGTTCGAGCATGGCTCGAATTTTTGCCGCCCAACAACATTCGTAGTTGGACGGAGCTCAAGCAGATCTGCGTTCGTTAACTTCCAAGGGACGTACGTGCGCCCCAAAAACTCCTGGGACCTCAAGAGCTGCAAGTAGGAGCCTGCCGAGTCCCTGCATGACTACATCCGCAGGTTCTCCAGGCAGTGCAATTCTCTACCTGACGTCGTCGACGCAGATGTCGTCGGCGCGTTCCTCTCTGGAACCACCTGCAAGTCTCTCGTTCACAAGCTCGGTTGTTGAAATCCGCGCACCACCCGCGAGCTCTTGGACATCGCCACGAACCACGCCACTGGCGAGGAGGTGGTTGGGGCGGTCTTCACCGACGGCCAGATCATGGGAAAGGCCAAGCGGGAGGAGCAGGATGAGGGTCCCTCCATAGCGCAGGAGAAGTAGAGGAGGGACCAACGTCGCCCCAACGCCAATACGGTCGTAATGGCCGACCGAGCGGGCAAGCGACAAGGCAACAACGACCATTTCGAGCAGCTCCTGGAGAAGCCGTGCACCAATCACGGCTACCCCGTCAAGCACAAGCTCAAGGATTACGAGCTCCTCAAGTGGATGCTGGGTCAGCCCAGCAGGCGCAAGGGCGGAGACCGCGACAAGGAGGCGCCCAAGGTGCAGGGAGCGCCTCCGAAGGACAGGAACACCTTCCCCGACCCGGACGGCTGCCTCATGATCTTTGGAGGTCCTGAGGATGACTGCACCAAGCGCCAACACAAGGTCCGCCTCCGGGGTATGCGCCGCCAAGAGCTCTGTTCCCAAGTTTCTCCGTTGGTCGAGCAGTCCGATCACCTTCGACCGGGGTGACCACCCTCCCAACGTTCCCGTCCAGGGAGCTACCCTCTTCTTGTCGACCCCATCGTCGGCAACAAGCGCCTGACCAAGGTGCTGATGGACGGGGGTAGCAGCCTCAACATCCTATATGTTGAGACCTTCGACGCCATGGGCGTCTCGTGGTCCAAGCTCCGCACTTCCATCTTCCCCTTCCTTGGGATCGTCCCGGGCATGAGGGCGTACCCATTAGGGAATATAGAGCTATCAGTCACGTTCGGCGACCGCAACAACTTCTGCACTGAGACCCTGATCTTTAAGGTAGTGGATTTTGAGGGATCGTACCATGCCATCCTCAGGCATCCGTGCTATGCCAAATTCATGGTGGTCCCCTACTACACCTACCTCAAGCTGAAAATGCCGGGGCTGAACGGCGTCATCACGGTTAGTGGCTCTTTCGAGCAAGTGTACGCCTGTGGTCGCGAGCACTTCGAGCTCGCCACTGCCATCACCAACTCCGCCAAGCTCCAGAAGCTTCACCAGACGTTGGCGGAGGGCGCCTCCGACTCCAACGAGCTGACTTCGTCCAGCGCCTTTCGCCCGACGGAGGACACCAAGGCGATCGGCGTCGACCCAACGACCCGACCAAGACAGTGCGGATCGGGGCCCAGCTTCCGACCAAATAGGAATGCGCGCTCATCGATTTCCTACGTGCCAATCGTGATGCCTTTGCATGGAAGCCCTTTTATATGCCAGGCATTCCTAGGGAGGTCGCCGAGCACGAGCTTCGCATCAAGCCGGGTTCCAAACCTGTGCACCAACGCCTGCGCCGCTTTGATGACGAGAGGTGCCGGGCCATAGGCGAGGAGATCGCCAAGCTCCTAGCAGCCGGTTTCGTCAAGGAAGTGTACCACTCCGACTGACTTGCCAATCCCATCCTTGCAAAAAAGAAGAACGGGAAATGGAGAATGTGTGTTGACTATACTGGTCTTAACAAGGCATGTCCCAAGGATCCGTTTCCTTTGCCGCGTATAGACCAAATACTCGATTCCATGTCAGGATGCGAAATCCTCTGTTTTCTGGATGCCTACTCGGGCTATCACCAGATTGCTATGAAAGAGTCCGACCAGCTCACGACCTCTTTCATCACCCCGTTCGGCACGTACTGCTACCTCACCATGCCGTTCGGTCTGAAAAACGCTGGCGCCACCTACCATCGTTGCATGCAGAAGTGTGTTGCTGATCAGATCGACCCGCCCTGGCAGCCCGACCAGCTCGAGCCACCGAAGCCCACATTCGCCGTCTACGTGGACGACATAGGGGTGAAAGCACCTCGCGCGGGAGATCTGATCGCCACCCTAGACGCCACGTTCGCTAACCTCTGAAGGTTTAGCGTCAAATTGAATCCCGAAAAATGCACTTTCGGGGTTCCAAAGGGGAAGCTACTTGGGTACATAGTGCCCAAGTGCGGCATCGAGGTCAACCTCAAAAAGATCACGGCTATCACCCGGATGGGCCCCATCAGCAACGTGAAAGGCGTGCGGCAGCTCACCGGCTCTTTGGCCACCCTGAGTCGGTTCATCTCCTGACTGGGCGAGCGGGGAATGCCCCTGTATAAACTTCTAAAGAAGTTGGACACGTTCGTCTGGATGGAGGAGGCCCATTAGGCTTTCGACAACCTCAAGACCTTACTAACCTCGGCTCCAGTCCTCGTCGCTCCCGAGCGACGAGAGCCCCTCCTACTCTACCTTGCAGTGACAACCCACGTGGTCAGTGCCGCTCTTGTGGTCGAAAGGGAGGAGCTGGGCCATGTGCTAAAGGTCCAACGGCCGGTGTACTTCGTCAGTGAAGTACTCACTGGGACCAAAGCCCGCTACACGCAGGTGCAGAAGCTCTTATACGCCATGCTCATGGCAACTAAGAAGCTGCAACACTATTTCACCGATCACGAGGTCACCGTCGTCACCTCGTTCCCACACGGTGAGGTCGTCGATAGCCGCGATGCTACGGGACACATCACCAAATTGGCGCTCGGGCTCATGGGCTAGGATATCAAGTACGTCCCCGGCACCGCCATCAAGTCACAGGCCCTGGCTGACTTCATCGCCAAGTGAACCGAGGTTCAAATCCCGACTCTGGACATCACCCACAAGTACTGGACCCTGTACTTCGATGGGTCAGTTATGGGACCCGGCGCGGGGGCCGACGTGGTGCTGATCTCGCTGAGGGGAACATGCTCCGCTATGCCATCCGCCTCCACTTCCCAACATCAAACAACGTCGCTGAATACGAGGGCCTCATCAATGGCCTCCGCATTGCTATCGAGCTCGGGCGACTCTAAGCTGGTAGTGGACCAAGTCATGAAGGAGTCCAACTGCGAGAGCTCCCTCATGAACGCGTACTTCCTGGCGGTGCGCAGACTGAAGGACAAGTTCCAAGGAATCGAGTTGCATCATGTCCCGCGGAAGGACAACAATGATGTTGATGCACTCGCTAAGATGGCAGCCCAGCGGGAACCCGCCCCCAGTGGAGTCTTCATCAACAACCTCCACGCACCTTCAATCTGCATTAAGCCGTCCGACACTGTACTCGGGGGCCCCAGCCGAGTCTCCCCCTAACAGATGACCCCCGACCAGGCACTCGAGGCCCCCAACTGCCTTGCGATGGAGGTCGCGACTTCCCCGGCCGACACAGCGGTAGCCGATCCGGACTGGAGGGTGCCTCTTCTAGCCTACCACCTCGACGAGGTCCTCCCACCCAACAGAACCGAGGCGCGAAGGATAGTCCGACGAGCCAAGATGTTTGTCTCCATCGACGGTGATCTATACAAGCGGAGCCCATCGCCTGTAGGGATGCTCATGAAATGCATTCCGACCCAACAAGGCAAGGAACTCCTTCGAGATCCACGCTGACATCTGTGGGCACCATGCAACCCCGCGGTCGCTGATTGGCAAGGCCTTTCACCAGGATTTTTACTGGCCGACTTCATTGCATGACGCGGAAGAACTCATCCGCACGTGCAAGGGGTGCTAGTTCTACACCCGGCAGACCCACCTGCCAGCGCGGGCGCTTCAAACCAACCCCTTCACATGGTCGTTCGCGGTCTGGGGTCTCAACATGGTTGGACCTCTCAAGTGGGCTCCTGACGGCTTCACCCGCATGCTCGTCGCGGTGGACAAGTTCACCAAATGGATTGAGGCAAAACTGATTGTCAAGCCCAGCTCCCAAGAAGTTGTCAAGTTTTTTCTTGACATCATCTACCGGTTTGGTGTGCCCAACACCATCATCACGGACAATGGGACCAACTTCACGGGCAAGAAGTTCTTGGATTTCGCCGACAGATACGGGATCAAGATCGACTGGGCGTCAGTCGGACGCCCTCGCACTAATGGGCAGGTTGAAAGTGTGAATGGCATGGTCCTCTAGGGACTCAAGCCTCACATCTTCGACCAGCTCAACAAGTTTGCTGGCCGGTGGGTTCAGGAGCTCCCAGCCGTATTCTGGAGCCTGAGGACAACCCCCAATCGGTCCACAGGATTCACCTCGTTCTTCCTAACTTACGGGGTGGAAGCCGTGCTACCCTCGGACTTAGACAATGGCGCCCCAAGGGTCAAGGCGTTTAACCCCAACCAAGCCATGGAGGCTCAGCAGGACGTGGTCTACTTGTTGGATGAGGCCGAGGAGAGGGCCTTGTTCCTCTTGGCAAGCTACCTGCAGACCCTACGCAGTTACCACGAGAGGAAGATCGGGGAAGAACCCTCGAGTCGACCAAGGAGAAGCATAAGCTCACTCTGCCCTGCGAAGGACCATACAAGATCGTGGAGGTGGTCCGGCAAGGAACCTACCGACTGAAGGATAGCGACGGCAACATCCTCACCAACACTTGGAACATTGAGCAGTTATGTCGCTTCTTCCCCTGAATTCAGTCCTTTCATACTCTTTTGTTCGAACAACGACTCCTACAGCGCCCCGGCCCAAGCACTCTCGGCCCGGGTCGCTCGGGGGCCCCATGGGGGTACACCGCCACGCGTGCACCGTTACCCCCTCTTTCCTTCTAAAACTCAAGTACATAAAGGCAACCTCTTTTCGCCCAAGCAAAAGGGCGACACGTTCCTCCAGCGCTACCTAAGTGATTTCTTTTGGGCCACCTAACCTACCGAGCCCTCGTCACAACCTATGGCGAACTAGCACCCGACGCCACTCGGGCCAGCCCTAGGCTACAAGCTGCAGCCTACGGTTAGCGAGCAGTTTCGAATGGGAAAGTGCGAAGGCAAAAAATCATTCTAGGAAACAAAGGGATATAGGTGGGACACGCTTCCCAAACATCATTAAAACAAACATCAGCTAAAGTAACTGCAAACACTTACGGATGTTCACTCGGGGGCTCCTTTAAGCCTCCCGCACCAAGTTTCTAAAAACAAAAGCTAATAAAAAAACTTTCTACTGCGGCATCTCGTCCGCGTTGGACGACGATGCGGACAAGAGGAGCTGCGGTGCAGGGTTGACTGGAGGATTTCCCTGATCGAGAGCCGGCTCAACTGGGGCAGCGCTCGACCCGGCTTCTGTAGATTGGACACCGCCTCCACCCCGAATCACTTCCCTCTCCATGCGTCGAGCCTCCCTCAACCACTCAGCGGTGATCGTCTCTGCTATCGCCGTCGCGACTGGCTCCAAGCTCTATCCGAGTTCACAGAGCTGTCGGCAGACCACCTGGCGGCGTAGCCCCTCCCGACTACCCCAAAGTCCAAGGTCGGGTAGTGCGACGCCACCGACGTCAACACCCCCAAGGTGCCGTGGAAGACTCCGTCAGTGATGAGCCCCACCACCTCACCCGGGATCTGCCAGAGGTCAGCGACGAGCGCGCTCGACCCTGGACGAGGCCCGAGCACCTCTGTGACCACCGATTGCACTACGCCTTGTAGCTGGTTGAGCTCTTCTTCGAGGACCCTGTTCCTCTCCAACGAATCTGCCAGCGCCAGCGCATTCCGTGCCATCGATTCTCTGGCGCTGATTAGCTCGGATTCGGCGGCACGGCAAGCATCTTATGACCTCTACAGCGCGCTCTTCAGTAGACCGTTCCTCGTTCCCAGCTCTGAACATGAACAAAGCAAAGGTCAGAGGCCACAGAATGCAGAATAGAACCGAGGGGATGGGAGGAAAGAACCACTCACCAGTCGCGGCCGCCTCCAAAATCTTGAGCGCCTCTTCCCTCTGGGACAGCGTCACCTCCAACTCAGTGATACGCTGTCCCCTAGACTGAGCGTGCCTTTCAGCAAAGGCTCGGGCCGCCCGTTCCACTCCCAGCGCCGCCCGCTCCATGCCCAGGCTGATCAGGACATGGCAAGTTCCTGCTCAGCAGCAGCCGCGCTGCCACGTTCAAGGAGCACCGACGCCCGAGCAGCCTCTAATTTGTGGGTCAGCTCCACGACCCGTCGCTGCGCCGCCAACTCCTGCCCAAGCCGAGCGTGCTCCTCCCGGAGGAACCGGGATTTGTTCAACGTAATCCTCTCCAAGTTCTTCAAAACAAGTTGTCAAAAACGTCAAGTCAGGCTACCCACCAAAAACTATGAAGGGGCCGTTAAGACTCACCCGAGCAAGACTTAGCAGTTCGCCGGACATGGTCCGCCAAGCGACCTTGACCCTACAAAGGGCTTCCTCGAGCCCCGATTCTGCGATGGTGAGCTCATCACAAGCCGATTGTCTGCTTTGCTCGAGAAGATCCCAAAGTTTCATTTCCCAGGAAAAATTGAGCCTCACCCGTCTTGCTAGGGTCGGGCCGCACCCACACTCCGACCGACTCGCTTGTTGAGCCGGACAGACTGGAGACGGGGACCATTGCCCGCTCCTGACCTTCCCCCAGCGCTGCCTGCTCTGCCGGGGGACCGCTTGATTGGTCGAGGTGCTTGTCTGCTTGACCCTGAGCCTCCTCGCCCTCGGTCATAGTGGCCACGTTCGCGGATGATGGCGTAGCCCCTTCGTCCTCCTCCAACTCAGACCACGCGGGTGAATCGTATGTTCCTCCGCCCGGGGACTCGGGGGGCCGTGATCTCATTCTCCTTTCCCGCACCTGACGGGGGAGGCGCTTCCACGGTCACCTCCGCACCGGACTGTAAAAGCATCACCTCCATCACTGGTGGCCTGCATGTGGAAACTAGTTCCTGACACCCTCCTCGGGTCGGAGCGAACCGCGCCAGCCTGGGTCTCCACAGCACATGCTCGACATCAGCCCCAAGGGTGATCGTCGTCAAGTTGCTGCAAAGAAAAGTGGAGTAAACAAAAAACATCCTGAAATAAGAGCTGAAACCACAAAAGCGGTCCTCTTACCTCGACACCCGTCCAATTGGAGCAAGTCCAAGCTTCTCGAACCTCCGGACGGCCGGCGGGGACCGCAAACCATGCCCCATTGCGTGGCTTAAGCTTGGGGCCAACCCTACCGACTCGCGAGGCGCGGCGTTTTGTAGGTCGCGGTGCGTGTCGGTCACGTTCATCATCGTCGGGCGCGCTTCCGGACCGGTGCGCTGCCCCGACTCATCCTCTCGAGAAACGCCACGCGCCCCTTCTCTGAGGTCGGGCCCCCCCATGTCCAGCTATTCTGCTTCACTGAATGCGCTCCCGTGAACGCCAGGAATGGCGCCTCCACCAGGTTTCCTGATGTAGAACCATTCTTCAGCCACCTCCCAACTCATCCTCTCGAGAAACGCCACGCGCCCCTTCTCTGAGGTCGGGCCCCCCCATGTCCAACTGTTCTGCTTCACTGGATGCGCTCCCGTGAACGCCGGGAATGGCGCCTCCACCAGGTTTCCTGATGTAGAACCATTCTTCAGCCACCTCCGGTTCGAATCCGTGGGGGTGTACGCTGGGTAATCCCCCGATGAGCGAGACCTCTTTTGCAGACCGAAGCCCCCCGACCGCCGCGGGTAAAGGGTCCCCCTTCAATGTCAGACCTCGCTCGTGAAAGAAGGCTCGGAATATATTCGCATGCGGATCTATCATGACGAAGCCCTCGCAGAGTGTGACGAAGCCTGCAATGTGCAGCACCCTATTCGGATTGAGGTGCTGCAGCTCCACCCCTACTCGTTCAGCAGGCCGAGTAGGAATGGGTGCGCCGGGTGCCCGAGGTCGCGCTCGTGGAACATGAGAAAGCTCTCGATCTCGCCGGGATCGGGATGCGGCTCCTCATACTCCACCGGGAGAGCCCTCCAGTGCGCCACTGCCTTTGGCGGCAGCAATCCTTTCGCCGCGAGATCCTCCAGCTGCGACTCCTCCACGGTCGACGGCCTCCAGTACGACATCATGATTGGGAAAGAGGAGGCGGAACGGCTTCTCTCCTCTCCTCTCGCCCCCCCCCCCCCCCCCCGCCTGCCCCCCGCTTCCTCCTCAGGCACGACGGGGGTGGAGAAGGGGAGGGGCAATCACGATTGGAAAACGGGGGAAATGAAGGCCAGAGGCGGTGATTGGAACAAGGAAAATGAAAAGGTAAGGATGACGACGACCCCCGGTCCTCCCTCTTTAAAGGGAGGCACCTTGCAGAAGCCCAACCGATGGGCCACGCTGCGCGGCACGGGGGCCCACCACGACATTGGCGTAGGCGCGAAAAGCGGGGCGATGCTCCGACTTTCCTAGTAAGTCCCCCTGGGCCACACGCCCGAATGACATTTAAAAGCAGGTGGGAAGAACCCCTTAAACATCATCAAACTAAAAAAATGATTAATTTTAGTCGTCCACTCGGGGGTACTTCAAGTCCCCCGCACACATTGGCCCAAGGTCCATGCAACCGCCGCTACTTCAACCACAAGAGGCACCTAGGCGCTGTCCTGGCTCGGGTCGGCGCCCCTCATGAGGATGTCATCCACGTCAACCTCCGCGGCGATGACAGCAGCGGCTCCAACGAACATGTTAACGAGCGCCCTCCGCTACTGGGAGCCGGTCCCCGCAGGGAACCCGGGCTCCAGCCAGGCCAGATCCCAGCTGGAACGAACCCGTGCCGAGGCCAGCGCGCTGGCGGCTCCCCGGCGAATGCCTAACGCCACCGCGTCCCTAACCTGGCGTGGCAGGGACCGGAGATGGTTGGGCAACAGGTGCCCCTCTGGCCTCACCACCCTCACCGCGTCAAGCGCCGCGCGGGCAAGGGTCTCGTGGCGGTCTTCTAGGTCGTTCATGCGGCGGCGCAGCTCATCCGCCTCAAGAAGAGAAGCAGCCTCCTCCTCCTCCAAACCTAAAATGCGGGGGGTTGAGGACGCTACAACCACTTTGGAAATAAAAACCAATGGAAGCCCTCGCTATAAGGAACGAAACAGCTGCCCGGCGTGGGCATCCGCGGCCCCGGCTAGGGCCGAAGCCATCTCCTCCTCCGAAGCGCGGAGGACGGCCTGCAAGGTGGTGAGATCGGCCTCCAACCTGCCCACCTCCCGCGTCATGTCTGAATACCGGCCCCTGGCCTCGAACGCCTCACGAACGAGGTCCCGTATCTCCCTGCGCCGGCTCACGTCGGACTCGGATGAGGATGATGACGCCAACGCCGCAGCCGCCAAGGGTCCGCCAACCGCTACGCGCGCGGCGATGAAGCCTAGAGGACCCGTGGAGATAGCCCAACACGAACACAGAGTCAAAACATCACCAACCGCAACCAAGGAGCGCAGCGACAGGGTGAGCAATGCTTACCCCTGACGGCGCAGAGTCTCCTGGAGGGGCGGCAGCCCTCAAGGCGGAGCGCTGGTGCATTCATCCGTCGGGCGCTTCTCTCCCACCATCTCGCTAAGGGGCAAGAAAGACGGGAGGACCTATCCTTTTCTTCTGAATGGAAAAACAAGCGCTTGCCAGTGAGAACGTTTGGCTAAGATGGTAGAGTTTTATAATGGAGCCCTGCCACCACACGGCGCACGACCACTCAGTCTCCGCAGGAAGAGAAAAAGGTATGAACCGTCTCCATCCCCATTCAAATTAAATTGTGACGTGAAAAGGCGGCAGGCGCAGTTACACTCCACCGATCTCGGAAATCATGGAGGAGCGGGCACCCCATTATCTTCCGTGAGGTGGTAGGGTCGCTTCCGACGTGCACCCACGAAAAAACTGCACCGGTACTGCAACTCCTCGGGTAAGCCTCAGTAGGCCACACTTTCTTTCGATATATGTGATTGATTGCTCAGTTTTTGAAATACCTAAAAACCCAAAAGCACGTCGTCGGGTCCCGACTCGGGAATCCAACTGACCGAGATTTGAAGGCTGGTCCGCGGAGGACTCGAGGTCGCCTCGCGTCGAACAGAGCCATGGGAGAAAACATAGATGAGCCCTAGCGGCCCTCGCCCAGTCTGCTCAGGCAGCAATCCAGGTCATCCCAACCTTCTCATCCGATCCGAACCTCGAGCCATGCCCACAGTATCTCCATCGAGGAGAGGCTAGCAGGCCACCTGAGTCGGTCAGATGACTCGGGCATCTGCCGGGAGGCGGGTCACGGAGCAGTGGAATGCCATCTGTGGGCTATGCCGACCCTGTCACGAACGATGGACCCGGATTCCACTCGGACATCCAGAATTTTTACCCGGGCACACCCGTTAGGAGCTCACCGAGCACGTCACTTGGGCCATCGAGGCAAGTGACGCCGACTCAACCCCTCCGGTCGTGGAGACCGCGGACGGGACCACCTCTATGCATGCACACTCGTGATGTCACCAACCCGACCGCCCTCTTTCATGACTCGGGAAGAACGGCAAAACGCCAGTCCCCGATCGGACTCCCGGTCGGGCGCAACAGGTACAAAATGCTCCAGAATAAACGCATTTTATTCCTGGCAAATGAGTGTTACAAAGTATAGTCGGAGGGCAGCTACAAGTGCGGGAACCTCGATGAGGGCTGCTACAAGTGCAAGAGGCATGGCAGGAACTTCTTCCTCGCAAGCCTTCTTCTTGCACCCCCCTTCCCCGAGGACAAGCTGGCAGAGGATAACCGCGAGAAGTCCATCCATCGCCACCGCTGGCCGAACTCCTTTGCAATCTTAAACAACAGCGAGGAGCTATATCCCAGCCTCAGCCGTCTAGGAAGAACGAGCCTTCTGACGATGCAAGCTGAGGCTAAGGCACACGTGGAAGCCAAACCCACTTGGGACCCAGGCAGTTCCCGCGGGCATGCGCCGCGCCACGAAGGGTCGAGGAGTTCCTCCCCGTACCCGGACCCGGCTGGTTTAATCAGTGACACATCCTCCGCTGGGAACCGACGCCTCCCCCTTGGTCGCCCAAGGTGCCTAAGGAAGCCACGCCACCTGCCGGACAGAGATGGTGCCCTACCTACGCACTCGCTTAGCCTGATCACCCGAGCAGAACGCTTGGAGGATCGAGCTTGCAAAAAGCCTGGGTGGACGGTGTCGCCCGCATGCTATCCCTTGCCGCTCGCAAGAATTCTTCTAGCACTGGATGCTGAAGGAACCACCGGCTCCATCAGTTGGATGCACACGGGCTAAAGGCAACTCCATTATTCGAGGCAGGGCTCGCTCACTGCTCAGGTTGGGATGAGTTCAAAATGAGGTTCTGGAGGCCTCCATTTATAGCCGCTCAGGTACCCTCCTATCTGGCGAGCCGGTTTCGCCGCGTGACACACGGCTCCGCATCGAAAGAACAGAAACCTTCACAAGAGGAGCAGGGGGAGCACCACCGCAGCAAGCTGACATGACGAGTCATGCAGCCCTCGATATTCCTCGCTGGAGATGCACAGCTGCGGCTCACTTATTACATGGACTGACCGGGGCAACCCCAGTTGACTCGCGGTCACAAGGGGGGATCCCCTGAACGTTGCGTCTCTCTGCAGAAGAGACAGAACGATGCGAATCCTCACCCCGGGCGAAGGTACACCGCAGCAAGAAATTGCGCCTTCACAATTAAACAAATCATGAAGCCGCTCGGAGGCCTCTAACGGGTCGAGGGACCCGGGGTCCCTAGCGGGCTCACCTCTCGTTGACCAATCCAAGGCCGCGCTTGGAAAAAGCACCTATCCATATATGGCAACAAGTTCATCTGGGTCGTCTCGACCCACAACCCCGACTGACAACTCTGTTGGGATGACCAAGGCCCATATCCTCAAATGTGGGAACGATCGGAGGCTGGGTTCGTACTAAGGCGCCGACTGGAGACTCCGACTGGGCTCCGCCTTACACGTGCCCACCTTCCCGACCGGCAGGCTGGTCGAGAGGCTAGGCCCGGCTTACCTGCGGGCCCAGGAGTAGGTATGAAGGATAAGGATGGGCCTCGGGGTCAACCTATCGTACACGTCCAACCACTGCCTCCATGGGGTTACAGTCCTCTCTGTTGTGGCAGCAGGGCGCCACTATTCTACCAGCCTGTCCTCGCGAAAGGACGTGGCGAAACATCATCATAATACGTCCGGAACGTGTCAGACCCGGGGCCACGGGATTGCGCACATTGCGTACATATTCTAGGATAAGGGATGGGACATGGCCCATACCCTACACCAATTGTAACTACTCATACCGTAGTAGAACTAGTCGGAACACAGGGAAACTACCCGAAAAGTTCTCGGGTAGTACTCCTGAGCTCGTATCCGACTAGGATTTCCGTGTAACCCTGCCCCCCCCCCCCAAACTATAAAAGGGCGGGCATGGACCCCCTCCAAACATATCAACCAGATCAACACCTAAGGCAATACAAACCACCACACAAGACGTAGAATATTACGCTCTCGGCGGCCTGAACCTATCTAAACGTTGTGTTCCTTGCACCTTCGAGTTCCTGATCTCGGCGACACCCTACCTACAACTCACCACCTCGGGGGTATCCCTCTATGGGCTTGGCGGTAAAACCCTGACAGCTGGCACGCCAGATAGGGGTGTTCCTCGAGCATCCACCGGAGAACTCGATGGCACCATTCAGCTTCACCAGCACCGTGCTTGATGAGGGCACAACGTTCATTTTTGGCTCCTGGATCTGCGTCGCCAACAGCTCGGGTGGTTTCAACAGCCACCGAGCTGACTCCAGGAAGCTGGAGGCCTCTACAGCGAATCAATGCAGCGACCTCGACGAGTTCATCGACAACCTCCACGAGTTGTTGCTCCCCGGTCTCGCCGGGGAGGTCGAGAGGATGTCCGTTTTCAACGCGACTTCAACTCGTGCTGCACCAGGAACTCTCAGATCGGACTCAAACCGATCTGAGGAGGCGCGTACTCTATTCCCGTTCGGGTTACGCAATACCGCTTCGGTTAATGAGGAGGCTACACGGTCTGAGTCCCTCTCTGACTTGGAGGAGGACTTCGATCATCTGCTCAAGCTCGAGGACAAGGGAGCCACCGCCCGTCGGGGTTCCCCCGTTTTCGACAACTACTCGGACTGAGATGAGAAGTACTCATGAATGAGGAGTACCCAAGGACGAAAAGTACTCGTTGATGAAAAGTACTCGCTGACTAGCACTAGACCTTCAAGATGGAGTCCGGGAGAACTCGATGGCGAGGAGCCACCGCCTATCGGGGGCCCCCCATTGTCGACAACCACTCGGACTCAGATGACGACCCCAAATCCTTTTTGGGTAGTCACCTGGGTCTGACCATAACGTCTACGCCGCAACGCTGGTTCGTGTACTAGAAGGGCTTAGAGCCCTCTGAGTTACTCGAATACGACTCCCGCCTTGTGGCCTTCACGCAGGAACTGCCTTTTCAGGAAGGCAAACCCCTCTCTCGCATCTCTGAAGAGGGAGAGGGCAGCACAGAGCTAGTCGAGTACAGCCACATAGCTGAGAGCTTGCCGGATTGTCAAGTCTACATGGCTTCCCTTCGCAATGCGGATGATGATGAGCTAGGTCCTGAGTACGACGCCGAACTACTCGCGGACGTATCTGCCGACGAACGTACGGCGGACGCCCCTCAGGGCGAGAACGAGGAGTTCAGAAGGATCCGGTGGTTGAAGAACGCCCAGCGTGCCAAGCGCAACCGGAACATGGAAAAACGCGCACACAACCCACTGTACCAGAGGAACCTCAACAATGCTTTCGCAGCAGCTGAAGATCGGGAGTATCGCACCCCGATAGGCGCCATTGCAGAAGCAGTGCTCCTCGCTCAACAACTACCACCAAATCCCCAATTACAAAGGCTGCAATATCTAACCAAGTGCGCGCTCGTGCAACTCGATGGGCAACACCCAATGTCTTCAACTCGAAACATGCTCTCGAGATCTGAATGCCATGGTGACTCTGTGCAGGTTAGTCGCACACCTAGAGGAGGTTTCGGATATCGGGGGAACGACAATTGCTAGCGCAACCAGGACAATCGAGTTGGCCATGGCAATCCCCAGGGCTAGAAGTCTGCACGTGGCAACGTCGACCAAGAAGTGCAACAATCGTTGCACCCAGCCCGCAACCGGCACGATGCAAGGCCTCAAGGCGAAGCTCCACCCGTGGCCAGCCTTCAGAACGCTCCCACGATTGATCTAAGGCAGAAGATCAACGACGATCGCGATGCGCAGCGCTTCATTGAGGCAAGGAGAAGGGACTGACCCGACAGATATCACAACGCCGATGATAGTGACCGCTTCCCTGTGTTCACCTCCAGCATCACTGACCAGTCCTACCCCAAGGATTTCAAACCAGTCGGCATCCCCAAGTACGACGGCAAGTAAGACCCGCGGCAGTGGACCCGCGACAGGTATCTGGCAGATCCAACTCCACCAAGGCACTCTACTTCCAAGTAGTCTTGGAATCCGCACCCCTCACTTGGCTTGAAAGCCTTAAACCAACCTCCATCGACTCCTGGGAGGACCTCAAGAGGGTCTTCATCGACAACTTCCAGGGATCCATGATCCGAGCAGGTACTTGTCATGATCTGTGCCAGGCGTTTCTTCGAGCTGCGAGCCACCATCGCCAACATTACCGACGAGGACGTCATCCTCTATTTTTAGAACGGCCTCTTCTCGAAGCACATCTACCACGACTTCGGACGCAACCGCCTAACTACTGCCATGTAGCTGCGCGACATGATGGCACAGTGCGCTGACTAGGAGGATGAGGAGAACGATCGCTTCCCTAAGTGCGCGAAATTCTCTCAATTGAGCCCGCCATACAGAAACCTCTGAGATACAGCGAGGTCCCGATCTCCTTCTCTAGGGACGACAAATGGACCAGCTTCTCTGAGCCGGAAAAATTCCCGCTCATTCTAGATCCTATCGTGGCGGGCTCACAGTTGACTCGAGTACTCATCGACGGCGGGATCGGCCTCAACCTGCTCTTTGCGCGTACTGTAACACCCTTCTATTAAAAAAGAAAAGAAAAAGCCACAGCCCATCTCCATTTCTCTCTTTCTCTCCCTCTCCCTCTTTCCAGCCCATCCCAAGCCCTCTTCTTCTCCCTCTCCCTTTTCTCCTTTCCACGCCCGGCCCATCTCCTCCACTCGACCCAACCCGCCACCACCGGCTTGCCTCGGCCCGATCCGCTCCCACTCTCCTCCCTCCCTCTCGCTGACAGGCAGGTCCCACCCGTCAAGCCCTCCTTCCACCTCTCGCAGGTCCGCCTCCCCCGCCTCGCGCAAGTCCCGCCGGCCGTGATGCTCGCTCTCCTTCACTCCCCCACGGCGCTCACCCAACTTCAATGCTCATGATGAGCCGCCATCACTCTCCCGCCCCCCTCGTCGCCTTCCCTCCCCGTCTGCCGGTAACGGCTGCCGCCATCAAGGCAATGATGGCCGGCCGCCACCAACGCCGCCCCTTCCCCTACTCCCGGCTGCCACGCTCCCTCCCTCGGTCTATAAAACCCGCAGAGATCCGTCGTGCCCTTCCACTCTCCCCTCCCGCTCCCTCGCCCCCGCTCTCTCTCTCCACGCTCGCTTGCGCCGCCGCCGTCTTCACCGGTCTCGGCCGCGCCATCGATCCGCCGCTCCACCGTGTCTTCGTCGACTACGACCACCGCTGGAGCTTCGCCTCAGGTTGAGCATCGCCACCAGCCCCGTTTCCCCCTACCTCTCTCTCTCTCTCTCTCTCTCTCTCTCTCTCTCTCTCTCTCTCTCTCTCTCTCTC
Organism: Panicum miliaceum; assembly: GCA_032594955.1. NCBI lineage: Eukaryota > Viridiplantae > Streptophyta > Magnoliopsida > Poales > Poaceae > Panicum > Panicum miliaceum. The sequence continues at coordinate 32,568,263 of CM064066.1, read as the reverse complement.
TCTCTCCCGTGGGCGTAATTGCACGCCGGAGCGCCCCGGCCGCCGCTCGCCCTCGAGCGCACCCTCCGGCCATCGCATCGCTGTCCCAAGCCCTCCATCGAGTTCTCAGTCGCCTCCTCTCACTCACAAGCCAATCCCCGGCCCGAACCGTCACTGGAGCGCCATTTTCGGCATATTCCGGATAGTCGCCGCGGCGTCCGCTCACCACCGGCCACCCAGCGCCGTCGCTAGCCCTCCCCAACCCGCTGCCGCCGTCGGATCGGGATCCAACGGTCCAGATCTAGTCCAACTCGGGTTAACCAACTCAATACCGGTCAGCCTTGGTGTTTTTGCAAAAGAAGCCCTGCAGTTTTCAAAACTCAAGCCGCAGTCCACCCTAGTCCAAAAGTATTTACAAAGCAGTCCTCTCTTTTCTGTTTTAGTCCCTGTCTTTTCTAGTTTTTGTACCCGCGGTCCTAATCTATCTGTTTTCTAGTCTAGCCCCTATGTTTTAAGTTTTGTGAGGTTTTAGCCCCTGGTTTCTTCAAACCTAGCCCCTGGAAGTTCTAATCTCTCGCAAATAAGTCCCTAGAACCTTGTTTTAGCCATATCTTCTTCGTTTCAACTCCGTTTTCAGTAATCCTTGCGCTCACTCGATCCTTGCAGCAAGCTCTATATCTTTATCTCCTTATCTTTCAATGTTTACACTATTTGTTGTTCAGTATCTTATTTTTATGTATGTTTTTGCTTGTGTAATCGTGTAGACGACGTGACGTTCGAGGAAGGACAAGAGCAGCAGTACGAGGAAGGCAAGTGGACTTCTACCCCCTACATGTTCTATTTTATCCTAATAATAGCATTATAATACACTTTAATTTATGTCTAAATTGCATAAACTTGACGGGATACCTATTAAGGATTTGCCTAGTCTTTTCACCCAAGCCTTAAACACCGGGTTTAATCCTTTTTGTTGGGTAGAAATGCTTAGATGCTTTATCTTGGGATGGTTATGTTATAATCTTTGAAATATTAAACATGGCTTTAATCGTTGTTATACTTAGATATTTGGAAAAATCACTTTGTTTAAATGGAACATGGACAACCACCCAAGAAAACCGTACAACCACATTATCACATGGCTCTGACCCTAGCTGATTAATTAGACGTGTAGTTAACTGGTAGTCTTACCGAAAGGGCAAGGAGGGGGTCGGTGATTGGGGTATAGCCCGGTCCACTTGGGGTAGCAGTCTTTGCTAAGGTGTTGACCATTAGGAAGGGTTATGGTTCACGCCACTACCGAAACTCTAGCGGGCTATCTAGTTTTCTATATGTCTTTGTAAAGGCTTCGTAGTGAACCCTTCGCCACTCACCTCGGAAGTGTTTAAAGGCTTTGCAAACCCGGGCGACTCTGGGGAACACGATTTGTGGCGAATTTGTACAACCTCTGCAGAGTGTTAAAAACTGATATATCAGTCGTGCTCACGGTTACGAGCGGCTTGGACCCTCACATGATAATTGAACTGAAAGAATGAATGAAATTGTGGTTCTTTGGCTTTGGAATAATGTTGTTTCCTTTATGCTTAAGTGGGCTGGTATAAACTTACATCTAATTAATAGGTGCTTGCTAATAAAAATATACCAACTAAAAACGCTAACCGCTATAAGCCTTTAGCCTCTCTTGCTGGCCTTGCATTCTTCCCCCACTTGTTGAGTACCAACCAAAAGAGTACTCACCCTTGCCTAACTGTTGTTCAGAAGAAACCGTGGAAGTTGAACACAACAGCGACTTCGAGGAGTTCTAGGCGTGCGTTCACCAGTCAATCGCCTGTGGAAGAAGTTTCATTGCAGTTCTCGCTTAGAATATCGGTGAAACGCTTAAGAACTTTGTGTCTATTTTATTCAGAGTGTAATAATGTTATTTATTCTATCTTGTTTACTTTTCGAACATTGTCTTTGATATATTTCACTTATGATGTCTATCATGTGTGTGTGAACTAGATCCTGGCACACATATGAGATGCATCTGGTTTCTTTTTGAAATCAGGGGTGACACGTACATTGAAGAAGATGGGGCTGAACATCTCCAAGATGCTTAGCCCTAGTACAGCTCCGTTCGACGGTGTCGTCTCGGGAAACGCGGCTACACCACTCGGTTCAGTGGTCCTGCCAGTCACCTTTGGGACAAAAGACAACTACCGCACGGAGTACATCAAGTTCGAGGTGGCTGACTTCGAGTCACCGTACCACGCCATCCTCAACAGACCAGCTTTGGCCAAGTTCATGCCCGTGCCTTACTACATCTACTTACTACTCAAGATGCCAGGCAAAACAGGTGTACTCACATTCCGTGGCGACTTGAAGAAGTCGTACAACTGCGACCAAGAAGCGGTCGAGTACGCCGCGACATCACGTGTGCTAGAACCTTCTGCGGAAGTCTTCGCGGTTGCGCAAAAGCTCACCGACTCAGAGATGGAGATCCCCAATAGGAGGCCTAGCCAATCCAGGGTAAAACCCAACCCCAGCGACTTCGGCATCAAGGCCATCCAGCTGCAAGAAGGCGACTCGTCCAAGATTTCTTTGACTGGAGGCGGCTTGAACGACAAATAAGAAAGTGTGTTCATCAGCTTCCCTCGGGCCAACCGTGACATATTCTTGTGAAAACCAGTGGATATGCCGGGCATGCCCAAGGAGTTGATTGAGCATTGCCTAAAAGTTGACCCCAACACCACTCCGAAGAAGCAGCGACTACGGCGCTTCGCCCAGACAAGAGGGAGGCCATAAAGAAGGAGTTAGCAAAACTACTCGCAGCTGGTTTCATAAAAGAAGTTTACCACCCCGAGTGGTTAGCCAACCCTGTACTAGTTCTGAAAAAGAATAATAATGAATGGAGGATGTGTGTGGACTACACTGATCTCAACAAACACTGCCGGAAGGATCCCTTCGCACTCCCATGCATTGACCAAGTCATCGACTCTACGGCTGGCTGCGTCCTGCTCTCTTTCCTTGATTGCTACTTGGGTTACCATCAGATTGCTCTCAAGGAAGAAGACCAGATCAAGATAGCATTCATCACCCCCTTTGGGGCATATGCTTACACAGCTATGTCCATCGGGTTGAAGAACGCAGGAGCCACCTATCAGCGGGATATCCAATTATGCCTTGCTGATCAGCTAAATCGCAATGTTGAAGCCTACGTGGATGACATGGTCATCAAGACCAGAGTCCACGACGAGTTTATCCCAGATCTCGAGGAAACCTTCAACAGCTTACGCAAGTTTCGGTGGAAGCTCAACCCAACCAAGTGCGTCTTCGGCGTACCACAAGGGAAACTACTCGGTTTCATCGTTAGTCACCGAGGAATTGAAGCAAAACCGGAGAAGATCACCGACATTACAGACATGGATGCCCCACGGAAAATCAAGGATGTCCAGAAGCTCACAGGCTGTATGGCGGCCCTGAATAGATTTATCTCGCGACTTGGAGAACGGGGATTACCCTTCTTCTAATTGCTCAAACAACATGACAAGTTGTAGTGGACCGAGGAGGTGAAGCAGGCGCTGGAAAATCTCAAGCATCATCTGCAGTCGCCCCCCATCTTGACGGCTCCACAACCAGGCGAGAACCTGTTACTCTACATCGCCGCGACTACTCACGTCATCAGCACGGCTATCGTGGTGGAACGCCAGGAGGAAAGCCATGCCTTTGATGTGCAGCGGCTAGTCTACTTTGTCAGCGAGGTTCTTTCTGAATCCAAGGTTCGTTACCCGATAATTCAGAAACTACTCTACGCCATACTCATCACCTCCAGGAAGCTTCACGACTATTTCGACGCACACAACATCTCGGTGGTCACTAATTTCCCACTGGCGGATATTCTCCACAATCGGGAAGCCATTGGGCGCATCTGCAAGTGGGCAGTGGAACTGGGGGCTCTTACTCTCGACTTCAAGCCCCGAACTAACATCAAGTCGCAGGCAATAGTCGAATTTATGGCGGAATGGCGAGAAAACCAATTGGAAGCCCCAGCCAACCTGCCAAAGCATTGGGTGATGTATTTCGACGGCTCCCTCAAGCTCGGAGGCGGTGGCGCGGGAGTACTCTTCATCAATCCAACAGGGGAACAACTCAAATATGTATTCCAAATACTATTTGAGGTCTCGAACAACGAAGCCGAGTACGAGGCACTATTGCATGGGCTAAGCCTGGCAGTCTCTCTAGGCATCTAGCGACTACTTGTTTACGACGACTCCCTGCTGGTGATCCAACAAGTCAACAAAGAGTGGGATATCATCAAGGACACCGTGGACGTGTACGTCGTGGAAATACGCAAGCTCAAGAGCAAGTTAACGGGTCTAGAAATTCATCATGTGATTCGCGATAATAATGTGGGAGCGGATGTGCTCTTGAAACTGGGTTCTGATCGAGCTAATGTCCCACCGGGAGTTTTTGTCCACGAGTTGCATCACCTATCCATCAAGACACCAGATCAAAGCACCATCGCTCAGGGTCCAATAGAACCCGACCGAGAGGTCTTGATGATCGAGATCGACTGGAAGGTGACCTTTCTCGACTTCATCATGGAGCGCAAACTACCTCCCGGCGTTGACCCAAAAAGCGCTGAGGCCGTGTCCTAAGGCGTAGCAAAGGGTACGTTCTAGTCGGGGACAACTTATACAAGCGTGGATCAGCATCAGGCATACTCATAAAGTGTGTCCGCACGGAGGAAGGCAGAGAAATACTCCAGGAGATCCACGAAGGCGCATGCGGAAACCATGCCGCTTCTCGCACGCTGGTCGGGAAAGCCTTCAGATTCGGGTTCTACTAGACCTGCTTTGGCATACGCCGAAACACTCGTTCACCGGTGTACAAACTGTCAGTTCTTCAGCAAGCAGCCTTACATCCCGGCTCACAACCTTATTACCATACCACCTTCATGGTCATTGGCATGCTGGGGCCTGGACATGATAGGGCCCTTGACAACTGCGCCAGGAGGTTTTACTCACGTGTTGGTAGCCATCGACAAATTCTCGAAGTGGATCGAGTACAAGCCAATTACAAAGCTCTGTATAGATCGAGTGGTTACCTTCATCTACGACATCTTGCACCAATTCAGCTTCCCTAATACTATCATCACAGATCTGGGATCCAATTTCCACTCGCACCAGTTTTGGGATTTCTGCGAGCGCAGTGACATCGAGCTCAAGTATGTTTCACTACCTCATCCGCGGGCCAACGGTCAAGTTGAGCGCACCAACGGCATTACCCTGGATGGTCTGAAGAAAAGACTCTACGACGAGAACAGCAAAAAGGAAGGCAAATGGATCAATGAAATCTTGTCAGTAGTCTGGGGGCTTCGCACACAACCAAGCAAAGCCACAGGACAGTCACCTTTTTTCCTCGTCTACGGGTCTGAAGCTATATTACCGGCTGATGTCATGTGGCAATCTTCTCGACTGGAGATGTGCGAAGAGGGCGAGGCTGATGATGCAAGATATCTCGAACTTGACTCGGCAGAAGAGGTCAGATGCAATGTTTTGTTTCAGTCGGCTCGTTATTTACAAGGCGTCCGTCGTTACCACGACCGAAACGTTCAAGCAAGATCTTTCAATGTTGGAGATTTGGTCCTTCGCGATGGGAGGGAACCTTCATCGTGCTCAAGGTTACAGGACCAGGGTCGTATCGCTTACAGTACCCTAATGGCCAGGAGGTCCCAAACTCCTAGAATATCGACCATCTCCGCCGTTTCCACCCTTAGCTAACTTGTATCCCAAGTTGTCAGCTGCAGCGTAGCATGGTTTACTAAAGGGGCATCGCTCCCATACTTCCAGTACTACTCCATTTACAAGTTCTTGATTAGTACTACGTGTAGTTTACTGAAGGGAACTCACTCCCATACTTCCAGTACTACTCCGTTTACTAGTTCTCGACTAGTACTACATTTAGTTTACTAAAGGGGACTCGCTCCCACACTTTCAGTACTACTCCGTTTATTGTTTCTCGACTAGTACTACGTGTACTTTACTAAAGAGGACTCGCTCCCATACTTCCAATACTACTCCGTTTACTAGTTCTCAACTAGTACTACGCGTAGTTTACTGAAGAGGTCTCGCTCCCATACAACCAGTAACACTCCATTTACTAGTTCTCGACTAGTACAACGCGCAGTTTACTGAAGGGGTCTCGCTCCCATAACACTACGTTTACTAGTTCCCAACTAGTTTTACACACCATCAGCAACCTCGACTGCTCTAGCTCCCATGCTCAGGGGCTGGGCTCGACAGGGCACTCAGCATGCTTTCGGCGGATCACTTAAGCTCTCACGTTCGGAGGCTGGACGCTGCAAAACTACTCGGAAGATTCGTAGAAGAACCTGATTTAAGAGGTTTTTTGAAGATTTATATCGGAAAGATAATTGTTTGACCATTATTTCAGGTATTCTATTCCGAAATAAGGGTTTTCTAAAAAATTTAATCCAGAGGTCTTAGGTAGCCATTGACTCAGGGAAAAAGGTTTGATTTGAGCGGTAATTTAGGGTGCTTTTTGGAGAAGTTATTTGTTTAACCATTTTTTCAGGGGATTCATTCCGAAAAAACCGGTTTTCGAATTTCTGAACCAATTTGCCCATCTTAACCAAATTCTTACGGTCATATATTGCATGCCACGATTCTTTGGATCTTTTTTCCAAACCTTGGGGATTTGGATTCAAGGCTCGGGGGCTGCAGGACACGTGTCATCAGCGACTTATTTTTCAAATCTTTTGGAAGATAAGGACAGAAGATTCAAGACTAATTTGACTATCAGCCTGATTATTCGAGTCAACCTAATGCTCGGGGGCTACTCCATATGGAGTGCGAGTTTAATCGCACCCCATATAAAAGAAGACTTGACAACTACTCAGGACACGAGCACCTCACAGCCTCGATGCAGCCAAGAAAGTACTCGGAAGACACCTTCAAGATGGGGTTCGGGAGAACTCGAAGAAGCCTTCAGAAGTACTCGGAAGCCTGCAGTACTCGACTATGAAGAGCTCGGGGGCTTGTCAGACCCGGGGCCACGGGACTGCGCACATAGCGTACATATTCTAGGATAAGGGATGAGACATGGCCCACACCATACACCAATTGTAACTACTCATACCGTAGTAGAACAATGACAAGCAGGGCAACTTCAACAAAAACCAGCGGAACAACTCGGGGAATACCTGAAAACAAAAGTCAGACCAAGAAGTCACGACTGTTGAGCGCAATCCGCAGGACAAGAAGTCGGGGAACAATCAAGCACAGTTTGAGAAAGTCCTACACAAACGATGCCCGATGTACCCGAAGTCACAGCACACGCTCTTCGAGTGTGTCAGCCTTCGCAAGTCACTCAACGCTCCACTCCTTCCTCAAGATGGAAAGCGGAAGGATCAGGGGGACGACGACGAGGGTGACAAGTTGGGGGCTCAAGACTTCCAAGACCCGAAGAATGTCGTCAACGTCATCTTCGGTGGAGACAGTGGCTTCCCCTCGAAGCGCGCGCAGAAGGTCGGAACAGAAGGAAACTACCAGAAAAGTACTCGGGTAGGACTCCTGAGCTCGTATCCGAATAGGATTTCCATGTAACCCTGTCCCCCCAAACTATATAAGGGCGGCAGGGACCCCCTCCAAACAGATCAACCAAATCAACACCTAAGGCAATACAAACCACCACACAGGATGTAGAGTATTACTCTCTCGGCGACCCGAACCTGTCTAAACTTTGTGTTCCTTGCACCTTCGAGTTTCTAATCTCGGCGACACCCTACCTACAACTCACCACATCGGGGGTATCCCTCGGTGGGCTTAGCGGTAAAACTCCGACAGAACCCCCCCCCCTCCCCCCCCCCCCCCCCCGCGTCATGATGGAGTGGCCGGGCAAGGTGCCAGGGATGGGGCATGATAGCCGTACCATACCTTTTGACGCCCCCGTGACCGTTGACCGACAGAGCATGACGTGCAGGTACAAGACAAGATGTGCTTGCCCCACGACACAGGACTTGGACGGTGGTCACCGGAAGACTCCGACTGACGTTATAGGAAGACCCGACTAACGAAGGTGACGACCCCGACCGGCGGGGTCGGGAGTCCTTTCTTTCTATCCCACACCCTTAGCTCCCCTGTAACGGAGCCTCCCTTGGACTATAAAAAGGAGGGTCTTCCACCTAGGAAGAAGAAGAGAGACAACTCATCAAATCCGATCTCTCGATAGACCTAAACCATAGACTTGAATCTCATAGCTTCCGCTTGAAAGCTTGTAACTCCCCAACTCTCACGAGCACCTGGGCTCAAGTAGTACATCTGACTAACCCCCGACTGGACGTAGGGCACGATTGTCTGAACCAATATAGATCTTGAGTCATTGTGTGCTAGGCCATATCCGATCACGACTCGCGATACACACTTCGAGTAGGTTTAGCTGCCGGCCATTTCCGGAACCGACAGCTTGGCAGTAGAAGCGATAATCAGAGAGTGAATCGGCTATGAAGTTGTTGCATGAAATGATTAAATTAAGCCGACAACTCAATGACTACCACTTGATAAATTGTAAAATCTATTAAGAACTAGCAAGAGATCGAACGATGCAGCCTTACAAGAACTTGATAGAAATTGATAACTTGTAGATTAAAGTAGACGAAACTACAGCGATATGCCGATAGCAAGCCTAGAGAATCTGATAAAAATGAACTTACCAACAAGCCGGAGATCGATCCGATGCAGCCCTACTTGCTGAAGAATTCGCCGAGATCTATTCTACTCCTACTCCTAGGGTTTTGGCGAAGTGCCGAGAAAAAATTATATTGATTAATTATTGTCCTTTACAAAATCCTAACTGCTATTATTTATAGCCTAAAGCTAGATTCCTGATCGATCACGACTCATTACAAACTTGACTTAAACTGAAAAAATTATCATATCTATAAGATAATACAAAAGGAAACGGACTCCCGCAAAAAATCTTCTTCTGATGTCACCTCCAAGTCCGATTTGAACTGCTCTTAGCTGCGCCTCTGATCGACTCCACGTTGCCCTTGCCCTGCTGGCAACAGCTTTTGACCAGCATCTTAAGCCGAACGAGCCATCGGCTTCCTCAAAATTCTCCATCAGCTCTTACCAAAATTATACTCGCTAGCGTCAACAAAAGCGAATCTACGTTCTTTTTTGTCAAGACTGTAGCTTGAATTAGACCCATGCATGTGACTGGTGCTTGGTAAGAGTATATTAGTACAACTAAGCAGCGTGGTGGTTGGTCTGAAACTCTGAATGTCTACTGCCTACCCTCGGTTGCCACCGATGCAGAATGCCGGCGTTCCCAAATTGGCAGACAAATATGTTCTTGCACCCTGCAAAAGACAAGGAAAACAAGCTTCCATCCTCTGCCGCCGCAGCAGCTGCAGCTGCTGCATCCTCCTCCGTCACAAGATGTTATATCAGCGGGATGCCGGCGCTGGCTAATTGCTTAGCGCTAGTGTTTGATAAAAATAAACAGGGGTGGCAGAATCTTGGCGTCCAGGAATGCGTGCCAAGCATATACACCTGCTGATCCCGGTCATCTGATGTCATAAAGCGAGATAGATCCACTCTGTGTGGTTCAACTTGCATGGTGCAGTTCATATCTGCACTTGTGCTAAAATGTACCTACTTCCAGCAACAGCATCTCCAAGAATGCCTAAAAACGTCCCAATAACTGATTTTGGGGATAGAGGTGAAAAATAACGCTCCAACATACGTCCAACCATGTGGGCATGCACGAGAGACACCTGAAACTGAACTTTTTTTCCCCGATAAAGGAAGCTTTATGAACTCAAGATCGTTACATCGAGTTGATACAAAGACCTTGACTCACTCCCAAATTGATTTGCAGTCCAGAGGCATAGAACCGATGATTCTGAGAATAGCCTTTGCAGTACGTCAAATGTTGATGCATCTCAAATTTGGTGCGCATCAGGGCGCAGGCAGGCAACGCAATGCTCGGATTGTCACGGTACAAACAACTCATGTTAAGTCAGCTGATTTCGTCACTCTCTGGTGACGAGCTCCTTCACGAACGCGACCATCTTGGGCACGTCCACCGTCCACGCGACCGAGATCGGCGAGTAGCCAGTCCACGGGTTCTCCGAATTCCACCTGCACCAATCAACAGATGATGCAGCAGCCAGCCATCATTAGTGACAATCACCGAAGCATACAAAGGGAGCAACGGAGAACTGCGAAGCAGTCGCTTACTTCTTCAGCAACATGTCCATGGAGGTATGCCCGGCGCAGATGCCCTGGGTTTCTACCCTCACCACGCCCTTCCTGAACGTGAAGAGATCCGGGCGAACCAGAGCGGCGAAGCTCACGGGATCATGGAGGAAAATCACTGAGCCAAACGCACGAACTATGAGCTGAAGCCATCCAGAGGCTCTGAAGATGGCAACGTACAGCGCAAAGATATTGTTGCAGCGTACCAGGGGCGCCGTAAGACTCGATGTGCCAGTCCAGGTAGAACTTGCACACGTCGCATAGGAACTGCGCGTGCTTCCCTTTCGAGTTCCTCAGCTCCAGGAGATCCTTATCTGCAAAGTTTCATCAGGTTCAGTACTTCTACTTCCCATGGTTACTGGAATGAGAGGGGGTGACTATATTGCTTCAGGATTCATTCAGGAAAGATCAAGGACCTGTGAAGCTGACTTGCGTTGTGATGTTGAGGCCAACCACGTAGATGTCAGCCCCAGAAGTGAAAACTATGTCGGCTGCCTCCGGGTCACTGTGGATCTGAAATGGCAAATGGAAACTTTCGTTAGGCCTGACAAATCACAGTTCAGACTCCTCCTAGCACAACGACATGCATGACCGGCATTACATTTGCTTCAGCAGAAGGGGTGGCATTTCCAGCTGCAAAGAAGGCTCCACCCAACACAACAATCTTCTTAACATTTTTCACAAAGGAGGGATCCTTCTTGATGGCCTGAAAAAACATTGTTGCACAATCACCACCGTCAGCAACCAGTAATATACTATAAGCTCTGAAAATTTCTACAGCGTCAGAGAAAGACATACCAATGCTACGTTCGTCAGAGGACCCAAAGCAAGTACGGAGACCTCTCCAGGAAACTGCGAGACCTTATCAACCAAGAACTCAGCAGCGCTTTGGTCAACTTTCTTGATAGTGGGATCAGGAAGCTCTATCTCCCCGAGGCCGTCAGATCCGTGAACAAAGTCAGCAACACACGGCTTTCCTCCCTATTCACAATACAAGATGTGAACCAGTCCATGCTACATAACAACTGAATAAACTACCAAACTCCAGCAGATGATGTATGATGTATCAAGGTCGTTTTCCATGGACTTGACGTCAAATGATACAGACGAGCAGGTATTGCAGATTTGCGTGATACACGAAATTTCCAGACTTTGAATTCGGTTGAAGTAACACTTTTTAAAATGAAAATAAAAAATGGACCATAAACTCACTGAAGAAGATTTTACACATTCAAATAATATACATGATATAGTTCATTGATTTTTCCATATGATGCCTTTGAACCAGGAGCACTAATAAAAACAGTAGAACTAATCCACATGAAGGAACACAAAATCTTCTGATCTCACAACTGTTCGTAGGAAATGTGCCAGCAAACTGAAGTACAGGAAGAATGGACAGTACCTTTAGAGGCTCATGGCTTCCCTCTGCTACTGGAACCTCAGGATGGCCTGCCTTCTCGCACTGTCAGTCAGTTTTAGACACAGCAGAATTAGTAAGAAGAAACAAAGCGGAAAAGGAGCATTTGCCATGAGAATGTTCTACTACTTACCAGGATCAAGGCATTGCGTGTGGCGTGCTCCGTTGTGCAGTTGCCGAAAATGGTGGTGAGCCCTAGCACTTGCACGCCCGGCGACTGGAATGCCATCATAATCGCGATGCTGTCATCTGGAATCAGAGCGTGGACACATTAAGCAAACAAACAGTGGCTGTAAGCCTGCAATTTCAGTAGCACCCATCATATCTCACTGCAAATTAACCATAATAATGTTACAAAAGTTTAAAGGTGAGCTGGTGAATTTAAGATGGATATACGATCCTGTCAGCGTCCAAGATTCATGGAATGGCCCAATGGGTGGCTGCACTCGTTGTCATACTTGGATACCTCTTGAAGAAAGAGAAACATCTTTGGTCCCTCACTATATATTAAAAAAAGGGAAAAGGGGGGAAGAGTGCCATCTTTAATCCTAGCATCCTTTGGATTTGGTTAGATATGGTCCCAAAACGCGCCTCCTTTCTTGCAGTGGGGATCCTCTCAAACAGTTGCAAAGTAACGGATGCAGTGGGATCCTTAAGAAGATTGTAGTTACGAGGGAAAACGCCCAATCCAGGACTACGAGGGAATATACATTGACTCCATTGGATCCCGTCATAAAGTGCTGTACTGTGCATTGTGCTGGTATCAGTACTAGTATAAACTAGTTACTCCGATGAATCTCAGCTAATTTAGCGGGAAGGAAAAGGTATGCAACTTTCGCAGCGCATCAGATGTTTAATCGGACAGCTGGCAGTGGAAGCACAGGTGAGAATCCCCATGAATCAGGCATTTGGACTAGAAGAGAAGTTGGAACCGGCAGAGAGAGAGAGAGAGAGAGAGAGAGAGAGAGAGAGAGAGAGAGAGATTAAGTTCAGTTGGGGACCAATCGAAGCAGGGGAACGCGCATTGGCCCTCCGTGCAAATCGAAGAGGTAGGAAGGAGTGGATACGCACCGATGCCGGGATCCGTGTCGATGATGAGCTTCTCCTCCGTCGGCTGCTCGTCGTGGTGGTGGATCTGCCCGTTGCTGGCCTCCATCTCGGACTCCGATCGCCCTCTCCCTCCCCGATCGCCTTCTTCCTCCGGTGCTAGCTGTCGTCTCCGCCTCTTCTTATAGGCAGGCAGGGAGAGACGACGACGAATTGATCGGCGGCGAGGAGAATGGGTGGGAGGGAGGCGGTTGCAGCCTCGACAAGTAAGCACGAGCAGAGGACCCACCCCCTCGGTGAACAAATGAGCTGGTTGGTGGCGCTGGCGGCCTCATCCGATGGCGACCGGCTGGCCGCGCGCGGCAGGCTCATGTGGGATTGTGGGCAGCGCCGCGGCGGCGACGGCGGCCAGCCGTCCGATCAGGAAACCCGACGGCCGAGATCGGGACGCGGGGGCTGCTTCGCCCTCCCGGCCGTGACGTGCACGGGACCTACCGAACACCGCCGGAGCAATAACAAACGCGGATGCGTGACGAGTGCCCAATTTCTCTGTCCCCGCCATCATTTTCGTTTCGTCCGCCATGTGGACCGTATCATCATCGATGGAATATCCAAGTCAGCCTCCCTCGCGTGCATCATGTGCTTGGTTCCTGGCTTTTTGAGGGGTTTTTTTTCTTCCCAACTGTAATGCTTCGCTAAATTTATCCAGATGTGTCCTACAGTTAATTTTGTACGAAAATACTTTTAATTTTGTACGAAACTACTAGTCATATTGGTGGTACTTCAATACTAACGGGTTTCAGGTCTTCGACTCTATGTGATGCTTTCTTTTGCTCGAAACTATGTGATACTAGTTGTCGCTTTCCTACACGATCCTTATTGTCCTAGACGCAAAAGAAAGATATATTTTCTACTAGATAGTACCTATAATCTGTAATGCAAACTTACAAAGTTTTCTACCGAACGTATTGGAAAGAGGACCGGGGGAAGTCTTGGTTGGGTGATGATTTGATGTCATCACCACCCCACGCACGCAAATAGAAATAGTATCTTATCATTTTAAGACACTTTGGTGTGTGGTTACAGAATGTCATTAGCATATACTACTACTATATATGTTTGGTTGGTGGAAAACCATGACCACGGCGAACTTTCGGACGACAAGTTGCCACATGGGAGCGTGATCATTGCCGTCAGCTTTTGCATTGGTCGATCGTATGATGTTTGCATTGTGACATGGCTAGCGACAATCAAACATGCTCTTCCAGATCTGGCGAGCATGATCGCTCACATGAAGAAGTGAGAGGGGTAACAGAAATTAATATGTATGAGTCAATAACATATGAGCCAGGGATCGGAGTGACAAAAGATCTCTCGTTTCGAAGAGGGGCCGGGAGAGCTCGTGTAAGCAAAAATGGAACGATTAAATGAGAATGTTTATACTATATGTTCTACAACTTACGTAGTGCTCCTCCGTTTTTATTTATAGGTCATATTTCATGTTATTAGAACAAGTATCCAATAACTGCTCCATTAATAATCCATTTATGCGATAAAAATATACTCTCTAGAAAATATTTGTAAATGTGAATATAATAATAGAGTAACTATGGGTTAAATGTTTGTGCTGATGATAAATTGAAATGAGTTGTAATTTTAAATGGGGGAGTATAATTTGAAACTTGAGAATTGAAGCAATGTATAAAGCCCGTAAATAAATGTGAGCAAATGGTTATGGCAAAGTTGTTACATAAATGGTTGGCGGTGAAATATTCCCCTATGAAACTCCATCAGAGAACATAGTATTATATTCATGGCACATCTACATGTAATTTCTTTTTCTTTTTCTTCAAAAGATGTCCTATTACATCTTTAGACCTCCTGATTTATATTAAGAAAAACAAAAAGTAATACAAAACAGATCCCCTCGAAAAAGAAAATTACAATTCATGTATGTATGACTTGGTCACCGTGGCATTATTGTGATTGGCACAGGTGGTTAAGGATTTTCTTTTACCTAGCCACATTGGGATGTAATTCTTGTATATGAGAAATTTTACGGTGGTTGGAAAAAATAAGAGCCGTCCCTCGAGCAACGTCAACGGTCGAAATATAAGAGGTACTAGGAAGAAGGTACTGAGCGGACCAGTACCAAATACGGTGGGACCGGTACCAAATTTATTTTTAATATTTTAATTCGATAAAGGGTAAATTGGTAAATTTAGTTTATATTTTGTCGATCCCCAGGAAAAGCGTTTCGTTCCCCAGCCATCCATCCAGGCGAGCCACGGTGAGCCTTCGTTCAAGTTATCTAGGAGAAGATGAATGGCTCCTCTGGTCCAGCCGTGCCCCCGAGCCACCGCCGCTGCCACCTCGGGTGCGCCTGGAGAGCACTGCGCTAGGGGGGTCGTCTGTGGCGAACACTGCCGCCCTCAACTGTGGTGTCTGCTTCCTCCCGCCGCCGACAGCGGTGACGCGGAGAGTCGTCGCCGGCTCCGTATGCAAGGAGAAGAAGGGGCTCCTTCGGACCAGCCACTATCGCCACCTCGGGTGGGCCAAGAGAGAGCAGCGCTAGAGGGCTCAACAGTGGCGGACACCAACACCCTTGACTGCGGTGTCTGCTTCCTGCTGCTGAAGCCTCAAATCTTCCATGCAAAACATACACATGCCCATCCATTTGTCCAATAGGACGAATAGGATGTTCAAATCTTCCAGGTAAAATATACACACACATTCAGTCATGGATCGAACAGATGCAACATTCTCGGCATGGATCAGGGAGGATTTGGGCGCGGACGCCGGCGAGGACCTGAGCGGCTGGACGTAGCAGTGGCCGCGCCTGCGGGAGCTCTTCATGTGCAACCTCTCGCGCCGCTGCAACGTCGAGGACCTGCTCGAGCTCTTCAAGCCCCACATCACTGTCCTCTCCGTCGAGGTACACCATGCAATTGCCGCATCCAACTTGTTCTGGACTTTGGTTGAGCGGATGATCATCCGATGTCTGATATGTAGCACCCAGCTTCCCACGCCATTGAAACTTGTATTAGTAGCTTACCAAATAATGCAACAAAGGTTTAGAATTCTTGAATGTTTGTCCTGAATATACTTTTACCCGACAGGCCTACATAGATTAGTTGCTCTCTGGTTGAACTGCAGAAATTTACTTGGAACTGATCATCAGCAGGCTTGGACAATGCACACACCAAACCCAATTGTACAAGTAGCTTGCGCAACAATGCATCAGGAAGGCTTAGAGTTCAGTATATTTGTTTTGAAATACTGTTGGTTTGGATAGTTTGTATTTTTTTTGCAAATATGGCAATTTTTTCAGACATCTACAATCTCTATTGGTAGTCTGCTAGTCTTGCGCCTACTATACTGATTTCTTCTTCAATGTATCTAAATGAAGAGCTAGGTAGATGAACAGATTAGGCGGAATTTGAACTCAAACAATGAACTTCACATTTACACTATATTAGATGTTACTTTTAAATATCCGGCTGACTGAACTTGGTGCCATTTAGATTTAGCTAGATCTTTTGGACGACGACCTAGATGCACTGTGAGTAGAAGCTACATTTTGTATCTTGACGGCATGCAAATGACGTTGTCAAATTTTTTATTGTATATCATAGTTCTTTACCAGGACTTTTAAATCTGCACTTTGATGCTGATACCTCAAGTTGTTTATAACATGTAGGTTTCATGTGATGCTGAGACGGGAATAGTTCACTTTTTTTCTTTCAGATTCATTTCCGACAACATAGTTGCTCAAACAAACTTGCAATCCTTGGTTATGTTGTCTACAAATACAACAATCGTGATAGCAAACTTAATGGCGACCGCTAGGGTTTGATTCCCGATCTTTCGATGAGAGGTGTGGATAACTCGATTGGACGATGGAGGAAACGTTCACGGTCCGACTACAGCCTTCCAAGCAGCGCCTTAGCAACCGATACACCCCCTCGAATGGCTGTCGCGACCTTGTGGAGCGCGGCACCCGGCCACTAGGGCACTCGTCCTGCAAGCAATCAAAGAACTAGCAAGAACAAGTATGACAAGTACTAAATTTACTAGATGTAAATGAAGGTTTCACACGCAATCTCAATAAGGGTGGGGTTCCGAAGACAAGAAAACGGGCGGCTAATCCAGCATGCGCGCTTGCAAGCAAGTAGCGAAGGCTAAACTTGATCTAAACAAAACCCAAGCATCCTTGGCGGCGGCTAACGAGTATAAGTACGTGGGAGGACGACCATAGGAGTGTTGGGGTCGTACTCCAACCCTAGGATGCGTCCGTAATGGACTCAACTTGATACACGGCCCATTGGACCAAAACAGGGTGACACAGCACCATAGGCAGAAAAGGACTCTGTATTAATTTTACGATTGCGGCCGACTCGTAACAGATATAGATATGAGGCCGGATCCGTTTGAAAGAAGACTTCATAATCTTTCCACGAAGTACTTGAACGTCCCAATCCGAGTTCATATGCGACCGTGGTGTCCGTCACAAGTTGGTACTGTTCTGCAGTCCGAATCCAGCCTGCGCGAATCCGTTTCTCTTTCGGTCGTCTCCTTAGTTCCTAAGCAAAATAAGAGTACACGAGTCTCCATGGTCTAAACATGATGTACATGAGCTTAGATATGAACTCACCTGATGATTAAGTTGACGAGCACGAGCACGAGTAATAGGACCAGCAATAGGTACTTGTGTCGGAGTGGATGTATCGTTGGTGTTGATGTCCTCATCATCCTCCCCTTCTTGCATTTGAGTCGTCCTCGACTCAAGCTCATCTTCCTCTCCCAAATATGGCTTCAGATCTGCAATGTTAAATGTGGGACTAACCCCAAAATCCGCAGGCATATCGAGCTTATATGCATTATCATTGATTTTTTCTAACACTTTAAATGGTCCATCAGCCCGAGGTAGCAATTTAGATTTTCTCAATTTAGGAAACCTTTCCTTTCTCAAATGCAGCCAAACTAAATCTCCAGGTTAAACTTTAGTTCCTTCCTAACTTTATCACCAGCAATCTTATATTTAGCATTCATGCGCTCTATATTTTCTTTAGTTGTTTCATGCAGTTTTAACATTAATTCAGCACGCTTAGTAGCATCAGAATTCAGTTTTTCAGAAAATGGCAAAGGCATTAAATCAATAGGAGCACGAGGCAAGAAACCATATATAATCTGAAATGGGCACATCTTTGTAGTAGAATGCAGCGATCGATTATAAGCGAATTCAATATCAGGCAAACAATCTCCCCACATCTTAATATTCTTCTTTAAAACAACCCTTAACATAGTAGACAAAGTTCTATTAACCACTTCAGTTTGACCATCAATTTGCGGATGACATGTAGTAGAAAAGAACAACTTAGTTCTCAATTTAGCCCATAAAATCTTCCAAAAATAACTAAGAAATTTAGCATCACGATCAGAAACAATTGTGTTGGGCACACCATGCAAATGAACAATTTCCCGAAAGAACAAATCAGTAATGTGAGTAGCATCATCAGTTTTATGACATGGTATGAAATGAGCCATCTTAGAAAATCTATCAACAACCACAAACACACTATCACGTCCCTTCCTAATCCTAGGCAATCCTAACATAAAATCCATAGAAATATCTTCCCAAGGAGCACTAGGAACAGGTAGAGGCAAATACAAACCGTGTGGATTCAATCGTGATTTAGCCTTTTGACATGTCATGCAGCGAGCAACAAATCTCTCCAC
This sequence comes from Panicum miliaceum, assembly GCA_032594955.1. Taxonomy (NCBI): domain Eukaryota; kingdom Viridiplantae; phylum Streptophyta; class Magnoliopsida; order Poales; family Poaceae; genus Panicum; species Panicum miliaceum. The sequence continues at coordinate 32,549,816 of CM064066.1, read as the reverse complement.
ATCTCTTCTCATCTTTGGCCAAAAGAAATGACCAGCAAGTATATCTTCCGTTTTGTTTGCTCCAAAATACCTCATTAAGTCACCTCCATGCGCTTCCTGCAACAATAACAAGCAAACGGAGCTAGCTGGAATGCATAGCTTGTTAGCTCTAAAGACAAACCCATCACTAACGATGAATTTGTTCCATCCCTTTCCATCTTTACAATACAGCAGCACATCTTTAAAATCAGCATCATTAACATATTGATCTTTAATCGTTTCCAACCCAAATATTTTGCAATCAAGTTGGTTCAGCAAGGTGTATCTCCTAGACAATGCATCACCAATTATATTCTCTTTCCCTTTCTTGTGCTTAATAACATAAGGAAACGATTCAATAAATTCAACCCACTTAGCATGTCTACGGTTCAATTTTCCCTGACTACGAATATGTTTTAAAGATTCATGATCTGAATGAATAACAAACTCTTCCATAGATAATGCTGCCATGTTTCTAATGTGCGAACAAGAGCATACAATTACTTATCATAAGTAGAATAATTCGAAACAGGCCCGCTCAATTTTTCATTGAAATAAGCAACAGGTTTGCCTTCTTGTAACAAAATACCACCCAAACCAATGCCACTAGCATCACATTCAAGCCCAAAAGTTTTATTAAAATCAGGGAGTTGGAGGAGAGGTGCATGTGTCAACTTATCTTTCAGCGTGTTGAAGGAGTTCTCTTGTATTTTACCCCAACTAAAAGGCACTCCCTTCTTTGTAAGTTCATTCAAAGGCGCGGCAATTGTGCTGAAGTCCTTCACAAAACGACGATAGAAACCAGCGAGTCCTAGGAAACTCCGCACCTGCGTGATAGTCTTCGGTATAGGCCATCCCTGTATAGCTTCCACCTTGGCTTGATCAACCTCGATTCCCTATGGAGTCACCACATATCCAAGAAAAGACACTCGATCGGTGCAAAAGGTGCACTTCTCAAGGTTACCAAATAAATGTGCATCTCGTAAAGTATTAAAAACAACACGTAAGTGATCAAGATATTCATTGAAAGTTTTGCTGTAAATCAATATATCATCAAAGTAGACAACAACAAATTTTCCAATGAAAGCACGCAGAACCTAGTTCATTAATCTCATAAAAGTACTAGGTGCATTAGTTAACCAAAAAGGCATGACTAACCACTCATATAACCCGAACTTAGTTTTGAAAGCAGTTTTCCATTCATCTCCCAATTTCATACGAATCTGGTGGTACCCACTACGCAAATCAACTTTGGAAAACACAATAGCACCACTCAATTCATCAAGCATATCATCCAAACGTGGGATAAGGTGTCGATATCGAATTGTGATATTATTAATAACCCTACAATCAACAGACATACGCCATGTTCCATCCTTTTTAGGCACTAAAATAACAGGAACAGCACAAGGACTAAGAGACTCACGCACATAACCTTTGTCGAGTAGTTCTTGCACTTGTCGCTGAATTTCTTTAGTTTCTGCCGGATTTGTCCTGTATGGTGCACGGTTTGGCAACGATGCACCAGGAATAAGTTTAATTTGGTGCTCAATCCCTCACATTGGTGGCAGCCCCGCTGGTATCTCACTTGGAAACACATCAGAATACTGCTGCAAAAGGTTAGCAACAGCCGGGGGCAAAGAATGCTGCATATCGTGAACTGAAATCAAAACATCCTTGCACACCAATGCATAGGCAATAGAAGTGGAAGCAATCAATTCATTAATATCAGACTTAGTAGCAAGCAAGCAATGTCCTTTCAATCTTATCTCATCTTCCCTGCTACTAACAGATTTGACATTCTTATCGATCTCAGTTTTAGTTCTCTTATCTTTAGCAACATCATCACGCACAATAGATTCAGGTGACATAGGAAGTAAAATAATTTTCTATAAGAGAATATTGATTTGATCTACCATGATGCATGCTATCGGCATCAAATTGCCATGGTCTACCTAGCAGAATATGACAAGCTTCCATAGGCACAACATCGCATTCAACAACATCATGATATGAACCAATAGCGAAATTAATTCGTACCAATCTCGTTACCTTGACCTTACCACTATTGTTGAGCCACCGAATGTGATATGTATGTGGGTGCGGTTTTGTTGTAAGTGCAAGCTTCTCGACCATATCGCTGCTAGCCAAGTTGTTGCAGCTACCTCCATCAATTATCAAACGGCACGAACGCTCTTTAATAACACACTTTGTTTGGAACAGTGTATGCCGTTGATTTTGCACCGCCTTTTCCATTTATGCACTAAGTACACGCTGCACAATGACGCTCTCATAATGATCTGCGTCATCTGCACCAATCTGCTCTTCTGGTTGTTCCTCAGTACCTGCATGGTCAGCAGCAAGCAAAGCAAATGTATCTTCATCAAAATCACTGGCGGAGGAATACCTACCATCTCTTTTGACCACCAAAACGCGCTTGTTAGGGCAGTAACGTTGCACGTGTCCAAAGCCCTTGCATCGATGGCACTAAACATCTCTTGTCCTTCCAGTGGAGGCAACCAAATATGCACTCATGGCTGGTTTCTGGACATTCGTGGTTGCTGAATTTGTCAGGGGAGCACGTCTCTTGTCGTTGGATGGAGCGGGTATTGTCGGCCGACTCGGGAATGTAGAAGGTGCAAGAGCTCGTCCGGTCAATGAGATAGATGTGCGCGGCTGCCATGATGAAGGTTTTCCTGCAGAAATTTTAGTTCTTGTACTAGCACGTCGTCCCAGCACTTCCCTTTCAGCTTTACAAGCAAGATGGAACAAACGGGTTACGTTAGTATAATCTTTATAAGCAGAAATTCCTGAATTTCTCGATTCAAACCTCCTAAAAATCTAGCCATAGCAGGTTCCTCATCCTCCACTAAATTACAATGCAACACACCCATTTGTAATTCCTGATAGTATTCTTCTACACTTTTATTACCCTCTCTCAATTGTTGCAATCTATGTAACAGATCACGCGCATAGTAAGAAGGAACAAATCTAGCCCGCATGACCCGTTTCAAAGCATCCCAGGTTTGTGGAATATTATTAGGATTTTTCTTAGCATGTTCTATCCACCAAACAGAGGCAAAATCATTAAACTCACTAGTAGCAGCCCTAACACGTATATTCTCAGGAAATTCATGACATGCAAACTTTTGATCAACAACAATTTCCCAAGTAATGTATGCATCAGGATCGTATTTTCCATCGAAACAAGGTATCTTAAATTTTATTTTACTGAAAGCATCATCATTATTATGTACCTCACGTCGTCGATGTCCACCCATACCTCTCCGATTAGTTCGCAGTCGTCGGCGACTAGGAGCATCTTGGTCATCTAGTTCAGTATCAGCGACATAATCATCCCAATTATCCTCGACACGCTCATCCATCTTGTTTTCTCCCTCATGCCCATTTGCAGTTCTGGCATGCATCTCATCAAAACGCCTCAAAAGAGCAGCAAGGCTTTGATCAATATGAGCGACCGACGTCTCCAGCCTTGTAAGCTTGGTGTTGGTGGCAAGCTGCGTGGCCTCTAACTGCCCAATCTTATCATTTGACACCAGCATATCTTCAGCAAGCCCATCTACATGCCTCCTCATCTTATTTTCAAAATATTGTATGATTCCCTTTGTACGAGGAGAGTGACCTAAACTCCCATCACCCTCTGATCCTGTCATGGTTAGATGAACAAAGGAAACATGAAAATAGGTGAAGAAATAAGATCCTACAACTAATGGGATGTAGCTACTGCAAGGCGCTCACTCTCAACCTGTTACACAAGATCTTACCAATTCTTACCTTGCTCAACAGGAGGGGACGGCAACCAACAAGTCTGCAACCGTGGGATGAAGTGTATTGGTGTCGCAACAACAGGACCTGTCAAGCTGTAGTCGGATATGTGGAGCTATAGGTGGGCTGAAGCAAGGATAAACTAGCACCACGTTAGTTACAAAAGCAAGTTGAAGAATCGTTCAACGGCGGTACTATGCTGGTCCTAGCCTAGACCGTGCTAGAGACGCGAGCCTGGACACAAATGAAGTCACGAGACACCACCGAAGAACAAAAATGATGCACAAAGAACAGCCCCTTTTTCTTCCCTTCTTTTTTTTCTTCTTTTTTTTTCTTCTTTTCTTTTTTTTCAGGGGATCCTCAAAATTGGTTATATAACTAAAAGACTTCAAAAGAGCCACACACCACACAAACTTTCCCCGAAAGTGTAGGGGTATTCCGGTAAAAAAAGATACTCTCTCTCTCTGGAGTAAGCCGAGACTATATGTATGCGTGCAAAGTTGCGGTTTGAGTAAGCCGAGACTGCTTCTGCCTTTCTGGAGCGCTACAAAATATGCAGTACAAGTGCGAATAGCAATAGAATTTTATAACACGGCGCAATAACCAATTCGGACTCGGAAACCGATTCCTTCTCGAATCACAGCACTACGTGCGATTCGGTCACAAACCAACACAGAATCTAACTCGGACTTGAACATGAATATGGACTCGGATTCCGCCAACACGGAGTATGTATGGTAGCGCACGGTTGTGACTAGAACGTGACAAGAACTCGAAACTCTAAAGGACTAAAACTAAGACCAGCAACTCGACGCAACAGATGCAACCGAAAGTTCAACAAGCCCTAACTAAGCAGTGCTAGCAAAGGCTCAGACGAGTTTATAGGATTGAAGGTAAACTAATCTACTATTTTTTTTTTGGCTTTTCTGGACTATAGGAAAAATAAAACAGCGAAGAATTAGAAGTCTCTCACCGATAAACCTTGCTCTGATTACCAACTAATGGCGACAGCTAGGGTTTGATTCCCGATCTTTCGATGAGAGGCGCGGATAACTCGATTGGTCGATGGAGGCGACGTTCACGGCCCGACTACAGCCTTCCAAGCTGCGCCTTAGCAACCGATACAACCCCTCCAATGGCTGTCGCGATCTTGTGGAGCGCGGCACCCGGCCACTAGGGCACTCGTTCTGCAAGCAATCGAAGAACTAGCAAGAACAAGTATGACAAGTACTAAATTTACTAGATGTAAATGAAGGTTTCACACGCAATCTCAATAATGGTGGGGTTCCGAAGATAAGAAGACGGACGGCTAATCCAGCATGCGCGCTTGCAAGCAAGTAGCGAAGGCTAAACTTGATCTAAACAAAACCCAAGCATCCTTGGCGGCGGCTAAGGGGTATAAGTACGTGTGAGGACGACCATAGGGGTGTTGGGGTCGTACTCCAACCCTAGGACGCGTCCGTAATGGACTCAACTTGATACACGGCCCATTGGACCAAAATAAGGTGACGCGGCACCATGGGCAGAAAAGGACTCTGTATTAATTTTACGATTGCGGCCGACTTGTAACAGATATGGATATGAGGTCGGATCCGTTTGAAAGAAGACTTCATAAGCGTTCCACGAAGTACTTGAACGCCCCAATCCGAGTTCATATGCGACCGTGGTGTCCGTCACAAGTTGGTACTGTTCTGCAGTCCAAATCCAGCCTGCGCGAATCCGTTTCTCTTTCGGTCGTCTTTTTGGTTCCTAAGCAAAATAAGAGTACACGAGTCTCCATGGTCTAAACATGATGTACATGAGCTTAGATGTGAACTCACCTGATGATTAAGTTGATGAGCATGAGCACGAGCACGAGTAATAGGACCAGCAATAGGTACTTGTGTCGGAGTGGATGTATCGTTGGTGTTGATGTCCTCATCAAAACTGGTACTGAAGCAGCAGCCTAAGCAACCTAATTGAGACCAAGGTATGCAATGTATGTATAGATGAATATCTGAATCCTTTTCCATTGTCCATATGGTTGTTTTCCATTGTCCATATCCTTTTCTTGCTTATGATCACTAGAAATAGAGCTCAACTCTAAGGCATTGGTTTTGAACCTCTAGCAATCATTACATACAGAAAATGGCATGATCACAAAAATGATAAGTAGCTGACAAACTATTGGTAGCTATTTCTAACCAGATATTTGGGCCTTACTAATGATTCATCACGTTTAGCAGTGAACCATGATTTTAGATTACTTAAAGTGGCTTGTTCCTACAAGAAATAATTGGACAAGATTTGAATATTATTCATTTTATAAAGGTGTTGGCAGGCTACTATAATGTTTACCTGGAAACATGCATACTTTAACGTTGCAGGTGCATTGTTCAGAGCAAAGCTTCTAATTGCCTAAACAAAAAATAATAGATAATTGCAGGAGGTCTAAAGATGTAGGTGCAATCAATCTTTAAAATTAATTACCTTCAATTCATTTGAGACACCGGTAAAAGCGTCCTATGCCTTAGACAACCTTGTACTGTCAGCACCATTCATTTTGAGTTCCATGAACTACTCGTTTATATATCGAGAATCTTGAAATCAAATTTGTGTTCTAGCTCCATGAACCTTCTACCTTTTTTTTTTGTCACGATCTAGATAATTCTCCAGATAGAGGCAGGTCCCTGAGCCAACCGGCCGAGGCAGCGGCTCATCTCCAGCAGTCGCACGATGATGGCTTGATAATGGAGCCCGTCGCGGCAGCGGTAGCGGAGGCAAGACCCATCCGAGCGAGGCGCTTGCAGCCGGGTCAGACGGTGGCCGTGATAACAGTGGGTGCTGCACGAGCAGGGCTAGCAGCAGCAGCAGCTGCCGGTGCTGATCGGGGCGTCGGCGTCGGCAAAGCTCTCCCCTCCCGGCAGGGAAGGGGCGTCAACGGCGGGCTTTCCCCTCCGAGCGGAGATGGATAGGGACTTAGGATCAAGATAGTGGTGGGGGCTGCCCGAGCTGATGGGAGGACGGCGGCGGCCTACCTACAAGTACGGATAGATCCAAATTTTAGTCTAGATAATATAAAAGTTGGATTTTAAAAGTAATGGACTCTAATTTTATATAATTTTAAACTAAAAATATTAAGAGTCAAGTTGGGATTGTGTGGAAAGTATTAGAGTGTGATGTGTTACCACCCCTACCTACAAGCATAGTGAGGAAGGCGGCAATTGGAGGAGTGAGGAAACGGCGTCGGCGTGCGCTGAACAAGACGTGCAGAAATGGGAGCGCCGAACCATGATCTGTGTTCGGTTCTTTTTCAACGTGTAGAGGTGTTACACACGGGAAAATAGACAACGCCTGAATTACCCTTTAGTTAATTTTCAACTCTTTTAATTAATCTGTCTCAAACCAACGATAGAGAAAAAAGTACCATCAAATACTACTACCTTCCAATCACCAGAACATGGCTCTATATGTATAGGTCGTATGCATCCCATTACGCAGAGAATGCGAGTGTATTCAAAAATTTATATCAACTCATTACAGTGCTCTTAGAATTTAATAAAACTTCTTTCATATAATAGAGATGCGAGAATTTTGTACTAGACTAGATGAAAGGAGACCGGATACGATAGTAGGCACAATAGGGATTGGCCTTTGCTTAGGGAGCGTAAAAGCATAATGGGAGAAGTTTATATTTTTTTTATGAACCAGGCGGGAGAGTTGCCGATTATATTAAAAATAAGAATAAATCTAAACTAAGTAAAATAAAAAATAATACTCATTGGGTTTTTTCCTTCTCACCCATTGGCCATTGCACTCGCTTTGTAAACGAGGACAACGAAGCCACGAAACATTAAGTGTATGGCCTGAGCTCTGAGCTGAATCATTGATTTGTTGGAATAATATGTTGGTGTGTGATAGTAACTTCTTAAGTTAAAAAATATATTCCAGGAGTATGAGATCCAATCATCCAAACGACACGGCAAAGTAAAACATATTCTTTGCCACCAACAGGCCGGAGCATGCACGCGCAAGCTCATGTACTCCAGTACACAGGAATACAAGATGCAACGCAAGGTCCATCTGGATACCACATTTTGATACTTAAATTATAGCAATAAAAAATATCATTTCAAAGTATAGTGCACTTTAATTTCATTCTAGGTTAAACTTGTCTAATTTCGACCAAGTTTACATAAAGATGTAACACCATCTACAATACAAAACAAATACGCTTTTAAGATATATTTCATGATGGATTCAGATTAAATGAATTTGATATTTTAGATATTGATTTTTTTATATAAACTTTGATCAAAATTATAGAAGTTTAAATTAGAACAACACTATGAGCAAAGGAGCAATACCCATGGTACCGTGTTTAGAGATAAAACACAATCAACTTAATGATCATAATGCAGCGGCTATGGTAATGAAGAGTTCAAATGGTCCCGGATCTTAAAAAGCTGCCAAATCACAAGTAACTAAACTTAATGTAAAACTTTCTGTTAACTATTTGTGATACTCTCTCCTTTCCAAATCGTAGATTGTTTTGATAAATCTAGATATATTTTGACAAAACGACCTACAATATGTAACGGAAGGAGTACGTCCGTCAACCCCAGTTTAAGCCCATGAATCTTTTTAACATGACTCTAGAGTGGAAAATCGGCTAATACGAAACAACCTCGATATTTTTTGAATGAAAGAAAATCCATCTGGATTTTAGGCGAGTGACGCAGGTGAGAGAAGGGGATAAAAACTCCAAACGCGTTTTAATGGAAAGAAAAGCCGCGGTGACGCGCTTATTAGCGCCCGTTCAAGCATTATGGGAAGCTCTTGGCCAGGTCCAACTCATCAGTCAAGGACAACGCGTACCCTTTGGAAAACCGCTGGTGCACGTGAACGCGTGAACTAGGCACGGCACACTCGCACGCACGAGTGCACGACCCGACCCAACGGGCCAACACCACCGAGTGGGATCCGGAGGGACCCGAACCGGCCGAGCCCCTCCTGTCTCGCTCGCCGCCCCGCGGTGCACGCACCCGCGCGTACCGAAACTACCCTCCCGTGGAGCGGGTCGCCCAGCCCACACGGCGAGGGCAGCCTCGTAACTTCCCGGAACTCTCCCTATCCTCCTCGCCTTCGCCTCAGATTCCTCCCCTTCCCTCTATCTCCACCCCCGTTCGGGTTCCCCTCCCCCCGCAACACCAAGCACGCAGAACCAAGCCCTAGCTGCTCTTCCCCCTCCAGAATCCAGATCCCGGCGCCCCCCGCCTCATGGCGGCCCTCGCCCGGAGCTCCAGCCTCCCCGCCCGCCGCCTCTAGCTCCGGATCGCCAGCGCACGCAAGGCCAGCCAGCCAGCCAGCCATGGAGCCCGCCGAGGAAGCCGCGGCGGCCGCCGCGCCGGACTCGTGGGAGACGGCCGACATCGACGGGCCCATGAGCCGGCTCATCCTCACCGCGCGCCGCGTGTCCTCGTCGCCGGACCTGGCCGAGGAGCAGCAGGACCAGCCCCCGCCGCACCCCGCGCCGCCGCAGACGCAGGGCCCCGCCCCGGCGCGCGACGATTTGGTCGCCCAGGTCGACCAGTTCCTCCGGGAGGCCCTCGAGAAGCCGCGGGAGAGGCTCGCTGGTAAAAATTCGAGTCGTCCTCTTCTCGACTCTTAGCTTCCTCGCGCTCGAAATCGATTTGCTTGTGATTGATGCCAAGTGCTCAATTCACGATTAGGCAACGAAAGGCTTCGGTTAGGAGTCGTGCCAATTTACTCCTTGCTTGTTCTGTGCCTTTTGTGGTTGGCCTGGGTGTGTACATGTTGCATTCCTGTTACTCGTAATTGCCGTGCTTCAAACCATATGTGCACGTGGGCTGTCTTTGTTTCTGCTTCACCCCTGATGGCTTCGTGCAGTAGCATGCTGGCTTCGTTTCTGGAAAATTCGCCTCATTGCAGCTGCTTTTAATCTGTGTAAACATGCTTGGCCCATTAAGGATGAGCAGCATCATAACATACTGCTTTTAATCTGTGTAAACATGCCTATATCAATAGGTTGAAGGATAAGACACTTAAATACAGCCCTTAGATAGTAAAATTATGTACGGCAAATTATGAAATATGAGCTACAAGTGGGGCCTGCAGCAGTTACACAAGTCATTTTCTTTTTGGTGCAAGCAAGTTATAAATCCGATGCTCGGATGGTTTGACTAACATTATCTCAATTCTCATGAATCGATGCTATACAATTCACATGCTTATTTTCTGTTGTGATTGCCATATGCTGCCCACACTTGGCGCGTTGCATTTCTGTGTGTTACTTCTGAGCTACAATTAGATTCATGCATGTGGTTGTTGTATCTTACGCCAAACTTCTCCCTTTGCAGTGCTAAGAATGGAGCAAGATATTTTGAAGTTCATCAGTGACCCCAGACAGACACAGTTTGAATTCACGGGTCTCCCAACTTCATATCTGCGTCTTGCTGCACACCGCCTGGCACAACATTACTTCCTCCAGTCCATCGCCATACCAGACAACAGTTTGCCTGATGGAACTGGTTCTCGTATTATCCTCCGTAAGACGTCGTCTGAGTGGCGACAGCCTGCTGTGCGACTTGCAGATATTCCAGTTAACCTGCCTCAAGAAGAGAGCAGCACTGTGGCCAAGGTAGCTATCAAGCAGAGGCCTCAAAAGAATTTCCATAGCATTAACAGCTCAAGTTCTCACTCTTCTAGAGACAACCTCCAGAAAAGTGTTGAAGAAAGAAAAGAGGAATACAGCAGGGCACGTGCACGGATATTTAACAACAGCAGTAGCGGCAATGCTGCTGATGGCAGACCTGTTGAGGAAGTGACTTTGCCCAATGCTCTGCATAGGTCCTCTTCCTTGGAGTTGAACTCGAGCAATAGAATGGGCCAAGGGGCTGAAATTACTCTTGAAAGGAGTTTGACTACCACTTCGGCCAGCAGCAGGTCAAATCGAAGCAAGATTGAAAAGGAGCCTGGAGTCAATAGAAACAGGCAAAACAACAGGGTTGCAATTTTCAGGGACCGCGAGTCAGAGCGCAAAGATCCTGATTATGATAGGAGTTATGACAGGTAAATTTCTCATACATAGCTCTTTGCTGCTATCTTACCTGGGGAAATTCCTCACCTGGTGCATTATGGACAAGATAGAGAGCTTCTATAATTACTTTCACCATTTTTCTACTGCATAGTTTCTTATGTGGCCTTGCCTTTTAGTTTAGTAAGTTGACTCCTATTAACTATCACCCTAAGCATTCAAGCCAACTGCTAAAGTATCAGTTTGATTGCTATTTATTAATTAAGGCATGCCAGTGAAACATTCCAACTATAGAGATCATGTGAGGAATCGCCAAGAAAAGTTAAGTAGACCATTTTTGGAAACTTAAGTGTAAACTTCTGATGTACTCCTATCTGCTGAAAATGAACAGGCTAGCCTGACTAACACATTACAATTTTTTTCTTGTTCACTGTGATAGGCGTACATGATCCAGATATTTCATCACTCACTATTAATGACTTCTACAGGTACATGCAAAGATTTGACCCTGGATTTGGATTTAATGGAGGCCCATACACCATTCAACCCCTTTATGCCCCTGCTGTAAACTACAACGCTGAATTCCCGCAACTTGGCTCAGCACACAGATCTCCTGTCGCTGTTGAACAGCAGCCTCGTCCAATGGCTCAGCATATGCCTGGGTCTTGGTCAGCGGGACAAGCACCTAATGCAATCGGCTATGGGCCTCCAGATGGAGTCATGGCACCTTACAGTCCTGGTCATGCAGGTCCTCCTGTGAGATCGTCTGTTTTCATGCATGCTTCGCAGCAATATGCCATACCTTCACGCCCTGGAGTGCCATTTGTACATCCACCGGAGTCCATGGGACCATTTGCACAGGTCTGTATATGCACTTGTTACCCATGTGTGATTTCTTTGCTGGTCATGCTTATTAGTTGATATCTGTTAGATTACCATTGCAGTGGCTACAATACCCTAGTATATGCTTGGTACTCGGTATGGTGGCATGATATCTTTCTAGATATTACATTGCATGATACTCAAATTCCTCTTCGTGAATCACTATGCTTGTTTTAGCAAGTGTGGTATAAAACATGTAACTTTGAACGAAGTGAAAAATCCTAATATGCACTTGTTAAGCTTGATTCGTGCTTGACGCACAATTTCTTTATTGGTGCAGACTCACCAACAACAACCAGAAGCTAGTTTGCGCTTTGCCCGGCCCCGGTGAGGGGCCCGGGCATGCCTGCACCTGCCAGCACACGCTCAACATGTCAAATTGGATGATGCATCCAATTTAATTGTTGCTGGAAGACTGCAGGCATAGAATGACCGAGAAGCGCTGGGCAGAGCATTCATCCACTCAATCATGCCAGCTTCTGCGCTCTTGGTTTTTTTGCTCCCTGCATAATGAGATGCAGGAGGGGCATTGTATACTCCATTGAAAGGTACTTGAGGTTCATTGGATGGACTTCTAGGTCCAATGCGCAAAGAAGCCGAGAAGTGAAGGGCAGGACTAGTCACCTCCATGGTCTTGCCAGCTCAATTGTTGCTGCTTGCTCCTCTCAGATTAAGATGCTGGAGGTTTATTGGACAGATCCTTAAGTCCAATGCGCAAAGGGCGGCATCAGTCACCTCTGTGCCCTTGCCAGCTCCGTTCTCGGTGTGGTTGCATGCTGCTCTCACATTGAGATGCTGGAGGGGCACATCTTGTTGCTTACTCCTTTGATGGGCCCTCGACTGATGATGATGATGAAAAAGATTTGGATCGTGGGGTGGTATGTGGGTGCTGGACCAGAGAAGAGTTTGGGATGATCCAGCATGTTAACAGGCAATGGGGATGCAGGTTAGTGCAATTCTTGTTGCTTTTCTTTCTACCTAAAGCTTTGGTCCTTGGCTCTGCTGTAACAAAGATTAACCACATGCAGTTTCTGATGGCTGGAATGAAGATAGAGGCATTTGCTCTGCTGGTGGTTCTAGACGCTGCCCTCTTGAAAATGAGCTAGAGTGAAGACAAGGTTCTTCCTTGCCTAGAGTGCAGCCCCTCGATCAGGACTGGGAAGATGCTGGCATCTCTGTTGCTGCCGTGGCTGTTGTTTTAAGATGAGGTCTAGTGAGTGTTGTGTTGTACATGAATGTGCGTTAGCTGAGTGACCCAGAATATTTACTGTACTATGTGAAGTAACGACTCTAGGTGGTAAACTAAGATGACTATGGATCATTACGCTACGGCGATTAGTGTTCTCCAGTTCCACAATGAAATTTAGTGAGTTCTTTAGTGGTAAACTAAGTCTGTGCCGTTACTGGATGTATGCTTTGCTCATCTTTCTGCGTGTTGTAAATGGGTTGTGACAATGCAGCAACTATGTCATGGTATATGTGCAGCTCTGCCGAGTGATCCATGCCTACCTTGTCCAAGTAGGCTGCTGCCTGGATAAGTAAAGGATCTTGTGTTCCGCTCAAAAAGACGAATAAAAAAAACTCGTGTTACTGGTGGGTTTCTAAATGATAACTTAGGAGGCAATGCCATCAATTGGATTGGGTTGCGCCACTTTAGTTGAGAGATGCTGCAGTGGTAATCGTTGAATTATCTAGTCTAGCAGGAGTAGTAGGTGAGAAGCAACGGATGACCGTGTCGTAGTTATCTACATGCTGAGGTGACGAATGCAAGCCTTCTGTCCGTCCGGTGTAACAGCAGGTTCCTCCAGCGGAAACCCACCCCACGGATTCAGCCCGTCTCATTCTCAGCCCACAAAAGGCCCATGACCAGGTCACGGATATCGGATCCGACGGCTAGCAATGCCGCAACAGGCAGGCGAGGATGCGTCGGCATCCGTTAAAATATCCAGGTCTCGTCTCGTCTGCGCACCAAGCCCTAGCAGCAGGTAGCTAGCCGTCCGCCCCTCCTCTCCTCTCCTCTCCTCTTCTGCTCCCGATCCGCATTCAGATCTCTGGCCTCTCTGCCTCGTCTCATCTATTTCGCGTTGGTTTTCCTCTCTACAGGTGGATCGGTTATCGACGGGCAGCAGCCATGAGGTAACCCCTACCCACCACCAATCTTTGCATCCCTTCTTCTTCCTCTCCAGTTTTTTTTTTCCCGTCAGATTGTCCATTTGTATCTCTCTCATTATCGTGTGGTACAAGTGTTTGTGTGATTATCTCGTCGAGGTAGTAGTACGGCTTAGAGATCCCCCTGATCCTATTGTGGACCACACACCTTTTTTTTCATACATAAATATAAAGAGTCATTATATAAATAGAGAAGATGTGAAACGCGTGGATTGGGTTAACAGGAGTACACTTGATCATTCTGGAATCTGGATGTTCTTGAATCATGATCAAAATTGTTAGTTTGCAGTATCAGCCTGTTCTATAGCTTCTGAATTCGAACAAATAATCTGTTAACGATCTGCAATTCGAGGCGTGGTAGTTTCTGTTCAGTTGTGTGGTGGTCTTGTCTTGCTAACACCACGTCTACTAAAACTTTGACACTGTAATCTTTTTGACACCTGCCCTCTGCTTTTTTTGCAGTAAGTTGCAAACTGAGGTCCTCAAGGATGCCATCTCCCAGGTCGTCTCGGAGGCCAGGGAGAAGAACAGGAAGTTCACAGAGACCATCGAGCTCCAGATTGGACTGAAGAACTACGATCCGCAAAAGGACAAGCGTTTCAGTGGCTCTGTTAAGCTGCCCCACATCCCTCGCCCCAAGATGAAGGTCTGCATGCTTGGTGATGCCCAGCACGTGGAGGAGGTACATCTCTTATGATGATGCTGTTTTTTCATCCTTTTCCTAGGACAAAATGCTATTATTATTGGATTGTGATTCTCAAAACTGTGGTAGAATCTTCTTAGTATGCTGTGATTATTGTGAAATGGGGCCAACCATTTTACTGCATGTGCTAGAAAACCTGTACATTGTTCGAAATTGGATCTTAAATCTTTGAACTGAATAGATGTTGTCTTCTCTGTACAAAGTTTTTCCTTTCTGGTTCTGATGTTGTGTATCCTTCTGTTTGCAGGCTGAGAAGATCGGTCTTGATTACATGGATGTTGAAGCTCTTAAGAAGATGAACAAGAACAAGAAGCTTGTCAAGAAGCTTGCTAAGAAGTACCATGCTTTCTTAGCTTCTGAGGCTATTATCAAGCAGATTCCCCGTCTCCTTGGTCCTGGTCTCAACAAGGCAGGCAAGTATTCTGATCTGTCAACTACTGGTTGTCAGCCTCCATAGTTCGAATGAGCTTTATCTGTTCATGCTGCTATCTACCCTGTATATTCCTACTATTGTCGTTATATATTATATATGATGGCTCTGTTATTTTTTCTGTGCAAATGTATTTGTCAGAATCATTTTGAGTACATTTTCTGTTTTGTGTGTGGCATGCCCTTTGGCCTTTGCATATACGTATAGGAAGATATGGCTTATTTTGGTACAGCTTAGCTGTATGCTGCAAGATTTTGAACCTTGTTGGCTGTTGCAGCTCCACATTATATATCAAACTTTATGTAATGGAAGCTCATTTCTTTACTTATTACTGGTATTGATTGTGATTATTAATCTTTGTGTTTTCATATCATCATAGGCAAGTTCCCAACTTTGGTTACTCACCAGGAGTCTCTGGAATCAAAGGTGAATGAGACGAAAGCTACAGTCAAGTTCCAGCTCAAGAAGGTTCTTTGCATGGGTGTGGCTGTGGGCAACCTGTCGATGGAGGAGAAGCAGATCCAGCAAAACATCCAGATGAGCGTCAACTTCCTGGTTTCGTTGCTGAAGAAGAATTGGCAGAACGTGAGTCATGCATGCCTTCAGCCCTCCCTTGTTTTATTTTCCTTGTTCCATCTCCTGTGTCCATATCAAGTGAGTATAGCCATCAACTGAAATTAAACCGAAGTTAGACTTAGGACTGTGATTTCTATTTTGCAGGTGAGGTGCCTTTACATCAAGAGCACCATGGGGAAGCCAAACAGAGTGTTCTAAGTTGCTGCGACCATGCTCGTTTTAAACCGACGCCGTAGTCCGTTGTGGAGTTTGCTATGGGATATATGTTTATGCAGTAATCTATTCGTACTGTTTTGCAAATTTTGTGTCTGAAGTGAACAAGAGTGGCTCTATGATGCACTAGTGTTTTTCACCCTGCACTTGAGCTGACGGGACAATGTGCTTCAGGCAATCAGGCTACGCTGCTAGTGGCATAGTTCTTGTGAATGCCTCTTTACGCTACGCTGCGTTCATGCACGTTGCACGTCTGATCGCTGGCCGTGCCCTGATTCCCAAACAATGACGTCGTCATGCGATGCAGAATGATCATGGTGTTGTCAGCTTTAATGCGAAAGGATCATGGTCTTTTCAACAGATGAGTTTCTCTTGTGCGGAAAATTTTAAAAACCACCCCTAGTCAAGCTTTGGTTTTGTTTTTCAGTGAAATAATTTCTGTTTTTTTATTAAGTTGTTCTGTTGCAAATGCCCATTCACTGCCCGACGAAAGCATTAGCATGATCAAACTGACCGGTTGACGGGTTATTTTTGCATCAAAGTAGTAGAGTGGCCGGCCATTCGCAATGAAAACGACTTTTGGGTGAAACTCAAAATCGAAGTTACATTGTTTTTTGAAAAAAGATCGAAGTTACATATTGCGCTCTGATGCTTTTGGGCTGCAGGAGGCCCACAACAGGCCCACCCCGTTTCACTCGTAACTTTAACCCAACCCACGCCACGCCACGGTCGCCACTGAGCAATGTCGCTTGCGCCGCCTCCGCCCTCTCCCCCTCGCCTCCGCGCCCTCCGCCGCGACGGAATCCTCTCCTCTGTCGGCCGATTCCCCAGTATCCCCGGATGCCTCCCCCCCGGAAGCACTCTCCGCTCCTGTGGCCGCGCCGGACGCGCCTACTGCCTCTTCTCCGGCGGCGACAACCGCAAGAAACAGGTGCGCGCAACGCAGGCTGCTTTTCGCTTGATTGATTATCCCTCGAATTCCGCGGGGTCTTTAGTAGTTGGATTTATCTGGCAATGATTTTTGTAGGACTCGCGGGCGTGAATCCCTTCCTTGTATGTGTTGATAACCGTAAATGCTAGCGCCCCAGGGTAGGGTTGAGTTGTCTGTCCATGGTACTGAACTCATTGCGCGGTAGATAATGGGATCGGCTAAATTTGCTTGCAGTATTTGGTGATGAAATGAACACCTTTATTGGGGATCTGGTGTAAATTTCTATCCGAAATCCTTTTTTAGTACCAGCTCATGCATTTCTATATAGATTTTTATTATGTGGATGTATTTGCTGGATGCTGTAATGTAGGCAGATAGTGACCGAATCAAGTCAGATATATTGCAATGCTTATTATGCTAGTGACGTTTCCCTCCTGTTTGTTCGTTGTGGCTAATGTTTAGACAACCCAGTTGTAGCAAAATCGTACATTTCCTCGGATTCATAGGTCATATTTGGTGATGCTGATCTTTATACAAGAATCTGGTACTTTTATGTACAATACTGTATTGAGCTAATACGCCGCTGATTTCTGCTAGAATAAAAAATTACATGCACAATATTAGCTTAAATTGAGCACAAATTTCCTCACAGGACAGAGCTAGAGGAGTGCTGGAAAATCCTATGTATATAATGCTGAATGATGTAATGCAGCCACATAATATAACAAATTTGATGATAAAACTTATTCTACCAGTTCATTTCCCCTTTTGTGCACTAAAGTTTGTACGATCTTGCACTTGTTGTAGCAAAACTGTACATTTCCTAGGATGTAAATGTCCCTCTTCGTCATGCACCAGTTTTCTGTTTTAAAAAGAAGTGTTAGTATTAGCTATCAGACTTAAGTAGTTCCACAGTTTTCTGCGTGGATCAAAACTGCACATATTAGAATATTGCAAAATTGAACAAAATTTTCCCTACAGGATGAAGCAAGGAAAGCACTGGAAAATGCCCTGGGACAGAAGAAGGCAGAGTTTGACAAATGGGATGTGGAAATTGAAAGGAGGCGGCAAAGGAGGCGGCCTGGAGGTCCTGCTGGTGGTGGTGGAGGATGGTCAGGAGGAGGCCGGTGGTTCAGGTGGCTTACCAGTGGAGATTTCTGGGATGCAGCAAAACAAATTGTTCTTACAATCCTGGGCATTATCGCAGCGGTAAATACCAAACAGCCTTATAACCTTATTGAGCTCCCAATACAAATATCTGCTAACTGTTGCTCAATTTGCTTTGCAGTTTTTCCTGATTGCAAACTTCAATGTACTGGTAGCTGCTGTTATCAATTCATTGCTGCTTGTGCTGCGGACAATAAGGCGCACACTCTCCTTCATAGCTCACTGTGTTTTCCAGGACGCATTGGTTGAAAGGCCTGGACCAAAATCAAGTACCCTGCACAACAGCAATGTGGCTGCAGTGCCTGTGAAAGAAAGAGCTGGAATGTCTGTGACAGAAAGAGTTATGAAGAAATGGGGAACGGACTGAAGTAGAGCACAGTTATTCTTGTTAGCTATCGTATTCTTCAGAGTTTTGCTGTTACTTACCTGCCGTTTGTCATGTTTTAACTTCTTGTACAAGATGAAAATCTTAGAAGTTCGAATTGGTCTCTGTGAATGATATCTTGGCCATTTCACAATTTTCTTGTAGCATATGATTGATCTTATCCCTGAACTTTATCCACAATACTGAACTAAAGCAATTTTTATATCAGCTTAGCCCACTCATTTTGAAGTATGAAGTGTGCAGAAACGTGTTTAGAATTGTTTTACTAGCAGCTGTCCTGATTCATTTTCTATTCTCTCCCATCTTGTAAAGTGAGCTCTTTTCCTATGTTTTCTGTGAGTTCTGGATCATTTATCTTTGTCTCCAAGCTTGTTCCTGAAGATGAATTATAGGCCGCTTTGTGTGGATGTTTTTTAAAAAGTTACAATCATGTTTCATGATTTCACATGACATGTAATGTCAGTGCGAAATAAAGATGAGCATTTGGTTATTCTACCAGGAACACTGAAAACAGTCAATTTTCAACAATACAATAAATCGTAACCAACCCGGACCTTCCAAATATTGTTTCAGTGCCAGACTTTCCAGATTAACACCAAAACCTTGATGGAGGTAGGCTATACCAAAATGATATAGCCTATTAGGCTTCATGACTACTTGGCTTAGTGTGTTCATTGACAATCACCGATGCCACAGCAGATTAACTCAAATCTGGAGACTCGACTGCAAGCGACATGACACATTTATTTTCAACATCTAAACAGGATGTGTGACGAGCTATTTCACTAGAGGTAGAAGAAAAACCAACAATTTGCAACAATATATTGCTGATGCCGTTCATAAAACATCATTTCATCAGGAGCAGAATTCTAGCAGCAAACCAGAGAGCTGGAAACTGATAGCAGGACACTTGAATATACAGCTCCATATCAAGTCTACAGTAAGTTCTGCAGTACAGAGGTAACATGCAGCACATAATGCATACAACAACATAACAGTACCACATCTTGGTTTCTGCATGTAACTATCATTCCAGCAGAAAATCTAATCATCATTCTCCTCGGCATCATCAGCTGGATCATTTTCCTTCTGCGGAAGAGACTCTTCATTTAGTTTCCTTCTCTTCTCCTTTTGTTTTTTGCTTGCTTCTGACTTTCTGTCTGCATTTTTGTTTCTGAATTCTGGAACAGAAAGAATGAGGAGAAAGGAGGAAATGGGATAAGATGGCTATAGAATAGATTTGACTACAGAAGCCTGGAAAGAATTGTATCCATATAGCTTGGGGCATTGGCAGAACATAATGCAAGCCATGAGTGCAAAAACTAGAAAATAATGGGACGGAATCTCCTAGAAATTCTGAGTGTATTGTTAATAACCTTTATGTTAATAAATGCACCAAGACAGTGAAGCTTAAGCAAGTACAAAAATGAATAAAACCAGATGTCGTTTTACTGCCTTAACATATGGATAACCCCATGGAGCATCTAACAAGGTGATTGGATGACAGTAACAAGACTGACCTTGCAGTGAGGTCCTAAGGGGCTCTAAAAACTCTGAAAACTCCATCTCATCAAGCGCCTTGAGGACATCATCAGCATTGATGGTCTGCCTCTTTGATTCCTTGCACATATCATTGGCACTGCAGATAAAATCATCATCATACAACGATCGCAGGACACAGATGAATAAGGAGAAGCTGACTATGCTGAAATTGGAAGCCTTTTTGACCGGAGAAACTGGGAGCCTAAAATTTCAATATCAAAGAACCCTTGCTTCTCAACCTTTTGGATTAACACACATTTCCCTTTCCAACCCCCCCCCCCCCCCCCCCCCCGACCCCCGCCAGCAGAGGTTACTGTCGAACAAAACTGCACTACTAGTTACTCGACCAGTAAAATTGTAGTTCCATAAATATTATTTGCTTTTCCAATGGGCAGAAATTGTACAATTTTCCCCAAAATACCCCAAGATTCGATTGAACTAAATACTCCTGTTCAAACGAATGGTAGTATACTCTGCTAATGCATCAACAAATTTCTTGATTTCACTCCCGAGTTCCAAGCTTCCAATCGAAACAGAGAAACGGAGGATGATGACAGCAGCAGTAGCAATAGCAGTAAATCGGGGGCAATCTAATCCGAATCAGAGTGTAGCAGAGAGGGAATGGGGGAAGGCACGGACGTGGCGGAGAGGTAGTGGATGAAGATGCGCGCGCTCTCGGCGAACGCGGCCATGGCGTCCTTGTTGACGATGACCTCCGCACCTTCCCCTCCGCCGGCGACGTGGGCGAGCTTGTCCTTGACCAGGCGGCGCACGATGGCCTTGGGCAGCTCCTCCACCTCCGCCTGGGTCATCGCGGCCGGCGCCGCCGGTAACGGGGCGGGCTCCTCTTGCGCGGCGGCCGCCGGCCGCTCGGCTTCCTTGGTGGCCTTCCGCGGCATCCTCCCTCCTGTCCTGCGCGCGACGGCTGGCGGCTGGCGGTGGTGGTGTTGGCGAGGAGCAGTGAGAAGCGGAGGCCGCGAACCCTAGCAAAATCGGTGGTCTTTCCCGCGCTCTTTTCTCCCCCTTCCCGCCCACGGCTCCGTGTCGGAGTTTCAGCCCGCGACGGGACGGGAAGGGTGGACGAGTGGATTAATCCTGTCCGTCCATTTGTTGCATCCAACGCTGTATGTAACACGCGCAGGTCGGGGAGAAGCACGCTGAGCATGATTCTCTCTTGCAAGCACCATTTTTATAGTAAATTGCATCCAACGACTCGTATAGTGTCAATTTAGTGAACAAGTTGCAAAATAAATATATATATATATATATAACTCATTAGATACGTGCAGGTACGATCACGTATACGTTACTAAGTGTATTTTACAATGATGATTAGCTATGTGACCTTAACTTTGGTCGCAAATATTAATTTAAAGGAGGGCAAAAAGTTATATCACCATCCACAATAACTAAAAGATTCTCACCAAATTTCTAAATTCTATGGTGCTCGAGTGTTGCA